>JARZZO010000001.1:7212500-7812500 GCA_030544215.1 Zantedeschia hybrid cultivar
CAACTATGCATCTCTATGCATATGCTCTGACCACACATTTGATGCAACTAATGCATACCTTGAATTCGATACTCCAGAGAATCGAAAGCCTTGTGGTCTGATTCAAGTAGTGTAGAGATGGGAACCATGAAGAATGAACAACGCAATGCACGTATAGTTTACAGGCTCATAATAGTTAGGCCATGAACATACTTGTATTCCCATCTTCCTACCACCGTTTCCGATTTTTCTTGACTTGCATTAATTCCTGCACAAGATGTGTATGGAAGAAGGAAGAACTTGAAAGAAATAAGGTAGTAATGTAGCACAAGATGGTCCTCCAAGACTGTTTAGTTACACTTTATGTGAGATAAAACATTAAACTTGATCAAGAATCACAAGATTTCCGACAACAGCTAGCAACTAGAGAAAGGGAGGGGAGATGCCAATAAAAGTTTAAACCTGTCTCTAAATCTATGTTGTTTGTGTGAAAATCTTATAATTAAGAAATTAAGAGAAAACCTTGCTGCTAGCGTTTTTAATTTAAAAAATTATTTTTTAAAAAAATAATTGAAGATTCTCCAACCGACCTAATATAAAACCATACAATTCGATCTTGGATCGAATGTTAATTGGCACTCAATTTTTTAGTTTCCATTTTTTTTAAGTCGTTCGATCTAGGATTAGACTATAGGGTCACGTAAGTTGGTTGGGGGGCCTTCATTTAAAAATAAATAAATAAATAAATTAAAAACACGGAGATCAGACTATAGGGCCATGTAAGTTGGTTGGGGGGCCTTTAATTTTAAAAAAATAAATAAATTAAAAACACGGACAATCAATATGATACCAATTACGGGTGGAGCAAGTTTTACTGAAAAATTAATGGTTGCCATAAAAAGACCATTGGTTGCTTGTTTCATAAGAATTTCCTGCCATGCGTTCAACCTCGTGGGTTGCTTCTCTCTCTATCGGCATGCATGCACGCAAACTTACCGTATTACTACACACTCTCTAACATGCTTTATGTAGATCTTATAATTTATGTGTGTAGATCTTAAACTTTAATTATTTATCGGGTGGAGATCCTCTCAATATCTACTTGGACAGAAGTCTAGTTGGGAGTTTTGGCCCCTCTCCTCTTAATACTACTGAACTCCTATCCAAACAGGTGCTGAGAGGATCTCTATTCTTATTTACCACTACACACTCAGCTGGCATGGAGATGCCTAACGATAGGTTTAGGCTCCATTGTTGTCAGCAGGAGCAGCCGAGAGGGGAGGTGATCAGAAGCTAATAAAAGTTTAAACCGCTATATATATAATCTATGTTGTTTGTGTGAAGATTTTATAATTAAAAAGATAATGGCTGCCATAGAGAGACCATGGGCTGCTTATTTCACAAGGATTTCCAGCCATGCATATAAGCTCGTGGGGTGCTCCTCTCTCTCTCTCTCTCTCTCTATTGGCATGCATACGTTCAAACTCACCATATTACTACACACTCTCTCCTTCGTCCTTCCGATTCCTGTTTGAGATGATTTGGGAATATCTACCTTAGTCTATTGGAGTAATTGAGTTAGCTAAAATTTAGGTTAACATGATGGGATATGTGCATGCATGTAGAGTGCAAATACAACAGCTCTTTTACTAAAACTTGAGAACTCAGATATTCACAATTAATACAACAGCTCTCGTACAAAAATTTGAGAACTCAAATATTCACAATTAAGTATGTATGTAATACGTTTAACTACCTATAGTTTAATATCCTCGGAAGGTAGTTCCATTGAAACGAAGGGAGAATATTCACTTCGGCAGACCCAGCACCAAGATTTGTAAAGTTATCTTAAAAGGCTAGATTTAAAACATTTAAGCCTAAAGCTAGGAATAATCATTTACAAAAGAATACTGGATCTTTGTTTTCCATGAAAACAGCAATAAACCAGAATCAGAAGCTTTACCTGCACTAGCTTAGAAACTAGTAATTTTCAAAATCCAAAAATTTCAGTGTTTTACGATAATGCCAACATATGATATAGTTACACTAGCTAGCTAGCAAATACAAAAGTGCATGTGTAAATGTTTAGTTTCAAGGATTAACAAAAAACTATTGTTTAATCAATGAGTGCTATTTATGAGTTTTCTATTCATGGCTCTCCCTTTTTCTACTGCAACATCGTGTTCGTGGAATCACCGAGAGAGGGAAGCAATAGGTATCACTAGTTCATCTTGTGGTTGATGTGCGGTCATCATTAGTAGACATTTGTGTAGTGTTGTCCACAGCAGATTAACAGGCTGCTTCAACATTTGCACAACAGAGGTATGCTGTATGCAAAATGTGCTAGTAAAGAGGAGAGCTTGTGTCTACAGTAGGTAATCTTTATTCATTGCATGTCTAGTTACTATGTACAATCACTAATAGACCTACAAAGCCTTTATATATACTTTATTTTCCTTTTGCACAAAGTGGGGTGGAAACAAATTAGGTTGGGTAGTGTTCGAAGTGTTGGGTTCGCTGTGTCGAGATCCGACCGAAAAATGCAGCGGAAATAAAATATTCGGGATCGGATCCGTCCCGTTTCGATCAACAAAACTAAACCGAAGTAAATTAGATTTACCTTACGCGGATTCGAATCTGCGTTCGTTTTCCGGTTCCGTTGGAGCGATGCCGCAAGCCGCATAGGTGTCCGGCCTCTAGCGGTATCCACGCGGTTCTCCTCGCGATGGATCGTTCTCGCCTCCTCGCTCGATGCGGCGTTCGTAGATTCCGTCTGGCTACGCGTAATCCGCCGCTACATGCAGATTCGGAAACTCCTGTCGGACGGAAGGCGGAGCTGTCGGGAGCTGAAGCGGAGCCTCCAGATAGCCGCCTCGTGTCGTGCGCCCAGGAGAGAGGAGAGAGAAAGAAGGTGGCGGCTAGGTCATAGTTGTTGGCCACCGACGTAGCAGCCAATCTTTTATAGCCTATTTGCTGTTTTTCATAAAAATCCAGATTTATCCGAAATCCTGTCAGATTATCCATCGACTTGAAAACTTTTTGCGTGTGACTCTCTAGGCCTAAATACCAGTCCAGTTAATGGCCCATTAAGTCCAGTAACTCTTTACGGACCCACTGAATTAATTAATATCCTTATATTAATTAATCAGTCAAATTTAATGTCCTACAGTAAATTTGGACGGGCTTGCGATTACGTTAGATGCCAAGCAACATCGCGTGATCCTAGATGACATTGGGGTTATCGCAACCCTCTATTGGAACATTTCCGTCATCGGTTAATGTGCGGATATAATCCTTCATCTGTGCAATGTTCCCGAATCAACCTAAGGTATGGTTTACTGTTAGACCCTAACCGGTCGATTCACTTGAATCAGATGCAGCTAAACTATATCAGATAACTATTTATCTGGTACAATATCCGCTTTGGCCAGGGACATAAGCGCATCATTCCCGGAACATTCTCTCTCATAATACCGAGAGCGGATGATCCCATATTAAACACTCAATTACCTTCGATGCCATTTCTTTGAACCTGATCATTTGACTTAGTGAAAACCTATGGTTAGGGATTCGTTAGTCAAAGTCAAAGCTCAGAGACGTACCAACAAGATATCTTTGGTGTCTCAGGTCCAAAGACCATCTACGCAACCGTGACAAAAGAATCGAACTGGTTAACAGTGAGGTATATACCATCCAGCGATTCATAGTCAAATCAGTTCAGTGAACTCATTCCCCAATGAGTACCTACATGTCCAATATAACATGGAAATTTTAATTTCAGAGACCGAAACGGGACGAGAAACAGTATAACCTGGCTCTGATACCACTGTTGTGTTCTCGGATTTCTCCGGATCGCTCACGCAACGGAAAATAAAATAAAAAAACAGCGATCCGTTTTTCCCGTTTCAAATAAATAAAACCGATAATCATATTATCAAGGTCTTATCGTGTGCGGATTCGAATCTGCAACTGTTCGGTTCCGTCGGTGCGACACCGCAAGCCGCGCAAGCGCCCGGCCTCTAGCGGAGTCCACGTGATCCTCCTCGCGACGGATACCTCACGTTCCTCGTTCTTCGCAGCCCACGAAACTTCCACCGGTCGCCGTAACGCGCAGACGATTTCCCGTCGAGTGGGAGTCGGAGAAGCGGCGGAGCATATCTGGATCTGTCTGGGACGCCAGAGAGAGAGAGAAACGGAGGAGGGGCGGCTAAGGTTAACAGCAACTTGGCCTGCTCAGCCCATTCACTATGTTTTATACTAACCGCACGATTTTTCATAAAAATCTCCGGTTTATATAAAACCCACTTATTTATCCATCGCCTTGAGAATCATTTGCGTGTGACCCTCTAGGCCCAATTACCAGTCCGGTTAATAGCCTAATAAGCCCAGTGACTCCTCACTGGCTTTATTAATTAATTAATAACTCTTTATTATTTAATTAATCAATCAAATTGATGTCGCACATCGAATTCGACCAGGCCTTCGACCACGTTGGGTGCCAAGCAACACCGCGTGAAGCCGGAAGGTATGGGGGTTAAGCAACCCACTCTTGGAACCTTTCCGCCGACAGTTACCGTGTGGATATAATCTTTCATTCGTACATTCCTCTCGAGTCAACTCAGGGTATAGTGTGCTGTCAAACCCTAACCGATTGACTTACTTGGATCGGATGCTGCTGATAAATATCGAAAAACTCCTTTCCCGATATCATCGTCCGCCCTGGCCAGGGACTTCCGCCCATCCTTCCTAGAGCATTCTCTCTCTATGTACCGAGAGCGAATGATTCCTTATTGACATATAATTCCCTTCGACGGTATTCCGCTGTACCCAATCCTTGGCGTTTTAGAATCCCATGGCTAGAGATTCGTAAACCAAGGTCAAAACACAGAAGTCCACCGACAACGTATCCTTGGTGTCTCAGGTCCGAGGACCATCCACGCAACTGCGACAATAGAATCAAGTTGGTTAACAGTGAGGTACAATACCATCCAGCGATTCAGTCGGATCAGTTCAGTGAACTCATTCTCGAATGAGCACCTATAGATTTGCCTAAGTGTCTCCACACAAGTGACTTATGAGATCAATCATCCTCATCATTGTAGGTGCCCGGAACGTCCCCCGCCGCTACTGCGGGCTTCGGATTGAGGGTTCCTCCGTTCGTCTCAGCACTGTGGCGATTTAAAGGGGGGTTAGAAATTAAGGTGTGATCGCCAGGAGCATTACCTTACGGTCCCCGTGCTCCGCGGGATTGTAGAGTGATCGCGTTCTGAGGGAGCGGGAGATGGTGGTTCCTCCTTCTCTTCCTCCGGCCGGCCAGAGGAGGAGAGCTCGGTAGTCTACGCGCAGAATTTGGTAAGAGCCCCTGAAAAGAAAAGACAAACAAAGAAAAGACAATAACCCGATTAGAACTGTGATATGTAGAATCTATCTATAAAAATATAAAAACTAACTAGAATTGGAGGGAGACGCACCGGATGGGTGTTTGGGAGGGAAGGTGACCATATGTTATGGCCACCCACCTCCCGTTTTTTGTTTGAAACTTCTGGGGGTAAATAAGGATTGCTAAGTCATTCTAGGATGCATGCATGCAGATAAGTGCTCGTGTGTGAAAAGTGAGGTGTTGTATTAAAAGTGGACGGAAGATTGAGAGAGGAAGAATGTTACGGCATGGATGGAAAGTGAGAATGCAATGAAATGAAGAAAGGAGAAAAGTAAAAGTGGATTAGGAAGACAAGCCCATTTGGAGTGCGAATGATTCTTCTGGAACTCTCTGACTCTTTGCCCGCTCGACTCCTCAAAGCCGACCCGCTCCTAGAAAGAAACTCCTTCTTAATCCCTTTCCAACTCCCTTGCTCGAGAGAACCTGGGGGGTTTAAATAGATGAAGGAAAAAAAAAGGAGAAAATAGGGGTCTAAATCCCTGTAAATCAACCTTCAGCCAATAGGAAGTGGCCAAGGGTCAGAGGTGGTGTGCGCGATAGTCGTCGGAGTGGGGAGTGATCGGAGTAGTGGAGGTGAGGGCGGCGAGTAGAGGAGATCGTGGGGAAGACGAGGTCAAGGTGGTAGTTAGGGGAGTGGACGGCCAGCCAACATGCCTTCCAATCCAGTGGAAGGCCATGTAGCTGGCCTTCCACGAAGTGGTGGAAGGCGGCCCGGTTGGCCTTCGAAGGGGGTGGAAGGCAAGGGGTGGCCTTCGAAGGGTGGTGGAAGGCGAGGGGTGGCCTTCGAAGAGTGGTGGAAGGCGGGCTGGCTGGCCTTCGAAGGGTGGTGAAAGGCAAGGGGTGGCCTTCGAAGGGTGGTGGAAGGCGGACCGGCTGGCCTTCCACGAAAAGGTGGTAAAAAGTGAAAAAGGTGGCCAAAAGGTGGAAGGCAAGGTGGCTGGCCTTCCAAGGGTGGTGGAAGGCGAGAGGTGGCCTTCCAAGGATGGTGGAAGGCGGACTGGCTGGCCTTCCACGAAAAGGTGGTAAAAAGTGAAAAAGGTGGCCAAAAGGTGGAAGACAAGGTGGCTGGCCTTCCAAGGGTGGTGGAAGGCGAGGGGTGACCTTCTAAGGATGGTGGAAGGCGAGGGGTGGCCTTCCAAGGATGGTGGAAGGCGGGCTGGCTGGCCTTCCAGGGATGGTGGAAGGCGGCCTGGTTGGCCTTCCACGGGTTAGAGGAAGCAGAGATTGGTTAATGAGCCTGATTATTTAGTGGGTTGAATTATATGAGAAAATCTGATGGGCTAAATGAGATGGATAAAATGATGGGTTTGGTGATGATAGGCTAATGATGGATGGGGTTCATGACCAAAAGGGTAGTCCAAAATCGGTGTCTACAATCATATGAGCAGGAGTAATCTGTATTAGTTTAACCGGATATCCGATGTCCTTCTCGGATATCCTCCGACTAGGAACAATTAAGAATATGTGTGTTTAAGTGATCAGTCTCATTAGTATGATCTCATCATAATCTAATCACTATAGCACATATTCACGGACTTCATTATAAAATAATAATTAATGCGATTTACACATAATGAATATTATGCCATTATATTAATAAATGAACGAGATTTACATAGTCAGATTGACTTGTAGGCCACCTAAAACTAACATGTAACATATGGAGAGTTACTGATATTGGACCTAATGGTGTGTTAAGCATGTGCGGCCCACAAACACAAGTGGACCACTATATCGGATAAAGAACCCAACAATAGTGCCTTCTATATATATAATTATAGGAATTTCTACTTTTCAGTCTTTATAGTTTTCTAATATTTCTTACCCTTACATCAAAATTTACATGTGACACATACCGAATTCCATAATTAATTTTAGATTGTTCTAAAAGTCAAACCTCTTAACAATTCAACTTTTTCTCCAATTTAAGAAATTGTAGGTTGTAGTTTTTAGTTAAAAGCCCAAAAATATACTAATTGTCATGAATGTGACTTTCAATAACTATTTTTTTCTCATAAAATAACTAGATAAAAATGTAAAAGTGCTTCACATTAGAAGCTACCCCAAACATGCCCTTAATCGAACTACAAAAGTGCCTCCAATTAAAAGATTCTGATGATAGTTCAAAATCTAGTATTACTCCAATATTATAATCATTGAAGAGACGAGTGGACTACAGAGAAGGAAAATGATGGAATTTAAAATCTATCACCAAAAGGAAGCATACCAGTGTTATTTTCTCCATGGATGAATTTTTCCATTATCTCATAAATATTGTATTTCTTGAGAGTATTTATAAATATATAAACAAACTTATGAATATAATGATAAAAGACCGTCCTTTATATAGGGTCCCACACCCGTACCCACTATCCCGGAATGCATTGGTGCACAGTGAACAAAGAACATTACAATTTAGGAGGGGCCCACATATGCGATCATGAACATAGGCTGAGCCACCATGTCTCTAATAATGAACACCTGGGTTAGGTATGTGCACGTTTGTAGAGCCCATTTGGAATCTATCCTTACAAGAGATTTGCCCTTTTACTTTACTATGGTATAATTTTTACCCTTTGTACAATCTCATACTAGTTAGATAGAGAATCGTTTGGTTTCCCTAGAGAGGCTGCATGGGATGGATCAAATAGTGTCTTCTAGATATTTAGCTGTAGGAATTTTTCACTTTTCAATCTCCATAATCTTCTAATTTCTTATTTGTACATTCCTATAATTTTTATATTCTTAATTAGTCCCCACAATTCTTTAAAATATCGCTAAAAACCACTCAACGCTCTCTAAAAAGCCCTTAGAGAGGGTCTTTTTAAAGATAATGAGATTAAAGAAATATGAAGATTACAAGAGCTTATAGATAATTTTAAAATATTATAAAGATTGAAAAATAAAAATCTTAACTATATATATGGATGGAGAGTTTAAAATTAAAAGAGTAATACTTGTTGCACCACTCCATGTGAGTTAGAACGAGCCCCCTATCCCCTTGTGGCATCCATAAAGTCTATTTGGCTCTTGTCTTCTGATTAAATTCATCTCGACATCATCTGCACGTAAGCACATATGATCTGAGGTGCTTAAGAACATGTTGAAGTTTTCGAGCACATAATACTCTGAGCATCATGCGCTCAAGAGCTTCAGTATGCTCTCATGCGCTTCATAATGTTTTCGTGAACTTCAAGATGTTCTCGAACGCATCCAATGATCTTAAAAGTATGATGCTCTCGAAATATTCTAATGCATCATGAGCTCTAGAACATTTGGAAGTGTTTGAGAGTATACTCTCGAGCACATTTTGAAGCTCTCAAATGCATGATGCTCTGAAAGGTTCAGAGTATCATGCGATCGAGTTTCAAAGCATCAGGCACTCGGAAGCTTCAAGACAAAGCCAGCGCCTTGGGTGCCAAACCAACTGCCCACTGGCGGAAACCAAGAGCCTCGCAAGAACACATAGGCTCGAACTCCACGCCCTAGGCGGGAGAAGGGGGGAGGGGGGGAGAACGAAATTTTCTCACTATCTGAGCAAGTTCTACTTGGTGCATACCCGCTCGGGCGGGTGTGCACTGAGACTTCCCCTATCTAAGCTCCTCTTTAATGTCAGCAAAAGTGGATAGAATAGGGATTTAAACCTGATTTTAGATGCTAAAAAACATTCTAACAACCATAAGATCCAAAATATATAATATTCATTTAAAATACAAAATAGTGGGATAATTTTTAGTGCCTTCTCTCCCCAATATTCTATTCATTTGGTAAAAAAATCTTCTCATGGTAACTATTTTTATTGAATAAAGATTAACAAATTGTTTGGGCATTTGGTTATCATTTTTTTGACATTTTAATCTAAAATCATATTTTGGGAAGAAAATGGTCTATGAAATGTGTTTGGTGGAACTTCTCTAAATTTTAAGAAGGGAACCATTCTCTTTTTAAATCTCTCTCAAGAAAAAAAAAAAAAGTCTTGGCTTGTATTATTTTCAAAAGCACTTAAACTACACTCATTCTTTCTTTCTAAAGAGTCTTCTTTTAACTCCTCTCCTCGGTTTCTCCTCTTTTTTTTTTCCTTTTCTTTTAAGTAAATCTACAATAACTCTTCTCCTTTTCTCCTCTTCTTCTTCTTTTCTTTCTTTTGCAATGACATGGGGCCCTCTCACATATAATTATGAACTACCTGCAAAAAATAGCAGAATTTTGTCAAATATGACAAGATATGAAATGAAGCATTTTAAAAATTAGGATAAAATTTAGACAAATTTTTCCTAACTAAAATTATTATAAAGAAAAAGTATATCTACATATCGTAAGAAGCAATTAGAGAGGAGTGCTATGGTGCAAATGGTACGGTGAATAAAAATTATGATAAATTTTTAAATATTTAACTCTCCTCTTAAAATAAATTTCCTTCCATTTGGCTTAAACTTCACTATTGGATCGTGAGGCTTTTAATGTAAGCCATATGATTTTACAATCACAAATTAGTGATGAATGCTATAACTCCAATTGATGAAAACAACTCTAGGAGCTAATCTGACAAATTTTTTATTTTTTAAATATTTTTTTATAATTTTTAAAATCGAGATTTACATGTATATGATAAATAGCTAAGATCAAGTTTTATGATCGAGCTACGATCGACAGACAAAATAAAACTACAAGAGATAGAAACAATCCTAAGGAAGTTCTTAAGTATTTAAAAATTTATAAAAAAATTTATTTTTATTAAATATGAGATGGGACTTTGAAAAATATGCACACACTGTAGCAGTTCGCATTCTAGCATTTCTCTCTCTCTCTCTATATATATATATAAAGGATTCAATGTGCCCAGCCCCCTCTAGAAACCCCATCCTCCACATGGTAAAAGGATAAAAATAACTTTTTTCATAAAATTTTAAAAATTCAAATAGGGCCCTCAGGATTAATCCCATCTCTAGAGCTTTGATTTCACCGTTCTAACTGGAAAATCAATCGAAGTCGTTCGATCAAATATGTATCAAAAATTAATGTCTAAAAATGATAAGAAATAGTGAAAAAAAAAAAGAAATTCCTCAAATTAGCTCTTAGGGTTAATCCTATCCCCTTAGGTTTTTAGTTTTGATCTCAAAGTAGCGACGCATCTGATTCGATGGCTACGATTAAATTTTTCAATCTAACGGTGAAAATTAAATTTAAAGAAGTGAAAAACCATCTTAAACGGAAGTATTTGAATCTTTTAAACTTTTTGATGCACGAGACAAGAAAACAGCTGGGAAACAGGTCCGGCCTAGCGGTAGGTTTGGTGGGACAGGATCCGAGGGAGGTCAGCGAACCAATCAGATCCGCCTAGCTACGTCAGCCTACCTGATTGGAAGTTCGCTAAGCGAGGACAAACCGTACCCGAACATGTGATATCCGTGGAAGCCTGGGATAAGAATTGTTCCTAATTTTTTGAAACCTTTTTTATGAAGACAAATATGTCATTTTGTAGCTACTTAGGACTTGAGAGAAGTCAAATCAAGACTTGGAATACTTTCTTGTATCACACCTGTTGGAATGGTGATCTGTCTCGTTGGTGAGATATAATATTATTTATCAATTTAACATGTGTGCGATATATCAAAGCAGTCACTGTCAAAATGATATATATCAAAGGAGCATTTCAAGGAAAGAAAATGCTAATTGACAAGAAGCCTTGTCTAAATTTCTACTCAAGTGTCTTAAATTTCACATGATTAATTACTTTCCTAAATTCGTAGAAAGCTTATTCATTGAATTTTCTTATTTCGATAAGAAAAATGTAGAAGCCATTCAATCTGACCTAATAAAGATGTTTTTTTTAGAAAGACTTGCTACATAGTGCTTTTAAAATTAAAAATATATATATTGTTTTTAAATTTTTTTATGTGGGCCGCAATCCGACTTAAATGACCGTACAATCTGATCTTGGATTGATCTAAAAAATTTTAAAATTCGAAATTGATCTCAAATGAACAATAAATAAAAATCGCGTAAGACATAATGGGTCCTAAAAAAATACCAATAATTTTTTTACACCGTATGCCAGTGCAACAAGTGTTTCTCTTTTTTTCTTTTGTGTGTGTGTTTGGCATAGCTTTTAATTGGAAATATCTTTAGACATCCACTTAATTACTTTGAGAGCATGCAAATAGGCAATAGAAGCCATTTACATGATATTTTAGTTCACTTTTTTGACTTCCAATTACAAAATTTCCAATAAAAACTCCCTAAATTAGAGAAAAAAGCAGACATGTTAGAGAAAATTTGACTTTTAAAACTATATATGCTTAGTTATAACAATTTCTACTCAATATTCTTTTTTATTGAAAGAGTAAATAAAAAACGACTTCTAACTAAAAGTTGTGTCAAACATCGATAAGAAAGCATGATATAATAAAATAATATTAATAACATATTACTTTATTGATAACAAGAAAATTGTGGAACCGGAATGCCTCTCACAGGGCACTGACAGGTTGGTTTAGTTTGGTTTTAGACAAATTTTAAAGTAACTCCAACCAAACACTTTTGAAACCAAATTAAGATACTTTGGTTGGTTT
Source organism: Zantedeschia hybrid cultivar (assembly GCA_030544215.1). Taxonomy (NCBI): domain Eukaryota; kingdom Viridiplantae; phylum Streptophyta; class Magnoliopsida; order Alismatales; family Araceae; genus Zantedeschia; species Zantedeschia hybrid cultivar. The sequence goes on from JARZZO010000001.1 coordinate 7,224,492, forward strand.
GGTTTGGTTTAAGTTTTAACCATCATAATGAGCTCTTAGCTCTCAAATAAGTCTTCAATAACGTAACAATTTATATATTAAATGAACATTTTTATACTTAAAGATTAAATACACTATTTAATTATTCCAATGAATCTTCTAATGAATGATCTAAGCAAATGCAAAAGAAACAATTGATGTAGTGAAGAAAGATATTAAATAAAAGAGAGGGTAACACTATTCTTTACACTTAAATTTAAACAAAGGAAACTATATCTAATTAAAGTATCGAATGTTTTGTTAGGTTTAGTTTCAACTTAAATTAAAAAATTTAGACTTGAAATCCAATCAACCTAAACCGAATGAACCGATTCGATTTAATTTTTCGGTCTGACTCAAATAGTAAATACCTTTAATCTCGCATGAACATCAAAGTGTTATTTGGTGCATTGTAGCCTGAAGGCATCTAATCTTACAACTTACAGTCTCAAAATTTTTGAGTCCATCATAACTTACGAATGGTTTTGCATAAAAGATTAAATTAGAAGAAAATTGAGTTTCATGCTTTGATGACAGGTGGGCTACTCTAAACCTTAAATATTTATAATAAATATCAAAATTCATAAAAAATAACATTTTTGCTGTGTTTCACATTACTACAGACTAGTGTGCCATATGACACTATTTATATAGGAATGAAATCATCTGGATCATGTGTCTGGACCGCTCAATATCTTCGGACATATTGAAATCGAATTATACGAAAACATATTAATCATTTAATTTTGAACGGTTCAAACACGGATCGTTCCACTTATATGCCCCTTGGAAGTACGAGTAACCCGGACCACCAGCGCCGCCACCTTCCCGGACCACAGCCGCCGCCACCTGAACCAATCAACCACCTACCTCCATGACCAAAGCTGGCGCCACCGCGGTGGCAGCTGCGGACGAGCAAGGCCTCGGGGCGCTCTCCAAGCGCCCCAAGCAGAGGAGCTCCTCCTCCGTTCCCGGCCAGTACTCCCTCCGGGGCGCCCTCTTCTTCCTCATCATCTTCATCCTCCTCCTCGTCCTCCTTCAAATCCAGGCGCTCCGGCGCCCGCCGCTGGCTTCTTCTGCTTCCTATGCCTGGGACGTCCTGCACCAGTGGGAGCAGGCCGTGGAGGCCGCCGCGGCAGGGGCCGCCCTTGGCCAGGACTGCTCCAGGAAGCTCGATAACGCCGTGTCCCGGCTCCGGGCCGCCGTCACCTTCCTCCCCCTCAAGGACCTGAGCCACGGCGAGGACCAGGCCATGGAAGGCACGGCGTGGTTCATGAGCTCCCTCAACGACACCTTCGAGGGGGAGGAGGCGGAGCACCTGCGCTTCCCCTCGGGGGCGTCCACGGGGAGGCTGCTCTGCCTCGCGGGCAACCACACCCGGGACGGCACCAAGAACTCGTTCGCGCTGGCGTGGCCGGACGCGCTCCCGCACGGCGCCGCCCTCCTGCCGGGGCTGACCTTCGTCTCCGACACCTACTACGACTACGAGAACCTCTGGCACGGGATGGCGGCCACGATGCCCTTCTTCCGGTGGCACCGGAGCAGGGGCTGCGTGCGGCCCGCGCGGTGGGTGCTGTACCACCGGGGGGAGCTGCGGACCGCCATGAGCTACTGGGTGCGGACGCTGACGGAGGTGGCCCTGGGGCAGGAGGTGAGGATAGAGGACTTCGCGGGGGCGGGCGGCCGGCCGACCTGCTTCGAGGAGGCCGTGGTGTTCCGGCACAACGAGGGGGTGATGTCGAGGAGGAAGAAGGGGGAGGTCTTCGACATGCTGCGCTACAAGGCGCGGGCCTTCTGCAACGTCACCTCCGAGGAGGAGGAGGAGGACAGCGGAGTGAAGCGGGCGCCGCGCATCCGGATGACGCTGCTGCTGAGGACGGGGGCGAGGTCCTTCAAGAACGAGACCGCCGTCACCGACATCTTCAGGTCGGCGTGCGGCAAGTTCGAAGGCTGCCGCTTCACGGTGGCCTGGGCGAACCAGCTGAGGACGTTCTGCGATCAGGTTTGTGGCTGAGCTCGCCCTCCTGATCTGCTTATCTCGTGCTTGGACGTCTCTGCAAATAATTAAGTCTCTCTCTAGAATAACCTCTTTTGCTCTGAAAGTTAAAAGTTATTAGTAAGTTTATTGACTTAAAAAAAGAATACTTTTCTTCACATACATAGTGCGTGCCCTGTGGTGGAGCGAGAGCAAGAAAAAAAAAGTTTAGAATTTTTTAAGGAATGTCTATTAAAAATATTTTTTATTATTTATTAGGACTCATTTTTTTCATTTTTTAAAAATTTTTAATCATTCGATTAGAGATATACTATAAGGACATGTAAGTTAGATTAGTGCCGACTAAAAAAGGTTTTGAATTTTTTTTTCTTGTTTTTTTTTTTCTGTACCATATAGTAGTCCAGCAATTGGTACTATAGGAAAGTATTTCTTTGGTCGTCTGTAAAATAAAACAAGAGAATATACTCTAATCTTCTTGTTTTGATTTTCAATGGACTTTCTCCATAAACTAAAATAAAGAAATTGGACTGCCAAGTTGACAGACAAGGCCTAAACAGATATTATATATATATATATTATTTTACGTCATTTCAAATATATGAAAAACAATGTAAAATAGAACAATTGTTTTAGATTACGCTGTTTTACGTTCAAACAAACTATTCGTCTGTCAAAAGGAAGGGTTTGGATAGGAAAGTCACCCATCAGATAGGGTGTAATGGTATGGGCCTTTGGATGGTATAATCAAGTGGATCATGCCTGTCACATTAGGCCATTCAGTGAATTTAGTTTTCCTTGTCTATACCTTCAAGCAGCTGATATATATAATTATATATTGGATAGGAGGGCTGGTTTTGACTTAATGGATTTAGATGTACAGTCTTGAACTTATAATCTTGTGCCAACCCCATCTTAATCAAATGTTGCACTTATAGTAGATTGGTTTCTTGTGAGTTTAGTGATTAGTTGGGCTTGAAATCACCCTCATTTATCTGATAACTGTGCATCTTTGACACTCTGCCCATGCGTATGTGTGCATGTGCTCTTGCTTGCTTGCTTGTAATATGAGCGTACGATAGTTATTCGTATGATAGGAGCCTCCTGCTATTAATATTGTTAGCTCTGTGGGGTGGAAGGGAATAAATTTCTATACATCATTCTTTTATCACATCTAGGGGTATTCAAATTGATGTAGCCGAAGCTATCACGACCGGATTCCGAAGCTAGAATCCGAAGAAATGGATCCGGAGCTGGGTCGGATCGGTGTTTAGAGGCCCGACGGGGATCCGGAAGGCGAAGGAGGCAGAGGCGAAGCCGAAGGTCCGAGGCCGAGAGCCGCTCGGTCGGAGGCTGGCTTGTCTTGGGGATGTCGGGGTCGAAGCTCCTTCGGTAGACAAAGGGATGGCGCGAGACCGAGTGTCCTCCGGTCGCGGGGCAATCGGCGCGCGGCGTCGAGACCAGAGAGAGGAGTCCGAGGTCGGCGGCCGAGACCGACTCGGGAAGGTCGGCGATGATTCGAATCGAGTTCCTGCGGGAGGAAAAGAAGAAGAAAACCGGTCAGCAGGAGTCCCGGGCTTCGGCCCTAAGGAACCCCCTCCGACGGTCAAGTTAGCTCCTGAAGATGATTCGATTCAGAAGGCAAAGAGTAGCTTTAATGCTATTTGGACTGTAGTCCTTAAGGGTCTCGGAGGCATAAGAACGCATACCTTTGGCAATAAATAGCGGTGTATTTATAGCAGAGGATAGAAGATGGTTAACGGTGGTAGCCGATATAGGACTATGTGCGGGCTTATTGGTAAACCGCCATAGTGCCTAGTCCTCCACCGGAGTGGGCCGGACTCGGCTATCGGGCCGAAGGGGGTTAGGCCGTTGATGGGCCGAAGCCTGCTGGGCCTAGGGCTGCCGTGCTGCTCCCGGGCCGTAGACTGGTGGGCCGCTGACGGGCTGAAGCCTGTTGGGCCGGGAGCAACGGTGCCGCTTACGGGCCGTGGGCTGTTGGGCCGCTGATGGGCCGAAGGCTCCCTGAGGGCCTTGTATTGCTGCTGCTGGGCTGAACGGGATTTGGGCTTGTTTTAATGGGCCGAATCGGATTCTGCCTCATCACAAATATTTGGTTCAAACTGAAGATGAAATCACCGCAATTTATGTAAAAAAAAAAAAAAGTTATCTTGCTTTGAAATAAAACTAAGTTTAAGTAATTTGGTTTCGTCTGGTTTTGAAAGCCTAAAATCAAACGAACCTGAATTATATGTAATTTAATATCATATTAATGGAATCCTAAAGCTTTATATAATATTTACAAATTTGGAGATGTCTGTTTTAAATTTTAGATTGACTTAATGGTAATTTTGCTTTAGTATTCTTAATGTTTATGATTTAAGCTGAAGTTAAAGATTAAGTACTTAAATCTATTTAATTTGATAGCAATAAAGGATCATATGTTATGACACCATATCTATTTAATTTGATAGCAAGAAAGGATCACATATTATGACACCATTAAAAGCTGGAAGCCTGGAACCAAATTACAGTCAAATCCAACAGAAATATTCTGGTATGTTTTCTTTCTTTCTTTCTTTCTTTTTTGTTTTGAACTCTAAAAGATGGCTTTCATTCAAGAGTTGCTTAGAACAGCATGACTGATACATGGGGGAAGGTTAGTGACATCTAAGTAGTCTTCCTGATCCCCCCAGAGTAGCTTTGATGAGAATCTCAGCATCTCCTTCAACAATGATACCCTACAGGTAGTTCGAAGCCAGGATTAATAATGCATGGAACAAAGCATAGGCTTCAACAACACAGGGATCATTTGACTGACAGACTTAGCAAGACACTGAACAGTCTTTCTTATGCTGTGAGAATGGGGCACTTAACCATTCTAAAATTCTATCACACAGTGTCTTCTGATCACTAATAGAATGATAGTTGAGCGGGGAAGTGTGATATTTTGGTATGTTTTTACTCCGTTCGAATAACTCTTAGTTTGATTTAGTTCGGTTTCAAACTTAGTCGATTTTATGTGGTTTGGTTCCATAAAAATTAACTAAACCAAAACAAACCATGAAGACCTCTGGTCATGTCTAAATAACTTTCTTTTATAATTGGGAATAATTTCATATAAACCCCTCTTGTATGGTAAATTTTAAATTTTATCGTAGAGAGTTTTAATTTTTAATCCTTATATTCTTCTAATATTCCTTATCAACTCCTGCAATATTCACATCTCCTTAAAGCTCCCCACAAGGTTCCAATCATCCTTCGAGAGTCTCTCTCCATTGGGACTTTTTAAGGAGGGTAGAGAGACTTTTTAGGAACACCTTAAATGATTGTGGGGATCAATAAAGAATGTAAAATTTACAAGGACCTATAAGAATATTGAAAGATTATAAAGACCAAAAATAAATAAAATAAAATCATACTTTAAGAATGTCATGTTTAAACTTTCCTATCATCTTATCTGGAATATTTGTTGACAAGGCTGTAAAAAGAGAAGTAGATCTCAATCCAACGCTGACTGTGTCCACAAGGATGCAGCAAGTATTACTCAGGACAATACTCAGTGCACGCCCGCGCGCGCTAGTGTATGCGCACGCCGCTGATAGGTCAGACCGTGTGGTCTCCGCACGCTCTGACCTATCAGCATACGATGTGTGCAGCAAGCCGTGCTCTACTCGATGAGTACGTGATGGTGTAGAGCAGGGATGCAGGACCTTGTTGGCTGGAGTTGGTTTGTGTCTATATATATATATATATATATATGTATCTGCTATCTATTGCCATGGTTTGAATGCTGTGTCTGTGGACGTACGATGAGACAGGTGAGGATGATGAGCGCCACGGACGTGGTGGTGTCGCCACACGGAGCACAGCTGACGAACATGTTCTTCATGGACCGGAACAGCAGCATCATGGAGCTCTTCCCCAAGGGGTGGCTGCAGCTGGCCGGCCCCGGGCAGTACGTCTTCCACTGGCTAGCCGCGAACTCGGGGATGAACCATGGGGGAGCTTGGAGGGACCCCAACGGTGTCCATTGCCCCTTCCCAGAGAAGGAGTACCAACGGTGTTTCCACCCCTACTTCAAGGACCAGCAGCTCGGCCATGACGAGGCTCACTTCGCCAACTGGACGTCCACCGTGCTCAGCCACATGAAGCAGCAGAAGCTCCGCCAGTCCTCCATGGACGCCGGCGATGGGCAGCACCAGCCCTCTGCCTGCGCATGTGGCTAGCACTCTCTCTCTCTCTCTCTCTCTCTCTCTCTCTCTCTCTCTCTCTAAATGAGTTGGTCTATAAGAGTTGTAGTGTGTAGTCTCAATGTGTGAAGTGAGAGTTCTAGTGGGCACACAGAAACACCTACATGGAAGCATCTATTTTTTCTTCCTTTTTTTAAGTGATTATTCAATTTCAATCACACATGAATAATGTAAAGCACATAGTTTAAAGTGGTGGCATCATATAAATAAAGTGACTTTGAAAATTGCTTTTGTTTGGTGTTGACCTATCCTTAAATTTATTTATTAGTGGCTTCTAATTTTGCATAAAGGGCAAGACGAAAGGTAGAACTGCCAATTATATAAAAGATGAGTGGTGTTATCCGAGCTGGTGTTTTTTTTTTTTTTCCCCATCATAGTGGATTAGTGGTCAAGTATGTATGCATATTTACAAGGGACCAGAGTTTCGACTTTAAAAATTATTTATATTTTTTTTTCTTAAGTAGGAGATCATTCTATACAGGTCTGATTACTCCGTCTAATTAGACGATAATTTCAAATCAAACGATTTTTGGAAAAATAATCTTATACGCAAGCAAAAATTAATCTCGCAGCAAATGCACGCCGAACAACATGAGAAGCTTGTAGGCTCTCAACTGGATTTGGGCGCAAGATTTTCCAAAGAAAGGCCAAGAGATGAAGACAACCGACTTAGTCCGATTTTTTTTTTTTGAACAGTAACCTAGTCCGTTGATTCATCTGACTCAATGATCGCCTGATTAGGTTCTAGACCTAGAGATGCACCCGTTTACCCAGTAACATAGTTGTCGTCTGCCCATATTGGGTCCAATCTTACGACAATTTCTGTGGATTTGGGCTTCAAGCTTAGCCCATTAATTTCTGAACAGCGTGCATGTGTTAGGAAACTCAAAAATACTCGCAATTCCCTAGCACAACAGCGATCAGATTCATCCGATCAGGTGGAACGTTATTTAAAACAAGCTTAATTTGTTAAGGTGTACATTTGATAAGATTGATCGGACGGTAATGTCCCTATATAGCAAATGTTTCACTATTTCACGGGTGAATAAGATGGCTTATTTTCTCTCCTTCTTTTAGGTCATTTTGGTAGCAAAATACAACCCAAGAAAGATGGTTTATTTTGCAAATAAGTGTGGTTCTAATTTGATAGGCAGAACACGAAAAAAAGACGCTTAAATGCATTATTCTTCGAATAAACCAAAAAAAATCATTCTCCCCTCCACCTAAAAATATGATATTCTGACTAGTATTCCACTCCATAATCAAATCAAAACACTTGATATTCTAACATAAACAATATGGAGTAAGTCATCTGGTAATAAGCCATTCTCCTATAAAAGTCCGGTGGAAATGACTTATGCCTGAATTACTTATCTTATCTAAAATAAACATTAATAGCGCTTAATTTATTATATTTTATTTAATTAAATAAATAAATAAATAATTAGCAAAGCAAAACAAGACTTATTTCGATATAAATAATGTACAATCCAACGTTAATTATATCGAAATAAGCAGTCCGGTTACCGATTAGAAACTCGAGTAACCCCGTCATATTAGATAGAATCTTAACAAAACTTCTGTGGATTTGGGCCTAACCTCAGCCTGTCAGTGAACAGAGTGTGAGTTGTAGGCAAGATATTTCAGTAAACGCTGCAATTTTAATTTTTATTTTTAATTTTTATAAGGTGTTTAGAAGAACTTTTTCATGCGACTTGGCCGAGTCAGCACAAGTCGACCCGACTCGTATCGGATTATGAGAGATTCGAGTCGGCAAACCTTAGTTGAGAATATACTTGGAACTATAGAAGGGACACTTTTAGAGGTTCATGTCTCTCTAAGTAACAGGAAGAGAAGATTATTGGATTAGTGCCAAAGATGCCGACGAACCCAAACACTCTCAACTTATGTAAATCTTTCTTATAAACTTCTTTAGAGCAATCATGCAACAGATCAAATATGCCATATCCTCTTCTTTTCTTTTTTTTATATATTTTTTTTCATTGTCTGCCAGTGAGAACTATATCTGCTAAGACAGGAGTGTCAGTTTTCAACTATCCCCTCGATAACAATATATTTCAAACTTTAATTTTCATTAACTTCTAGATAAATGGGGAAGAAAAGGAAACACTAGATTGAGATGAGAAGAAATGAGGGACAGAGGCCAAAATATTGTAGATTTAATTTATTTCTAGTCTTATTTATTCACTTATTGTTCATTATTAAATGTAGGAACATCTAGCCCAATGGCTCACAAGCTCTTCATTTGTTATATTTCGTATCATAAATTAATATATGCTATTCATTTGTTATATTTTCGTATCATAAGTTTATATATATATATATATAGTTTTTGAAAATATAGTCTTTGCTTCTTCTTTTTTTTCAGAAAGATAAGAGAAGTGGGAAAGACTTTTGGGGGAAGCTATTTATAGCACTGCTCACACCAAATCAGATATTTATTTACAATCCTACATCATGCACTCAAGTGCAATTATATATAAAAGCCTACTTCTCCATTCTATCTTTTCTTCTTAGGTTGTTTAATTAATCCAACCATACGAAATGCATATCTCTAGTCCCCATTTCCGATACTCAACAAAAAAATCTTATTTTGCTTCTATTAATCTTAAGGTTGTCAAAAGTCGGAGACAGAAACGGAAATAGTACTTTTCACTTCTGTTTCTTATAAGATTTATCGAAGACAAAAACGGAGACAGAAGCGAATATTTCCACTTCCACATCTGTTTTCTCTTTTAAATTGAAAATAAAAAACGAAAACAGAAGTAAATGGAAGTTTCCACTATCATCATCACTGTGCTAAGAAGTTATTTAAAATCATTGTTATTATTCACTTTCGGATAAGCGCTTTTCTAGTAATTAAAAAATCTAAACTTACAAAATTTTAATATATATAAAAATTAGCAATCTATAAATTTTAAATTTTGAAATCTACTCTACTATCGATCTAAATATACCCAAACAAGTGCCATAAAATCATATTAAGTTTTTTTAAAAAAATTAACTCCTTACTGTGGCCTTACTTTTATCAAACTCTAAAGATATATTTTCATTGTTAGATATGGGATATATCTATCTAATGAATTCAATTTTTATCTTATAAAATAATATATATATATATATATATATATATATATATATATATATATATATAAGATACATGATAATTCAAAAATAAAAACAGACTAGCGGATGCAAGAATAAGTGTTTCTGTTTTCGACTTATAATTATCAGAGATCCAATTCCATTTCTTATAACTTAACGGATAGTCTTTAACGAAATTCCGTATCTATTAATATAAATAAAAACTAGACGAATAATCATCATTCTGATATCGATCGGCAGCCCTAATTAACCTAGCTAGTACCATTGGCTGATTTGATAAGAACAGAAGACACATAAGATGATTCCTTTTTTTTTGGACTGTGATGATGTTTTTTTCAGTAGATGTATGGTTCCATGCTCTGATAGGGGTGCAGCTATTAGCCATGTGCAGAAGATACCAAAAGGATGAACGGAAGACATGGTAGGACGTGGGCTTTCATAGCAAGGTTCGCTAACTCGATGAGTCGGGCCGTCTCGGATCTCTCTTGATCCGGTACGAGTCGGGTTGACTCGTACCGACTCGTACGAGTCACATGGTCATATTGTACATATTCGATTGAGTCGCACCGACTCGGATTCGTCTTGATACGGTACGAGTCGCCCGAGTCAGCACGAGTCGAGCCAGTACGACAAACCATGTTTCATAGTACAGGTTCGGCAGCCTCGGCGGCGATGGGTGCATTGGAATTCCAATCCACCTTAAACAGGGACAATTATCCAACCTACACAGGGACAATATCCCACCGCCCGTCCTTGTCTTGTTCCTGTGTTGGGTGGATTGGAATATTGAAGATTTAAATTTTTTACTCTTATATAAATTGAGATATTTTCAGTACAGATATTGATCAAAGATAAATTTTAAAAACTTTTACAAAATATTTCAAATATATTTTAATATATATATGCTACTTGGAATGAATATTTTACAAATATGTCTTTTTTTAATGTTTAATTGCCGTAAAAACTTTCTAAGAAGGGTTCAAATTAAGAATATTAGACATTGCAACAAATATTACCCAATTGGCCGGAAGCGTCATCCTTTGCCCAGTAAATTTATTTATGCCAAGGAATTATGGACAGATGGCTATTATCGGATTTATTTATGTCATGAGAATCATAGAAAGATGGCTATTAGCGGATAATCCAACTTCTCTCTCTCTGCTGCATGAAAATTAATTATCACATTAATCTGTCCATAAACTCTGTGCTGGGTGCCCAAATTGTATCAATACCTGTTGGGACTGTTGAAAGTTTAAATAGGAAATCATTTAATAATATCCAAATAAACATGAAAGAGATGAAGTACAGATTTCTTATAAACCAGTGCACACAAAGACAAGATCCAAAGCAGGACTATAAGAACAAACCATGCACGGTTATGTAACAAAAGATAAATAAAATAGAGTAAAAAAATTTAGTCTAGTAACTTCATGAAAAAGCTCTCCTAAGAGAATATATCGTCTCCGTCGTACCAGTGCAATAGAGTTCCATGATCTTCTCTCAAGATAAAACAGCTATAACGATCTAATCGCACCCCGCAGATCGCACCACAAAGACGACCTCAAAGAATCCCTTCTTTATTCCTCGTTCACAAAGATAAAGAAGAAGAGTAGAGAGAAACAAAGAGCAGAAGAGAGACAGGGAGAAAAACGCAGAGTAAGAGTCCAACTTGAGAGAGTGATATACGATCATTCCCCTTCCTCCCGTATGCGCCGTTATACGAAAGGATGCACCCCAGAAGAATGGGCACGGTCCCATCCTTAACGTCTCCAAAAAGAGACCGCGTCAAATAAGACTCTAGACTCTTAAGAACCAAAAATGTTGGCTCAACTCGCGCGTGACTCTGACTCCGACCTAGCCCAACCAGTGCTCGTGTGTGCATACGTGCGTGCGTGTTGTATCATAGCTTCCTCTCTAGTTCCTTAGAACAAGTTATTAAGATAGCCAATAGGTGATAAACCCACATGCTTTCTTTTAATTTTACAATATAAGAATAAAGTCCTATACCAATTTGAGAACAACCACACACATGAAAATATAGAATTCTCCCAAACTCCTTACTCATTTTTTCTAACAGGGACTGACATCTTCTATTCTCCATTTTTCTACACCTGATTCTGGCCACTTAAACCAATTTCGGAGCTCATATAAAGTGTAGAGAGAGAAGATTCATAATTGGGACGTGATACATTATAGACACTTTTACATTTTAACTCCTGAAAATATAGTATATTTACAAATAAGGCCTCATAATCTAAGTGTTTACAAATAATAAGTCCTCATAATTTACGGTGTATTAGCGAAAGGCTCCTAAATATTACAAATAAACTTCCGAGAGTTTTACAAGCAAATCCCTAAAAAGGGTTTATTTATAAGTAAGTTGTGAACTATGGGGACTTATTTGTAAATATTTAAATTAGTAAGAGTTATTTGTAATAACAAAAGTTTATAGAGGATAAAAAATAAAAACCCATTTTATTCAACAGTAATTGTCAACTATATGTACACCCTATTCTTTTTTTATGAACTTAAGATTGCTCGTAATGAAATTATATTAACATAATATTTTATTATTAGCATAAAAAATATTTACTTGTGATAGATATTTTTCATATATATTCACCATAATTTTTCAACTTAACAATTTTTTCCCTTTATTACGATCTTTTCTTAATTTTTGACTCGGTAACATTGTTCTAGGGGGGTAAGTAGCTCCCAGGCTGTGCTGCAGAACAAGGAAACTGGCAGCCTACCAGAACAAGGACGAATGGCTTCGCTTCTCATACTTCAGACATTTGTGCTATCCCATGACTCGAAGTCTTTCTGTTTCTGCACTATCCTTGGTATCTTCTTCTCATGGCTGCCACCTGTTCTTTCTTATTCTGAGTTATAATTCTGTCGCATAGGATTTCTAAAATAATTGTCCTATTTTATGGATGTCTGGAATATTTGGATGATGTAAAACAGTATAAAAAAAAGTTTAATTTCTTTTTTTTGGTGAGTAATGTTTGCTATCTTGAGAGTCAATGAAACAAGTTGAATCATCTTGTAGTACAGGATGTCATTGATCCATAGAGACAACCATCACATGGATTGGACAATTTTTTTTACAAATAAGTCAGACAAAAATTAAATGTGACCGCAAGGTTTTGAATATTTGTCACGTTGACAAATATACTGATTTTTAGGCGTGACGAATATTTTGTAAATACGACAAATACTTCGTGAACGTGACAAATAATATTTGTAACATCTACGAAATAGTTATCACGTCTAAAAGTATTTATCACGTAACTCATGTTACGCATGTGTATACAAATTTATAAGCATGATAAATATTTTTCAGACTTGAACGTGACAAATACTATTTATCATGTCTATAAAATATTTATTATATCCATCAATATTTAAAGTCTCATTTGAATAGTTCTTGTTCTCTTGGAGGACCTATTACTCCTCACTTAGCCGGTAGCTATAAAGGTCTACCTTTTATTTCGTTTTGACTTCGGTCAAGCTTTTTTTTTTTTTTTGTCCATAAGACTTAGCTGCAGTGCCATTCATTTTAAGAGTCCGGCTCGTCGCGTTTTATCCCTTCCCCCCTCCTTGCTGAGGCGCTACGGTCCGCAGGGGACCGTAGATGATCTCAAATCTTCATTTAATGGAAGGAAACAGAGTACACCGGAGAACAATACCCACGAATTAATACAAGGTGAAACAGAAGAGCACAAAACATAACTACACCATGTTGTAAGAAGCAAAAGACAGAGGAATTAGAGGGATCCCAGACAAAGACCAATGATCACCGGAGATGCAGTTCTCCAAAATGCCATAGATGTCAAAGTTTACGTTGAACAGAGGAGGTCCTCGGCAGAGATGCCGGCTAGAGATATGCTTGAAAGACTGATCTTTTGGCAGCTGAACAAGCGGAAACTCTCAGACGCACATCGACGCCAACGTGCGGGATGAGCGTAGGATCTAGAGTTCAGGCAAACATCTCTAACATCCTTGCAGGATCAATGAAAACCTTCTCACAAGCACCACCGGAGACTGCGAAACGTGCACCTGGGAGGGTAGACAAAGGGGAGGTGGTTGTGGTTGAGGGGGAAGGGAGGGTTGGCGGTGGGGTGGGATGAAGAGCTATAAAAACCAAGAAGGTAAAAGAGAACAGCCCGTGGTGGTGGTGAGAATAGAGAGCAGACGACCAGACGGAGGAGAGGGATTGGGTGGAGGAAGGGTGGAAGATGGTGGCAGGGAAAGAAAAAAACTGTTGGATGGAAGTAGGTGGATGGCGTCGGAGGGGGAGATGGGTGAGGGACGGCAGCAGCAGAGGGGGCAACGGATGGGGAGATTGGTGACGGAGGAGAAAGAGAAAGAAGAGGAAGGAGAGGGAGAGGGAGGGAGTCCTATGTTGCAACAAAGACCAATGATCACCGGAGATGCAGCTGTACTACAGATTAGAGAGAGAGAGGCTCCACTCTCCACTTGACCAGAGTAAAATAAGTTGATCTGTGCACCCGCTAGGCACAGGCGCAGCCAGCTGGCTCGCGTGGAAGTGGCTGCCTATCGCCCGCGGCGGCCTCGCTGAGCTTGTACTCCTTCACCTGGCCGAGCACGAGGGATGTCCAATTGGCGAAGTAGACTTCGTCGTGGCCGAGCTGCCGGTCCTTGAAGTGCTGGGTGAAGCAGCGGACGTCCTTCTCCGGGAACGGGCAAGAGACGCCGTTCGGGTCCCTCCACACCCCCGGATGGTTCATCCCCGCGTTCCCGGCCAGCCAGTGGTAGACGTACTGCCCAGGGCCGGCCAGCTCTGGGCCATACTTTGATTGGAGAATAGGAGAAGAATAAGAGAGAATAAGGAGAGAATAAGCTTAATTTTGCTTTGACAAGCAGAATGGCTTATACCAGTGCAGAATAGCGTGTTCGGAGAATAAGGAGAATAAGCCATCCCACCTTAGACCCAAGAATCACTTATTCTTCTTATTCCATTAGCGGGCCCCACAAAACTATCAAACCGAAACATCTCTTATTCTGGTATACGCCATTCCGTCAGTGGGCCCCACGTAAAAACTTATTCTGCAAACAAAGTGAGGCTAGGAAGAGCTCCATGACGCTGCTGTTGCGGTCCATGAAGAACATGTTCGTCAGCTGCGCCCCGTGCGGCGACACCAGCACGTCGGTGGCGCTCAGCGTCCTCACCTGCACCATCGCCCAAAGATCACACCATTAGAAGTCGAACCATTGGCAGTACACATGAAAAATTAAGCTACATGCATGGAGGTAAGCTTGAGCTCAGACTAATTACACTACAAACCTGATCGCAGAACGTCTTCAGTTGGTTCGCCCAGGCCACCCTGAAGCGGCAGCCTTCGAACTTGCCGCACGCCGACCGGAAGATGTCGATGACGGCGGACTCGTTCTTGAAGGACCTTGCTCCCGTCCTCAGCAGCAGCGTCATCCGGATTAGAGGTGTCCCCTTCCCCCTGCCGCCCTCCCTCTCCGAGGTGACGTTGCAGAAGGCCCTCGCCTTGCACCGCACCATGTCGTAGACCTCCCTCTTCCTCCTGCTCGACATTACCCCCTCGTTGTGCCTGAACACCACGGCCTCCTCGAAGCAGGTCGGCCGGCCGGCCGCCGCCGCGAAGTCCTCTATCCTCATCTCCTGCCCCAGGGCCACCTCCGTCACCGTCCGCACCCAGTAGCCCATGGTGGTCCGCAGCTCCCCCCAGTGGTACAGCACCCACCGCGCTGGCAGGACGCAGCCCTTGGTCATGTGCCACCTGAAGAAGGGTATCATGGCCGCATGCCCGTGCCACAGGTTGCCGTAGTCGTACTGGGTGTCGGAGACGAAGGTCAGGCCCGGCAGTAAGGCGGCGCCCTCTGGGAGAGCGTCCGGCCACGCCAGGGCGTACCAGTTCTTGGTGCCGTCGCTGGTGTGGTTGCCGGCGATGCAGAGCAGCCTCCCCTTGGACGCCGGCGCGGGGAAGTGGAGGTGCTCCGTGTCTTCCCCCTCGAAGGTGTCGTTGAGGGAGCTCATGAACCACGTTGTCCCAACCATGGGGTTGTCGGCGTGCGCCAGGTCCTTGAGGGGGAGGAAGGTGACGGCGTCGCGCAGCCTGGACGTGGCGCTGTCGATCTTGCTGGCGCACTCGCCGCGGGCGGCGGCGGCGCCCAGGAACTGTTCCCACTGGTGTACGACGTCCCACGCGGAGGAAGCAAAAGAAGGCAGTGTCGACGGCCGCTGGAGCGCCTGGATTTGGAGGACGACGAGGAGGAGGATGAAAGTGATGAGGAAGAAGATGGCGCCGCGGAGGGAGCAGCCGGGAGGGAAGAAGTTTCTCTGCTTGGAGCGCGACTTGAGGCCAACCTCGTCCGCAGCTGCCACCGCGGTGGAGCCAGTTTCGATCATGGTGAAGGTGGTGGTGGTGTAGAGGTGGGGATTTGATGGGTTCCGTGGGTGGTGGCGACGACGGTGAGGCCTTCCCTGGTTGTAGGCCGGGGAATGGAATTGTGTACGTGCAACGCTTATTTGTAGGTGGAGATGTTTCTACTGTAAACTGTACCAGTAAGTACCATGGATGCGAAAGGTTACCTTATCCCTATGATGAAGGGTGAGCCACTGTTTGATCGCGGGTTAACACGCGGCTATTCCAATTTTGCTCACTTTTAACATGAGAAGTAAATTTGATTGCGGAATTAATTTAGCTGGATTCCAAGCGTATTAAATATGGGTTAAGCCGGTTTTAGCCCGGGATTCCACCCCTGGATGGGATAGGAGGATAACTCAGGAAAATGTTTTAATAAAATAGATATCTTAACGTTAAATAAAAATAATAATAATAAAAATAATTAATATTATCATGCTTATTAATAAATATTGGTTAATAGTATTAATTTTATTAACGCTAATTAATACTGATAATAATAATAATTAATAAATATTAAAATGTTATTAATATTGTTAAAATGTTATTAATATTAATCATAGTTAACTATTAATATAAACTTTTGATGATTATTTAATCAATGTTAATTCATATATTAAATATTAATATTAAAATTTATTAATTAATATTGATAATATTAATAGATATTAGTATGATTGATAAATATTATTTAATATTATTTTGCTTAACTAATATTAATTAACATTAATCATAATTAACTATTAAGATAAATTTATTATGCTCCATTTACTAGTCTAAAAATTGAATAATAATTAACGTTAATCATAGTTTATTATTAATTTAAATATTGATTAATATTATTTTAATTTATAAATCACATTTAATAATTATGTGGAGAGATAATAATGAAATTTATTCTATTTTTTTATTTTTAGTAATGAAACTTATTTATATAAATTATTTAAATGGAGATTCTAGGTGCCTATTCCAAACTAACGTCCACTTTGAAACAAGAACTACTTATCCCTAGAATAGCCAAAAAGAGATTAAATCAATCAAGCTGCCTTGATTGAGCTCCCTTAAGCTAACCCGGATTAGCCCTATTCCTATCTCGCAATCTCAGCACACGTTGGTGTAGGGGTGTGCGCGCACATCCCACGCTGATAGACATACATTTGTGATCCACCAAGCCGCACTCTTTAATTGAAGTGTGCCCATACCTTAGCCCCATCCTCACATAGTTTGCTCTTAGTTTTGTCTTCAAAAATCATGAAAAAAAAAAAAAAAAAAGATTTAGATTGAGTTATGTTGTTCTGTTCACAGCTTCCAGAACATTAATCAATGAGCTAATTACTATTTCCACTTGAGGCCTTGCTTCGACAGTAGAATTTTAGCAGAATAAGATCTTTATTCTCAAGATAAGTCAAATTTTAGATTAATAAGATGGATCTAACATTCGGACCAAGAATGACTTATTTTCGGAACAAATTGAAAAAATCATTCCACTCTACACTCAAGAACATGATATTCTGCCTTATATTCCGTCTTGCCATCAAAATAAAGCACTCCTTATTTTGAAAGAAGTAATTTAAAATGACTCATCCTGTTATAATTCATTCTATTATCAAAGTGAGGCTATGTATAACAAGAATATGATTTTTATCAAACTACTAAGTCAATATTTCAAACTTCTAATTAAACACATAGTAAAATAACACGTACTCACAAGTCCATGCCAGTCTACATGAAGAATGGAATCTTCCGGTACGGTTTGTTCTCGTCGTTAGGCGAATCGGAGGGAAGGGCATGAAAAGAAGAGGAATTTTTAAACGTGGGAGCTTGGGGGAAAGTTTGGACACGCTAATCGACCTTTCGTTCCCATCAGTTAGGCCCAAGTCTCTGTTTTTTTTTCTCTGGCAAAGGGTTAATTTCCAATGTCGAATTATACTTACTTCCTTTGCCAACATTTATTATCCTCAAATTTTCGCAATAATTTTATAATAGAAAGTAAAAAAGTGAGAATAGAGTGGTACTAGCAAATGAGATTTTAGAGTATTTAAAATGTTCAGACACTTTCTCCTTCATTTTTATTTCAGGTGTTTAGTTTTACCATAATCTAAAATTTTAAGAGAATTTGATGTTTATTTTTTAAAATATGAGATAATAATGTTAATACATTTAGATAGACTAACTTACGGTCTATTTTTTTGTGATTTCATCTAAAATATTTGATGATTGCGTTCTAAAATACTTAAGACTAGATTTTAAAAATTTGAGGATAAATGAAATCATGTTGATGCACCTCCTGTAGAAATAAATGTAGAATTTGTCCTAAATCAGGGTTCATTTGTCAACTTAGCAAGTTTCCTTCTAACCAGACTTCGGACAAGTTTAGAAACGAATAAAACATTAATTTCACAGCTAGGTCTAAGGAAAGGACAAATGCAATGTGTTGAAGGTGAAATACACGTGCGCGGACTTCGTCATTGCCACAGGAATTTATGCTAGTTTAATTAGGTCCACAACGATTAGATCCGTTTGGACTTTGGAACTCAGCTTCTAAAAAGTGGGGGTACACAATATTGTCAGAGCCAATTTCTCACAATTTGCATATGTAAGAGCTATTCAATTAAATTATACATGACTCAATAAAAATGATAAAACAGTATAATGCGTAATATATATATATATATATATGAAGAATGAGAATTTCGCCTGGCCTAAACAGCTAGTGGGCCAACCTAGCAACTCGAGACCAAGCCAACGAGTACAGCCCCACTAGGGCCCAATCTTGCTTAGGCCCTTGGTCCATAATCCAAACCGAGAAGACCCAAGACTAGGCCCACGAAGCCTTGACACCAGAAGCATTCAGTCCATCGTATTTGATCCGCTAAGGAGGCATCGAAGTACTCTCCCTGGCAAGATTTGCAGATCAACTCAATCAAAACTCCTCCTCGCATGAGGATCCTGACCTCCTCATTTCGACCTGATTGCCACCCAGAGCATATCTAAACGAATCTAGAAACCTACCCGAATACGGATCCTACTCTTCAAGGCAACCCCTTCCAATCTCGAAAGGATCACAATGAATGTGGATATCTGTCTCAGATCTAGACTTTCTAAAACAGGCTCCCCCCTCCTCAGTTTCTAAGAGGAGACTCAGCCAGGACCTACTCCTTCTGATCGAAATCAGCTGGTAAAGCTGCTCTAAGACCACTATATAAAAACCCCTAGTTCGACCTTGTCAGGTATGCTCTCTAGGCCCCAACTGGTCTTGTCTTCCTCTTGAATCCCAACTCTATGACTTAAGTAATCAGAGGGGGATTCCCCGATCATTGCGGGGGACCCTTGAGGGTATTCCTTTCTTGCAGATTCATTGTTCTCTGACCTTCTAATACTGGACAAAAGGCTTTGATCACACGGACGAGATTTTGACCTAACATCTTTTGGCACCGTATGTGGAAAACACAAATCAAAAGTCATGGCATGTGCAAATAGCAATCGAGCTTCCCGACAAAAAGGAGTAGTGATCAGTAGTATTGTACTATTATTACCTCTAGCTACTGGAATCCTGGACAGATTAGACATTTGTCCCCCTTCCCGAGGTACGCACTAGTCATCTCTGGCGCCAAATTTCTAAACCTTGGTTAATATGATTCCGCGGCTGGAAGCAAAAATTGACCAATTAGAGAGGAAGTTCCTTCGACAAAAGCCTCGTCACCCAAGAAGCCCCCTGCATGATCACTACAACACTCACCTCGTTTGCAGGTCTCGTGATCGGGAAAGTTGGATGCCTCCACCACCTCCTCCATAGAATGGCCCGTTAAGATTAACTAGGGAACAAGCTTATGGCTACTGTAACACCCTAGCTTAAAAGATACTGAACCACTCTGACTTGGCTCCTTTGACTCGGCATGTTACTAGTTCACAATCTTAATTTCATAGTTGTATGGGGATAATTAGTGCAAATTAAAGAAAATTAACAAGTAGACATCATTCTCAAAGAATAAATATTTGAGTCATCTGTACACAGTCCCACTTAATATAATCCCTTGAAAATGTTCACAAAGAATTACAAAGAGTTAATAGTGGATTACATAGCCAAGTCCAAAATAAATCTCAAATATAAATTATACCATCTAATCAAGTTGTTGACACCACGCTAACGTTGCGCCTTTGATCCACGAATAACCTTCACTCAAGAAAGGACGGAATATTTAGAAGAGAACTCAATAGGGATCCCACGTCCACAAACGGTCTACGATACTGAGTGAAATACAAAATATGATTTTCTCAAGAGAAAGAGGCACCAATCATATTATAGTTCATATCAAAGTCTACCAAGGTTCTTGAATCTCATGTCATCGATTCAAAGTCTATCAAACTAACCATTCATAGATCTCACCGAGTCATCTCATATGGAGGTAACACAAGAACCATATCGAGTCATGCCATACATCTTTAATTTCTAGCATATACTACAAGTCACCTATATCATAACACTAGCATAGGGTCATTCATAGTTCACATTACCATGTCCATGTCATATATCATAGTTCAATTAACCAAACAACCATTGGTGGCAACAGCACTATGATGACTCATCTATAAACATGGTTCACATACAAGGGATTCCATCACGTGTAGCCAATGTCAAATAAGTCATATTATCACATGATAAAGAAGTATTTTAAATCATTTTCATGTTCCAATAGTCATTATATGATAATTAAAATTCACTATCTAATAATCATTCTAAAATATCAATTATCATCGCCACCCATGGATCTCATAAGGTCATTTCACATGGGTAACTCGAATCACACAATATATACTTCTTTCACTTTCATCCATAGCTAGTCATCCCTGACACATAACCAATATGGGTGTCATCCATAGTTCATGAAACCATTCAATTAATCATGCATTCGTATAACTTATTTCATGGTAAATTCCATAATTACCACATATCTATAGGTTTTCTATTGACCTATTCCACGGCCTATACAATCTGGATCACATCTATCCAATTATATCATTAAATCATTAAGTCATTCCATGACAGTTCATATTCCATCAATAATCACATCATGTCAATCATGAATCATCAAAATAATCATATATAATAAATGGTGTGACAGGAAAGTACCAACACTAGCAATCTATCAATCATCTGTTGTTGGATTTTCTCGGGTTTCTCCGGATCGCTCACGCAGCGGAAAATAAAATAAAACAGCGATCCGTTTTCCCGTTTCGAAAAACTAAAATCGATTATCGGATAATCGAAGTTCTCATCGTGTGCGGATTCGAATCCGCAACCGTTCAGTTCCGTCGGTGCGACACCGCAAGCCGCGCAAGCGCCCGACCTCTAGCGAAGTCCACGCGATCCTCCTCGCGACGGATATCCTCACGTTCCTTGTTCTTCGTAGCCCACGAAACCTCCGCCGGTCGCCGCAACGCGCGGACGATTTCCCGTCAAACGGGATTCGGAGAAGCGGCGGAGCAGATCTGGATCTGTCTGGACGCCACAGAGAGAGAGAAACAGAGGAGGGACGGCTAGGGTTAGCAGCAGCTTGGCCTGCTCAGCCCGTTCGCTATGTTTTATACTAACTGCGCGATTTTTCATAAAAACCCCCGGTTTGTATAAAACCCACTTATTTATCCATCGCCTTCGACAGTATTCCGCTGTACCCAATCCTTGGCGTATTAGAATCCCGTGACTAGAGATTCGTAAACCAAGGTCAAAGCACAGAAGTCTACCGACAAGGTGTCCTTAGTGTCTAAGGTCCGAGGACCATCCACGCAACTGCGACAATAGAATCAAGCTGGTTGACAGTGAGGTACAATACCATCCAGCGATTCAGTCGGATCAGTTCAGTGAACTCATTCTCCAATGAGCACCTACAGATTCGCCTTAGTGTCTCCACACAAGTGACTTATGAGATCAGTCACCCTCATCATATGAGTAGGAGTAATCTGTACTAATCTAACTGGATATCCGATGTCCTTCTCGAATATCCTCTGACTACGAACGATTAAGAATATGTGTGTTTAAGTGATCAGTCTCATTAGTATGATCTCATCATAATCTGATCACTATAGCACATATTCACGGACTTCATTATGAAACGATAATTAATGCGATTTACACATAATGAATATTATGCCATTATATTAATAAATGAACGAGATTTACATAGTCAGATTGGCTTGTAGGCCACCTAAAACTAACATCTATATCATATCTCGGATTCAGATATATTGTCGGATTCCTTATCCATCAACGCCGCTTCACGCTTCTTGGGTCTCCGAAAATCCATGAAGGTGTGATTGATTGACTAGTCTCACCAAATAGTTAATGTCCTTCTCAAATATCCTCTAGCTAGGAACAATTAAGAATATGTGTTTAAAGGATATTAATCTCATTATTATGACATCGTCATAATTTAACATCTATTGTACATATTCATAGACTTCATTATGAAATGTTAAATTGCATTACACGTAATAAATCTAAATTAATATTATTAATATAAGAACAAGATTGTATAAGTTGTGATTGACTTGATGGACATACATAACTAACACTCCTCACTTGAAAACTAGGAAGTGAGCAACCACTAAATGGGCTCAATAGGGATCCCATGATTCCCACCAACCACACACACATACAACTAATTAGAGTATTAAACGGTAAATCTATATATAACTATAGTAGAAATAAATTGAGCTGAGAAAAATATGTAGTGCAAAAAAATCACAGACCGTGCTAAGATAGTCAAACCCCTAAGGCAGTAAATTGCTCCAGCCATCACACAGCCATAGGTGGTCCTACTTCTTAGCGTCAGAGTGATGAGGCACACACAACCACTAGCGCCAACTCTCCTTACCACTCTCACGATAAGTAGGTACGTGGCGTCCTACAACTCAATCAACCCTCATGTCTGTCAACGCTTACAAGGCTCCAAACGACCGTAAGGTGAGGCAGTAAGCTAAAGCAGAACTAACTAGGGTCTGTAAGTCTACACGGGGTCCACACCCCCATCTACATGTACACACAAGTAGATGCGGCTACTATCCTAATGGCTAGATCCCCCTCAATGCTTGCCGCCCAATCTTGCAGGAGTGCACGATGTGTTCCATGTTTCTTTGCTGAGGAGATATGTTCAGGACCCCTCTCATGTTTTAGACTTTTCAGAGTTGGAAGTCGCTAAGGACTTGTCCTTTCCGAAATTTCTAGTACGGATTGAGGATCGCAGGGAACAGGTCTTTCGGAACAAGGTTGCTCCCCTAGTTAAGGTGATTTGGCAGTATCGCTCCGGGGGCGAGGCGACCTGGGAGCGCGAGGATGAGATGCGGGAGTAGTTTTCCTACCTTTTCTCGTAAGTTCTCTTGTGAGCTTGTACCATTATTTTTCAATCTCGTTAATTGTAGCAGGCAATTTCGGGGACCAAATTCTTTTAAGGAGGGAGAATGTAAGGATTGAGGTTTCAGATCTGATTATCGGGTCAGTTTCGGGGTCGGATCTCGTAGTTTGGGCCCTGGTGGGGCTGAGACATAGTTTCCAAGCTCGACGCAGTTTAAACGGCGTCCATCAATGTTGACGTGTTTTAGGTTGTGCCACGTGAGCGCCACGTGGACTGGCCTTGAGGCGCGAGAGTATGGCCCCGGTCTTATCGTCTGAATGGCGTCTTGTATGGACGACGTCATTTAGAGTACGACCCTGCTTTGTCAGAGTACGGCCCGGTCTTGTCATCTAAATGACGTCGGGCTTGGACGACGCGTTTTCCCCATCTTCTGTTTGACCCCGCGAACCCTCCCTCCTTTCCCTCATTCTCTCCTTTCTCTTCTCTCTCCTCTCTTCCGTCCGACCTCCGGCGAATCCCTTCCCCCTCTCCTTGCTTTCCTCCCTCCATTTCTTCTCTCCCTCCACCCCATCAACCTCCTAACTCCCACCACTACCACGACCATCTCCTCCGTAGCGTTTTTCTCTCCGGACGGCAGCCGACGTCCCGGAGAAGTAACGGCGTCCACGGCGGTACCGACAGCGGCGTGTGGCAAGGCGAGTTGGCGGCTTGGAGCTAGGAGGAGTTCGAGTAACCAGTAGGGTGACGATCCCCATTGTATTTCGTTTAAAGATCATGTTTTTCCCGCTTGAAGCATGTTTAGGGGTTTTCTTGGGGTGAAAATACTAATTGCATGTAATGAGAATGTGGGTGTTTTAATGAGTATTTAGGTTCTTCTCCTCTTTATCCACCTTTTTTAGTGTTTTTACTCGATTTGGGAGAGGGAATCTCACCCCGTAGATCGAGAGATAGCGGAGGAAGAACCTGTCTGTGAGGGATAAATGGCGTCGGAGGACAGCGACGCCTTTTAGAAAGACGGCTTCCACCCGCGATACGATTTAGCTTAAATAACAGACTCTGTCTCTGGACTGATGAGCGTTTAGGGACAGCGACGCCTTTTAAACAGCGACTTCCATGCACGACGCGTTTTAAGTCAGATCACCCCGAGGTCTGTCTCTGTTTCTGTTGTTATCATTCAATTAGGGACAGCGACGCCTTTTGAACGGCGACCTCTATAGACGACGCGTTTTAGGCCATCTTCCGAAGTCATATTTCACATGAACCAATTTAGGAAGCTTGAATAACGTCGGCCTTGGACGACGCGATTCAAACCAGCATTCCATTAATCCCTACATTTAACACGTATTTACATTGTTAGATAGTTTAGTTAATTGCATGCTTAGAAATGTACTCGATGACGATGGATTCTATGTGATCGGATCGCACCGTGTTGTGTTTTGTGCGATCGTGGGCCTAGAGTGACAATTGTTAGCGCTTAGGCACCCTGTGTCGGTGTGGGAGTGACACGGCGCCGGTGTGGGAGTGGCAGGATGACGCATAGAGAGAGGGTCACCTAGTGTACCCCGGAGTATAGCTAGTATCGGTGTGGGAGTGGTACATTCGGAGTGTCACTCGTGCTGGGGGAAGCAGAACCACGTGGAGCCTGTCAAGCCGGAGTAACCAGCGCGCTATCCGAGGGGTTACTGTTTGGTCTCAGCGGGTCGGTGTTTCTCACGTTCAGCCTTGTGGTTGGTGTGTTTTGCCGAGACGCTGGTTGTGGGCTCCGTGGTAGAGTTGTTTCAGAATTGTGCATGTTATATTTCGAATGCATGTATTTTACACCGAAATATAAGAATTGTGTTTACTGCTTTACTTGCTTAGATCATCTATATTTGTATTGCTACACTTGTGGGTGTGTGAGTGGACGGTGGGGATCGAAGGATCCCTACTGAGTCTTTTCTATGAGACTCACCCCTGCGGTTTTTAGGTGAGGGTTCTCGGCAGGCGTAGCGAAGAGAGTGTTGCTTTGGGTCGCGTATCAATAGCTACTGTTCCAGGATATGCTCCGATATAGTTGTTATTTTATTTTCTGGCATATATGCTTAATTATTTCCTTTCAGTCGGAGTATGTAATTATTTGCTGAGTCGAGTCGCATTGTAATAATTTTTAATTCTTACACTTCCTTTTTATTCAATGCGATGTGAATGTTTAGCTTAATTTATTATTTATTTCCCAGACTTATCAAGATTCTGATTTGGCTCCAAATTAATGATTCGGTACCCATTTAGTAATCGGATCTCCGATTATAGAGCGGCGAGTCGTTACAACGATCATCCCATTCTTGAGCTTGACGTTCGCCAGAAAGTCCCTATTCATGCACCCCGCCCCTGCAGTGGTCATCTATAGGGCCACGTTGGTGACGATGAGCACCCAGGGCTGTTGTTCCCCGCCGAGGCAAACAAAAGAGCCCCATCTGCATCACCGAGAATGCAACGACTATGATGGAGCCCAGGTAGTAGGGGATCACGACACCCCCAAGACCTCCACCACCCCCCCAACCCCCAATTAGGAGCCCACATGCCGCCGCTATGCCCCAGACAACCCCACAAGGGCACTGACATCTTATTGGAGGTGCTAGAGTGGGAGCGCATCATTCCCTCTCTCTCTAACGCACACACACTCTCTCAAGCTCCAAGAGGTGGCCATGGTGGGGGCAAGAGGATTGTTGGAATGTTTAACCCAAGGATAAGTTAGTAGTTTTATCGTTTAACCCTACTGAACCAAGTGGACATAATGACAAGGGCATAGCCACAATGTATCAGAGGTTTATGGGGTATTTTACATTATTTGGGAGGTGGGGGTATAGATACAACTACACTAGTTTTTAGGAGTATACGTACAAAATCCCTAATTTTATATGTGTTGTCTATAGTTTAGGTCAGCCCAAATTAAAATTTGGGCCGGTCCGATAAACTCATATTTCACCTTAAAAATGGAGAAGCCATCGCTCCTCAAATAATACCTTTTTATCTTTTGAATTTTTTAAGATTGTGCCCCACATGTTCCATATGTACATATAGGTTGATCTTCAATCGGCCAATGTATAAAAAAATAAAAAAATAAAAATTAAACTCTAATGAATAGTAAAAAAGATATCCTTAATGGTCTAGTCCAATAATAATTTTTAAGAGATTTTTGAGTCATCCAATAAGAGATGGACGTATATGAGTACATAGGGCATATGAGGTCCGACTTAAAAAAAATAATAAAAATAAAAAATAAAAGAGATATTACAGTAAATATTACTCATGTTCAGATCCTGATCAACTTTTTTTATCTTCTCTTCTCCACTACCTCCACCTCTTCCACTATGAGGCAACCACAAAGGTACATCCCCTTGTCCCTAGCTTCCCTTGTTATGAGATAAAAATATTGGCCTTATTCGCCTCCAAATCACACGTTTACCATCCCGGCCGTCTGAATAGTTCCTGTTCGATCCGTTGGAAGACATAACTCCTTACTTAGCCGACAGGTAGAGATCTACCTTTTATTTCGTTTTGACTTAGTGCTAGTTAGCTATTCTTTTAGCCTTATTTTATTTGCAGAATAAGTTATTATGTGGGGTTCACTGACGGAATGACGTATATTAGAAAAATAGATGTTTCGGTTTGATAGTTTTGTGGGGCTCGTCGATAGAATAAGAACAAAAAGTAATTTTTAAGTTTAAGGTGGGATGACTTATTCTCCTTATTCTCCAAATACGTTATTCTTCATGGATATAAGTCATTTCGCTTGTCAAAACAAAATTAAATTTATTCTCCCCTTATTCGTTCGTATTATTCTCCTATCCTCCAATCAAAGTGGCGCTTAGTCTCTCCCCCTCTCTGATAACTAGGTGATAAGCAATCCGAGATTGCAAACATTGAAAAGAGGCTTTTGTTTTGATAATCGGATTGATATTTCATTTAAAAATAATTAAATAATATAAGTAAAAGGATAAAATATAT
The DNA here is from genome assembly GCA_030544215.1 of Zantedeschia hybrid cultivar. Classification (NCBI taxonomy): domain Eukaryota; kingdom Viridiplantae; phylum Streptophyta; class Magnoliopsida; order Alismatales; family Araceae; genus Zantedeschia; species Zantedeschia hybrid cultivar. Next base: position 7,251,640 of record JARZZO010000001.1, read on the forward strand.
AAAAGTAATATTCTAAGTAGAATAAAATAGACTTTTAGCCAATTTATTTATTCCAATTTATTTCAAAACAAGTTTTTCACACTTTGAAGGAATCTCCAATAATCTGAATAACTGATCATATTCTAAATTATTAGGTTATCAAAGAGTACAGATACTCCCTTTAAGATACTCTCCATCATCACTGTCAGTTCATGAGTGGTACAAAATCATCACCAATAAAACAACATCTCACGCCATGAATACAATTGGATGAACCAGAGATAAGGCTAGCTACATAGGGATCAGCTTGCGCAAGTACATGTGGTAGTGTTATGAGAGATCAAAAAATATATATATATTAATAAATTTAAACATTGATTAACAACATTTAAAAACCACAATAATTCATCCTGACCTACTATGATGCCACTATTTCAAGGCATATGTGTGCATTATTTTTTACTGCTTGAATGGTCTCTTAAATGAAGAGAAGGAAAGAAGGTGCTTCTCCCCCATGTCAAGTAAAAGTCTCACTGTAGACTGTACAGTTAAGAGAGAGAGAGAGAGAGAGGAGGAGGAGGAGGAGGTGGAGGAGGAGGACGCTCCACTCTCCACTTGAGGAGTAAAATAAGTAGATCTCTGCATCCGTTAGGCACACGCGCAGCCAGCGGGCTCGCGTGGCCGCGGCTGCCCATCCCCCACGGTGGCCTTGCTGAGCTTGTACTCCTTCGCCTGGCCGAGCACGAGGGATGTCCAATTGGTGAAGTGGACTTCGTCATGGCCGAGCTGCTGGTCCTTGAAGTGCTGGGTGAAGCAGCGGAAGTCCTTCTCCGGGAAGGGGCAGGAGACGCCGTCGGGGTCCCTCCACACCCCCCGGTGGTTCATTCCCGAGTTCCCGGCTAGCCAGTGGTAGACGTACTGCCCGGGGCCGGCCAGCGTCAGCCACCCCTTGGGGAAGAGCTCCATGACGCTGCTGTTGCGGTCCATGAAGAACATGTTCGTCAGCTGCGCCCCGTGCGGCGACACCAGCACGTCGGTGGCGCTCAGCGTCCTCACCTGCACCATCGCCCAAGGATCACACCATTAGAAGTCGAACCATAGCAGTACACATGGAAAATTAAGCTACACGCATGGAGGCGAGCTTGAGCTCCAATTAACACTACAAACCTGATCGCAGAACGTCTTCAGTTGGTCCGCCCAGGTCACCGTGAAGCGGCAGCCGTCGAACTTGCCGCACGCCGACCGGAAGATGTCGATGACAGTGGACTCGTTCTTGAAGGACCTCGCTCCCGTCCTCAGCAACAGCGTCATCCGGATGAGTGGTGCCCCCTTGCCCCTGCCGCCTTCCTCCTCCTCAGCGGTGACGTTGCAGAAGGCCCTCGCCTTGCAGCGCACCATGTCGTAGACCTCCCTCTTCCTCCTGGTCGACATCACCCCCTCGTTGTGCCGGAACACCACGGCCTCCTGGAAGCAGGTCGGCCGGCCGGCCGCCGACGCGAAGTCCTCTGTCCTCACCTCCTGGCCCAGGGCCAACTCCGTCACCGTTCGCACCCAGTACCCCATGGTGGTCCGCAGCTCCCCCCAGTGGTACAGCACCCACCGCGCGGGCAGGACGCAGCCCTTGGTCATGTGCCACCTAAAGAAGGGCATCACGGCCGCCAGCCCGTGCCACAGGTTGCCGTAGTCGTAGTAGGTGTCGGAGACGAAGGTCAGGCCGGGCAGGAGGACGGCTCCGGTAGGGAGGGCGTCCGGCCACGCCAGAGCGTACTGGTTCTTGGTGCCGTCCCTGGTGTGGTTGCCGGCGATGCAGAGCAGCCTCCCCTTGGACGCCGGCGAGGGGAAGTGGAGGTGCTCCGTGTCCTCCCCCTCGAAGGTGTCGTTTAGGGAGCTCATGAACCAGGTCGTCCCATCCATGGGCTTGTCGGCGGACGCCAGGTCCTTGAGGGGGAGGAAGGTGACGGCGTCGCGCAGCCTGGACGTGGCGCTGTCGAGCTTGCTGGCGCACTCGCCGCCGTCGGCCGCCCGGGCGGCGGCGGCACCCAGGACTTGTTCCCACTGGTGCAGGACATCCCAGGCGGAGGAAGCAGAAGAAAGCAGTGTCGACGGTCGCTGGAGCGCCTGGATTTGGAGGACGACGAGGACGAGGATGAAGGTGATGAGGAAGAAGATGGCGCCGCGGAGGGAGTAGCCGGGAGGAAAGGGGAAGCTTCTCTGCTTGGAGGGTGGCCTGAGGCCGCGCTCGTCCGCAGCTGAGCCAGTTTTGATCATGGCGAAGGTGGTGCTGATGTTGAGGTAAGTGTTTGATGGGTTCCGGGGGTGGTGGTGGAATGGAACTATCTACAATACAATTAACACGTATTTGTAGGTGGAGAAGGCTCTACTGTAGACTGTAGCACAGTAAGTATCATAGATGCGAAAGGTTACATATTGAGTTGGTTTGGGTCTATCCTTTTCTCTAGTTTTTAATCGAAGTGCGCCGATACCTTATCCCTATCCTCACATGGTTTCCTTTTAGTTTTATCTTCAAAAAAAATAAAAGAAAGATTTAGATTGAGTCAAGTTACTCTGTTCACAGCTTCCAGTACATTCTAATCAATAAGCTAATATTACTATTTTCACTTAAGGCCTTATTTCGATGGTAGAATTTAGTAGAATAAGACTTCTATCTTCAAAATAAGTTAAATTCTGATTTGACAGGTTGGATCTAATTATATATCGACCAAGAAGGACTTATTTTGGAACAAATTGAAAAAGTCATTCCATTATGTATCCAAGAACACAAATAAGGTCTTTATCAAACTAGAAAGTTAATATTTTAAACTTCTAATCAAATACATAGTTAAATAATACGTACTCACAAGTTCATGCCAGTCCTCATGGAGAATGGAATTTAAGAGAGAATTCCTAGAAATGTATCCTACAACTAACATGAGAGAAATTAATTATCAGTTAACACCTATATATGTCCCTTTCCAAAGATAGATGAAAGGGTGCCCTAATTCTCTCTCTCTCTCTTGCAATAATCCGAAAAGGAGGGATATCAGATTCTTCGGGTACGGTTTCTCAAGAGAAATCGGCGGGATGGGCATGAAAAGAAGAGAAATTTTTTTGACGTCGAAGCCTGCGCTAGTTTTGAATGCGTGTGCGAGGAAAAGGGCGAGGGGCCGCGACGGTCAACCCCCGCGCGGCCGTCCTCGTGGCGTGCCGGAACCAAGAAGGAAGCTTGGACACGCCGATCACCTTTTCCTTCCCATCAGGTAGGCCGGATCTCTATTTTTTTCTCTGCCAAATTAAGGGTTAATTTCCACCGTCGAATTATACTTACGGCCGCCAGCATTCTTGTCCTCAAAGTTTGGGAATAATTTTACAATATGGAGGTGGTACCACCGTTCAATCCACCCGCATACTCATTTATATTATATAAAACAGAGTTTCTTAGTGTCAGATGTCACCGTCAAAATTTTCTATTTTTCTTTTAAAATCTTTCTCTAATCTTTTCTTATTAAAATCTATACCTCCTATCAATTCTCTCTCTCTCACCATCTCTCTTTCTCTCATTATTCTCTCTCTCACTTTAATATTTTATTTTTCCTTCTCTCTGCCTAAATATTATTATTATCTCTTTTTGTTCTTTTATATTTTTCTCCCTCCCTAGTAATATTTTTACCTCATATTTTTCTATCCCCTATTATTATTATTGTTGTTGTTGTAATATCTTGGAGTAATAATAATTAATTTTATTATTATTATTATTATCTCATTTTCTTCTTTTACATTTTTTCTCTTCCTATTAGTATTTTTATCTCTTATTTTTCTATCTCTTATTATTATTTATTGCAATCTCTTAAAATAATAATAATTAATTTTGACATCATCATCATCATTATTATTATTATTACTGCTACTATCATTATTATTGAAGTAGTCTCATGAGATAATAATTAATTTTGATATTACTATTATTTTTAAAATTATTATTATTATAATTAATGAGACCGGTCTCTTTCGCACTTTTCTCGCTCATATCATTATTGTTGTTGTTGTTGTTGTTATTAATAATATTGAGAGAGTATTTTAAAATAATGTTAATAAATTTTAATATTTATTATCATTATTAGAATAATTGTATAGGATAATAATAACTAATTTCATTATTAACGAGACCAGTCTATCTCTCATTTTTCTCCCAATCTATGGAGATAATCTTATAGGATAATAATAATAACCTTCAGCTCAGTTTTTAATTTTCTCTCTCAATTCATATTCAATTAGATACAATGATTCTGAACTTTTAATGTTTACCAAACAACTAACCTAATATTCGTAAAAAAAAATGTTAGTATTTCTGAATATATATATTTTTTATAATTATTTTATTCATTACTTCAAAAAGTGTAAAAGATTAACTTTATTTATATTAATTATTATTTGTATTCAAACATATTAACTCGCTGTGAATCGCACGGGATTGCTACTAATATCTCCGTATATTAGAGTAATCTTCGTAGCTGACGATCTCTACTCACTTGAATAGGGACTTAGTATGCTCACCACCGGGCTACTAATAAAAAAAAAGAGATTTTCAAGTATTTAAAGTTCACCGACCCTTTCTCCTTCATTTTTTATTTCATGTATTTATATTTTACCATAATCTATTTTTTAAAATTTTAGAGAGTTTGATGTTTCTTTTTTAAAAATATGAAGATAATGATGTTAGTACTTTTAGATAGACTAAAATACGGTCTATTTTTTTATGATTTCATTCGAAAATATTTGATGATTTCGTTTGAAAATACTTAAGACTGGAATTTAAAAATCTGAGGACAGTGAAATCATGTGAATGCATTTCCTGTGGAAATAAATGTAGAATTTGGCCCAAGTAAGGGTTCATTTGCAAAAGATCCTTCTTAATTTTGTGAATTTTGACGATTGCTCTTCTCCAAGAGTGCTTGTCAACTTAGCAAGTTTCCTTATAACCAGACTTTGGACAAGTCTAGAAACGAATCAAACATTTCACAGCAGGGTCTAAGGAAATCAAATGCAATGTTTTGAATGTGAAACACGCATGGGTGGACTTCGTCGTTGCAACGGGAGTCTCTACTAGTTTAATTAGGTCCACCTAGACTCTGTTTGGAACTCAACATTTCTAAACTCTAGGCCGGTTTGTTTGGAAAATAAGGGGTCGAATAAGACGGCTTATGATGTTTATTCCGTGAATCTGAGTTTGAGATTGCGGACGTGTTATTCTTGACGTGGACGTGTTATTCTCGACATAAGTGGAATAACTTAATTCACCTAAAAGGTTCGAATTGCTTATTCCTAGAATAAGAAAAAATACTCCAAAGAAAATTTTTGTTGCTCTAAGTATAAGAGATCCGGATACAAAAAATTCGGAACATGGTATCCATGAAACAAACCGGCCCTAATTGAGCACATTTATGTGTCATTTCCCTTCTTATGGCTACAAGTGGGGCAGGTCTAAATAGATCCACATCCGAAATGAGTGTATTCAAACCAGAAGTAGAGACCCGGTAACACGATATGTTAGGCCGGTAAACTTCAAACCGGGTTAAATCTTGGGTCTAGTTTTTAAGAAGTTGAGAGGACCGCTCTTATTAGGTCCAGATTCACATAATTTTAGTTAAGACTTCATCCAACAGTAGATATAATTAGGTCGGCATGCAATTGGATAAACAAGTATACCGAACCCGACTGTCAGGTATAATGGATAGAATCCAAAACCCAAATCCATTTTTACATCTCCCATTACTTAACATTATCCCATATGTAGCCTAAGTGTTTGTGCACTTGGCCGGAACACCCTTGGCATCAGGAAGATGCAGGTTGACGTGCACTACCAACAGTGACGAACGTAGAAATTTTGTCCAGTGGGATCACTTGGACATTAGGTCATAAGTATGGTTGGATCAGTGAGATTTTGGGTTAGGTTATATGGAATTCTAGGTTGGACTAGTAGGGTCCTAGGCTGGATCAATGGGATTCCGGACTAGACTATTTTGAATTGGGCCAATGAATTTGACAAAATTCAATGAGATTCCAAGACTCCACTGGATGAATGCTGGATAGGTCTTAGATTAGATCAGTGGGATCTCAGACTAGACTACTTAGAATTAAGCAAATGAATTTGACAAAATCTAGTGAGGTCTTAGACCCCACTGGATGAATGTTGGATCCGCCACTAACTACCAACATTGAGTTCTATGTAGAACGGTAGAAAACCCCAGTACCCATTTGTGTTCATGTTATAGCCATTGGTGGATCTATATAGTTTCACCCATTTCTCTTCATATTATAGTTAATCGTCAGGGGATAGTACTTTAGTTGTCAACAACAACAACTAATTAAATGAAGTCATGTGAATAATTGGAGTTAGTGGTAAACACACTTTGGAAGAAGTTTTAACTGATCAAGTCTTTTGGCCAATTGGTCGACTCAGTTTGTGAGTTTGATAGGTTAGAAGTAATTGATTAGATGTGTTTAAAGACCTCACGGGTGGCTTATGTTTAAGGCTCCCAATTGGTTAAGGACTTAAATATGCATCAGAAATATTTGTTGCACTACTCTTGAGATGTTTCAATATATATAGTAATATATATGATAGCCACTCGATTAATTGATCAGACGGTGCAGCTGTACTGTCCAATTCGCCAGGTAGACGGTAATTGTAATATAATGCAGCCAAGAATGTAGAAGCAAGTATTTCTCAACTTCTATATATTTTTCTTGATGAGACAGGATAATTTCAAGTCATATATACCAATTCAAGCCAAGTTTCAAGAGGCCCATTTAGTCCATGCTAGAAGTCTATTATCCACACTCAACCTGTTACTGGGCTCATTGAGAGGAACATTGGTTACATGTAAAACATATTTGGACATAGAAGATTTTCTAAGAAAATGTATTTACAAGGAAAATAAAACAAATCAACACCTTTGGAAAAGGACATTCAGCCTTATACTATAGATGTCAAAATCGGAAAAAGGAAAGTCAACAAACTTAGCTTTTCATTGACTAGATTATCAAATAAGTGGTTTTTATTTTCAGAAAAAGCATTTCATGTGGCATATTTTACAGAAACAAACGGACCTATTAACCAAATCTTGGCATCATGTAAACCAACCCCACTTTTAAAGCCATCTTTAAGGAGATGGGCTCAGTAACTGTTTGCAATTGAAGAGATGAAATTCACTTCTGACTCGTGTGAGTGAAGGCACGTCGAAATCTAAAAGATTCTCTCTCAATTGATAGTAGTTAAATGGAGTTGACGTCTCCTGAGTACACCTAACACAAGTCCTTCGTAATACTTCCTCGGATGATCAGGTGGACCTGAATTTTTTACTTAATTAGACAGAATTAACGACGTCAAATCTTACCTAAAGAAACTCACAACAAGCCAAGTTTATCCCGATCTATAGTTGACGTACGTGAGGTTTTGAGGCAAGTTGGACATCTCTGACCTGAACATTCTTGGGTTTACACAAGATCAGTAAAATATGAATCAAACCTAAATCAACGTTTACAATTACACACGTCTTTTAATTTCATCTCTCTCTCTTTCTCTCTATGTATATATGTGGGGGAGATGTGTGTGAGATCTTGATGAATATGTAAGATGTATGAAATAGATGAGAAATGTACGTAATCACTTACGCCCTCTCTAGAATATATATATAGTTTATCTCCAACTTACACATAAAGATGAAGGTTGAACGAAGCAAACGATCTCATGTCATGTGAAACCGTTGTCTAGCAAGGCAAAGTGGAGATTGTATATATAATCAAATAATATGTGAAGAAAGATAACATCTGGACGTAGAAATATTATTCATAGGGTTACTCGGACAATAGATCAGTAAAATCACTTTATTGAACTAGACTCAGTAGGTGAGTAGAGTCACGTTAATGCGCCGAGATCGATGGTCAGTCACTCTAATAGGTCAAAATTAAAGAACCTCAATAAATTTTACAAAATCTACTGAGTCACATAACCCTACTGAGTATAAGTTGAATCCTTTGTTGATAACATGCCACTACATTGATAGCAAAAAAGACTGCTTCAGATGATTGCGAAGTGAAGAAAGCCACAAACGTGTGTGGGAGGCCGCCATGTGTTATGGGTGCACGTACCCTAAGGGTGTAGGGTTTCTTGCTTCTTCACATAACTTGAGAAGGAGAAGAGATCTTCTTAGTACATGTTTAGATTAGAGTCCAGTAGTACAGAGAGGGAGAGGGTACAAATATTTGTAAAATTTCGAGATCATATGAGAGATTTTTTTGTAATTTTTGATCCTCTCTCTTTCTTTGTATTGCTGAACTCTGATCCAAACTTGTACTGAAAAGATATGCTCTCCTTCAGAAGTGTTTCTTCGTATTTAAGGATAGGTGACCTCGCCAGAGAGAATCCTCATAGATTAATCTCAACATGATGGACTCGCACTACTAAAATAATGTGCTTGCTTCCCACATTGAAGTGAGTCTTTTAAGAAAACTGACAAATGTAATTGTGCATATTGAATGCAAAGTGATGTAGATGTACTTAAGAGTGAAGAAAAGGTGGGAGATTGCTTTGAAGACCCACATCCTTTGCCCTTTTCCTTGCCCGGGCCCTTTCATCATGTGCATAATTACCCATGGTAATCATGAAAATATTTTTATTTCCCAAACTAGGGATAAAATTTTCAACTTCGTTTTTTTATTAATGTTAACGTACTATTCATTCTTATTCAGTAGCATTCTCATTTTTTTATGATTAGTTAATTAGGTATCTCTTTAAAGAACATCTTCTGTGCAACTTAAGTACTTCTGTAACCTAGCTTTTGTGAGGAAAGAAAGACTAGACCGAGAGGGATATTTATTTTTCTAGCTAAAACTTTCTAATTAAGTTAGAACTTCTTAAAACGAAGGAAAATATGACTATCTAAAGTTACTTAGATCTATCCCACCTGATAATTTTTTATTGTTATTGGTGGCGGAGGACTTCCAAATAGGAAGTTTCCCAATTAAGCCCTTAAGAAGCTATTTGCAAATCTTTTGAAAATGTACACATCTTGCATGCCAAAATGCACGTATTTGTCTTAACCTGAATTTGTATTTCTTAAGCCTAGGTAGTAAGAACGGCAAATGTGAATTCATGTTCTTAGCCTAACAAGAAGTAGACTTCAACTCTAGTTTAAAATGATAAAAATATCCTTTGACATAAATAAAAGAGATAATCTCATATTAACCACTCATGTATGCTAAACTTCAAGAATGTTGTTCTTAAATTCATATTGTCTTATATACTCTTACAAGATAATATATCTATTCCAATATGTCATTTGAATGACATATATGAAAAACTTATACAAATCAAATATGTTATTCAAGTTGTAATCTTGAAATATTTTACGTATTAGGATAGTACGTGGGATAATATGTAAATAAGTATGGAATGTTTGAAACTTAACATATGAGAATGGTTAATATAAAATTATACATAGAGCTAAAGGAAGCCATTAAATCTCTTCTTCTCCTTTGATCTATATATAAGGACTTGGAGCAATCAATATGCAAATGTCAAAGATCGAATATCTTGAAATACTATAAAATAGGAGAATGATACTTAAAACTTAATCTCTAAGAGTAAAACTTGTTGCACCAACAGTCAGTCCTGCAGTAATTGCCAGTATTCTTCGTTTGAAAAATTATTTTTAAACTTTTTTTGGAATGATCCGATCTCCTTACATGCACGTACAATCCGATCTTCAATTTAGCGATACAAATAAAGATGAAAACTCAAAAACTAATCTAAGTTAGGACATAGTAGGGGCTTTCAAATATTATAAAAATATTTTTTAATTAAAAACACCGGCAGCCGGTACATGACCACTGGTGGTGCAGCAAGTTTTACTCTTAAGGAGAATATGTTACTGTGAAATCCTAATATACACGTCCCCTCGTCTCATCTCATCTCGAAATGATCAACCACATGCACAATAACGATTGTCCAATAATAATAATAATAATAATAATCATGTGGGACAAGATAACAGAATCGAATAAATATTTGTTGTATCGGGTTTCTATAAAGTTGTGGACATGAATTCTTAAGATCTCATCAATCTTGAACTAGAGTCCCACCGATCCTCAAGGACATCATACATATATAACTATCCCATGCATGTGTACATGTCGTGTACACCAAGCCGAAATAGAAAGGTGAAAGGGGACGTCATCCCTGGCATCAGAAGCATGCAGGCCAATGTGCACTGCACTTAGTTCCGTGTAGAACCATATACAGAAGGCCCACCACACCAGTTTTTTTTTTCTTCCCGCATATTGTGACCATTGGAGGGGTTAGTTCCACTTCCACCTGTTCCTCCTCGTATATATTAGAAGTCATCAGTGGGTGGGTGCCAAACAGAATGCGTCAATGGGACGTAATATAACAGTTGACTCAAACTGCCAAACTTGGAAAAATAGGTTATGTTTCAATTAGTCATAGTTTCTTACAAACCACAAAATCCTGATTTTGTAGTTTGTAAGATTGTATTAGAATAAGGCTTGATCCAACTTTATTTTCTCAAAATTTATCTTCTAATTTGCACTGCGTCCTCTCATTTAATTTCTACGGCCCATCTTGACCGTGAGGGGGAGTGTTAGTCTTACATAGATTAATTTCAGTTGTGGCTAGTGCTTATGATCTTGGACCCTTCAAACTCAACACCCGGATTTTGTGGTTCGCAAGATAGTATTAGAGACACATTTGTGCCAGAAGCAATGTTTAAGACAGATATGTAGGATCGATGAAATATGACTAGCGTCAGGCTTCTAATCCTATGTTGTGTTGAGGAAATCCAAGCTGTCTACAAGTTAACAATAAATCATGCCACTCAATTTGTTGGAAGTCACGTTTGATTTTCTCTTTTAACATAAAGAGTATTGATTAAAATAATATACTTACTCTTAAGTACTTATAAAAATTAGATCTACTTTAACAATCCTACTTTTTCTTCACTTTAGGAAGGTGAGATTTAAAGATTTTAGTTGGAAGTTAAGTGAACAGCCAATAACACTGAATTTGATCTCCCTCCCAAAATAACTAAGAATATGTCTTGTTCTGCGTAAAATATATTCAAATGGAAAAAGTCTTCTAAGAAGACAAATTTACAAGGAAAATGAAACCAAATTTGGCATTTGTGGATCATGAAAAAGATTTACTGGAAGAACGCCATTTGAGGGGATGCCAAAATCGGGATTTTTGGTTTAGTTAGGGAAACCATTTTCTGCTAGCAAAAAAATTTCGGTCAATTAAATTACAGGAGGTTATGAGATCTTTCGGAAAAATGATGCATGCATGGCTTTTAACCGCCAACTCAGTGGACCTTAAGATATTAAGTTTAAAAGTACTTTTAATTAAAAGATGCGTTAAATATGGATCTCACTATCCTTGTGCATTAAATGAGCTCGATTGTCCAATCCCCTCATCAGATCTAAAGATGGGATGACTGGGGGGGAGACGTGGCACCCTAATAAGATGTTTTAGACTTTTTCGGGTTTGATTTTTTGATTTTGCATCGGAAATGAGATTGTACTGATATGTAAGTCAAATTGGGACCTTGTAAAAAAAAAATTTAAATTAAAAACACCGACAACTAGTGTAGGACCTGCCGCCAGCAAAGTTCTATTTGCTTAAATGGGCCGGTTGTTTCGGGAATAAGGTGTCGAATAGGAAGACTTATGAGATTTATTTTTCCACTAATCTGAGTTTGGGAGTGCGGAAGCGTTATTCTTGATGCTGACACGTTATTTTCAGAACAAGTGAAATAATACAACTCACCTAAAGATGAGAATTACTTATTCCTAAAATATGAAAAAATACTCTAAAGAAAATTTTTGTTGTTCTAGATATAAGAGATCCGAACATAAGAAATACAAACCACCCCAGAAGAAACACGTGGAAGGGGACTAAACAGACCTGTATATGATTCTTGCATCTCAAGTAACTTTGAGCTTCCTTCTTATCTCTAACTTGGGATCAATGCCCACCTAACGAATAACCGTTCAAGAATTAAGACAGAACTAAGCCTTTAATTAGCATTATTAAATGTGATTCTTTGCTTTAAGTAAGAGTGACGAAAAGGTAAGAGATGCTTTGGAAGAATCCACACATGTTTCCTTCTTTTTCACGAAGAATCTTTGGGCTGGACCCTTAACTTCATTAGCACTTGGCAATGAATCATGAACAGTTCTATTTGACTCCCAGTGTTGGGGATAAAAATATCCAATTTGGTACTGTCATTAGTATTAATATATTAAGATTCTGTATTCTTATCTAGTCTTAATTTCATTACTTATCTTATATTATTGATTACATACAGTTCTTAAGATTATTGATTACATACTTATCTTAGATTATTCTTATGGATGCAATACATTAATGTTATAATTGCATTTTTATGTGTTCTACCATTGTATAATGACACAGTTGGAGGGGCTGATCCACACATATTGTTCTAAAGAGCATATATGCACAATCAGATTTCCAAGAATATGTTGTTCCAACTCAATGCTTCTCCCTCTGGTGAAGTACAGAATCTGTGGTATAAATATTTATCAGCTTTTATCATTGGATTTTGCACCATACTGAATCCAACCCATGTGTAATGGTGTATCCTCACAATGCTTTGTTTAGTATTTAACGGAGGAAACGAACTAAATCAACATAGAAAAGAGGATAAAGGGTTGTCAAAAAGATTATTTTAGAAAAAAAAATATTTTTTTTCATGGTTGAGGGTTGTCAAAAAGAAGGCAAATATCCTTTAGAACGCATTAGGGTTTATGAAAGTCTTTATCAAATTTTGAGGATTCCTAAGAGAAGAAGAGTAAGAAGTTTGATTTTTTTCCCCCCCAGAAAAAAGAATCCCAAGTGTAGAGGTAGAAACTTTTAACTAATTCTTCAACCCTAAAGAAAATGTTTGTCCAACTATTTATTTTCCGAGACCTTTAACCTTGAAAAAAGAACTTTTCTCATAGAGTTACTTTTCCATCCTATCCTCCAAGTCTTAACCCACTCTTAATTTGTACAATTTTCAGTTCGACTTTGACAATATTGTATCTAAATCAATGGAGAATTGCTAGAATATGGCCAGGTTATAATTTTGTAAAAATTAACTAGACTCCTTGTTAAAAGTCTGACATTATTCTCTATCCTTGTATCAGCTTTTCATTGATTGTCCAGCCCTCATTTATTCCCTAACATAATTTTCCACCCCATTCTGTTAACTACCCATAGTGGACCATTCACCCATAGTAGACCGTCAAAATATTAACATAAGAGCATAGTAATTGATGCAGTCAAGGCGATCACGGTCGGGCTCCAAATGTGGAATCTGAGAACGAGCAGGCGACTGAAAGCCGAGGGGATCTGAGACCTAGAGGGAGTCGTAGACGAAAGCGAAAACTCCTACAAGAAGAAGAAACCAGTCAAGAAGGAACCCGGATCTCGGCCCAGGAGAACCTCCTCCGAAGGTTAAGTGAGAGACAGACTTAGTGAAAACCTTTGGTATTAAGAGATGTGATGTGATGGTTTTTGTCATTTTTACCACGAGATGTGATGCAAAATTGATAATAATGTCCCCGCATCATGTAAGAGAATATTTTTAGAATCTACTCTAAGAAAGGTATAGAAGATCTCATCTTAACATCCTTGGACCTCTCGCACACCAAATCGGAGAATCCCGTCTGCATTGTGTGAGAGAAGACCTACACGATCATGCAAGGGTGACTTTGATGCCAAACATCAGACCTCAGGTTGGTGCAATACTAGGGCACGGCCAGCCCACATCTTCGTTACACTTATAATCAGACTCGAGATTTATCTAATTAAATATATTCCCTTCAGGTTGATCATTTTACTCTTTATCTATTATGACATGTGGTTCAGAGTAGTAATCAATTAGATGTTAGCTGTGTAATCGATTAGATATGTTGTGGCCTCTAGTTCAAAGCTATGTAATCGATTGAGCTATTCAGAAGTTGTTCTGTTACAATCGATTAGAGGCCAACTATGTAATCGATTAATTAGATGATAGGCCGATAGTTAATTAGTTAATTATCAATTAATTACTAATTAGTTATCAAGTTATTAGTTAATTGATTAGCTATTTGGTTCAGGCGGCTAATCATTGGTCAGCTTTTAGTACAGGTAGTCAGTAAATGGTGAGCTACCGGTCCAAGTTGTTTGTAATAGCCCCTTTTTTTAGGGTTTCCATTTTGCAACCGTTAATGATGTAGTGTTTTTGTAACAAAATCGAGGTAAGGATCAGGTTTTTGACCGAAAAATCAAAATTATATATAGACCCCCTCTAGCACTGGCAGTCGCCCATTTTGCCGAGATTTTTGAAGGTTTGCGGGTGCTGGAGAGAGGCCTAGCTTAAGGCTTAGAGTATGTGCATCGATTGTAAGAAGTAAGTGGATCTACTAAAGCAAGAAATATTTTGTATCTAAAAATTAAATTAGTTTGAAGTTTCTAAAATGATCTTGAGATTTGAATATGTTCTTGATCTGTACATGTTTTGATATGTACCTGTTCTTGAGAAATCTATACCTATTCTTGAAAACCTACATCCGTCCTTAAGTTTTGCCTCTGTTTTTAATCTGCAACTATTTCTAAATTTGAATCTGATCAATTTATTTTTCATCTGAATCTGTAATTTGCTCTTTAGCTAATTTTATATATAAATACAACACTGATTCGAATCTGGAATTTAGTTCTATCATGTTCTATATCTTCTAAGTATGTTCAGATTTGATCATGAATGATCTGTTGGCTTTAATCTACTAATTTATGTTCAGTTCTTTGATAACATGTTATTTGAATTCTTGAAATCTATGTAATTTATGTAAAGAACTATAAATCAAACATGGCCATCTACACGTTTAAGACCTGCGGATGACAAGTGAAATCTTGGAAACCATACATATGTGAATGGTATTTTGGGTGGGACTAGAGACTCTCTAGTATTGCCTAGGTACTAAGACCTCCATACTGTATTGCCTAGGTACTTTAGTATAAGTAGTAAGTAGGTTTTGAATGACTAATGCATGTCTGATATTTCTTAATCCTGATTTGATATGTGATATATATTTGATAAACTCTATTTTGGCACGGATACCTATCAGTTTAAATTCTGAATATTTGATGATCATTTTTTATCTTTTGAATCTGTCAATTTGTGGATTCAAGACTATTTTGGAACATTTAAAGTAGTTCAAACTTATGTTATGTTCAATTTAATCAATTCGGTTCAATGGATTCAATTTAATTCAGTCAAATTCAGTTCAGATTCTGTTATTATTAAAATTCTGATTATTTTAAATCCTTTGAATTTATTCAGATCCGTTGAAATCAATTATATTTTGATTTAGATCAGTTCAGACTTTGAAATCTTTGAATTTTTATCAAAAATGATCTATTAGCAGTAGTTAATGCCTTAATATTTAATCCATTTTCTATCAATTAATAGATTCAGACTTTAGAATAATTGATGAAAGATTATTTGAAAATTTAATTATTTAAAGGCCTAAACACTATTTAGGAGATTACATACCTCAATCGATTAACTAAAAAAGATAAGTTAATACTGTTAATTAGATTGTAATCGATTTCCCTTTAGTCTGCCACTCAATTATGTTTATGTTGCTATGTATTACATGTTCAACCTACCCATTATGTGTTCAGTTTAGCTATCGATTATATACTTTGTTATCATTAGATGTTGCTCTTATAATTGATTTCCCTTTAGGTCTACTAATCGATTATATTTCTATTCTACTAATTGATTACCTTTAATCTTATAATCGATTAGGTCTGGTGTCTTGTAATTGATTATGCTTTGTTCTTGTAATCGCTTATACTATTTGTTTTTTTATTTCGATTACCTTTGTTCTGATAATCGATCATATGCCTTTTAACTTCAATTATGCTATGTTTTGACTACAAGTAAACCTATTTCTAAGATCGATTATCTGACCATTGATAATCAATTATACTTTGATTATTTCTGATTAATGTTTTGATTATTAATTTTTTTCTGCTAAATTCAATTATCTACTTTATTCCTTTGAAATTTGTTCTTTGGACTTCGATTATTTTCTGACTTGAAAATAATTATCTCAAATTTAGAATATCTTTGATTATTTATTTTGCTAGATATTAAATATCTAAAAATACTTTAATTATTTTGAAATTGAGACCATACTTTGTAGTTATTCCTTTAAATTTAGATATATGTTTAGACCTGCATATTCTTCATATGTGAATATTATCTATTATTTTTTATTATTATATATTTAACTTGTGATGGATTTGAAACTTACGGAGTACTTATACTCATAAAATTTACTAACATTCAATTCTGACACTAAAGATTCCCTTAGAACTTGAGGTTGTTGGTAGGACTATCAACGGAGCAAATACAGAGCGGATATCACAATATCCAACTTCGCTCCGTTTAACATTATCCAAATATTCGGCTCCAGATACTATCAGATAGATAATAAATTTTTCTATCTGAATTTGACTCCACCGAATAATATCCGAATTCAGATAATAATTTGAATACTTGATTATTTCAACTTTGTCTTGTAACTTAACGACTTGTAAATTTTATTTTTTGTATAGTTCATGAATATCATACATTTAATTAATAAACATTCAAGTTCTAAATGTCTAGATAAATTGTAAATAACTTAAATGCTTTATATTTTTACTTTATATAACAACAAATGACTTAAACAATTTATCTAAATAAATAAAATCACTAAAAATAAAAATAAAAAGTCATAATAAACTTCATTATTAACATTATTATCGTTCAACACATCTTAAGCATACTTCAAATATCAAATTACCATTTATTTAAACATACAAACATCATTAAAATTAGAAAAACTTATCAAAATACATAATCTATATAATCATAGTGGATATCTATTTTCTGTTTCCACTTCGAATATTAATCATATAATTAAACAGATATTCAGATATGTCCGTCAGATGCTAATTGGATAAATATCCAACTAATCGGATGCAGATACAAATCGAAGTCGGATATTATCCGAAACCGTTTGACAATCCTAGTTGTTGGCATTTGACTGAGATTTGTTCCGCCGCTATTTTTCATGTGTTAACTTAGTCTCCAGTCATTTTAGTTTCAATGTTAGAAGAATCTGTAGTAGGATTTTCTGAGAGCTGATGTAATCTTTTCTTTGAGAGCTGAATTTGTACCTTTAGAAATTTTGGCAATGCAATTGGAAGAACTTTTTGGTACTGGCAATGTAAGTTTTGGATTCTATTACTGACATGATTGTTCCCTAAGCTTTGGGTTATAGATTCCCCACAAGATTTGTCTTCTTCATTGGGTTGCTCCCACTGTCACATGTGCCTGGCTCCACAGTAGGCTAGATCCGACCTTGGGGTTCGGGGGTGTGACATAATCATCGAAAAGAGTTTTTCCAATGTTACATGTGGGAGGTAAATTGGATATAAGCATTTGCAGCATCAGATAGAATGACGTGAAGCACTGCACTATCTAGGCCATCTGTTTTGTATACATAAGATCTTACGAACTTAGCATTCTAGGTATTTGGTTTTCAGTTCATGAATCGTTTAGAACACCGGTATCACCAAAGGTGAGACAGACATGAAGGACAAAAAGATAGCACAAGAGAAATGCTTGCTGCAATGCCAACCACCAGTTGCCAGAGATGAGCTTATTATAAGAATCCCACAGATTTCTCACAACGCCACTCATGAAGGATACACATGAAAAAGATAGCTCAAAAATTAGCACCAGAATTTTGAGTAGGCTATGGCATAAAAGAAATGCACACATCTTAGCAACTGGTCCAGAATGGGAAAGACAAGCATTTTGATTCAAGAAAATATGAACTAAAGTTAACCACCAGTTGCCAGAGATGAGCTTATTATAAGAATCCCACAGATTTCTCACAACGCCACTCATGAAGGATACACATGAAAAAAAAAAAGCTCAAAAATTAGCACCAGAATTTTGAGTAGGTTATGGCATAAAAGAAATGCACACATCTTAGCAACTGGTCCAGAACGGGAAAGACGAGCATTTTGATTCAAGAAAATATGAACTAAAGTTAACCACCAGTTGCCAGAGATGAGCTTATTATAAGAATCCCACAGATTTCTCACAACGCCACTCATGAAGGATACACATGAAAAAGATAGCTCAAAAATTAGCACCAGAATGTTCTGACAACTTACCAAAAGCCATCTGCTGATGTTTCTGCTGCATCCCCAATGAGTAGTCATCTGAGTGATTCTTTTCTTGCTTGGACCCCACTTCAGCTAATTGGTTGGTACCGATCTGAGACACGCTTTGGCAGCAGCTTCCGAAGTATGAAGAGTACAAGAGCTGATGGAATGATCTCAACCAGCTAAAGGGAGGCAGACAGTTAAAAGGTATACATTATACAAGGGCCACAAGGATTATAGCGGTTTACTGGAGATGAGAAACAACCAAGAGTGCGTTGATTCAATGCAGTTCTTACCACATAATAGGAAAAATTCAGAAGAGGATGGTCAAGAACATCAAGGTCCGCATCCTCATCAAAGGCAGAGAAAGCAACCTGCCCAACTAAATTGTGAGATCTGAAACATGCACACCCAGTCTACCAACAGGAAGGAAATTTAGCACAATCTTTTATCTACCAACAGAAAGGAAATTTAGCACAATGTTTCAATAAAAAAATGTCCATCTAAGTCGCAGAAATAACAATCATGGCATATTTGCATTGTTGAAGACAGACATCTGAAAGCCTAGCTTCACTTCTTTATAGTTGAAAGCTACCATCCTCTTAACCATAATGACATTTAATTTATTAAACCGAAACATCATTTGAGGAATGGAGGCGTACCGTAAAACACCTTAACAGGAAACAAGTGCAGCATATTGCAGTGACAAAACCAACCTGCCAACAAAAGCTCAAGTATTGGACTTCCACAAGTAACTTAACTCAGCTCAAAGTTTCATTTGAGATAAATATATTAAGAATTGCTTTCAGTAAATATAAACAAAAAATTCACTTTCCTTGAATGATATGCTATTAAATTTTATTATTTTTTCTCATATACATGAGAGAGTCAAAAATACAGTTTGTGTGAGTTACCATCCACCAAAGGACAGCTAGTATCAATTCTTTATTTTTGATTCTACAGGATTATCATGCAGTGTAAATACATAAAATCATCATCCTTTTTGTATGAAACTAATAATAGGATCACCTGCAACAATGGAAGCTTTGCTAGGTCAACATTTCTCTGAGAAAGAAAAAGTGGATGAAGTTTGGTCCTCGTTGAACTGATGCACTATGATGTCATTTTAGGTTAAGCCTAACCTCATTCAAAATAAGGTACTTAAACAGACAACAAATGGAAGATAAGTGAGACACAAAGCCTTCTCCTCTTCATAGTCTTAGCAGATCTATAGATTTAAAATTAAGAGCAGAGGATGGAAAGATACTAAAACTCTCAATTCAACATCAGGGCCATATACCATATATGTACAAGGTACAGGAAGTTTCCAGATACAAGTGTGACCAGGATGTCTGCTAAATACTATTGTAACTAGAAATCCCTAGCACAACTAAGAACATACAAACATGTCTTTCCCCAACTGTAATTAGGATTAGTAGACAACTAGAAGTAGGATATATATATATATATACATGTATGCAGTATTTCTCTAATACCCCCAAAGGTCATGGTATATCGTAAACCAAGAGTTTGCCAACACTGTGTGTGTGTGGAGAGAGAGAGAGAGAGAGTCTGCATTCATGTGACATACAAAGTGAAATTTGGGTGGATATCCTCTTTTGGACCAGCCTTACCCGAAATTGTTAGTTCTGATTCTTCCTTTTTGCTTAACTAATATTGCTTAAAAAACATGAAACTCGTCCATTATTGCATGTAGAAATTCGTAGTGATAACTGATAAACTTGATCGAGTGCAGATCTGATTAAAAAAAAAAAAAGTCTCCCTATACCCACCTCATTCAGCTTTTTCGTACGACCTTTTGACTCAATTGGAAAGCGCCTCAACATGAAGAACAACCTTGGTAAACACACCCAACACTATGAGAGATAACAAGTAAAAGAAAATCATGCATAAAGAGTTTCTTCTAAGATTAAGAAATACCTTCCACCGTAGATCAGGAACCCAAGTGCAGCAAAGAAGGAAACAACTGCAATGAAGTACGTCTAGCTGTCAGAGAAAGGAGTTATCAACAAATAATTATCCGCAAAGAAAATGAACCACAGGACATTTGTTTTATTTCCACGGTAAATGGAAGACACTAATAAATCTGACAAGAAGACAAAGTCCTGAGAACAACTGGAGCATACATAAAATAAGTGGAAGGAAAGGGGAAAAGAAATATTATGCTTGTGACCTGAGAAGAAGAGCTTAGCAACTTCAACTGCTATAGGCTTTGAACTTATTTGTATATATATCCAAACACAAATCTGAAATGAAAAGGAAGACCATAAGATCTATCCTTTGAAGCAACAAAAGTTTCAAAGTGATTCAGCAAACTAGCTTTTACCTGTATTAAATATACAGCTGCATTTATCGTTAAGTATGCAGGCCGAAGGCTATCAATTGGAAGGCTTCTTGCCTGACAAAAAGGTAATTAACTGATTAGAGTTACATAAGCTGTCTATTGGTTAAAAGAGGAAATCATTACCTGATGATATATTTCTGCCCAGAACAACACAAGTAATGTGTATGTTGAGAAAAACAACACACCAGGCAGATCTAGAAGTGCCATTTTAAGAGCCTGCATACAAGATATTCACCACCCATTAAACCAAACCATTGAAGGGCCGTGAGAAGTGCACTTACTTTTTGATGAACATAGCTCAAGAAGGTCAGTTTGTCTAACTCACTAATTTATTATATAGCATGTAATACCGAAGGAGGACTTACAAAGCCATCAGAGTAAATATGAGCAATGACATTGTCATTCCCTTTGTCAGATATGTAGAAATATTTCTCATTATTACAGTGGATCTTCAAAAAAAAAAGAGTATCAGTTGGACCGGTTCAATGCTTCTATATGAATTAGGAATTTCTGATCCCTCTGACCACATCCTTGATCCAATGTGGAGACAGGATATGTTTTCTATAGCCTTGATGTCTCTGTGCACATAAATATTCGGCTAGGCATCACGTTATCAGAATACTTGTTGCTTGGTTCCACTGTTACATTGTTTTATGTTTATCTATCTCGACTATGTGAATCAATCTCATTTTGTGGAACTTGCTTGGTACACAACTACACATGCTCATGTCAACAACAGAAAATTGGAACTACAGACAGTTTAGTCATCCAGGCATCCACTTCTACCCAGCCAATATAAATTTACTGCCTAGATCCTAATGCATTTACCAAAATACTGCTAGTGCAAAGAAAAGTTATTGGAAACCAATGAAACAGATTGTTAATTCTGGCGCCTTCTACACTTGCAGTAAAACTCATGCATAAAGCCAAGTAACACAGTGCAGAAGCTAAGATGTACATTGCACTTGGTCTTAATCCATCAACATATCGCCACCTTGCACAATCCAATGCCACAAAAGCCTTAACCTTATGCATGTTTTTTCCAAGGTAAAGATAATGAATATACCCCATGATATAACATAATCCCAGGAGAATGTTATTATACCACACCTTTTACAACCCTCTTTGCCAAACTCCCATTTGATCACTTGATCAGAGAACCCACATTGAATGCACTAGCTGCAAGAAATGTTGTGCAGAAGTAACTGCAAAAGAACTATCTAATCAAGCAATCAAACAGCTCTCAATGAATGTGGCAAAGAAGGTGGTAGAAAGTGTGATATAGCATCCCTTTAATCCTAGAAAAGTGATAAGATCTCTAAGTATGCTGATGCCACACTTCATTACCCCAGTATCTATTTTGGTCAAACATGAATACTTATTTCAATTGTAGATGAAAATATGTATGTTAACAATATCTTATGTATAATTCTGAAAGATCCATATCCAACTACAAGTATTCCCATTCATATAATTATTATAAAAAGGGAGATATCGTACACTTAATATCTGTTTGGCCTTGATAATTCACGTGACTACATAATCTTTTTTTGGTGGCTTTCTACCTAATGCAAATTATGCAGATACCTATATTTTTTTCGGTTACAAACAGATACATGTGTGTGTAATTTTCACCCCTTGGAGTTTAAATTTCACTGTCCGATCATATCCGAATTGATTGTAGCTGTCCAATCTTGTGCAAGTAAGTTGCCGATGAATACTAAAACTCCAAGAGATGAGAACAACCCTAAACGTAACCTGACCAATTTCCTACTTTTTGACTTTTTTTCATGATTTTTGAAAATCGGAATTTACATGTGCCTGATGGACAACTAAGATTGAATTTTAAGATTGAACCACAATCGGACAGTGAAAATAAAGCCCCAAGGAATGGAACAACCCTAAGGGGGCTGATTGAATATTAAAAAAATTATGATGAATTTTATTTTATTTTAATATGGGGAAGGGGGTCGAAATCGTGCATGCGGTCTGATATATATATATATATATATATATATAAGAGAGAGAGTAGTGCTATAGTACGGTTTTGGCAGCTAGTGCGGCCAAAACCATTCTTATGTATTGGCCATGGGATTTCATCCAAATGGTTAGAAGGTTTTAAAAAAGGCAGGTGGCACCCTCAGCACTGCTGAATTCACGGGGGACTTAGGGTTTAGGGGATAGGATGAAAACTGGCTCATATTAGCCATCCAATTTAAATTGGATGGCTCCCACCCAGCTGGAATACAGCCAGACATTTTAACTGCTGCAGCCATATTCCAGCATATATCCACCCACCCACCCACCCACACATGTATATACACTGACAAGTTTGCAACAAAGGTAGTTAAGTTATTTGCAACAAAGGTAGTCAAAACTCCTTCCAACAAAAGTACCCACACACACACATGTATATACACCTTTTAACAAATTTGCAACAAAGGTAGTCAAAACCCCATCCAACAGAAGTATCCTGCAGATCTTATTCGCCTACCTGCCTCACATCTGCTTTCCATCCAACTACTGTCCTTTTCAGTTAAAAATAATATTTTAGGAATCTTAGCATTCTCCATTAGAAATATGGTATCAGTTTCACCTGAGAAGGAGCATTGGTGCAACAGTAAGGTCGATCCTTTGTGACTTGGAGATCATGGGTTCAAATCTGGAAACAGCTTCTTTGCTAAAAGTAAGGTCAAATTTGAAAACAGTTTCTTTGCTAAAAAGTAAGGATAAGGCTGCATGCAATTGACCAACCCTAAATCCCACAGTGGCAGGAGCCTCATGGCACTAGGCTGGATATGTTGTATACATCTGGTCTACATCAATTCTATGTGCATCCATACTCTTCATGAATTAAACCAGCTTCTTACACGAATGGGAAGGATCAAAGAATGCTACTCTATGGTATCCTTATCACAGACTCACATAATAGACAGTGGCTGAAACAGATTTTGGAATTCTATACATTTGTATGGGACAACAAGAACCATAATAGTTGTAGGGTAGCTCTCTCTATTCAAAACTTTCCAAACATCATCAAAGATATCCGGAAAAAGTATTGTAAGCCTGTGACTTTCGGTAGATATCCGCTACATCATTCCTTCTCTAGATACATTTGAAAAGAAGATTATATTTCACTATTTTTGTTCCAACTGAATGATTGATCATGTGCACAGACATAAAGAGGGCAGCCCCACCGCAGTCCTGCCCATGAAGTTTAAGTCATCAGTTATAACCCGAAAGCTCTTTCGCTACTTTCTGAAGAGT
Organism: Zantedeschia hybrid cultivar; assembly: GCA_030544215.1. Classification (NCBI taxonomy): domain Eukaryota; kingdom Viridiplantae; phylum Streptophyta; class Magnoliopsida; order Alismatales; family Araceae; genus Zantedeschia; species Zantedeschia hybrid cultivar. The sequence goes on from JARZZO010000001.1 coordinate 7,275,540, forward strand.
GTAGGAATCGAACAGAGAGAATAGATTCGATACCTTGTTGCATGCGTAGAATCCCCACGCGAAGCCGAGCAACAGGATCATCTTCCTCAATGTTGGGGATCATCCTAATCCGTCGTGTGGAAGCAAAGGGATCGTCCTTGTCGTCGTGGATGGCTACCAGAGTCGCCACTATTCTCTACGCAACAATATCTCAGGGTCCCGGTGGTTCCCCCAAGGAAAGAGAAAGAGAGAAGAAGAAGGAGGAGGGAACTTAGTAGAGAGAGAGAAGGTTTAAGGGAGAAGAGATATCTCACGTGTGTCCTCCAATCCTCTGCCCTCTTCTTTTATATATGTAGGTCTCTTATAAACTCCATAATGTCTTAGACTTATCCTCTCACTAGGAGAGGGTCTCAACAAAATCTATCCACTAACAACATGGATGTGGATTGGGACTCCTTCCCAACTAACATCTCCTACTCAGACACATTGGTTGTCAAATAACCTCCATAACATCTCAACTAACTATTTCTCTCATACAAGAAGATGACGCGTGAGACCTGACAAGAAAGATATGAAAGTGGGAAGTGTTACATTAAGTCACCACCTTATTAACGTAATACTACAACTCCAAGTCTCATCTCATACCCCAAACCGTATGCTTACACCAGATCAAGTTGATCTGATCCCTCTGAGATCTCTGTCTTGACCTCTCAAACTATGTGTCTGCACTCATGATTATGTTGGACATATCCATTATAACCGTTGGCCAGTTATGAGGGAGAATGAGATAGGTGTAATGCAAGTTGGCTTTTCCTACGCCACACATGTCAATTTGCTTAAGTCTGAATGTTTTCCTAGACATGTTATAGACCGTATGACATATGGCCCTTGAAAAATATGCTAAAGTAACATCATTAAATGTCCACTTCATGACAAGGTGCATAGTCTCAAAAGGTATAGAAAAGTGCAGAGACTTCACACAATAACAAAGTAGGGATCCACTCAGTCACTCATCTAATGGTCGTAAGAATAGCACATACAGTATGATATGTATGTTGTTGTGGAGCTAAGAGAAGGAATTGTCATGCTCAAATACCATACAAACCTATAACCCTGCACTCCTATAAGTGCATTCAGGTTGCCCATGTGGCACACTCAGATTTGGCTATTAACAGACTATATAGAAAAAATGTCCATGTACAACTAATTTTCAATCAGTCTCATCTTGACCATCTGCTAAGGCTATTACACTTTTATGCTCCCACTGAACATGAAATCGCACTCCCACTGAGCGTGAAGTCCATAGAGTCTATCTCCTCATGTTCGCTCTCATAGCGACATGGCAATCGTCTGTATGAGAGGACAAATCACATCTTAGTGGCAAACACAATCGCATTCACACATATAAATGCACTGATAATGTAAAGAAAATACTCATATTCTATTGCATAAAATGGTGTCCAAGTCAAAAAAATACATCTAAACCCTTCTCAATCCTAAACCTCCAACATGTTTGAGAAACGAAATTCTCACAAGAAGTTTGATGAAAGGATCTTCAAGCATCTCACTAGTAGAGATATATCTAGAGGATCACCAATTCCTGCGTAACCATATCTCTGATAAAGTGGTACGAATGTCAATATGCTTTGACTTTCTATGATACTTGAAGTCCCTCGTGTAGAGCTATCATGGTCATGTTGCTGCATAGACCATGACAGCATCTCCTACACATGTTGTAACATCCAAACTCACCAGGACCGCAGCAGTAGAAGCAATGTACTAATACTATATCATAGACAGGGAGACACAAACTTGCTTCTTGCTGCACCAGAAAATAACTCCTCCAAGTACGAACGCCCGAAGTGGACTTGTGCTCATCTCTGTCAGATAATCTATCGGCATCTGAGTATTCAGTCAATCTAAGGCTCCCGTCATGATAGCACAAAGCGAGATTCTCAGTACGTCGCAGATATCTAAAAATCCTTTTTACTGTCTACCAATGTGTAGTCCCAAGATTACTCTGATATCTATTAACCATGCCCACTACAAAACAAATGTCGGGTCGAGTACACATCATGGCATATATGAGACAACCGATCGCATTTGCACAAGAGACACTCTTCATTCGTTCTTCCTCTTCTTCTGTGTTAGGACATTGATTAATGCTAAGAACTAAGTCTTTCTACGTTGGAATATCAACAGGCTTGGCATTATGCATCCGGAAACGTTTTAAGATTTTCTTAATGTAAATCTTTTAACACAAACTTAGAAATCTCTTGGATCGATTCATCTGGATCTTTACTCACAGTATGTAATCTGCCTCACCCAAATAGGGAGGATAACGACTCTAGAGTGATTTTAATTAACTTCGTATCATTCCTAACCAGCCATATATCGTCGACATACAAAGAAAGAATGAGAACACTTTTCTCAACTCTCTTGATATAGACACAATGGTCTTCTTCGGTCATCCTAAAGTCAATAGAAATGATTACTTGGTAGAACCGATAGTACCATTGTCTAAACGGCTATTTGACACCATAAATAGAACATTTTAAGCGACACACTTTGTACTCTTGTCTCTCAGCTACGAAACCTATAGGTTGAGCCATATAGATCTTTTCGTCTCATTCTCTATTGAAAAAAGTTATATGTACATCCATCTAGAATAGTTTCCAATCTAGATGAGAGATGATAGCTAGGATAAGGCGAATAGAGGCGAATCTCACTATGGAGAGAACGTCTCTTTATAGTCTATTCCCTCTAATTGGGTATAGCCTTTCGCCACGAAGCGGACTTTGTACTTGTTAATTGACCTATCAGCCTTGCGCTTAACTTTGAGAACCCACTTGTTCCCAATAGCCTTAAGACCAGGTGGTAGATCAACCAACCCCCATACTTTGTTCTTAGCCATTGAACTCATTTCTTCTCTCATTGCTGTCACCCACTTTTCTGAGTCATACGAGGTTATTATTTCCTCGTAGGATGCAGACTCATCAGCATTCATAGAAGTGCACATGAAAGATTCCTCTTCAATCATAAAACGACGTCAAGGGATATGTCTACGTTGACTTCTGCGAAGTGAAGCAATAAGTAGTTCACTCCTACTGTTTATCTAAACACTCCTACTGTTTTCGATAATTTGTAGAGAGAGACACATCTCTCTTCCATTGTCAGAAAATGAAGTGTTCCCTTCAGGATCCTGTAGCTCATGTAATTGCATGTCCTCTCTGACCTCTCTAATAAATGGATAATCCTCCTCAAGGAAAATCACATCTCAGACCTCTTTCTCAGTCATGCCTCCATTTGTATGTTCACCATACATCACATAGCCCTTAGAGTGCTCAAAATATCTGATGAACACTTGTATGTTAGCTCTAGAGTCCAACCTCCTAAACTTATAGGAGGTAATGTGAACATATCCAGCTGATCTCTACCGGCATAAGTCCTCCAAATAGGACTTTTCGCCTTCCCACAGTGTAAGGAGTTGAAGGTACAGACTTGGAGGGCACATTGTTCAAAATATAGGCAACAGTAAAAAATACAACCCCCAGAAACTTATTAGGAGGTTAGTCTGTACCATCATTGATTAAACCATCTACATAAGAGTGTGATTCCTCCTTTTAGCAATATCATTTTGTTGTGGAGTATGAGAAATAATAAGATGTCTGCGAATTTCTTTTTCTTCACACAACTCTCTGAACTTATCTGAGAGATAGTCTCTACCCCAGTCAGTGCGAAAAGCCTTAATGCTCCACTTTATCATTCTCAACCTCAACTAGAAAACGCTTAAAGCAAGTTAAGGCCTCTAAGCGATGAGAGAGAAGATACATTGACCCATAGTGAGAATAATCATCTATAAAAGTGGCAAAATAGGATTCGTCATAATGTGGCCTCATATTTAAAGGTACACATATATCTAAGTGGATTAACTCTTGTGGGGAAGAGGCCCTCTTGGCCTTCCCAAATAGGTTTCTGCAAGTTTTTCCTACTAAACATGGCTCACAGACAAAGAGGTTTACCTTAGTGGACGACCCCAATAAGTCTTCCCAAGCCAATCAGCTCATTCTCTCCTATTTTATGTACTCCCGTCTTGCATGCCATAATACAGAGTCAGAGACAATATCAAAAGAAGATGCAATTAAAGAAATAGAATCATTACATTTTAAATTCATGACAAACAAATTGTCCCTTAAGTGACCAAGTCTATAAAGACTCTGACCATAATAAAGAGATATTGTAGTTCCTAAAAAATTAAAAAATAACCTAAATGCAGAAGTGCTAAAATTGAAAATATATTATATCGAACATTAGGTGTATGAAGCACATTATGTAAAATAAGAGTAAGCCCAGATCGCATCCTCAACTGGTACGAGTCAACTCCTAAGACTTCTTCCTGAGCACTGTTCCCCATGGTGACGTATTGGCTACCAGTTGGTATTCAACAGTAATCTAAGAATCTTGCTCGCTCATGAGCTATGTGGCTAGTTGCTCCTAGTCTACAATCCAATGATAGACCGTATGAGTAATAAACGCACTAGAGCATATACAAACAGAATGACCAGGGATGAGACAAACCTTCCTAGACTTAGTGTAATCACTGGCATAGTGTCCCATCTTCTAATAGTTGAAGCACTTGACCCTACTCAGATTTTTCTTTACATGCTTGCTACGCTTGCCATTCTGGTTGTTCTGTTGCCCCTTCTCCTTTTCAGCCTTTTACTGTGAATTATGGTTCTTTTATTCCAATTTCGCCTGGGCCTCTTTCCCTTAGGCTTATTTGCATCAACCACTAGTGCACTATGATGGATTGCCTCTTTGTGCTCCGCCTCTAACTCAAAATGACATGAGACATCGTTGAAAGTCTTAATACTTTCATTCTGAGGTAGCACCAATTTGATGTGTTTCCAAGAAGAATTGGGAAGGGACCTCAACACGACAAGCACTTGCTACTCATTTGAGAGCTCAATTCTAAATGTCTTTAATTCTCTGACCATCGAAGATATCACCATCATGTGCTCTGCCATAGAGTGCTTGGGGTCCATCATGTACTAATTGCACATTAAGGTTAAAGCTCTCAGCCTCGTTGCTGATGTGCCTCTATATTGGAACTTCTATTGCTCCCACATCTCTTTGGCAGTCTTCTAGCTCTCAAACTCTTTAATAAGGTCATTGTGCATACGACTCAACATAATGTAGCATGCACTTCTATCCTTATTAAGCCACTTATCATAAGCTTGTTTGTCACAATTGACTTGAGCGAGCGGTCCATTATCTGATGGTGGCAACATCACATCGGTCAAGGTCTCAAGTACCTTCTTCTCGTTAAGGAGACATTGTATCTTTCTGTGCCACATGCCATAGTTATTGCCTTTTAATTTATCATGATTGGACAACTCATGAAATAAATCTTTTGAGGCCATCATTACCTCCTACATTGCGTAAGTAGAAAAAAATTAGCCACTTATTTTTTTTTAAGAAAAAAATATTTCCTTCTCTTAAGATTAATTGGTCGTATAGTTATTCCACATATCTTAGTTTGAAAACTTCGCTAAGCTTATAATCATCACCTTGACATATGTTGCAAACCATATTTCCAATTAATTAAGAGTGAAAAGAATTAAAAATATTACGGGATTCATTCCCAAAGATTAAATCCACTTGATTTAATAGAAAAAAGGTTTTAGAGACACATTCCCTTTATTCATGTGATACATGTACCTATTAGTGTATGAATGCATGCACATCAAGATAAAAATTGATCCAAAATGTCTGATGCGAAAACACATCCTTTTACAAGGCTTTTCAAATAATACAACACTTTGAATTACATGAAATTCCTGCAGGGAGCATACTGCATCAGAACTACTAAGAAAGATAAAATAGGGATGTCGTACCTTTCATAACGGAATCAATACCTTGATCAAATATAAATAGGTAGAGTATATAACTCAGTGCCTATATTAAGTTACATCGCCATAACAATTGCAACAAAAAAAATTAACTGATACAAAAAATTGCTGAGAGTTTTAGGCAAATGTCAAATGCATGCAAACTACAACACTTAAATTTATGCATGATCTAATAAAATAAACACACATCAATTGCATTTAACATATTTATGCATCTCAAAAAATTGCATAAAAGAAATTAATTTAAAGATCACATGGAAGAGTTATCTTTCACATAAAAGATGTTTTGAACATGAACAAAAAAAAAATTTAATAAATTCAATTTATCATAACCATGTCAAAACAAGTTAAGAATAGCCCTAAAAACAAATTTGAACATATTCGGGCCTAAACCATGAGCATGACAAATTTCTATTGGTAATATTAAAAAAAAATACCATTTATCATGCCAAGGACAGCATAAAATCGAGCATTAAATGTGCTGTTTTAAATGTGTCCTCTACTGTTTGCATATAAAAAAAAGGGTATGCAGGAAACTCTTAATAGTTTGGATTTATTCAGAAATTAATTGTTAAAGTTAAGGATATAAGGGTATAACCGCAAACATCAAAATAACAGGGCTCACCCCCGGTCTAACCATCTTCTTCTTTCCCCCAATTCTCACGAACCCCAACCAGGTTCGCAGCGGCGCCAATGGGCGGTGGCTCCTGGACACCTTCCACGGCCACCCTACCAGCGTCAGCGTCGCTGCTGGCATGCAGCGGTGGTCGCGTAAGCGTCGCCAGCCCTGCCTGTGTGGCAGAGATGTGGCCAGCGTGCTGCAGGCCTTGCTCGCGCTCCACGAGCGTTGCTGGCACACAGAAGCCACTGCCCGTGCTGCGGGGCTCTGGCCTGCATACAGCGTGCCGCTGTCGCGCGGCGGGCCTCATCCCCACACAGCAGATGCCGCCGGTGCGTGGCAGTCCTTGCCCTTGCAGCAAGGTTCTGGCCTGCCGCACGTGCCAGGTTCTGGCCTGCCGCACGTGCCAGGTTCTGGCCTGCACACCTGCGCGCGGCAGGCTTCACCGGTGTACGGGAACTGCTCACAGGTGCCGAGCACTCCCGGTGCACAGGAAACTAGGCCCGCACAGCCGCCCAATCTCGACTGTCCTAGGCCTTCTGCCGTTCAATAGAAGAAAAAAAAAATCGACGGGAAGAACCTAGCTCAAATACCACTGTAGGAATCGAGCAGAAAGAATAGATTTGATACCTCCTTGCATGCGCAGAATCCCCACGTGGAGCTGAGCAACGGGATAGTCTTCCTCGATGTTGGAGATCGTCCTCATCATCATGCGGAAGCGAAAATATCGTCCTCGTCGCCGTGGACAGCTACCAGAGTCACCCACTATTCTCCACACAGCAAGATCTCGGGGTCGCAATGGTTCCCCCGATGAAAGAGAAAGAGAGGAGGAGGGAACTTAGTGGAGAGAGAGAGGGTTTGAGGGAGAAGAGATATCTTACATGTGTCCTCCAATCCCCATGCCCTTTTCTTTTATATATGTCAGTCTCCTATAGACCCCATAATTCCTTAGACTTATCCTCTCACTAGGAGAGGGTCTCAAGGAAGTCTATCCACTACCAATGCAGATGTGGATTGGGACTCCTCCCCAACTAACAAAGAGAATAAAATATTTTACCATTATTTCACTATTTCTGTTCCAACTGAAGGATTCAGCACGTCCACATACATAAAGAGGGCAACAAAAGTTTTGGAACCCTTGGAACCTATCCACAAAATGAAGTACCATCCAGAACTAAGTGCAAGCAGTAAAATAGGGAGCAGTAATGATGTAGCAACCAATATAAACATTTAACTGTAGCCATCATTCGACACAAAATAAATCTCAGTAAGCACAAGGGATATATATGAGCTTTTTGTCACTTGACAAAGTAGATCAATTGTTCTCATAAACCTAATCTTTAATTGCGTGTCTTAGATACCTTGTCAGAGAAAAAACTATAGCCAATATGAATCAACAACCAGATGGTTACATATGGATAACAAAAAGAGAGAGACTGCTCAGCAAAAGGTTTTCAGGAACTAAAAGGTATATCTTTGCAAAAACCAAAGGAAGATGGAAGCCATTAACATGAACCAGGACTGACAAAATGTTGGCAAGTATCAACAATGAAAGCTTCTAAAATAGATGGGAGACCATTGAAAAAAATGGCCACATTGGGACATGAAAACCAACTGAAACAACTGATATGACTGCTGACAGATAAATGTTTGAAACTCACTGTACCCCTGGAACCATGATGATGAAACCAAACAAAAATGGCAATTCAGCATTCAGTCTCAAGAACTTTAAATTTAACAGCACATTAGCTATGTTTGGCATCGTGTTTTCCTGAGGTTGTCAAGATTTATGATTGCTAGCCAGTAGGAATACAATATCTCAACCATCCTATTCCATCTCATTAAAAAGACACCCCACACAGGCTTGTCAATAGATGCTGAAATGGTTCTCCCTCCATTGATATAAAATTACAACATCAACCATTCAAAAAAATTCATCTGTTAAGTCGTTTCAATCAACAGAAGGATAAGCAACTGTGTAATATTCATGAATATTCATGCAGGCCAGAAAACTTGAACACAATAAGATCACCTCTGAAATGAATTTCAGTAAGTAAGATTACAAATCATGCACCATACAGGGAAACTTACCTTCGATCGCAAAAGAAAGACACTGTGATAGAGTCCAAAGGAAACAGCACGCACTGTCATGACACAATCATGTCAAGCATATAGATGGAGAAAAGCAAAATATATAGAAACAAGCAACATTCAAACTAGCACTTACATCCATTCACAACAAAGTTTAGTAAATGAAAAAGCTTCTGAGTCGTCCATCCATATTCTGGTACTCTAAGCTGAATGCGACATAGTTGTACCTGAACAAGGAAAGCCTTAGAATAGAGAAACCAAGATCCCCAGAAAAGCAGCCAATGAGACAATGTGATCCTGCAAGAATTATTCTAGGTTGTATTCCTGCATAACACCATATGACCATAATGACATCCAAACATTGGCAATATACAGAATGATAAAGGATTAGTCTATTTGAAGTAACAACTATCCATTTGGACAAAAGAAGAGGCTAAGGGGAGGGGGGTGCATAGAGGGTGCCATGTCCAGCACAGACAACACCATGAATTCAACTACTTGAATTTTGGCATCTCAGACTCTGGTTTCTGGAGATTATTTTGCCACTTATGTCACAGAAGAGATGAGACTTTGGCATGCTAATAGTCCCAAAAGCATTATAACTCAAGGTACCAACCCTCCAGAGCTTTAATGTGAATATTTTCCATTATCATCATCACAGACATCCCTTCAATCTGGGTTCAGCTAGATACAATGAAGGATCCAAGGATTTAACATTTTTTTTGACTGGTTGTCTGCTTCATGTCCACACTGTGCAATGCAGTGCCTGATATCTGGCCAGGATAACATTGAACAAGAGAGGACTTCTCAAATGTTGGACTTCTTGAATGTCTCATGTGGCCAACAGGCACGCAGAAAATTACCTTCTTGGTTAAGTAGTTAAGCTCATGCAATCAGGGTCAATATTCAAAAGTTTCCCTAGAGTTTGAAAAATAGTCTTGATGAAGACAGAAAGACGAAAGCTTGATATAGGGATGTGATGCTCTTTGCTAGGGCAACTATCAGCAAAAATTTAATCTATCAGCAAAGATTCAAACGAACAACAATCCCATTTCCTGAATTTGAAGTTTGAAGCACAAAAATATAAGCAAGAAAGTAGATGGCAAATACAAAAATTGTGGGCTGCATGAAAGGAGAAAGAAGAAAGTTAAAGCATGACATATTGCCAAATATACAAGTAGGACTGTATATTCCAAGTAGGTAGGAAATTCCGGTAAGAATATCACATAAAAGGGATGCCTATTTTCTCATGTATATGCAAAAAGAAATCAATTTTCATGCCTCTGTATGTGATACATTGGCCAATGCACATTGCACATGGCTTAATTTTCATATCTCAGAAAAATAGCAGGGTTTGTGAAATCTATATGAAGAAGACATTCAATGATCAGGCTGTCCATGGGCCAAGCTCAGGCTGACTGGCCCAAGCCCAATGCTCCTCTGAAGCCTAAGCCAAGCTCAGCCTGAGCATTTCTAACATCAGGCCAGGGTCACGCAAAATATCCTTTTTAAAACCCCAGGCCTAGCTTGATCCAACCCATCAAGGACCACAAGTATTTTTCTTTTCTTTTCCTCTATTTTCTTCAGAGCTTGTAGGCATCTAGATAAGGAAGAAGAGAGCACCGGGCCTTTATAGACCCCAGCACTATCCCTACTTGCCAACTGACATGGGACTAAAGTCCATAAGGGACTTAAGTGACCTTGTTTCTGTCCCCCTGGTGCCCAAAGGCACTGGGAAAAGAAAAAAAAAATAGTGGTCCATAAGGGTTTTAGTCCCATATCAAAGGTTGTTGACACAGAGAGGGTGCTAAAGTCCATAAGGGACCTAAGTGACCTTGTTTCCGTCCCCCTGGTGCCCATAGGCACTGGGAAAAGAAAAAAAATAGTGGATCACCGGCACAGTGCACTTTCTTGGGCTGGCACTTAAAGCCTTAGCCTGGCCCTTGGAGACAGGACAGACATGTCCCAGCCCAAAATCAGGGCAAGCCCATAGGTCCATCAGACTAGCCTAGCCCATTGACAGCCATCCATAGTTATTAACACCACATTTCATCAAAAGATGCCTACGAAGGGACTAATGAAATCATTCGTGATCCATGGTCTGATTTTTCCCCTTTTCATGCACAATTTGTGTATCTATAACCTCAAATAAGTAGATTCTATGTTATATAGAGAGGGCAGAAGAAGTTCAAAGTCAACCAACCCACAAAGTGTCTAGGAAGTAGTCAATAAGAAAGAGCATCTATATAAGAAGAGTTTGATGTGTGAACCACACTCAGTAGAACTAGCAAGAAATTCCAACATCCACCCCTAAAACATGGTTAAATAATATTAATTAGCATAAACCTTCCAAATTTTGGGCCACTGACGCATTTCTTAATACGCATCTCTTCACCTGATCTAATTCACAGAATCCTAAACGGTCATGCCATAAGCTAAGAACTCTGATGCAAGCTTCAGCAAATGCGAGCATAGGGATATGCATAGAAATAATTGGATAATTTAGAGTTCACAAGGCATAACTGTCTCCTATAATGAGATACTCCCACTAAAAAACATGACTTGTCTATGAGTACTCTCACCAATATCCTCATTAAGTTTACCAGACAGAGTTGTAAAGTATTTAGTAAAGAATCCAGAATGAGAATTGTTCGATTGAAGATCCTTTGGGTGTACATACAAGGATCAAATCACATAATAAACAGCATTGTAAGATCCAATTTATTGGTGCATGTTGCAGAGGGCATGGCAACGCAGTCAATGACTAGTGTGCCTCTTTAATTTTGATGTAGGATTAACCATACTCACCGACTCTTGCCCCTTTCTTAATGTAGGACTGAGCATACAGACATAGAGGAGCACGGCTAATTTCACTGGAAATATAGTGCTTGTCATGAACTTAGAGGTAGTCAAAACTATACATAAAACAATTTGTGCTATTTCCATAAACTTGCATATAGTTCACCTTAACATGGAAGACTCTTTCCCCTTTCTTAATGTAGGACTGACCATACAGACATAGAGGAGCACAGCTAATTTCCCTGGAAATATAGTGCTTGTCATCATTTTAGAGGTAGGCAACACTAACACATAAAATAATTTGTGTTTGTCATGAACCTAGAGGTAGTCAACACTATACATAAAACAATTTGTGCTATTTCCATAAACTTGCCTACAGTTCACCCTAACATGGAAGGCACTTGCGAGTTGTGACCTCCTCTCATCCCTTTCCTTCTAATAACTCAATTGATGAAAAATAAAAATGCTGACATATCATCTGATTTGTTCCAAGTCAGTACAACAATGTGTATATCCTTCCATCAATTGTCAGAGCAGAGAAGCAGCATTAGAGGCGCAAGTCTCCAAGGGGGACAATGAAACAGACATCCAGCATCTTTGCTCCGCATTGCACATTACCCCTGAAACCATGGCAGCCTGGATAGTGATGAGTGATGACAACAAACCCATTTCTCATCACTGTGAATATGCACCTATACTCCCCCGGTCACCTTAAAATGGAACACTAGTGGTGCAGGCATCCAGGTCTGAGAAAGGAGATGAGTGGAAAAGAAGAAAACAAGGCAAAAAAATTTCCCGGCAAACCGCATGCACGCAAGAAAGATCACCACCCACACGCGCACAGCGACCCAAACCCATCAAAATGGAAGGGAAAAAAGGGCAAATGGAAAAGAGGAGAGGGGTGGACGAGACATACCAGCGCGACGAAGGAGACAAGGGAGTAGCAGGCGCAGAGCGCATAGAACAGCCCCCGCTGCCACTCCTCGGAGCCGTCCACGTCGTCCCACCATGCCCCGACCACCCCGACGCCCCACCCTCCGGCCGCCGCCGGCGCCCTCAGCGCTGGCATTCTTCCCCCAAGTCCGACCTCCGCCGAGATCCGAACTCGGCGCTGGCACGGAGAGAGAGGGGGGGCGTTCGAGGAAGAGGGTGAGGTCGTGGCTACAAAAACTACACAACACGACGCCGGGTATGCCACGTATCATAACACGACAATTGTGGGGCCCGCTTCATGCCTTTTGCCTCTTTGGAATGCCCGCAACTTTTTGAGGATTTGTTTGTTCGGGGGAAGAGTACGGCCAGGGACGTTGGTGTTGCCAATGAGTTGGGCCGGCCGCCCGTTAAGCTCGGCTTTTAGCCCAGTCCGGCTTAGCCTGCAAAGTTTGTGGGCCAGACTTGGGCCACATTAAAAGAGTAATAAGAATATGGATCTTCTAAGTGCAAGTGAGGAGGGTACTTAGTACGTGCAGAAAGAGGAAATTTTCAAACAAGGCCCCTAGATGAAACTTTTTCCAATCCCATGAAGAATTTTTTTGAAAAACTTTCTCCTCCCCTTTGCACTTATCCACTTCCCTCCCCACCTGCACTTAGGGTGCCTTCGGTTGAACGGAAGTAACTCACTTACATTGGAGGTGGGTCCGTGAAAGTGAGCTACCTGTAAGTGAGTTTAAAATGTGGTAGTTTGGTTATTTGTAACTCACTTTCAGGAGGTCTGTTTTATTGTTGGTTGTATGCAATTCACTTTTATGAAGTCAGTTTGATCGTTTGGTTACATGTAAGTATTAAGAAAGAAGTAGTGTTTAAGTTAAATAGAGGGAGGTGAGTTACATGGAAGTGTCTTCCGAACTTTTTCTTAAGAAGTCACATAAGCTCTTTTCAAACTCTTTTAAGGAGGTGAGTTCCATCATTTTTAAAAACTTCGAACAACCAACCTGTTGGAAGTGGGGCAAAGTAAGTGAGTTACAAGTAACTCACTTACTTCCGGGCTCACTTTCAAACAACCAAAGAAACCCTTAGTAAAATCGTACTCACTTATAAAACATAAGCTTTTTTGTAAGCTGCAATGACTTCCTGATCAGTGAATCGAACAACATGTATCATTAAGGCCAGCTATACCTTTCGTAAAGTCAGCGTTTATGTGCTATCCAATATGTCAATCAAATAATAATTGTAATTATAATATCTAAAAGTATTACAGCAAGAATTCTCTATTTGTAGTCATGAGGCGATTTAATTTCTCTAATAAATTCATCTCTCTGATCGGTATACTTGTAATTAATTGCTAGCTTTCTATTTTATTTAATGGGAGCATTGAAGGATATTTCCAATCCACTAGAAGGCTACGTCAATGAGATCCCCTTGCTCTTGTTCTATTTATTATTGCAGAAGAGGTACTGAGTAGAGGTCTATCACATCTTTCCAGTGAAGGTTATATCATGGGCCATGTAGAGGGCTCCCACTATCTCATCTATTGTATGTAGATGATACACTTATTTTTACAAATGGAAATTTATAGAGCATTAGATGATTGTTAATATTTATTAAATACTATGAGGCAACCTGTTATGCGGTGGCTTGAATCTGAATCAAATTCGGATGGCTACAAATGATGTTCGATGGGGAATCGGACAGGATGGTAGGAGTTCAAGAGGGATTTGAGCTCCTAGTTACAGATGGAACTCAGATTGAGGGGGGCTTGCTAGGTTCCTTCCCATATAAATATAAGTGTAATCCCAGGAGAACGACTTACCATCGTGGACATCAGGTGTGCGGCGGAGCCGTCGGGGAGATAGGTACAGGATTTTGTTCTTCGTAATAAAATCTAGTTTCTCCACTCTCGTTCTCTCTCATGTGAGTGTGTGCGTGTGGTCATCTCTGGATCCTAGGTTTCCATACATGGTATCAGAGCAAGGGGAGGTGGTAGTCATACAGGGAGACTTACGGAGCTTGAGGACGAATGGTGGCAATGGTGGTACTCCGACAACGGTGGTGGGTGCTGCGATGGGTGGCAGCGGTGGCTCAGTTCCGACAGTGCAATGGTGGTGATGTTGATGTTGATGCAGGGCCAAGGAAGGCAGGAGATCTGGGTGCAAGGGTAGATCTACTTCTCGATTGTGGTGTTGTGCTGGGGGTGACGTAGGCTATGGCAACGGCTCTAGCGGCATCAACACGAGGCTGGGGCGATGGAGGACAACAACATCTGTGGAGGGCACTACTATGTTCTTGTAGCAAGAAGGCAGGCTGTAGAAGGCCGGCGGCTGGCCGAAAGCAAGCAGTGGTTGTTGTGGCGGCCCAAAGGGGGCTACAGTGAAGGCTCTCTTGTTCCCCATCTTGGCTTTTTGAGAAAGAAAGAGGAGGGGAAGGAGAGAGAAGCAGGGTGCCGGCAGTATTACTAGGTGAGGCCGGCACTGGGCCGATGGCAAGAGGAGGCTACATTCGACAGAGGCAGTAGGCTCCTTTAGGAAGGCTCATGACCAAGTTCTCCCTAGTTCTTCTTGGAAGGATTCATGAGGAAGAAGGAGAGGGAGAAGGAAAGGTGGTGCGGCCCATCCTAATTAAAGGAGGAAAAGACAAAAAGCAGAGACCCATTCGTTTCCTTCTTCAGATGAAGGAAGGAGAAGTGAAAAGAGTGGGTTGTGGGTCCCACATATATTAAAAAAAAAGTTTGATTTTTTTGTCTTAAGTCTATTGGATCCAATTTTGGGTTTGGTTGGGACCCAAGTGGAGGATCCGGGTGACATCTCAATGAATCCAAATTATTAGTTCCAAGTGGAGCTAGTAGGATTAACGGATCTGTGTTAGTATTTGTTAACAAGGCAGAAGCTCACCGGTGGTGGAGGTCCAGCAAGCGGACGGTTGAGGATGTTTCGACTTGATCGGAGGCGATCAGTGGCAGAATTAGACGATCCAGGAGTCCATCCATATGTTTAGGGGCTCTCCAGATTCGTTGGATGGTGTGGATAGAGTGAATTCTACTATTGTTGGCTGATTTGTGATGGTTAATCTGGTGATCGACGAAGATCAAGACGATAAGTAGTGATGGCACCTGATCGGGAAGCGTCGATGGTGGACAAGGAGGTCACAAATCAGAAGGTAGTAGGAAGGATCACGAGCTTCTCTGTGGAACCCTTCAATGCTACAACGACTTCACTATGTGGCAGCAGCACACGAAGAACATCCTGACGTGATAGGGACTAGTGAAGATCATCAACTGGAAACCTCGAAAGTCGGAGAAGCTGACGACTAAAGAGTGGCAAGATATACAGGACATGGCGAACAATATGATACAACTATTCCTGTTGAACAACATACTTTGTGAGGTGACCGGCTTGGATGATCCGGCGGATGTCTGGGAGAAGTTGGAGAATAGGTACAAGTCCAAGTCATTGACTGACAGGTTGTTTCTCAAGAAGAAGTTATATGGCTTGAGGATGTCTGAGGGAGTATGACTGAAGGACCATCTGAATGAGTTCAACAGGATCTTGATGGAGGTGCTTGTTCTGAACATGAAGATCGATGAAGAAGACAAGACACTTCTCATGTTGGCATCACTGCATGCATCATATGATCACATAATGACCACACTGCTATTCGAGAAGGATACTATCAGCCTAGATGATGTAGCCATTTTGTTACTTATGAACGAGTCATGACAAAAGAGTAACGACGAAGGGGCATCAGGTGAGAGTGATGCTTTCGTTGCACATGGAGGTTGGGGGAGATCTAATGAGAGGTAAGATTTCAAAGGAAGTTAGGGTCGCTCTAAGTCATGAGCTCCTCCGACATGTTACCATTGTGACTAGAAAGGCCATATAAAGAGAGAATGCCCAAGGCAAAAGGAGGATGTGAGGCTGCGGAAGGAAAAAGGGAAACAGAAGGTGGAAGTTTCATCAGTTGAGGCAGTGGAGGAAGATAGCGATGGAGAATACGCAGAGATCTTTGTGCACAACATCTGTTTAGATTCTAGTTGTTTAGCTCACATGTCTTTGGACACGAAGAAGTTCATTATGTATCAAGCATGTGACGGTGGCTCGATCCAATTAGCAAATTGTGCGGTTTGCAGGGTTGCCAGAGTGGGATCAGTGCGAGTTCACATGTTCGATGGGACGGTACGAACTCTGATAGAGGTCCAATATGTGCCAGATCTGAAGAGGAACCTGACCTCGCTAAGAGTATTGTGTTCAAGAGGTTACCGATGCACCCTTGAAGATGGAGCTCTCAGAGTTTGCAAAGGAGCACGGGTTGTGCTACAGGGATTGATGACGAACGGCGTGTACAAGCTCATAGGGAGGGTCGACACATGTGTAGCTACAATGGTGTCCCATGTGAGTAGTGCTGATTGGCAAGGGTTTGACTTGCTGATGGTGGAGCGCAGAGGAAGCGGGTCACTTTCACTTCAGATATCGATGGTGGCAGAGATCTCATGTTGATTGAGAGAGGTAGAGCCACATCAGGCCGTACAGTGATGTTGAACTGTGCAGCACACCTAGGTGGGGTGCGGGTATCCGGCTACAAGATGCAGGTCATACTGGTGGAGTTAGGGGAGGAATAGATTGCGGAATCGACATCGGATTATTCTCTGGGACAACTTGCAAGTTTTAGCCAAGCTGGAGAATGTTGTATGGTGGCTTGAATCCGACTCAAATTTGGATGGCCATAGGTGGTGTTCGATGGGGAATCAGACATGATGGTAGGAGTTCGAGAGGGATTTAAGTTCCCAGTTAGGGATCGAACTTGGATTGAGGGGGGATTGCTAGGGTTTCTTCCCCTATAAATATAAGTGTAATCTTAGGAGGATGGCTTACCACTATGGAAGTCGGGTGTGCGGGGAAGCTGTCAGGGAGAAGGGTGTAGGATTTTATTCTTCGTAATAAGATTTGACTTCTCCAAATCTTGTTTTCTCTCTCTGGTGAGTGTGTGTGATTGCATCGTCTTCGGATCCTAGATTCTACAACAACATTATGTTGGAAGGTGAACCCAGGGAAGAGCTACTTCCTGGCCTCTCGGAAAATCCCAACGCATGCTATTTGGAGAATCAGAAATATTATTGGTTATCAACATAAATCCAATTGTCTTGTTTATGTTGGTGTGCCGATTGTTGTAGGGCGACGAAGTATTTCAATATACAAGAATTTAACTGACATGGTAACGGAGAAGCTCAAGTGTTGGAAATCTAAATTGCTATCACAGCCTAGACAGTTGGTGTTGATTAAGTTTGTTCTGAATTCAATTTCCTTGCATGTAACTTCTGCAGCAGTGCTATGCAAGTCTATTATAAACCATATTTTTAAACCCTGTGCAAACTTTCTATGGAGTGGCACGGATGGCATTGGTCTCAAGCACTGGATAGCTCGGAAGCAGGTCACAAGGTCTATCAATGAAGGGAGTCTTGGTATCTGAAATCTGATAGAGACCCAAATGGCTTTCCTAATTATGAACATGGAGATAACCTTTGAAGCAAATTTGCCAAGAGTAGATGCCTATCAAGGCATTTTGCAAATACAGAAACACCATTCCCAAATGGCAGTTGCATACACCTTTTAAAGGATAACTGGATGGATAATACACTAATAATAAAAAAAAAATTACTACCCCAACGATTGGGATCACTATTAGAGATGCCTTTCTGAATCCAGAACAAGAGGTTTGCTCAGTTCTTAGATATATCCATGCTCCGCTTCAAAATCTCAGGAATTTCTTTCTTTGGGACATGAATCATCCTTCCATCAAAGTGATATACCTAAAACTCTTATGATCTGCCTTCAGCAACCTTTTTGATTCAAGGGTGCATGGATGATTGTATGACTATCCGGTCATGGCATATAATTCAGAGATCAAGGCCCAACAATCCTTTTGATTTGGTCTACCTGCATATGTCCTTGCTAATTGTCTGGAAATGTTGGGAATCTAGATGCTCAACTCAGTTTGAAGGTGTCAAATTCAGTGTCCATAATTCTATTGCATCCATACCTTTGGCCAATCAATATTTTCAAGTTAACCTCTCTGCTGTTCAGGTGCGAGAACTCCTTGTCCACGACTTTATTCTCAAATGTCAAGGTTATATATATGTGCTACCATTAAGTGGCAACCTACAGAGAATTATACACTCTTAACATAGGTGGAGCTTCTAAAGATAATCCTAGTTCCTGTGGTGGGGTTGGATGCCTCAGAGCATGGTTTGCCGTATCGGATCGACTCGTGCTGACTCGGACAACTCGTACCGTAGCAAGACGAACCCGAGTCGGTGCGACTCGACTGAGTCTATACGATTTGAACGAATTTTTCTATGCGACTCGTGTGAGTCGGCATGAGTCGACCAGACTCGTACCGGATCATAGGAGAGTCGAGTCAGTCGGACTCTTCAAGTCGACAAACTTTGCCTCAGAGACAGCAAAGATCATATGCCTTTTCTCATTTTTATGGATATGGATCCAATTTTGTTGAGGAGTTCCATGCTGTGTTGGATGGACTTCCTCTATGCAAAGTGAATCACATTCCTGTAGCAGTGGTTAATTCTGGTTCTCAAGCTTTAGTTCATGCATTGGTACGGAAGCGCAAAACCTCCTGGATAGCTACACCATGGTGGCAAGATCTTATTAGGGTTATTGTCTTTGCTAGATACCAAATCAAACATGTCTTTTGAGAAATGAATAAAGTCGCTGATGTTGTTGCCACTGCTGCATGCAAATTAATGAAACATATTGCACCTGGCAACAAATGCCCCACCAGGGTCATGGAAATGCTGTTCTAAATGCTGTTGGAATGATACTTTGTTTAGTTTATTGTTCCTTTATTTCCTTCTTGTATTTTCAAGGGTATGCCCCAATGATCTTGTAAGTTGAT
Source organism: Zantedeschia hybrid cultivar (assembly GCA_030544215.1). NCBI lineage: Eukaryota > Viridiplantae > Streptophyta > Magnoliopsida > Alismatales > Araceae > Zantedeschia > Zantedeschia hybrid cultivar. Next base: position 7,294,782 of record JARZZO010000001.1, read on the forward strand.
TTACATTAATAAAATTCTACCTTAGAGTTGTCGTGGTGGAACGGGTCTATACTACTTTTTTGAAGTGATGTGCAATGGAACAAGTCTTTTTTTTTTTTGTACAGTTTGGTCATTGGCCGTATACTAGTATTACTCTCTTTTTATTGAGACAGAGAAGAATGTTCTGGTGCATATTGTTATAGTGTGCACGGTTTGATCGCATGTACTGTCTTAATCTCATTCTTATATTAAAAAAATAAAATTTATCGTAAATTTTAAATATTTAATTATCTTTTTTAGAATTATTTTTATATTTTAGGGCTTTATTTGCACCATCCGATCGTAAAATTCAATTATGGTCGTCTATCATATACATACAAATTTGATTATCAGAAAATGATTAAAAAATAATAAAAAAATTAAATTATCTTTAGAGTTGTTCCTATCTTATGGGGTTTTAATATTCATCACTAATTTACTCACATCCGATTGGACAGTTACAATCAAATTGGATACGATCGGATAGCAGAAGTTAAACTCCAAGGATACAAATAATTTTAAGAAGATAATTTAATATTTAAAATTTTATAATAATTTTTTATTTATTTTTTAACTTTGAAAAAAAGGCCAAATTATAGTATGGGGTTTATCCACATGGATGCAAAAATCGCACATGTATATATACATATATAAAGGTCAAGTGTAGGATAGAACTACACTTACCAAAATATATTTATATATATATATATATATATATATATATATAAAGGTCAAGTGTAGGATAGAACTACACTTGCCAAAATATATTAATAATGAGTGACATATATATATATATATAGAGAGAGAGAGAGAGAGAAGAATGCTGCTAGAAGATACCGCACACATTATTTTGGGTCTTATCTCTATATTTAAAAAATAAAATTTGTAATAATTATCTCCTTAAGATTATTTTCATCCCTTAGGACTTTATGTTCACCATATGATCGTGTCCAATCATGAAACTAAATCGTAACCGTCTATTAGGTACTTGCCAATCTGATTTTTTTGAAAATATAAAAATAATCAAAAAATAAAAAATCAATTAGATTACCTTTAGGGTTGTTCCTATTCCCTTGGGATTATAATATTGGTCGGCAATTTATTCGCATTCGATTGGATAGCTGCAATCAATTTAGATATACGATTGGACGTTAAAAATTAAGTTCTAAAATATAAAAATTATCCTTAGGAGATAATTAAATATTTGAAATTTTATAATAATTTTTATTTTTTTCAACATAAGGATAAGGCTGAAACATAGTGTGTGGTTTATTCAAACATATGCGAAAATTGCACCAAACCAAATTATGAATATAATTAAAAATTTTAATTTGAATCGAACCAAATCATATTTTCTTTCAGTTCAATTTAAGAGATGAATTGATTTATTTTGAAGAATTCCCTTAACAATCAAATCAAATCCAACTATGCACAGCCCTATGATTCACACATCCACCTTTTCAATTACAATAAGGTAGAGTAGGATGGCTTCTTCGTGTTTGGTTGTGCAGTAACTTATTCTCGAATAAAAGAAATTTGAGTGAAAACCTCAAATTATTTATTCTCATTAAAATAAATATTAATGACACATTGTTTCTCACATTTTTTTTTTTTTTGTTTTACTTAATCAAAATGATGTATTCTTGATAGAGCTACAATAGGGTTACCAAAATAAAATAGGACTTGTTCTAGTATAAAAATATAAATACTCTAAATCTTAGAAAATTTTCTTAAACTTTAATAATTAAGCTAATATATGTTTATAGTTAGTTAGAGTGAAATTTTATTAGTTAGAATATAGTAAGTCTCAGAAGAAGAAGCTCAAAATAATAATAATAATAATAATAGTAGTAGTAGTAATAGTAATAACTAAATACTAAATAATCAATTAAATAAGTTGAAGGACTCAGTTAATTGATATAAGTCACTTAACTAATAGAAAAATCAATTAGTCGATTGGTTGAAGTCAGATCATTGATGGCAATCACCTAATTGATTCAGTTAACCCATTATGTAACTGATTCAGTTAATTGATCCTGTAATCGATTCAGTTAATCTTGTAATCAATTTAGTTAATTGATCCTATAATTGATTCAGTTAAATGATTTTATAATTGATCTTGTAATCGATTTGCTTAATTGATATCAGTTAATTGATTAAAAGGTTAGAAATCAATTATTTGCTCTTAACACTGTAGGGATGACGCACGGGGGACACTTGGACTTCAAGTGAGTAGTTTATGACGGTAGTAAGGGTTTGGACAATTCTGTAGTGGGTTTAAATTGGGTTTAGGTAAACAAACAGCTCATTCTTTTCATAGAAAACATAGAAAAATAAGAAGAGAGAGAGAGAGAGAATGAGAAGAAGAAGAAGAAGATGAAGGAGGAGGGTGTGTGTGGTGCTAAAATAATCCAAAAAAATAAAAATTCATAGAGTTTGTTGATATTCTTCATACAAGGTAGATCATAATAAACCAAAATCAAGTTATTTTATATTTATGTTGTTTTATTTTATTTTGAAATTAAAAACTCAAGTTCTTACATGTGTAAGAACTAAGCACTTGTTTAGAAATTATTTTAAGTATATTTAACATTGAAATAACCATATATAAGATTTTATTTAAGATTTAATTTACTGTTAATTATCTAACTACTAGTTTAAAACTATTTAGATGAAAAATCTGATCATGAAAAATTATTTTAAACTATAGACAATATTTTGTTAAATCTAAATATTTAGTAATTAATTGTCTATCTTAAACTTTAAACTGTCGAGCCATTTTATTGTCTTCATTTGATCCTCGTATTTTGATGATAACATACAATGAAAATGTCGGAAATCAGTAATATTTTAATCAAAGTTAAATGATTGAATTAATCGATTACTTACTGATATATTCACTACATAAATATTCTGTATTCTAGGACTCAGTCGATTTCAGCAATCTTTTGGTCCTTTCGATTAAAAGACTTACTAGAACTTTAATTATGTCTCTGTCGCTAATTGATTAATAGTGAAGAAAGTCAATTATATGTTCAAACTTCAAATCGATTATTATACCTTCATTTTTCTTCTTGTAGTCGCTATCGCTAATCGATTAAGTTTATCGCTAAGACTAAATCGATTAAGTATATTGATTACAAGACTTTCGCTAATCGATTAAAGTCTTCTTATAATCGTTATTGCCATTGATTACATCTTTCACCAAAGGTTAATCGATTAGCTATATTGATTACAAAATTCAATGTTAATCGATTAAGTCTATCAATTAATTTAAGAGCTATCGATTAACTAAGTGTTTCGTAATCGATTACTTATGTTGAGTATTATCAATTACTTATATTTTAAGTCATCGACTAACCGCATTGTGCCAAATCGATTATGTGTTACTTTTCTACAATCAATTACATACATTGTTTTAATCAGTTACCAATTGTTTTCTAAATCGATTAACAAACTGTTTTGAACTTGATTATCCTCATCTGTTTAATCAATTATCTGTGTTACTTCAAATCGATTACATGCGCTAGTTTAAATTGATTATCTGTATAATTTGAACTCGATAGAGCTTAGTTGTTTAATTGATTATCTGAACTAATCTACTGAGCATATTTTGCATTGGTTAACTAATTATATTCAATCAATTAGAATGCTTATCTGTGATGCGATGATGTGCTATATTTCGACTCTTTCTTAATCGACTATAGTGATCTAAGCATAGTGACTAACTGTGTCTTTCCTGAGTGTGATTCTTGATATCTCTTGAATCAATTTGATGAACAACTAGTTAGTCAATTAAGTGAGTAACTCTTCTATATATAATTGATTCCTCATATATACTTAGCCGGACTGACATTAATAACTTTTTGCTCTGATCGACAATTTTGCCTATGGCAAATTTGATTGGTTTTTTACGTTTTGTTTGTTACTCACCTACCTTTGGTCGATACACTAAATGAGAACTTTCTTATTTTAGTAAGTCAATAGGTTACATGAGATTTGCACGGGATATATCTAAAAAGAAAAAGGGACAACTCATGGAAACTTCTAACTAATAATGACATGTGCTAGATAAAGCTCTCTCTAGGCAACACTCAACAAGGTTAATGTTAGAACTAACCTAGTTAACGTTAGACCCAGCCTAAAGTTGTTAGAGATAATGAGAGGGAAACTGAGTCTCATATAAGAAGACCTCAGCCAGAAGTGTAAGAGACACACAAGATAGTAGAGCTGAACTCCAAAAATTCAAACGCTTCACTCTTTGTGCCAAAACTTTCCTACCTTATTGAGCTTGAGAGAGAGTTTGAGAGAAGAGTTTAAGAGAGCTTCATCCGCTGTGCTTCATCAAGCTCTTAAGTGCTCTTCATCGATAAGATCAAGACTTGCAACACTTTTTTTTATTATTATTCTTAATCTCTATTTAATTCTTATTGTACACATATGCCTATTATAGGGGCATTGTTGTGTTCTTTGTTTTATAAGAATTCTATTGTTCTTCTTTTTGATGTGGAAGAGAGGGCTTGCTAGTTGCAAGAGGTTTGTGCATTTTCCTTGTGTGAAAGAGAAGCAGTTGCTGTTAGGAATGTTGGCATTTGTAACCTACAAGAGGTTTATACCTTGTGTAGCCGTTGTACTAGTAGAACTGCTAAGAAGTAGCTTAGAGATTAGATGTAGGTCTAGATAGATTGAATCAGTATAAATTATGTGTGTTATCTTGTGTGATTGTTCTTTGTTCCTTTCCTTACTGTACGCTTTATTTCTATTGCGACTAGTTCGCACTGCTATTGTTAGCTTTAATTTTTTCATTTTTTTGATAACCCATTTACCCCCTCTAGGTTCTCTATAATTTGGGCAGCATAAATTGTATAAATATGCATAAATAGTGTCATCTTAAGGAGATTTATGGATGATCACTCAGTAAGTGTCCTAGGCGGATAGTCATATGATGTTCAAGGATGACAGACATAAAATCCCGAAATTGAACTTCGATTTGGTGGCTGAGAGATAAAGGCATCCAATCCTACGCAGTTGTATCAAGACTAAAGCACTATTCGTCTAGGTGCCAGGGTGTATATATGGCTTCTTATGTTGTGGTTTGAATATCTATCTAAAAGATAAAATAAAAATTATGTGTATGAATGGTTTAGCTTACAAATCGTAACTGACATAAATAATAAGAATTTGCATAAGCTTATGTGAATATGATATGCCCTATATAATATGATTAATAAAGACCTTATGAATGTGTTTCACCTATTCAAGTGCAAGCTAAACCATTAGATAACCTATCACAATTGTGGTTTGAAAGTATTTTGCTTATAAATATCTTGACTTATGTAATATATATAGAACTTAAGGAAAAGTTGTTTAGTTAGATTATCATTAGATCTTGTCAAATCATTATATGGCATGCATGCTATTAGTTTTGATGCCCCGTGAGTTTTACGACTCACACGTGACTATTAACTTTTAAGGAGATTCTAGTAAACCATGACTGAGGAAATGGTGAAAAGCAGTAATAGACTTGGGGAACTTTTGTATCTTCTGTTGTGTAGAAAGTATGTTTAGTTCTTGTTAATTATAGTGTGTTGTGTAACTTTTGAACTAGAGCTATGCAGATGATCATAATGTAAATATTTGTGATTTTCTTCTAGACTTGGTATGGTTATATTTTTAGACTTGTCGATGATTTGACATCATTGTCTTACATTTTTTTTTTTAGATCACAACGATTTGGGTTGAGATGACATTCTCGGGTGGAGTGTCACAAAAAAAAATTCTTCTATTGCTTATGCTGAATAAACAACTCGACTGTGCCTGGGCTCATGGGTACAATATTGCATTCTCACCCTTTGGCCTCTTTTTTTCATTTTTATTTTTAACTATAAGCGAAGGACTTTGTAGTTGTGCAGCCAATCATGAAATGCCAAATAGGCGTATGTAGGGTACGGGTGTGCATGGGATGCTCTATGCACTTAAGGAATGCTTGTTGCACTGAGGGGGGTAGTGCAGGCTAGTGGCCTGCACTGCCTCCCTCAACGTCGTCTGATCCTAGTGATCAAATGATGCATGGCATTGTAGTACGTTTTATTTTTTAGTTTTATATTTTTTGCTTGATTTTTTTATTTTTTTGGATGTCCAATAAAAAATTTAAGGGTATATCCAAAAAGTTCGGGTTGGCTCTGACTCGATTGTGTATTTTTTTTGAAAAAAATACTTATGTACCCACATCGGTTTTTGTGTAATAAAAATTTTTTTTATTTCAAAAAATATATATATATAGCCAGGTTGGGGCCAACACGAACTCTGTGGATGTATTTTCGGATCTTTGATCGAACATCTCAAAAAAATAAAAAAAATCGAGCAAGAAAATTAAATAATAAAAATGAACTGCATCACCATCCAATCACTAGGATCGGATGGCGCTGAGGCCTGCACTGCCTCCTCCATTGAGTGCAACAAGCATTACTCTTTCGTTCAAATGACCAAATAGCCAAATTATTTTTGAAAACTTGAGGTCCAGTCCATTTTTTGACATTAGCTAATAATTATTTTTATTTCTGAGTTTCAGTTTTACCATTTGATCATAAAACTCAATCCTGGTCATCCGATCAAGTGTACGCAAAAAAATATTTTTTAAAAATAAAAAATAAAAAATAATAATTTACTCTAATTATCCCACATGATTATTCTCATCCCTTGAGATTTTATTTTTCACCACCAAGTAAAGTGTTTAAACCCCCTAAAAATTGGAACGGACACTAAGCATATATAATCATTTGCTTTTCAAAGCTATATTAAAATTTTACATCTTAAATTAATTTTTATGTTATTAATATACGAGAAATGTTTGCCCACCACATGTTGTGCAGCCCAAAAAAATAAAAAAAATAATTTATTTTTTATGTCGGCCCCACCATGCCCATAAGTTCCTACAACCCAATCTCCAATTAGATGACCTAAAAGATTCTAAAAATTAAAAACGAAGTTTCAATGGATAGTAAAAAATAACATTAATGAGCCAAACCCAATAATGTAGGGCTAGGTGTTTTAGTTTTTAGACTTTTTTAAGTTGTCTAATTGAAGATTAGATTGTACGAATATGTGGGATATGAGATCTGACCTTAAAAATTTTCAAAAAAAAAAACAAAAACATTCTAAAGGTTGCACCACAGGAGGCAGTGCAATTACGTTACTCTTAATGTATTTATATTCTTTACAAAGTTTTCATGTTTATATGTAAAAGATGTGGGGAGATTGAGAGGCAGTCCAGTTTTTGATGTTACCTTTAATTTCTGCCCCAATAGTAATCTTTTCTCCATGAGAAGTCAACAAACATTAAGATTCTTCACTCTCGGTTAATGGGGGGAAATGGGTTCATAGGAGTATTTTGGGATTCTATACACTTTGGGGATTTCATTGAAATGATCAGATAACTAATTTGTTTTTCTTTATTTTAACTTTTTTTCCCTCGAGGCCGAGATTTATCCCTTGTAAAGTTTTTAGGCATGACAAGCCCCATAATATCCTAAAAATCAAAATGTTCTTTTAGCAGACAAAAAGAAGGGAGCACATGGTATCAACCCCATGCATACACTAAAATTACACATATTGTTATAAGAAATGCAATTGTTACAAAAAAAGGCATTTTGACACTCTTTTGTATATAGCTGCTACTCAAATTTAATATAATGTAGTCTGGTAATTGTTGATTGTTTCGGTGAATAAGAAATCCTTGTAAAACTTAACAATCCTTATAAAAGTTACAATGATGCCTCTATTATCTTTTAATACACCTATTATTTTTAAGGATAATTTCAAAAATATCACTCTTGTATGCTAAATTTCAAAAATATCATTCCTTTATTGATTGTTTACCTGTATGCCTATAATGTTTTCTTATATTTTTATATTTCTATCTAATTGGTCTAATTTTGTATATGCTATTCTGCATGTATGTGAAATCCAAATTCTAATCTAAAAGTGACAATTCACGTCCAAGCTTGTTAATTCCATAGAATGGAGAGTTGCACGATCGCTATAATTTATGCAAGAAGTAAAAGATATATATATGCAAAGTTACGTAAATCTTTCTAGCATATTTTATTATAATTAATGGTATTTTAACCAAAAGGATATAATCAAAACTTTTCAGAAGATGTTAAAGACATTTATAATAAGAGTTATACTTGCGCACGGTGCAGCCAGCACTGCACGTGGGTAGCTGTCCGATCAAATAGATCAGACGGCTATAGTAGCAACATTTTTTTTTTAATTTTTTTAGGTCGGCCCACCACGTCTGACAAGTCCGTATAGTCTGATCTCTGATCCGACGGTCTAAAAAATCTAAAAAATAAAAAATCAAGCCTAACAAACTGTTCATTGGACTCAATTTTTGATTGTTTAAATTTTTTGGGTGTTCAATTGAAGATCGGACTATACGGACGTATCAGATGACGGAGCCAACCTAAATAAATTTAAAAATCTCTATCATTTTTTATGCCACACTCCGCACGATGTAGCAAGTATTACTCTTATAATAATATGTTGGACTATATATATATATAATGTTTTATAGAGGTATATATAAAAAACCTTTAAAAATTAATAACATCTTCTATTTCAATCAAGTGATTCAGATTTGCTCTCAAAAGTTGAGGAGTGGGAGTGAAGGCTCTCACAATGATCTGATACAATTCTTTGTCAGGTGTAGATCTTCTTGCACCAGAAAGAGCCAAATTAAATCAAAGATAAAGTTTTGAACTAACTTTACCCACTACTTATCAGGTTAATGTACACGTTTTTGAGCTCGTGCATTCCTAAGCCATCCTATTCAAAAGTTATACTTAAGTTATACTTACTGTATTGTTTGCAGTGCATGCAAGTAGACAGTCATCGGATCAGCCTCAATAAGAAGTCATCTGTACCGCTAATCTTTGATCAAATAGTTAAAATTTAAAAACATAAAAAAAACAGATTGTTCCTATGTTTGCCCCTCCTTCCCTCCTAAGTTTCAACAAAATGAAAAAAATACTTTACCTATTGCTCTAGCCACCGGATCGAAGCCAATCATACGGCTGTGCTGTGCAAGCAAGTGCAGTAAGTATAACTCCTTATTTAACGGTGCTTAATTTTAAAAAAGAAATCTCAATCTAGATCTTCCGGATTTATCAACTCAGATAGGATCAAAATTAAACGAATTGTTTGATAAAATAGGACAATAGGTACCAAATTCTCTCTGATTTCATAAGAGTAAGATTTTTTTTTATTTTTATCTTTATTTTTTTTTGAAGGGCCCAGAGGCCGAATATGTACAACTATTTACAAGCGACCGGGGTTCTAATCGGAATCCGAGATTTTCCTTCAAAGTTGGAGATAATTTCGGTCAGGTCGAAGGGTCCGCTTAATTAGGCGATAATTTCAGGTCCGTCTGATTTTTGGAAAAGTAATCTTACTGACCAGAAGATAAATATCTCAACAACACCGAGACTATATGGCCAGAGAATTTTTTGGCCCCAATTAAGATCGAACCTGAGACCAACTGCCCTAGGCAGCTGGTTCGTAAGAAAGTAAGAATTAAAGCATGGAAAGAGGCGATCCAATTATGGATCCCCCAATCACCTCCCACAGTCATCACGCTGTAATAACTCCAAAACCAGAGTCTCCATCAAACGTCTTCAGCTTAAATCCAAAGTCAACCTGTCCTGTAAAATGCCAAGAAAGATGAACACTTTGTTGTAAAGAATTATTGTGGGGAACATGGGGGGCCAGTTCACAAAGAGGAAGAGAGAGAGAGAGACCAAAGCGGAGGTGAAGAAAGGAGAAAGATGCCATCTTTTGCCCACTGCTGCTCACATTTCACAGTTACAATATGAAGGGGTCATGGTCATACTCGCAGTCGAGCCCCATGGGTGGGCAGCCACCGAAGTCAGCAGAGGAGAAGTCCCCCCTTGCGGGCAGGCAGAACTCGCTCGCCAGGGCAAGCGGGTGACCCCGTTGGCGTGTGATGACCCTTAAAGGTACGGTCTTGGTCTCCTTTCCTCCCCTTTCTTCCCAGAACTCTTCACAACGCGAGGCCCCTCAAGGCAATCCCCCGGCTTGGCGTACTTCTCCTGCTTCTTCTCCTTCTTGGGTTCTTCTTCCCCTTCTTCTTCTTGGCTTCTCCTTTTTGTTCTCCATCTGTGCGGGGATGCTTAGGACAAAGGGGATTTGTGCGGCAAACTGGGTGTTTTTGTCCACTTGATTGTGTCTTCTGCCCGCTCAGTTTCTTGGGTTTGCTTTGTTTTCAGGTGGAATCTTGTCTTTGTGACTGGGTTTTAGGCACGCGGGAGAGTGGACTTGGCGAGGAAATCGGGACCCTGTAGAGTTGTGCTCTTGGTGAAGCGGGAGGAGTTCATGTTGGAGGACTTGGGGGTCGGGTGAGGAGGATTTTGCCATATGGATAAATTATGCTGTTTCAGTGTTGCTAGTTCTCAGGTGAGAAGAAAAGTAATCTGCTCGATTCTGGTCTCTTTTTTTTTTTTTTAGGGGGAATAAGGGAAAATAGACGAGTATAGATGAACAAGTACATTTGGAATCTGAATTTCAGCTGCAGACTTCACAGTCCTTGGCTGAGCTTTATTTTACGATTTTCTTTGGATGGAAGATCAGTCTTGTTTTCGTCTGCTTCCGTTGAAGATTTAAGGTTGGGATATATGTTGTTTTGTCTGTCTTGGTTAATGTGTTTTGTCAACAAATTTGGTGGTAAGTTGCAGGGTGCCCGCATTTGTGGGCACCTAATTTGTGATTCTGAAGTCTTGTCTGTCACAGTGTGATAATTTGATACTGGTATTGTTGAGTAGTATGACATATGTGTTCTCAACTGTCAACTGTTACTTTGTTTTAGTAAAAATACAGGGCTTAAGAAGCTGATGAAATGCGCCAGTTATCTTTAAGCTGCTTTTTTCTTTTATAGCTTGCAGCTCACTCTTCATGTAGCACTGGCAAGGGGAAAAATAGTCAAAGCAGCATCAAGGTTACCTATGGCTACAGCCTGGTAAAAGGAAGGACAAATCATCCCATAGAAGACTATCATGTATCCAAATTTGTTCGGATGAAGGGAAAAGAACTGGGATTGTTTGCTATTTTTGATGGTCATTTGGGAGATAGTGTGCCTGCATACTTGCAAAAGCATTTGTTTCCTAATATTCTGAAGGAGGTTACTTTTCTTTTTTAGATGAAAGTTGAATTAATTTTGATTGCTGATTCTATGTGACCACAGAAGATGGTATTGTTCACATGCCATTTTTTTTCCTTTTAGCAAGAGTTTTGGACCCACCCAGACAAAGCTATCTCAAAAGCATATGACAAGACCGACGAGGCAATTCTCTCTCACAGTTCTGACTTGGGTCGAGGTGGCTCCACTGCAGTCACTGCCATTCTCATAAATGGACGGAAGTTATGGATAGCCAATGTTGGTGATTCACGAGGAGTTCTTGCTAAAGGTGGACGAGTGATGCAGATGACTGTTGATCATGAGCCTAGCACTGAGCGTGGGAGCATAGAGGATAGAGGTGGATTTGTCTCTAATATGCCAGGTAATTTCTCATCATCCTTGCTTGAAATTTTATGTGCCCGGATTTGTTTCTGTTGAATATGCAGTTTAAATAAACCTCCACAGGATGTTCATCTTTTGCCATTCACTGTTTACAAATATTTGTTCTTTTCTTTTAAACTCTGCTTAGGGTGCAATTTGGTGATCAAACTAGATAAAATCACATCTTGAATAACCTTTATACAAGGTTTTTTTTTATTCTTCTTTTATTTCTTTTGCTGAGAAGCTTTAATCAGTGGAATTTCTTTTATCTGTATATATCCTGCCCGGAGGCACTTTCTGTTGTACATTGGCTTAGTTAAAGGATATGACTTTTAAAATGTAGGGACATGCTTCTCTTCATATGTCCCGGTCAGACTCTGATCTTGAACTGGCTGGTTCAAGAGTTCCTAACAAGAGAGAGAGAGGGAGGCGGGGAGGAAAAAGTAGGTGAACATGGGCTATGGAGGAAGAGGAAGAGGATGAGGAAGAACACTTTGCAACAATATGCCAGCTCAAAGAGAAGAAAAGCCAGTACAAGAGCTTAGAGAGAGAGAGAGAGAGAGAGAGTTCTTGGAGAGATCTTGTGAGATTGCAATCCATGACAGCAAATGGTTGTGCTGCAAGTTTGGGTGGGATTACTCAAACCCTATCTGATGGGAATCCAGGGAGGGCCGAAACGGATCCGAAGGCGCAATTTATATTTTATTTGGCCCATTAGAGGACCAATTGGTGTATTTTCTTTTTTTGAACTTTTAGCTCTATTTTAGTCTTTTATTTTGAATAAGGGTCATTTTGGTCTTTACTGTTAGAGTTTCTACTCTATTTATAGAGTTGTATCTCCTGGTGGGAAGGCATTGAAGAAGAATTTTGAATTGAAATGAGCCGCTACTGCATGTTTTCTCCCGAGACGGGACGGGGACCCGGGTGAGGGCGCGAAGCCCTAGCCTTCTCCTTCTCCAACCCCCTCTCTTCTTCCTTCTTCGGCTTCCCCCCCTTGTTGTCCCCCATCAACTTGGTATCAGAGCAAGGCTCTTTGGGTTGTTCTCACAACCCGAGTCCTGCACCTCCACCACGCCACTCCCTAATCCCCCCCCTCTTCTTTCCCTCGGTTCATGTCTCTGCAACAATATAAGAGAAGAAGAGGGCGTGGACTCACCTACCCCTGCCAGCGCCATTGTCCCCAACAACAAACCACGCCGAGGTCCGTTCCGCCGCTGCCACCTCTGCGGCTGCTCCCGCAGCTCCGCCACAGCATCCACCGCCGCAGCTGTTGGCATCATCCGCCTTCGTTGCCAATGTCGGCCGCCGCGTGCACCGCTGCTGCATCCACGACCGCCTTCACCCTCACCTCCTCTCTCCCACAGCAGAAGAAGAAGAAGAAGAGGACGGAGGGTCGGGATCGGGCTCCCAACGACGTCGCCATTGTCGTCGGCGCCCGCTGGCACCGCCGTCACCATCGTCGGCCCTAACCGGCGCCGCCACTGCCGCTGGCCACACACACCGCTGCCATCGCCATCTCCCACTGTGGCCCGCAGTCATCGCCGCCATCGCCGTCGGTACCGTAGTCGCCCGCCGTCGCCACCCACCCCGCCGCCGCCACCGGAGCCGCCCCTCGTCGCCTCTGAGGCCGCCCGCCTCCACCTCTGGTACGCTTAGGGTTTTGGAGAGGAAAGAGGGCAACAGAAAAGAGGGGGGTGGACAAACGAAGGGCTCGTGCCCTTTAGTTAGACTTGGTCAAACTCGGTTTGACCCGGTTTAGCTCGAGCCCTGTTCGTCACTAGTTCGAGCCGTGGTGCATGGGTCCGAACCATCTACTATTTGGTCTGAGCCATATGCACGTAGTCTGAGCCAACTGTAGCAATTAAGCGAGCCAGTGCCTAATTGGGGTCTGCTACAGTGTCAGGCGGTGCACTACGTTCTGCTATTGCACCACCAGCATCGGATCCACATCGTTGCTCCGATTCGCGCGCCGCTTACGGTGTTGGAATCGTATCGACGAGGCTGACCTCGCTATATGTTCCACCAGATAGCAGTGTCTCATTTTATGTGCCACACTTGCACGTTTTATGAGGACGTTTGGGCTCGCCGTTCGAGGTCTTTCCAGACCCCGATTTGTGCACCGCTCGCGCCGTCGGATTTGTCTCGACGAGACTAAAGCAGATCCAGTGCGCTGTATCCCATATTTGCCTTATTTTGCGTGCCACTTCTACACGCATATCGAGGACCCCTGATCATGCATCTTGAGGCCCGTGTTAGCCGCCTCGATTTGCATGCCAGCCTCCCGGCACACTAATTTTGCAGCAGCCAATGTCTGCTTTATCTTGTTTTGCATGCCACTTTTTGCACGCATACCGAGGTTGGTGATTTGAGCTCCGTTTCTTGCGCCGATCGTACCGTTGGCATCCTTACAGCGAGGCGGACCTCGTCCATCATTTCTTTAGCCAGTGGTGCATTGATCTGCACGTCATCTGCTCTATTCGGACCAATTTTGTCTTACAAATCGGAATCCTAGGTACGTTTCCTCACCATGGATTTTAGTTTTGAGGTGGAGCTACCCAACTCCGTGCAAGATAGGATATTTCTTAATGCAATTCTGTTCGGCAATATTATCTCGCAATCTATTGTGGATTTTATCTCCCATACGGACTACATAATTGTCTCTAGAGATCAAGCCTATGTGCTATTTTTCTGTCTCTTAAAGAGCAAAAACACTTCCCGATGCGTCAGATATTATGATGATGCATGGTGCAAGATTATACCACATGGTTCATATATCAGTTTGGGTAGAGAATGGATGGACGAGCGGCAAGTTATGATTGATCCCACTGGACGAGACTGTCTTTTACGACCCAAGGGATACCAGGCTTCCATTCGTATTCTCAATGCCTCTTATCAGGATCGGGAGAAGCTTCAACAGCTGTATTAAGCTTGTTTCGCTAAAGTGGCACCATCACTTGTTATTGGTTGGGATCACGACCTATTCATTGCTTCTGGACTGCATATGATCGCTGATACAGTGTTTGAGGTTGATGTCTTACGTATGGTTGACAGTTAGGATCACTCATTGTTTAGATGATCAAGATTGGATCGCATCTCTGATGATGCATTTAGCGTTGGTCTACTTGATGTTGCACCAGTTCATATTATCTCATAGGATCAGGAGTTATTTGTTGAGGCAGGATTTGATCTTATTGCTGATGATGTTTTTGCTGACTCAAAGTTTCGTCCAACACTTACTGAGAGTGTGATGATTGCTACCTTACACGATGGCCCGTACGATTTGCTATAGTCTCCAGTGGACATGATATGGCAAACTTTTTATGATTCACGTGCATCAAATCAATTTGTAATTCTTGAGATGATCCTTTGCCTGAAGACTCCCACAGATGATCCAGTCGTCCGCATATTTATCTTGGCACACTTTAAAATTCGAGGACGAATTTTTTCGAATCAGGGGAGAATGATGGAAATCCAGGGACGGCCAAAATGGATCCGAAGGCCCAGTTTATATTTTATTTGGCCCATTAGAGGCCCAATTGGTGTATTTTCTTTTTTTGAACTTTTAGCTATGTTTTAGTCTTTTATTTTGAATAAGGGTCATTTTGGTCTTTAGTGTTAGGGTTTCTACTCTATTTATAGAGTTGTATCTCCTGGTGGGAAGGCATTGAAGAAGAATTTTGAATTGAAATGAGCCGCCGCTGCGTGTTTTCTCCCGAGATGGGACGGGGACCCGGGTGAGGGTGCGAAGCCCTAGCCTTCTCCTTCTCCAACCCCCTCTCTTCTTCCTTCTTCGGCTTCCCCCCCTTGTTGTCCCGCATCACTATCGGCTAACAAGAATGTTGAGTTGGGTTTAACCTGCAGGTTAACCCAAACCCCATCAAGCACAACAAGAATGTCAAGTTGGCTTTAATTTGCACTGCACCACACATTGTTTTCAAGGTGTTGCCCAAGTGACAAGGCACTATGGATTTGCAAGACAACCATGGCACCTAGGGGAGCATGAACAAAAGGCACTTGCATTGGCGTATGGTAGTATGCCTTAGTGCTGCTGCACTTTTTTGTAGAAGGTGATCAAAGACCATAATTCATTGAAATGAAAAAAGATAGTACAAAGTGAAAAAAGAGATAGTGGGTGAGTCTACCAAATGGTAAAACGAAAACTACACAACCACAAGCCCAAAAAGACACACAGGACCTCAATTACAATAAGGCCCCATTACAAAATAAAAGATGTCCAAAAGTACAACTTATGTAAAATATGAGAATCAGAAATGTTTGTTCCTGTGTTGCAAAAATTCCATTCATGCAAGAATTTAATGCCTTCTTGGATGATGACTGATGAGGCAGAATCCGATTCGGCCCATTAAAACAAGCCCAAACCCCGTTCAGCCCAACAACAGTAGTACCAGGTCCTCCGGGAGCCTCCGGCCCATCAGCGGCCCAGCAGCCCTCGGCCCGTAAGCGGCACCGTCGCTCCCGGCCCAACAGGCTTCAGCCCGTCAGCGGCCCACCAGCCTACGGCCCGGGAACAGCGCGGCAGCCCAGGGCCCAACAGGCTTCGGCCCATCAGCGGCCCAACCCCCTTCGGCCCGGTAGCCGAATCCGGCCCACTCCGGTGGCGGATCAGGCACTATGGCGGTTTATCAGTAAGCCCTCATTTAGTCCTATATCGGCTGCCACCGTTAACCATCCGCTATCCTTTGCTATAAATACACCGCTATTTATTGCCCAAAGGATGCTTCCCCAAGCCTCCGAGACCCTTAAGGACTACAGTCCGAAAAGCATTAAAGCTACTCTCTTTGCCTTCTGAATCGAATCTTCTTCAGGAGCTAACTTGACCGTCGGAGGGGGTTCCCCAGGGCTGAAGCCCGGGACTCCTGCTGACTGGTTTTCTTCTTCTTTCCCTCCTGCAGGAGCTCGGTTCGAATCATCGCCGACCTTCCCGAGTCGGTCTCGGCCTCCGACCTCGGATTCCTCTCCCTGGTCTCGACGCCGTGCGCCGGCTGCCCCGCGACACAGGAGACTCGGTCTCGCGCCGCCTCTTCGTCCGCCGAAGGAGCTTCGGCCCCGACTTCCCGGAGCGGGCCGGCCTTCGGACGCCCGGCTTCGCCTCTGCATCCTTCGTCTTCCGGATCCCCGTCGGGCCCCCGAACACCGATTCGACCCAGCACCGGATCCCTCTCTTCGGATTCCGGCTTCGGAATCCGGTCGTGATAGCTTCGGCTACATCACGTGGCGCCGTCTGTGGGAAACCAACAAAACAAGTCATGTCTCAGCGACCTGTGACCCGACGGTCCGGACAAAGCGAAGCAGAAGCGCGGGAGGCCTCGGCGCAGATGCTGCCTTCCGAAGGTGCACCTTCTGCCCCGCCGAGCCTGCCTCTGCCAACCATACCGGAGTCTCTCGGCTCGGAAGACCGAGTGGGGGTGCTCCAGCAGCAAATGGCAACGCTGGCCGCTGCCGTCACGTCCCTAGCGCCTCTTCAGGAGATGGTGTCCGCCATCGCCCAGCGCATGGGACTGATGGGACAGCTTCCTCAGCAGGCGCCGCTCCCCCCACTCTACCCAGTACAAGATGCCCGGTTCTGGCCGGCGCCTACACCGGTTTCTCCCAACGAAACCGCGGCGACGCGCAGCGAGCCCTCGGCGCTACCTGCCCGAGCTCCTCGCGCTGATCGCCTGACGGAGCAGGATTATGCTTCATCGGAGTACCGTCCGGCCCGGACCGGAGGACAATCTGTCGCCACCTCGACCGCCCCGGACCTGGACCGGCGGCTGACGACAATGCGCAAGGAGATGCAGCAGATGGTGTCTCGGCCTTACGGGGCGCCTCTCGCCAGCAGCATCCTGGAGCAGACCCCATTCACGGCGGAGCTCCTGGCCACCGAGGTGCCCCCCAACTTCAAGCTGCCGAAGGGCCCTCTCTACGACGGAATGACAGATCCGGTCTGTCATTTCCAGAGATTCAACGCCTACCTCTGGGTCCGAGGGATCTCCGAGGCAGTCTGCTGCCGTCTTTTCTCCCTTACCCTTGAAAAAATCGCCCTCACCTGGTTCAAGACACTGGCCCCCAACTCCATCCACTCCCTAGTCCAGTTGGGCCAGTTGTTCATCGACCAGTTTTATGATGCCACCCGGCAATGTAAAACCTCCGCCAGCTTGCTGGCCATCCGGCAAGACCCCACCGAAACTCTCCAGGAGTACTTCACCAAGTTCCGGACCGAGGCCGCCCAGATCCCGAACCTCGACAGCTCGATCGCGGTCTCGGCCGTGATCAGCGGGTGCCGGGACGAGGGGCTCCTCGGCTCCATTGGGAAGCGTCATCCCCCTACCTTCCAAGACCTCGTGGCCCGGGCCCATAAATACACCAACCGGGAGGCCCTGATGCTGTCCAGGAGTAAAGGCGCAGCCGAAGCCATCTCGGCACCTGCTCCCCAGGTGGTCCGACCTCGGCCAGAGGACTAAGAGTCCTCCCGAAAGCGATATCGCCGGGAGGACTGGGACAGGGAGAGGCGACGGGACCCGCAGCCGCGGTACCTACCCTTACCTGCTCCCCCTTCCCGGATGCTCATGGAGGTGAAAGGCATGATCCGGTGGCCGGATCGCATCAAGACGGATCCTCGCCGAAGAGACCCCGGCAAATACTGTGAGTATCACCGGGAGATCGGCCACACGACGAATGAGTGCCGGCAGCTCCGGGAGGAAATCGACCGCCTCATCCGGGAGGGGAGATTGCCGCAGTACCGACGGGAGCAGCCGCCGCAGCAAAACCGGGACGTCCCTGCAGTGCCCAGTCAACAACCCCCGGCGATAGAAGCCGCTCCTCCGCCGAAGGTTACCTCGGCCCCGGTAGAGTCATCCCACCAAAGGCCCAGCTCTGGGTCTATCATGATGATATCCGGAGGGCCGGGGGAAGGATCAAGGCCGCGGCAGCGCAACACCGTAGCGGCGGTTGACGGCGAACCGAAGAGGCCTCGTCTGGAAGACATCACCTTCGGCGCCGAGGACCTGACTGGTGTTCAGGTCCCTCATGATGACGCCCTCGTCGTCAATGCTGTAATAAATAGCTATGATGTACATAGAATATTTGTGGATAATGGAAGTGTCCCAAACATCTTGTTTTATGACTGTTTTGAAAAAATGGGATTGAGTGAGGCTAATATGAAGCCTCACCGGGGCCCCCTCTTCGGTTTTAACGGCTCGCCCTGCCGAGTAGAGGGCATTGTCCGACTCCCTGTAACCTTAGGCACCGCCCCCCGGCAATTAACCGTTGAAACAGACTTTGCCGTTGTAAAAATCGATTCAGCCTACAACGCCATATTCGGCCGAAGGCTCATCGGCGGGGTTGGAGCCGTGCCTTCGTCCTTCCATCAGAAGCTGAAGTTTCATACCAGCCATGGAATAGGAGAGGCCAGGGGGAACCAAGAAGCGGCCCGGCAGTGCTACATGATTTCGGTCAAGGGGAAGACCGCAGCCGAAACCCTGACGATCGAATCATCGACCGAGGCATCTCCGGGAGAAGCACTCCTCGCCGTCCCTATTCCGGGAGGCGATGGACGAATTCTGATGATAGGCTCCGGCCTAGAAGAGACTGAAGCAGAGAAGCTTACCGAATTCTTGAAAAAGAATCTCGACGTCTTCGCCTGGTCTCCGGCAGACATGCCCGGGGTTGACCCGGAGGTAGCAGAGCACCGACTCCATACCGATCCCAACCAGCCTCCGGTAAAGCAGAAGTGGCGCACCTTCAATCAGGAAAGGAGGGCCGCCATCCAAGCCGAGGTGCAAAAGGGGCTGGACGCCGGACACCTCCGAGAAGTGCACCATCCGGACTGGATCGCCAACGTGGTGATGGTGCCAAAGAAAGATGGCAAAGGGCGTATGTGCGTGGACTTCACCAACCTCAACAAAGCCTGTCCGATGGACAGCTTTCCGCTGCCTCGGATAGACCAGGTGGTGGACGCGACTTCCGGCCATGAGCTTTTTAAGCTTCCTCGACGCCTATTCAGGCTATCACCAGATCCGGATGCATCCGGATGATGAGAGCAAGACCAGCTTCACGACCGATTTGGGCCTGTACTGCTATACCCGAATGCCCTTCGGTCTGAAGAACGCCGGCGCGACATATCAGCATCTGGTCAACAAAGTGTTCGCCCCGCAGCTCGGCCGAAACATGGAGGTCTATATAGACGACATGTTGGTCAAGAGCCGCGTTGCTGCAGAGCATTTGGCCGACTTGGCCGAGACTTTCTCCGCCTTTAGGCGGTACAAGATGAAGCTGAACCCGGCCAAGTGCGCCTTCGGGGTAGCTTCCGGGAAGTTCCTCGGCTATATGGTCACTCACCGAGGGGTGGAGGCTAATCCCGAGAAGGTTTCGGCCATCATGCAGATGCGCCCCCCGGCAAACCTCCGAGAGGTACAGAAGCTGAACGGGAGGATCGCAGCCCTAAGCCGCTTCATGTCAAGGGCGGCCGACTACTGTTTCCCCTTCTTCAAACTGCTGAAGAAGGCTAATAGCTTCGACTGGACGGAGGAGTGCCAGGCAGCCTTCAATCAGCTGAAGGCCTACCTCTCCAAAGTCTCCATCTTGTCCAAGCCGGTTCCCGGGGAACCCCTGAACTTGTACCTTGCAGTCTCCGAGACGGCTCTCAGCGCCGTCCTCGTCCGAGAGCAAGATGGCGTTCAGAAGCCAGTTTACTATACCAGTCGAGCCCTTCAAGGAGCAGAACTCCGGTATCTTGCCCTGAAGAAGCTGGCTCTAGCCCTCGTCTCGTCCGCGAGGAGGCTCCGGCCTTACTTTCTGGCCCATTCCGTGAAAGTTCTCACCGACCAGCCCCTAAGGCAAGTTCTCTCCCGGCCGGAGGTGTCCGGCAGGCTGGCGAAATGGGCAATTGAGCTAGGAGAGTTCGACATCTCCTACGCCCCCCGGGTAGCAATAAAAGCACAGGCGTTGACAGACTTCATCGCCGAACTTACCCCCGGCGCCTCCACGGCGCCTCAGCCGCCACCCGACGCGCACGAAGCCGAGGCTACTTCGGCTCTTGCGCCAGCAGACGAATGACGACTCTTCGTGGACGGCTCCGCGTGCTCCACAGGAAGCGGCGCCGGATGGATCCTGGCATGGCCCGAAGGGGTCGTCACGGAATACGCCCTGCGCTTCTCCTTCCCAGCAACTAATAATGCCGCCGAGTACGAAGCTCTCATCTTCGGCCTCCGGGCCGTGAAGAAGCTCGGCGCCCGGAACCTGAAAGCCTTCAGTGATTCCCAGCTGATCGCCAGCCACATCTCCGGGGAGTACGAGGCTCGGGACGCAATAATGGCGTCTTATCTCCAGGTGACTTGCAAAATCCTCACCGAATTCGATTCTTATGAAATCGTGAGGATCCCGAGAGCCGAGAATACCCGAGCCGATGCACTTTCCCGGCTGGCGTCAACTCAAGACGGGGGAGGAGGCCGAATGATCCTCGTCGAGGAGCTCGCCAAACCAAGCCTCGGCAAAGCCGAAGCCATGCTAGTCACTGAGGTCGAGCCCGAGACGTGGATGACTCCCCTCGTCGCCTTTCTTCTCCGAGGAGAAGTCCCGCCAGACCCAAGGGAGGCGAAGCACATTCGGCAGCGCTCATCCCACTTCCTCCTTCTGGACGGGGTGCTATACAAGAAATCCTTCGGTCGACCACTGCTGCGGTGCCTCGGCCCGGCTGAAGCCGACTACGCTACGAGAGAAGTCCATGAAGGGGTGTGCGGGGCGCATGCGGGAGGAAGGGCCTTGGCTCACAAACTCCTGAGGCAAGGCTACTGGTGGCCGACACTCCGAGAGGACGCATTAGCCCTCGTACGGCGCTGTGACCAGTGCCAGAAGTTCAGCTCCCTCACTCACCAGGCGGCCACCCTTCTGACCCCCTTGTCCGATCCATGGCCTTTCGCCCAATGGGGAATCGACCTCCTAGGACTTTTTCCCGTCGCCACCGGCCAAAGAAAATTCCTCATCGTGGCGGTAGACTATTTCACTAAGTGGGTCGAAGCCGAACCCCTCGCGTCAATAACCGATAGCAATGCTTGGAACTTCGTGTGGAAGTCCATCATTTGCCGGTTCGGCATCCCTCGGGCCATCATTTCTGACAATGGAAAGCAGTTCGACAGCCGACGATTCAGCGACAACTGCGCCAGCTTCGGCATACTTCACAAATTCACTTCGGTGGCGCATCCTCGAGCAAACGGCCAAGTCGAAGTCACTAACCGAAGCCTCCTGCAGGGATTGAAAACCCGCCTCGGCGAAGCTAAAGGCCGATGGGTAGAGGAGCTGCCAAGTGTTCTGTGGGCCTATCGGACGACAAGCCGAACCCCCACCGGCGAAACTCCCTTTCGCATGGCCTATGGGATAGAGGCCGTTATTCCGGTGGAAATCGGCCTTCCCTCTCCCAGGGTCATTGCTTACAATCCGGAGGCCAACGAAGAAGGTTTGAAAGACCACCTGGACCTCATTGAAGAGACCCGAGACAAGGCTCGTATCCGGCTGGCGGCTTATCAACAGCGCATGGCCAAGTACCACAACACTCGAGTAAAGCCCCGAAGCTTTGAAGTAGGGAGCCTCGTGTTGAGGAATGCTCATGCTTCCAAACCAGCCGAAGCCTCAGGGAAGCTTGCCCCCAACTGGGAGGGGCTCTATCGGGTCAGGGAGGTGATCAGGCGTGGAGCTTATCGGTTGGAGACCCTTTCGGGCCAACCTCTCCCTCGCATCTGGAATGTAGAGCGCCTTCGGCGTTATTATATGTAAGTCACCTCTCCCCAGGCTTTCAGCCGGGGGGTATGAATAAAGATTTCTTTTTCATGAAACCTGTTGTTATTCTCTAAGTCCGTGTAAACTGTATAGGGAGTGGCTTCGGCCATGCAAACCGTATCGGGAGCGGCATGGTATTCTCTCAAAGTCCGCGAGTCCTTCGATCCGACGAATGGCTTCGGCCATGTAATCCGGATCAGGACGCGGCATGGTTCTCTAAGTCCGTGTAAACCGTACCGGGAGTGGCTTCGGCCATGCAAACCGTATCGGGAGCGGCATGGTATTCTCTCAAAGTCCGCGAGTCCTTCGATCCGACGAATGGCTTCGGCCATGTAATCCGGATCAGGACGCGGCATGGTTCTCTAAGTCCGTGTAAACCGTACCGAGAGTGGCTTCGGCCATGCAAACCGTATTGGGAGCGGCATGGTATTCTCTCAAAGTCCGCGAGTCCTTCGATCCGACGAATGGCTTCGGCCATGTAATCCGGATCAGGACGCGGCATGGTTCTCTAAGTCCGTGTAAACCGTATCGGGAGTGGCTTCGGCCATGCAAACCGTATCGGGAGCGGCATGGTATTCTCTCAAAATCCGCGAGTCCTTCGATCCGACGAATGGCTTCGGCCATGTAATCCGGATCAGGACGCGGCATGGTTCTCTAAGTCCGTGTAAACCGTATCGGGAGTGGCTTCGGCCATGCAAACCGTATCGGGAGCGGCATGGTATTCTCTCAAAGTCCGCGAGTCCTTCGATCCGACGAATGGCTTCGGCCATGTAAACCGGATCAAGACGCGGCATGTTATTCTCTAAGTCTGCATAAGACGAAGCGGGAGTGGCTTCGGCCATACGAACCGCATCTAGGGCGGCGGGATATCCCTTTGAATGTTATGAACCACATTAGCAAAGGCCCCGGCCGTATCTACTGGCAATATTTTATCAACGCCCTATCCGAACCTAGATCGGGTCTCGGCTTCGCGAACTATAGCGAACGATGGCAGGATCTCGGACTCCCGAAAGGCCAGATTCGGTCAAATCATGCAGAAGACAACGAGATAAAACTCAGAAATACTTCATATATTCACAAAAGGGGAAGTACAAAATCGGCCATCCGCCTGGCCGAAGGCTTACAAGAAAAGGAAAACAAAAACCGAGGGGAGCCCTCGTATCAGCCCTCGACAACCCCTTCCTCCTCCGCTTCGACGGCGTCTCGGCCAGGAGAGGGAGAGGGGGAGTCAACGATCTGCACAGCTTCGGGCGGGGCAGCCTCCTCAGGGGCCTCCTCGGCGGGCACGGCTTCGTCATCCGGAGCTGGGGGCGAGGCCCTCTCGGCCATGAGCTCCTTCCACCAGGATAGGAGCTCCCTGGCTTCCTCACCCATCGGTAGGGCGACCCCAGTTAAATCGACGCTCGGGCAGGCCCTCTGGGCGACAGCCAGCCCGAGGTCGAAGACCGAAGAAGACGCCAGCAGTTGAGCTTGCAGGATCTCTTCGGCGTAGTCCGGGCCGGCCTTGTAATCGGCTACGGCCGAGTCCGCCACCTCCTCCAGCTCCTGCTTCAGAGCCGATACCTCCTCGGCATGGCGGCGCTTCTCCGAAGCCCGCCGGGAGTCCTTGTCCTGGATCTGGGCCTTGAGGGCCCGGATCTCAGACTGAGCCGCAGCGAGCTCACTCTCGGCCTTCTCCTTCTCCCGCTCGGCCTTCACCTTGGCCTCGGCGGAAGCACGGGCCTCTGCTGCCCTCTCCTCCAGCTGCACCCGCGTCCGGGCGCTCGCGGTTACGAGCCCATCGATCATGGGCTCGATACGGGGCACCACCGAAGGACTCTCACCCGAACCGGCCGACTCCCCCTCGGCCTCCAGGAGCTTGAGTCGGAGCAGCTCCTGATGGTGCATCAGGACGCTACCCGTCACCGCAGCCTGCGGACCGAAAGCAGACAAGGATCAGAGAAAATCAATCAAACAACAGCTAAGGAGAGCTAAGTTGAAGCACATTCAAGTTTCTTACCTGGACCGCCAACCGAGCGCTCATCGCCGCCAGGTCGGTGACCGAGTGGTCCTTCAACTCTTCGAAAGCCGAAAGGAGAGTGAGGCTGCGGAGCAGACGGAGGCACGTCTGCGAGTCCTCCATACTCTCGTCCTTGTAAACCCCCGGTTCGGGGTGCCACCACTCGCGTTGCACCCTCGGAGCCTGCGACCCGGCGCCTTCGTCATCGGCCCCTGCCGATACGGCTGGAGGGGAGTCGCCCCTCGGCGCCTCGGGAGACGCCTGCCTTGCGGCCCTTCGGGCCATGGCACTCCTCCTGATCAGCGGAGCCGGCTCCACCTCTTCGGCCTCTTCCGCCCGGGGGCGCTTCGACGGTCGGCCGCCCCTTCGAGCGGCGAACTTGGTCTTTTGCTCCCTCTCGAGAGCGGCGGCGGCAGCACGGCCCTCGGCGGAGGCCGCAGTCCTTGGGACCCCGCCTCGGGTCCTCGGAGCTCCAGCGCCTCGGTCGGACCCACCTGCCGCCTGCGGAGCTGGTGCCCGACCTGGACCGCGCTGGTCAGATATCCGGGCGAGGAGGGCGTCGAGCTCGGCCATTGCTGCAAGCAAGAGAAATGTTAGAAACAAAACAGCGACCAAGTGCAAACTTAAAGCCGACTTACCCTCGGCCGAAACTTCATCAGCCTCTTCAGCCGGAGGAGCTTCGGCCGGAGGAGCGGCAGCCCTTCCTCCTCGGCCCCGCGGAGTCTCCCCGGGAGGAAGGTAGGGGAAGGCTCGCTCCGGATCGGACCGTGGGTCCGGCCATACCCCGGCGTTCACCAGCCGCTCTGACTCGCTTAGAAGCCCCCAGATATCGTACGGGGCCATGATCTGGATATGGCCCATGAGGGTGCTCTGTACGGAGGTCAGAGCATGATGGTCCGAGAGGCCTGCGGCCAGCGGCGCCCATTCAGTAGGAAAGGGCCACACGCCCTTCTCGTTCTCCGGCAGATAGATGAAGATGAACTTCCTCTTCCAGCCGTGGATGGACGAGGGCTTCCCGGAGAATATGCTTCGGCCAACCCGAGGGACGAAGCAGTACCACTCGGATTTTCCCTGCGTTTGGATTTTAAAGAGGTAGCGGAAGACGTTGATAGAATGATTGATCCGTATACGGGCGAAAACGCTCAAGAAACCGTATACGGTGCGCCAAGAGTTGGGAAAGAGCTGAGACGGGGTCAGCCCGTAGAAGCTGAGAAGGTTGATGACAAAGGTGGGAAGAGGAAGACGAAAGTCCGCCTGGAAACTATCTACGTAGATAGAGAAGGAACCCGGGCGGAGAGTGTTGGCCCTGGTGGCGGAGCCAGGCCGATGGGGGGTCGTCCAAGAGGGAAGCTGGAAGTAGGAAGTAAGGTTCCTAACCTCTGCGTCCGAAAGGGCGCAGGATGCTTCCGAGGCGATGTCGGGACGACGGCGTCCCGAGGTAGAAGCCCGGCTTGGGTTCCGGACCTCCTCGGTGGCCTCGGCCTCGGAAGCCTCGGCCCCGGAAGCCTCGGACCCCTCAGTCCCAGAGACCTCAGGCTCTTCAGACATCGCAGAAGCGAGGGAATCCAAGGTGAGGGGATCTGACAGAGAAGATTTCGGAGAGTGAGAAGGAGTATATTCCTCGTCCGAAGGAGTAATCTCACTGGAAGAAGGACTCCGGACCATAAGGCCGCGAAGGGGAGAAAGAAGGCCAAGGCTTACTCGCAGGAAGGGGGAGGAAATCTCTCCTGAGCCGAGCGCAGCTTCTCAAGCCACCCAGCTCCACCAACGATGCGCTCTGAGGAATGGAGATCCTCCCACGGTGGCTGGTGAGCTCGAACGAAGCCTTCAGAGAGCTATCCTTTCGCTGGAGAGGAGAGAGAGCTCGGGGGATCGCAAGGAAACGCAAACGCAGCAGGAGGAAGAAGAACAGTGCCCTGCTGAGGGCTTGTATTTATAAGCCCCATCCGAAGCGCCTCCCGCCGAAGCCAACGGCCGAGATCATCCCCTGCGTCTCACTGCTCCTCTCGGATGCCCGCCACGTGCACCGTCCTTCGGCAATGATGACGGGCCGGCTCCGGGACTTGAAGCAGAGCGATCAACGGCCGAAAGCACTCCGACCCTTCGGCTGATCACCCGGATGTCCGCTACGTGTCCCGATCCGCGTGCCGAAGAAGGGAGCGGCGGCAATCCGAGTGGAGCCTCGGGCAGAGAGCCGAGGCGATCCGCGACCCGCGGGCGGTCAGGATCCTTTTGTGTTTTTGACGGAGCGGCCGGATGCGCGACGCGTGTCCCGTGCTTCTTTGCGAGGCAAAGCCCATCCCGTCCATTTAATGAAGCCTGACGCGAGTCAGAGGGCTCGGCCCTTCGGCTTCTGAGCTTTGAGTCTTCGTCGCCACTCCGAGCGAAGACGAAGCAACCGCGTAGTCCTCGGCCGACCGAGGGCACCCTCTTCTCAAAGAAAAAGAACAGAGCTTCGGGTAAGGCACCTGTTACGCTATTCTCCTGTTAACTTCGGGCTATACTCTCGCCATCTCAGAACTGAGGAAGGCAAGAGTGGGGGGCTATGTGATGAGACAGAATCCGATTCGGCCCATTAAAACAAGCCCAAACCCCGTTCAGCCCAACAACAGCAGTACCAGGCCCTCCGGGAGCCTCCGGCCCATCAGCGGCCCAGCAGCCCTCGGCCCGTAAGCGGCACCGTCGCTCCCGGCCCAATAGGCTTCAGCCCGTCAGCGGCCCACCAGCCTACGGCCCGGGAACAGCGCGGCAGCCCAGGGCCCAACAGGCTTCGGCCCATCAGCGGCTCAACCCCCTTCGGCCCGGTAGCCGAATCCGGCCCACTCCGGTGGCGGATCAGGCACTATGGCGGTTTATCAGTAAGCCCTCATTTAGTCCTATATCGGCTGCCACCGTTAACCATCCGCTATCATTTGCTATAAATACACCGCTATTTATTGCCCAAAGGATGCTTCCCCAAGCCTCCGAGACCCTTAAGGACTACAGTCCGAAAAGCATTAAAGCTACTCTCTTTGTCTTCTGAATCGAATCTTCTTCAGGAGCTAACTTGACCGTCGGAGGGGGTTCCCCAGGGCTGAAGCCCGGGACTCCTGCTGACTGGTTTTCTTCTTCTTTCCCTCCTGCAGGAGCTCGGTTCGAATCATCGCCGACCTTCCCGAGTCGGTCTCGGCCTCCGACCTCAGATTCCTCTCCCTGGTCTCGACGCCGTACGCCGGCTGTCCCGCGACATAGGAGACTCGGTCTCGCGCCGCCCCTTCGTCCGCCGAAGGAGCTTCGGCCCCGACTTCCCGGAGCGGGTCGGCCTTCGGACGCCCGGCTTCGCCTCTGCATCCTTCGTCTTCCGGATCCCCGTCGGGCCCCCGAACACCGATTCGACCCAACACCGGATCCCTCTCTTCGGATTCCGGCTTCGGAATCCGGTCGTGATAGCTTCGGCTACATCAATGACCATCGGTTGGTTATACTCTTCCCTAAAAATTCTGTTATTCTGTTCTTTCCATATTGCCCATAAAACAGCTGGAAGGCATAAATCCCAGTCATGCTTATCTTCTGGATGAGGATTCAGTTCAGCCCAAATCCCCATAAGTGCTGAAATGTTGAAGTGCTGATTCCAGGCCACGTTGAGAGATCTGAATATGACATGGAATGCAAAATCGGCCGATCCTGAGTTGGATCGGCCATGGGCGATCCGGCTCCCCCCCAATTCATTGAGAACCGGCCAGGATCGGCCAATTGGCCGATTACGGCCAATTCTGGCCGGTTCTCAGTGACGGGATCCTGGCAGATCCGATCCAGATCGGATCGGATCGCCGGGGTCCGATCTGGAGCCCCGACCCAGTCTGGAATTCCATGGAATATGATCTTCCACATTGTATCAATGATCCCACAAGTAAAAAATATATGGTCTATTGTCTCTTTTAAACATACCGCAGAAAGTGCACTTATCTCTATTAATGTGAATGATTCCTTTCAACCTGTCCCTAGTAGTTATCCTCCCCCAAACCACTTTCCACATAAAAATTCTGATTTAATGGGCAGTCTATTCTTCCACACCTGCTTATACCAAGATACATTTCTCCCTCCCGAACTCAAAACTCTGATAGCAGATCTAACAGAAAATTGACCTTGTGTTTCCCATTTCCAGATTCTTTTGTCTGCACTGTCCGGCTTGAGATTGACATCCCTGAGAATAGACATCAGTTTTAGGAATTCAGACACCTCATCATCCTGCAGATCCCTGTAAAAGGTTAAGTCCCACACTGATTAAGTGGCTAAACAACTCCACAGCTCCTTGATGCATTTATGATTATCAGATATACAAGCTAGGGAATCTTTCCTTGAGAGGCAAATAGTCCAACCATCTTCCCGAAAAAGAGTTAACTCACTCCCACCTGAATAACTGAAGAGCAGCAAAAGAAGTCCTGGTTCAGCAATATACTCTTCCATATGGGTGATAAAGAAGAATCATCTTGAAAGTTGCCAAACCAATTCCCTTGTCTAGCAAAATATTTGTGCTTTACTACCCTGGCCCATAGTGCCTGAACATCAGTTTCCAGTTTCCACATCCATTTAGTCAACAAAGCTTTATTTAAAATATTAATAGATACTGGGCCCACTCCTTCCTTCTTGCTTCTGTACACATACTTCCATCCTATCGGATGAAAATGTCTCTCCTTCGGGTGTTTTCCATTCCATAAGAAAGCTGCACGGATGGATTCAATCTTATGGCACACACCTTTAGGAATTCTGAACATGGATAAGAAATAAATGGCCACACTGGATAACACCACTTTGGAAGGCAACCATTTACACCCAGCTGATAATAACTTACCCTTCCAACTCTCAAGTTTGTTTCACACTTCTTCACTAACCCATTCCATTCAAAGCTTTTAATACCCCCCACTGTCAAGGGCAAGCCCAAATATTAATGGGAAAAGATCCCCAAGGAGTACCCATCAAAGAAGCAATCCTGCTTTGCTTTTCTTCTGAAACATAGTGTACCCATCAAAGAAGCAATCCTGCTTTGCTTTTCTTCTGAAACATAGTTTCCCACAAGATCACTTTTACTATCATTGATCTTCAAACCTGTTGCAGATTCTAACATCTTGAGAGGAAACTTTAATTTCTGAATTTTCCTCTCATCCCCTGTAGAGAACAAAAGAGTATCATCAGCATATTGTAGATGTGTCACCTCCTCTCCTGCTCTGCCAGTTTTAGCTCCCTCTATTAGACCAACATCTTTAGCCCTATTCCACATCATGCTCAAAACCTGGCCCACAAGGACAAACAAAAGCATAGAAAGAGGATCTCCTTGTCTAAGACCTCTTGAAGAACCAAAATACCCATATGGCGATCCATTAACAAGAATTAAAAACCTAGCGTCTCAATGCAATTTTTCACCTAGTTAATCCATTTCTCCTTGAATCCCATCAAGTACAATACCCTACAGAGACAATTCCAATTTATTCTATCATAGGCCTTCTCAAAATCAATCTTGAACAAAATGCACTCTTTTCTTCTAGTTTTTTTATCATGCAAACACTCATAAGCTGCCAGAAAGTTGTCCAAAATATATGTCCCCTGAATAAATGCTGACTGGTTAGAATCACAAGGTTCCCGATAACCTCCTTGAGTCTATAAGCAAGAGCCTTCGTGATGATCTTGTAACAGCTATTCAGTAAACTTATGGGCCTGAACTCAGAAATGGCTTCAGCATTATCTTTTTTAGGAATGAGAACAACATGTGTGGAATTAAAAGCTTTAATATCTCAACGACTAGCTTCAAACTCTTTCACAGCTGCCATAATATCTCCTTTAATGACTTCCCAAAACTGTTGAAAGAACCCCATGGAGAACCCATCAGGTCCTGGAGATTTATTGGCATCCATGCTGAAAATGGGCTTTCTAATATCTTCTTCAGTGAAAGGACAAACAAGATCATTGGACTGATCCTCTGAAACCTAATTAAAGTATTTGAGATAAGAGATGGCCTCCTGATTTCCTCTTCTTTGAATAGTTGCTCAAAATAATTCACCACAGCTACACCAATTTCAGATTCTTCCTGCAGAATATCGTCCCCAACCTTGATGGAATGCATAGTAGTCCTCTTTTTCTCACTAGCCACAGCATGAAAGAAAGTTGTATTTTTATCTCCTTCTATTAACCATGTTTCTTTAGCTTTCTATTTCCATCTGATTTCCTCCCAGTATACCCATTCATTGGAATGACTTTTGACTTCCTCCCATTGAGATTTTTCCTCCTTTGTAATTAAACCTTTGTCATTTTTGAGGTCAAAAATAAACCCGTGGCTGCATAGGATTCTATTGAAATGAAAAGGAATCCTAATGATTCATTGGGTGGGATGGCGGAACGGACCGGGAACCAATTATTTTCTGTAACAACTCCTGCCTAATTCTGGCTGCTTGACCAAAAGTGTCGGAACTCCAAATCTTCATATGTTCTCTCACCTTCTTCAGTTTTTTAGCTAAGGTTGTGCAAGCATGTGTGTCACCAGGTGCCTCACTCCACCATTTTTTCACCAAATCACAAGAATCTTCATGCCGAGCCCAAGACCGAGCCCAAGCAATCTCATATCTGAAAATTCTAACTTTCTTAACTAGCTTAGGATTTGAATCTAGTAGAACCGGAATGTGATCAGATAACACCCTAGGCAGACCTTTGGCCGAAAAAGATCCGAATTTCTGTTGCCATTCCACTGAAACAAAAAACCTGTCCAACTTAGATTTTGCAATCTTATTGAACCAAGTAAACTCCAAGGAAGATAATTCAACTTCAATAAGAGCTGTTATGCCTAACCATTCCCCAAACATATCCATCTCAGCTGTCCATATGTGTTGATTGCACCTTTCACCAGGAAATCTTACTGCATTAAGATCCCCTGCCATGCACCAAGCTTCGTGACTCCGAGTCTTCGCTTCAGCCAATTCTTCAAAAAAACTCTGCTTAGCATTATCAAGTAAAGGCCCATACACTCCTGTGAAGGACCAAGTAAATCCATCTCTTACAAGTTGAAAGTCTGCAGAAAGTGAAAAGTTTCCCATTCTTGCTCCTTTGCATAAAAGACAACTGCTATCCCACATCAAGAGAATGCCACCTTTCCTCCCATCAGCAGGTTTGAACCCCCACCATCCTGAATATCAGATCCCTATTGATGTCACGCACCTTGGTCTCCTGCACACAAATGTTGTCAATATTACAATTATGAATAATATCCCTGACCTTTCTGATTTTGCTCCTCGCATTCAGTCCTCTAGCATTCCAACTAACTATCTTCATTAAATGAGACCAGAAACACCCTTCCCAACCTCCTTCCCAATTCTGAGACCTTCAACTTGAGGATTAGCCTGAACAAATGATAATTCTCTCTTCCCAGTTCTAGCCCCTCGTCCATTACCTCTCTTTTGCACAGATAAAGTAAGCTTCAAGTCCTTTCTGATCTTCCTGAGAAATTTTCTCACAACATCTTCCTTCCCGATAAAAGAGATCCCTACCAGAACACCCATATCACTGATGGTATCATCAGACCACTCCTCAATCCCATTAGGATTAATGAAAGCAATTGGAGAGCAATTCTGAATATCAATTCTGCCAAATCTCCCGCTTTATAAAAATTATTCTCACTGGAATTCAGGTTGTAGATGACCACGTCCTTCTTTCTACACAAGAACAAAACAGAAGCTTCCACGCTTTTCTCTTCTAGAGAAACTCCACCCCCCCCCCCCCCCATCACAGGGGTTACCACCCCATGTGAGTCCACCAACAACTGTGGAGGACCTGTTATGAGAGAATCTGTCCCCTCCTCGCACCCTCCTGCAACCAGCTGAGGAAAAACAAGAGCAAACAGAGCCTCCAGATCGTTCAGAGGTCATCCTAGGCTGCATTTGGGAACTTTAGGGAAGTACTACCCATAGAAGTCTCTGTATAGAAGTGACTTCGACCAGAAGTACTTCCTAACTTAGAAGTGAAAGGAGTTTGGAAATACAAAATGAATGCAATAGTGAAAGCACGTTTTATAAATTTGAATAAAATACACATTAGTTATTGTTTTGTCTCCACATTTAGAATATGTAAAAAATAAATTTAAAAATATAATAATACTAAAATCCTTTAACATATAACAAGATAAAAGTATAGAAGGCTCTAGTACAAAGGCTGCATTTCTATCTTGATTAAATCTTTCACTCAAGCTGCATATTCAAATTAAAATTCTTTAACTCAAAGATGCAAGATATCAAATAGTTCACAAACCATTTACATATAGGTCATGTGAGAGAAGACTCTAGCTAGCACAATGGCTGGGTTTTCTATCTCGATTAAATTTTCATTTGTATCAAAACTTGGGCAGCAGCAGAGAAAAAAATAGTGGGCAGTCCCAACCCAACCCTGTTGCCATGGGTAGCCTCACCTGCACTCTCCACGGACTGGTGACCAGAGGAGGACAGGGCATCAGTTTCCGGCATCCCCAAGACCCCATCCCAACCTTGTTCTATTTCTCCTCTAAAAAAAGGAAAAATATATGCAGAACAAGCAAGGATTAATCCACACCTTGCTGAAGAGAAAAAGAAGAAAACATGACGATATTGCTGAGGATGTTGCAACCCAATGCTTCCAATGGGGAAAAAGAATAAAAATATTTATTAGGTCAAGAACAGCAAGTTGCTTTAGAGTTATAAGAGAGAACGGTTGCCACGGGAAAGAGGACAAACATGTCTGTTTCCCATTTTTTTTCTCCTCCCATGCGGAGGAGAAAACCGCTTCACGCAGAAGGAGAAAATTTCTCCTTCACTGTGGAGTGTGTTTTCTCCTTCTGTCAAGAGAAGTAAAAGCTTGCAAGTTACCAAACAGGTCCTATTTTTACGGAAGTGATTTACTAGAGAGAAGAAGTCATTTAGAAGGACTTCCCTAAGGTTCCCAAACACAGCTCTAGCTGTCTTGAGAAGAAAACTATGCACATCTTTCAATGATATACAACAGTTTCCTTTTTTGTTCAAGGATATTTTGGAGATCTACTTGTGAGTTCATTTGTTGACCATTAAAACCTGACAGTTTCAAGACTTGTTAGCTTGGTTTCTGAATAGAATAATTCTAGAAGAGAAAAGAATAGGGAAGACAAGTAGTTGCTTCCAATTTCTTTTAGGGAAAATTACTGAAAAAGGCACAAAAATTTTTTAAATATCCAATTGGAACACTATAAGTTCATTATATCCAAAAGGGGCACTCCTCCTAAAGTTTATATCTATATGGGACAAAAGCCATATTTCTTTTAACATGCTACCCAAAATACCCTCGATCATTTTACCAATAGATTATCATGTATTTTGCTAACTATAAAAATTTACCATCTCAAATTAATGACCAAAAACTGTGTTATGAATACTTATTAGTATGATCATGCTTATTTTATGCATTAAATAAAGTTCAAAGGTGATGTTGTTGCGTGTAATTTTTCATGTATTTATCCTTCTACTAATATAAAAATCTAGGAACCTCTTCTCAATTTTAAATTTTAGATGAATGACTTCTCTTGATAGTTTATGATATTAGTTTCCTTTGCGGTAATTAAAGAATAACAAGGGTCTTGTTTAGATATTTTTATATGAAAGTCATACCATATAGATCTGGATTAGAATAATTTATTTGTAAAACAGTTGAGGGCATTTTGGGTAGTATGTTGGAAAAAATGTGACTTTCGCACTATTCAGACATGAACTCTAGAAAGAATGTCCCTTTTAGACATTTTAAACTTGTAATGTCCTTATTGGATATTTTGGAAGTATTTGTGCCCTTTTCAGTAATTTTCCCTTTCTTTTATTATTGTTGTTGTTCCCATTCTTCTTCCACATTTCTTGATGCAAGTTGTTTTATTGAATTTTGTTCCCTTTGCCCCTTTCATCCTTGTTTGTTCTCATTTGCATCCCAAGTTTATAAATTTAAATCTGTAGGCATCATATATCAATGTCATATTGACATTGGAGCAAAAGAATTAAGTATAACCTGTTTCATGTTTCAAAAGTTACTTCAAAATGAACATTTTGGTCCATCTAGCTAATTCTTCCATTCTCCGATAAAAGATCAAACCATGCAGAAAGTTAGAGTAACCACCAAAATAGCCAACTAATATGCCAAGAATGGAATATTATATAAGATGATGCACCACTTATAAAATAATGTTCTCAGATGTAGTTTATGTAGCAGTGGGCCAGGGTTTGAGAAATCTTCTTGGACCTATGGATGCACTGCATTGTTTTCTCGGATTACTTTTAATAATGAACTCCACTGTAACTTTTCAACCATACTCAGTTTGAAGCCAGCCAAAAGCTGGAGATCTTGATGAAAGGAGTTATAGCTTAGAGCTTCATCTTTCTCATCCACCACTTGATAAAGGGCTCTATATTCAATTTGGCTGATTTCTCTGTTACCATTTCACTGTCTATAATGATTCAGCTAGGTATTTCGTATTTTCATGCACAAGGTTGATGGTTGTACCACTTCAAGGAACCTAGATATTAGCTGACAGTCGTGTCATGCTTTCTTGAAATCTAGAAACTGACAATAGTGAGATATATCAGGAGATGTCCCAAGGGTAAATGGTCAATTAGCCGTTTCCCGTGCTTTTGGTGACAAGTCTCTCAAATCACACTTGCGCTCAGATCCAGATATACGAGTTGAGGATGTAACCTCGGATACCGAACTTCTAATCCTTGCAAGTGATGGTCTTTGGAAGGTTGATCATATCACCCTATTCCTTTCTCTCTTTTCTTTTGACTGTTGATGATTCACCAATCCAACCCATATTTTCTTCACATCTGAATATCCAGTTTGTGAGCAATGAAGAGTCAGTCGAGATTGCTAGAAAGAGCAAGGACGCACAGGTAGCTGCCAAGCATTTAACTGCTGAAGCATTGGAAAGAGACAGTAAAGACGACATATCTTGCATTGTTGTTCGATTCAAAGTGTAGAGACATTCCAATGTTGGTGACTGCGTATCTGTTTCTGGAAGAAAGCAACTGTGAACTGCTATGGCATTCATTGACAAGTTGGTTTTCTACTCAGGAATGCAAAGCAGTGCTGGGGTGCCAAATCCTTCATAAAACTGGAGGAAATAATGAATTGAGTTGCTTCACTGCCCCCTATATTTCTTGTGATTCTTTTTCCCTACATCTCTTCTCCGGTCTGGTATTGTTTTGATTTTATTAGGCAAGCAGTGTACACCCTGTTGTTAATTGCACGGAAAGGGGATAGTAGCAACCTCTCTGAACGAGGGAAGATCTATATGCTTGTAATAATTAAAAGTTAACGGTTATGATTGTAAAAAATGTTTTTGCATACATACCCTTGTTTTGTGGCAGGTTCCTTGAGTCGTGTTGTCATCCGGCTACACACTGAAGTGTTGTCTTGTAGATTTTTGGTCTGTATTAGTTCGATTCAGAGTTTACCATTCATGGGCCAGCAGCCCATGATCCAGTAAGCAAGCCCATTTAAACCAAGCTCGGCCCATGAAAATAGATCTTGTGGTATAAAACTACCCATTCCTGTTCCTCCTGTCATCTGCTTCCCCGATTTTCTCTCTCCGTTCTCCCTCTGGTCTTTGAGCTGTCCCCACTATTTTACCCCTCTTTGCACCTCCTATCTTTCTTCAACTTCCTCCTATTCTTTTGCTCCTTTCTTCTTCCTCTGTCACCTGGAACCCATGGCCTTCACCTGCATGGTGAGCACATTGGGCTAGAAATTTAGGTGGGTTTGAGCGTATCGTTTTTGCTTGGTTGGATTTAATTTGAGCAAGAGCTCATCACAGGTTGGGTTGGTTGACCCCACACATCAACACAACCTAGTAGAACTTGAAGTATCATTTAAACTTAAGAAGACATACGTTACACAAGGGGCATGTGAGTAGCATAGTAATAAGGCTCCTGCCTTCCGCGGATTAAATTTCTACGAGTCGTGGGTTCAAGCCTTGCATTTTCTCTGAGTGATTTACTCAGCACATTATCTTCCCTACGTGCTAGGTGGTTTATCCGATATGACTCAGATGTCTGGCCGAAGAGCTATCCTGAATCTCAGTCGGCTTAGTCTAGCATGACTCGAGTGTCTGACTGAGGAGTTCCCTTAAACCCCAGCTAGGGTTTTCCTTGGATACCATGTTGTCTCAAAAAAATGATACATACATTGTATAGTGTTCTATTTTATCAAATTGAATATTTATACCCAAGTGCATGTGGCTCGAGTATAGATTCTCCCCTTATCATATCATAGGGGAGGTCTTGGGTTCTAGTCCCACCTGCTATTGTGTAGGAGGGTTATTTGTCCCATGACTTCATAGGACCTACGCCTCTGTTCTCCTTGTAGGTGGTGTGACCAATGGGAGAATATTACTTCTTGTAGTGGGACCCTCGAGTTCGGAATAATTGCCTAAAAAAAGCAAAATTGTTATGGCTATGTGGAAAAATTCTCTAGTCAAGGAGAATTAATGAGTGTCTGTCTTATCTCCATTATGGAGACTTTGTAAATATATTTGATTGAAAGGAAAAAAAACCTACTTGGGGTTAGAGTTGAACTAGGATGGCGGAGTGCTTAGATGGGTCAAGATTGTGCTGAAGACTAGGTGGCGGGGTTTGGATTGGCAACTTTCGTCAACTTGCTCGGTTAGGGTTCATCCCATCTTCTACCAATGCAACTGAGTTGGATCCCTATTAAAGAGTTCTTACGGCTGACTAGTGATACCATGAGGGCATGATGAAAGAGTGAAAGATTTGCCAATATAGCGATGCACCACATTGAATTTTTTCAATCCCTTCTCTTGGGAAGACATCTAGTCAAGCAGGGGAGTATTTTTAGGCCGTGTTTGGCATAGCTTCCATTTGGAAATATTTTTACATTTCTATTTAGTTATTTTTTATGGAAGTCATTAGATCTTAGAAGTCATTTATGTGATATTTTTCTTATGTTTTGGCTTCAAACCAAAAGCTACAAGGGAAGAACTTCCAAGATTAGAGAAAAAGTGAAGTTGTTACGAGAGAGTTGACTTTTGTAATAAAGTAAAATTAGTTATAACCTCTCTCTCTCAACTCATTCTATATAAAAAGTGGAAGCCAAAAATAACTTTCAAATAGAAGTTTTGCCAAACACGCCCTTATATATCATGCAAGAAGCACACGTATGCAAATTCCTTTTAGCAATGGAAATTTATAAATTAACTTGGACAATGCTCTTTATGCAAATAATCCTTGGGAAAGGAAAGGTTACTGTTACATATTGTTAAAGTGTTCCAATGGTTTATTGTTAAAATGCTCTGCATGCGAAGAACCTTGGATCCGAATTGTAACATTTTTAGTATAGGTTAACATATGTGTTGAATTTGTTAGAAGAATAAAATTCTTTAGTATACGGAAACAAAAACTTGGTACAACAAAACCAACTACTATTGAACATTAGTGGAAGCAATATCAAAATTATTATTAACTTAGGTATTTAATATAGCGACCAATTTAATGTGGTCACTAGATACACCATACGATTAGTTGCTAACAAATCATATGCCTTGCAAGGTCAATTTTTTATTATGGCATATTAAATGTGGTGGCAGCGTTAGGGATTCAAAATGGCATAAAAGTTTATTTTTACATCTTATAAGTTTTTTTTTTTTAACTTCCCTAACATTGATGAACAAATGACATTGTTATGCATACAATTTTTATTTTTTCGAGAGAGATCCAGAAAAATGGAGAGGTTTAAAGAAATCGGCTTGTTTTAAGTAAACAAGTCGAGCTTGGGTAAAATATTCAGCCTGATTAATAAGTGAGTCAAGTTTGAACATACAACTGCCCTGCTTGTTTATGTTCATATAGATTCTTCATTATGTTTGTTTAACATATAAAGGTAGATGCAATTTTTACACTTATCACGATATAGTGGCATTATTGAAAAACAATTTGACACGAAGATAGACAACTTCATAAAACCAACTCCTAACAAAGGTATATTTATAAAAATTCCTTTAAAATATTAAAAAAGACTCATTTTGAAATTCTAAAGTAGTGTGTGGATATAATCTATAACCTATATATATGAAACAAAATGTGCGGTTCTTCGCCGTCCTCCGGTTTGGCAAAGCTTATCTGATCTGAACTCTGTATCACCTTATTGGGGAAGATATGGAAGAGATGTCCAAGTTTTGGATTATGGAGAAAACTTTCTCCTATCTATGCAACAGCTGTATTTGGGGAAGATAAGGAAGAGAAGGACAACGTAACCCTAACCCAGGTAGGAACGTGTATTCCAGTTCTATATATTATTTTTCTTCTTACCCGTTTCCCGAATCCCACCGGGCCTCCTTTTTTTCTTTGGCGGGAGCCTAGCTTTCTCGGGGAGCAAACAAAACTTGGCAAAGTAGGATGCGAGCGAAGTTTCCCTTCCTTCCTTGTTCTTCACACTTGTTCTTGCTTGTTCTTTCTGCGATTTGATCGATTCCTATGCGCCCAACGTCTGCAGGTTCGTTTCTTGAATTCGCCACATGACATTATTTTTTTTTTCCCTCTCTTGTCCACACGAAATGCACGTTTTCTTCTGCTTCTGGCAGAGTCTATTTGGTCTTTGATTGCTTCTAGAACCCTACTTTGTTCACATTTCACGCCAAGGTGGAGAGATGATTCTGATGAGTGTGTAGAGGTTTTGCTTCCCTCTCCGTTTAATTGGCTTTGAATTCGCACTGTTGTGAAGTAGCAGTAGTGACATGGGGTTTCCAATCTACGTTGGGACTGGAAGTTGGATCGGATGTCTCATTTAGGGTTGGTTGTTTAGGTTAGGAAATAAGCAATCCACTTGTTTTAGGGTATAGAGCCTTTTTGTTTGGTGCGGATAGCAAAATGTTTATTTAGAGTGGTTGTGCTTATGTGTTGCTGCTGCTGCCATAAGCAGCATTTAATAAATATACTAAATTGCATATAAATTGCCACTATTTTGCTCGTCTAAAATAAAACGGTTTGTCTTCCCTACCCAGAGTTAGATCTCTCTTTTTTTGTCAATCAGGTCGCTGCATCATCTGCGTCTTTCAATTACATATATTTTTACTTGACGTTTTTCGGTCGGAGTAAATAGATTATTGATTTCTAAAGCGATTTTGTAAAGTGACTTTACTACGTTAAACTATATATGTTACTGATTTTTAAAGTGAATTTTATTATATATTTTCATATTTATAAATTTAATGTTATTATGGAATGCGGAATTGTCTTCCCTATTCAAAGTTAAATCTCTCTTTTTTCAATCAGGTTGCTGCCTCATCTATGTCCTTGGGAATAAAGCATTTATTACAGGTATTTTTACTTAACTTTTTCCTGTCAGAGCAAATAGAGTATTGATTTCTAAAGTAATTTTGTAAAGTGACTTATCTCCGTTAAACTATATACATTACTGATTTTTAAAGTGATTTTTTTATATATTTTCATATTTTTAAATTTAATGTTATCATGAAATGCGGAAACAAAACGGTT
Source organism: Zantedeschia hybrid cultivar (assembly GCA_030544215.1). Classification (NCBI taxonomy): domain Eukaryota; kingdom Viridiplantae; phylum Streptophyta; class Magnoliopsida; order Alismatales; family Araceae; genus Zantedeschia; species Zantedeschia hybrid cultivar. Next base: position 7,334,656 of record JARZZO010000001.1, read on the forward strand.
TATCTTCCCTATCCAGAGTTAGATCAGGTTGCTGCATCATCTGCGTCTTTGGGAATAAAGTATTTATTACAGGTATTTTAACTTGATTTTTTCTTGACAGAGTAAATAAATTATTGATTTCTAAAGTGATTTTGTAAAGTTACTTATCTCCTTTAAATTATATATGTTACTGATTTTTAAAATGAGTTTTATTATGTATTTTCATATTTTTAAATTTAATGTTATCATGAAATGTGGAAGATTTTTTTGTTAAAAACATTATATGATGATGTGAACATATTTTCACTCGACTTTTCATGTGTATATGTAGGACACGAAGGTTATTCAATCTGTTCAAATGTTGCACATAGGTTCCTACTATTCTACTCGTCTAAAACAAACTGTTTACTTCCCTACACAGAATTATATAAATCTTCTTTGTCGATCAGTTTGTTGCATCATCTGTCTGTGTAAAGAAAGCATCTGTACATTAGCTGTCTGTGAATAAAGCATTTGTTACAAGTGTTTTTACTTTGATTTTTCTTTGTCAAAGTAAATAAATGATTGATTTTTAAAGCAACTTATCTCTGTTAAGCTATATAAGTCACTGATTTTTAATATATAGGTTACTGATTTTAAAATGAATTTTATTATGTATTTTGAATTTTTTGAATTTAATGTTATCATGGAATGAGGAAGGTTACCATAGAAGTTGCAAAGGTGAATTACCCCAAATTCTTTTCCGACTTTTAGTTGTATTCTACACATTCAATAGAGTCAGTTTACTTTGTGCTTGTATAGTTTAGATAACTAATGATTTTTTGATGTTATATTATTTATATTCCCTTTGAAAATTTCTACATCTCTTCCATTACTTTCATTTTTGAGATAGCATTACATGTTTTGTCATTATTCACTTACATTATAAACATTTTAAATATATTTTGTGTAATTATTTTGTTTTTCAAATGACACCAGATTCTCTTCCGACTTTTAGTTGTATTTAATACACTCAATTTATTTTGTTGTTGTATAGTTTAGATTACTATTGATTTTATTTTTATGTAATATTATTTATATTCCCTTTGAAAATTTCTAACTCTCTTTCATTACCTTCATTTTTGAGATAGCATTACATATTTTGTCATTATTCACTTACATTATAAACATTTTAATTATATTTTGTGTGATTATTTTAATTTTTAAATGAACAAAAAGTTTACATCGATGTTATTATTTGTTATTCCAATGACAAAGAAATTACACATCAACAAGTAACATAACATTGCACTACATTTTTTTTTTGTAGAATATATGCCAGTGTCAGACATGGATAGACAGTATGCAAACAACAATGAAATAAGGAAATGACTTGAAAAAAATGGTATAGAACTTCATTCTTTTTATGTAAAGGACATGAAACTTGATTAGAGTGTATAGTACTAATTTGTTTTTCTTCTTTGTTTAAAGAACAACAAGAAATGAGAAATAAAAGGAGGAGGAAGAGGTATGCAAATATGGATCAAGATAAAAAGGTAGAGAGATTGGCTAAGAGATGAAATGCATACCATAAAAAGTGTGAAGAGCCATATTTAGTGAAGTTATCTCCAAATTATAGGTATTGTAATGCAAAAAGATTTGAGAATGAACCACCAATATTATGTTGCTACAAAGGGGAAGTTAAGTTAAAGGTCCATTGCATGCCATATCAGTTATTTGAGTTGTTCACTTCTAGCAGTGAAGAGTCTAAAAATTTCAGACATTTTATAAGATGTTACAACAGTGCATTTGCATTTACATCATTAGGTGTGAATTTGGATCCAAAATTAGCGAATATGAATAGTGGTATATACACTTTCAGAGTACAAGGACAAGTACATCACTATATACCCAGATCATTATTTCATGTTGATAAGAACGCTATATTTCTTCAGCTATATTTTTATGATACTGAAAATGAGGTGAAGAATAGAATGTATCATCTTCCAACACTAAATCCTACAATAATAGAGAAATTAATTTCAATTCTTAATATCAATTCTTACTCCATGTTTTTGAGAAATTTAAAGGAATTGGGTACTTTGGAGAATAGAATAATTACAATAAAGATAGATTCTAGATTAGATCAGCGTGTCTATAATGCTCCGACCGCTGACCAGGTAACTGCAATTTGGATTGAAGGAAATAATCCAGAAGGAAGATATGGTATGGATATATTTGTTCACGATCGCAATGGCTATAGTTATAAAGTACAATCATATTTTAGCTGTTATGACCCACTTCAATATCCTTTACTTTTTCAAAGGGGAGAGACTGGATGGCATACAAGCATAAAAAGATATAATGCAAATCATAATTTGATAATTTTAGATGAGGTGGTACTATGTGATCAGGATAGAGACTTCGAAGATGTAATACAAAAGGAACAAGGTGATAGTTTAAATATATTTATTACTTTTCTTATATTATATACTATATTATAAAATTTATAATTCTAATAAATTGATTTCTTTATTTTTCAGCAATGGCTAAGAAAGAAAATGAACGTTATGTCACATCAAGAGAGTACTATGCATATATTTTACAAGTCCGAGAAAATCTCAAGAAATCAATATTGTTTGGAGGTCGACTATTGCAACAATTTGTTGTTGATATGTACATAAAGATAGAGACAGATAGGTTAAATTTTTACTACAGAAATCAACAAAGGATTAGAGCAAAATTATACCAGAGAATAGTTGATGTTGTTAGTAGTGGAAAAACTAATGCAAAAAAAATTGGTAAAAGGCTAGTTTTACCGGCTTCTTTTATTGGAGGACCTAGAGACATGCGAAAACGGTACTTAAATGTTATGGCGCTTGTACATCGTTATGGGAAGTCAGACATTTTTCTCACAATCACATGCAATCCAGAATGGGAAGATATAAAATCACAACTTCAACCTTGGGAGAATGCATTCAATAGACCAGACATAGTTACCCGTATATTTAGGACTAAGCTTCAAGATTTGAAGAAGAAATTATTCAAAGAAGAAATATTCAGTAAGGTAGCATCACATATTTATGTTATAGAATTTCAAAAAAGGGGATTGCCCCATGCCCACTTTTTGATGATTTTACAAGGACACAAAATTATATATCAACGTGTTGACCCATTGCTTTATGAATTTTGATACTAAAGCATATGATGCACGGGCCATGTGGAAATCTAGGATCTACATCTCCTTATATGAAAAATGGTCGATGCAAGTGCAGATATCCTCGATCGTTCAGCGATATATCAATGCAAGGGAGAAATTCTTATCCAGTATATCGAAGGAGGAATGATGGTAGATAAGCAAAAGTCAGAAACAAAATTTTAGACAATCGATGGGTCATCTCTTACAATCAATATTTGTTAAAGAGATACAATTGTCACATAAATGTAGAAATATGTTCTTGTATATCAGCAGTAAAATATCTTTACAAATACATATACAAAGGCCATGACCGTATTGCAGTCTACATACATTCTGAAGAAGAGAAAAAAACTATTGATGAGATTAAAAATTATCAAGATGGCAGATAGATATCTCCTCCAGAAGCTGTATGGAGAATATATGAATTCAACATGAACGAAATATATCCTCCAGTCACTCCTTTGCAATTACATTTACCAAATAAACAAATGGTTACTTTCAAGAATAACAAGAACTTAAATCATTTGTGGTCTGACAATTGTTCTAACAAAACCATGCTCACAGAATTCTTCCAAGAAAATGCAACAAATGCTGAAACAAGAAAATTATTTTATAGAGAGTTCCCATAATATATAGAGAGTTATGGTCATTAATGAGTTATTTTGAAATTGGTGATGTGAGAGTTATGACTATTAATGAGTTATTTTGAAATATATATATGATTGAGAAGAAGAATGAATAATCATAATAGGGTTGACCATTGATGACTCCTCTTAAAATTTATTTAATAATTTTTTTTGCCAGAAAAAAATATGAGAATATCACATCAGCTGAGTTAGAAACTCTGTTTTATTAGTATAATATAGATAATGCAAACAAATATAATCTTAAGTGTATATATTGGATATTATTACTATTCATTTTGTTTTTTTTATATTTTCTAATAAACGTCGAAGGACGTGCGCGTGCAGCACGAGGATAGGTAGTCAAAAGTGTAAATTCATGAGAGACGAGGGACAAAACCACAAAACGACCAGGAATCTAGGGTTTCATCCTTCCCACACTACTATAAATTTCCCCACCAGCTCCCAGGCCCTTACCACCACCTTCTCCTTCTCTTATCCTGCTCCGCAGCGCCGCCGCGCCCCACCTTAGTGGCCACGGCGGCGCAATGGAAGCGGATACTTGCGCCAAGCGCATCGAAGCCGTCTCCGAGCTGATGCCCTTCATGGGAGTCCGCTCTGATCCAATCGTAACAGCCTTCTAATTTCCTGTTTTTTTCTTTTTTGGTTCTTGCACCAAAACCCTTGAGAAGAAACAGAGAGCCCATGCTGCAGATTCATGTGCTCTGTTGCTTCCGCCTCTTCTTTCAGCTGCAGGAGTAGGGGAAGGGTCCGTGCTGGCTCTCCCCAAACGTCTTGTCGGCTTTGTTCTGGGGGCGTACATCTCCTCCTTTGGGAGGCCAAAGGTGTTGGGGATTCAAAACCCTGAGCAGGAAGCTTCGTGGCTCATGGGTTCTTCCCCTGCTCTGGTAAATTTCTTACTAAATAGGAGTTAGATTATAGCCCTGGTCACAGTAGTGTTGGAAAGGCCTTCGGAATTTGGATGATGCAAGATTAGGGCCTTCATAGGATGTTTCGGTTAAATTTAGGGCAACCATATGGGTCGTTTTTTCGCAATATTCTCAATTTGGATGGTAAAAAAAATAGATTTATCTTAGACTCATTTGAGTTTATCACAAAAATATTTCAGACGTACCAAATGACATGTTATATCTTTATTTTTCTTGTAAATTATTTTTTAAAAGATCTTTTTAATTTAAATATATTTTTCGTAGAATCAAATGCACCCTGAGCTGAGTTGTTCTCCCAACTCGTAAAATAAGAGGTTTAGCTTGTTAAAAAAATTCAAATTATCAGATAGCTAACATAGGGTCCATTTGATTCTACTTTAAATATATTCTAATAATTTTTCAAGGAACAAATTTACAAAAAATTGAAAACACAATATATTGTTTAATGCTTATGAAAATACTTTTATAAAATATTTCAGTTTTGCCTAGATGCAAAATTGAAATTCATTTATTTTTTAAATGCATTCTAGTCAATTAGGTAAATTTTTTCGATGATTAATCAATTATTTTCTTTTTTAGAGGATGTAATTAATGTTATTCTTTTTATGAGTAGTGGGATTGAATTAGACGAACAAACATAATTATCTGAATGATTCAGATCAAATGCATAAATACAAATTTAAATTTAAAATACAAAGAAAAATAAATAAAAAAGTATGACAGGCATGCACTAAGAGTTTCTCTTTGTGATTAATTTACAAGTACACGATTCGCTGTAGTAAATTTTGCTCGAGAAAAGAGGCCTTAGAACGTGGTCATTTGGTGCATACATCCGGATACATATACTAGAAGACGAATAGATTAAAACAATCTTTATTGTTCAAATGCGTATACCTATACCTCTCCAAGCAAGCGATGCGCCCTTGTTATCAGTCATCGGTTCATTGGTATCCTTTAGTCCGATTAACAAGTGAGTCAAGTTTGAACATACAACTGCCCTGCTTGTTTATGTTCGTATAGATTCTTCATTATGTTTGTGTAACATATGAAGCTAGATGCAATTTTTACATGTATCACGATATCGTGGCATTATTGAAAAACAATTTGACACTAAGATAGACAACTTCATAAAACCAACTCCTAACAAAGGTATATTTATAAAAGTTCCTTTAAAATATTAAAAAAGTCTCATTTTGAAATTCTAAAGTAGGGTGTGGATATAAACAGGTGTCCAACACTACTCTCAAATGCAAATAGGAGTGCATTTGTTTGCACTAGGAGGGTACCTTGGCTAACATGTGCGAAATTTTTCACCAAATTTCTTCTTTTTAAGCATTCTCTCATAGTTTGAAAGAGAAGTATTTATATTTATACTATATTAATAAAGTAAAATTTCTAATCTTGTTGATGTGACAGTTTGAGATGTTTTTCTTTGAAAAATATTATTAAATATCTTTTTAGAAAAATCATTAATGTTTATAATCATTATGAATATTCATTTTTTTTCTCATCTTCACTCATTTCAAAATAATTCATTAATGATTATAATTCTCATTTCATTTATTTTAAAATCCTTCATTAATACTCATAATTCTTTCTCTCTCTCTCTCTCTCTCTCTCTCTCTCTCTCTCTCTCTCTCATAGAATGGATGCAGGGCGGGAGCGATGCCTCCTCAAAATTAAAAAATTTCTTTGATTATAAAAATATTATTTTAAAATTATTTATATTATAACTTATTTATATTATAATAAAATATTATGAAATAAATTTAAAATTTAAAATTATGTTAGTATTAAATATAAAATAATATTATTCCTAAATATTTTTCTTAATCTATTTTATTAAGTTTATCTTATAAATTTATTTAACTCATATATTATATATTTTTTTGTTGTATATTATTTGTATTTATTATTTATCATGTTAATTTTATGTTAATAATTGTCATATTATATTATATAATATTTATAGGCACATATAATATTTCTTAGTTATAACATTTTCAGTTATAATATATAATATATTTATACTTAGTTATTTACTACATGTTATTGTTTTTATTTTTCTTTTCTTTTTTTCAACATTATTTTGGATCTCTTAAGATCTCTCTATTAAACTTATATAAATAACACTAATACAGTTTAGCATGCGAGTCAAAATGCCTTCATATTAGAATCATTAGAATTAAAAGTTTAATATCTCTCATGTAAAATTATCTTTATAATTAATTATTTACTTAAAATTAAAATTTTATTAAGATGAAATTATTTAAATTAATATAAAATTTTTATCTTAAAATTAAATCTATTATATATTTTAAATAATTTCACATAAATACCATGCATCGCAAAGGTTTAAAACTAATACATTATATATAAGAATACACTTCTCCCATTTCAAAAATTTAATTTCCAAAAAATTCAAAATCATAATGTGAGTTTTCTTCATTTGTTCATGTTGCCTCTTCTTCAAATCTTTTTGATAATCGCAAACCTTAGAATCTACTATAATAGTGCAAACAAACATAATCTTAAGTGTATATATTGGATATTATTACTATTCATTTTCTTTTTTTATATTTTCTAATAAACGTTGAAGGACGTGCGTGCAGCGCGAGGATAGGTAGTCAAAAATGTAAATTCATGAGAGACGAGGGACAAAACCACAAAACGACCAGGAATCTAGGGTTGCATCCTTCCCACACTACTATAAATTTCCTCACCTGCCAGCTCCAGGCCATCACCACCACCTTCTCCGGTTCCCTTCTCCTGCTCCCCAGCGCCGCCCCACCCTAGTGGCCACGGCGGCGCAATGGAAGCGGATACTTGCGCCAAGCGCACCGCAGCCGTCTCCGAGCTGTTGCCCGCCATGGGACTCCGCTCTGATCCAATCGTAACAGCCTTTTTTTGTTTTTTTTTTGTTCTTGTACCAAAACCCTAGAGAAGAAACAGAGAGCCCATTCTGCAGATTCATGTGCTCTGTTGCTTCCGCCTCTTCTTTCAGCTGCAGGAGTAGGGGAAGGGTCCGTGCTGGCCCTCCCCAAACGTCTTGTCGGCTTTGTTCTGGGGGCGTACATCTCCTCCTTTGGGAGGCCAGAGGTGTTGGGGATTCAGAAACCCTGAGCAGGAAGCTTCGTGGCTCATGGGTTCTTCCCCCGCTCTGGTAAATTTCTTACTAAATCGGAGTTAGATTATAGCCCTTGTCACAGTAGTGTTGTAAGGGCCTTGGGAATTGGGATGATGCAAGGTTTAACCATATGGGTCGTTTTTTCACAATGTTCTCAATTTAGATGGTAAAAAAAATAGATTTATCTTAAACTCATTTAAGTTTATCACAAAAATATTTCAGAAGTACCAAATGACATGTTATATCTTTATTTTTCTTGTAATTTTTATTTAAATTTCTTTTTAATTTAAAATATATTTTCCTTAGAATCAAATGCACCCTGGGCTCCAACTCGTAAACTAAGAGGTTTAGCTTGCTAAAAAATTCATATTATCAGATTGCTAACATAGGGTCCACTTGGTTCCTAGTAAAATACATTCTAATAATTTTTTTAAGGTATAAATTTATAAAAATTTGAAAACACAATATATTTTTAATGCTTATGAAAATATTTTTTTATAAAATAAGGTATTTATTTGTTTCTCTTAAAAACGTTTTCTAAAAACGGTTTATTGCCTCAGGTGGAGGGAGAATGCATGCGCAATTCACCGATATCCCTAGCGTGCTAGGGAGTTGGAAAAAGGATTTGCAAATGAACACGGTGATCAACCTTTCCCAAAAATCTCATCCGAAGGAGTTCCATGCAGCCAAATATATTTGATTTTCTTTACGGTGGAGAGAAATTTTTATGGGCAAACAGATTTATGCTAAATACGTTTATAGTACACAAAAAAAATGTGTTTACCTAAACAGATTTATGCTAAATACGTTTATGGTAACTCAAAAACTTTTTCATCGCTCTAAAAAAAGAGCCTTTCAATAAGTTGTGTACAAATAAAGACAATTGTATCCTACGTCCAAACACTCCATTAATTTTTTTCTAATAACATCTGTCTCCTCTTTCCTAATAACAATAAAAAAGTTTGTCTCTCACTTAGTGCCTCTTTTGACCCCCTCTCTTACTCACTATCGGTCCTTCGTGTGTGAGTGCATGTCCCTCTCTTTCTCCTTACCTCCCCATCTCTTTGCATGCATTCGCTCAATCTCTATCTTTCCAACCTTCCACGGCCCAAGCCTACAAACAAATTGGACGTGGGCCTGTTGTAGAAGAGCGGGCCCAAATTGGCCATGGGCCTGCGTAGAAGAACGGGCCCGTGTTTAAAATCTAGGATAGTTTATATATACATGTATACGTTAACTATTCAGAGTGTACTATATTATAACTTATTCCTTAGTTTGGGCTTGTCGAACATTATATATCAGCCATGTTTGGCAGCACCATTTGAAATTAGCTTTCATGAGATAGCAGGGGACAAGGGGAGGGACATGGGGGGACAACGTCAATAATTGCTCATTTTCTCTAACTCCAAGGAGATTTTTGAGACTTTTAATTTAGAGAGATAGAAAGAAAGTGGAAGCAAAGATAGAGAGAGAAAAAGTTCATATATTTGATTTTTTTTGTAGCTTTTGGATTTTGAAGTGGGGCCCATGAAACCTCAAAACCAATATTAAACTTCTACTTTTCTCATGGGTGTTGCCAAACAGGAGGGTTTAGATTCAACTTTGTCCATAGTCCATTGAAAAGTTTTGAAATCACCATCACGATTACATTGCCTTAAATAGGATTAGTTAAATCTTAACCAATAGTGAAAAAAAAATGTAAGGTTCTCTCAATTAATTGTATAGAGAGGAAGGATCATTGACCATTGTTGACCCCTCCCCACCTTTTGTAGTAGTACTGATAGTTGTCACTGACTACTATAGTAGTTAGTCTCTCTCTTCATAGAAGTAGTAACAATTGTTGATGACCCTTCTAGTTGTAACAAAGGGAGAATCATCGTTGACCTCCTCCTCATCTTTTGTACCAATAGCAATAGTTGTCGACAACTGCTACCGTTATGAGAGAGAGAGAGAGGATCTTTTGTTGCCTCTCTTCCCATCTTCTATAATAGTAGCAACAAGTGTCGATGATGTGTGTGTAAAAGGGGAGGGGGGAATCATTGTTGAACTCCTCATCTTTTGTACTGGTAGCAACAATTGTCGACAACTACTACAATTATGAAGGAGAGAGAAAGAGGTTCATTGATGACCTCCTCCCCATCTTTTTTAATAGTAGCAACAATTGTCGACTAATGTGACAATTGAGAGACGGTCATCATTGGTCCCTTCAAAACTTTAGTGTTTTAGATATTCGAATAGTTATGCATTCAAAAATCACCCTCAAATTAACAAATATTGGTAATATTCTAAGAGCTTCTAACAAAAAGTAATTTTGAAAGATTTTAAGATTTTAAAGAATCATAAGTAGAAAATTATAATTTCGAATATAAGAAAGGAATTAAAAAAAATGAACACCTCTTAAAATATTTATTTTTCTGTTTTTCACCTTGATAAGGAGAAGATAACCACTCCTTTAAGGCAGTAAAACTACGTATATACTCCTGTACAGTATACAGATAGTGCTTGGAAACTCCACGCGATCCCACCGGCACCAGGTCCTCCGCGTTCTCCAGACCTCTCCCGTATCCACTCTCTCTCTCTCTCTCTCTCTATCTTCGTGAGCAGATGCAAGCGACCTAGAAAACCTTAACCGCAAAGGCTTCTTCTTCTCATCAGCTCTCGGCGCCTCCCTGCACATCTCGCCCATCGCCTGATCTCCGCCTGCTCGCCGTCGCCCGAAGGTGGCACCCCTCTGTGTGAGTCCTCTCATAGCTAAGGAAAAAAAAACTATTTTTATTTTTTCTCCTATAGAAGATTGTTTTCCTGTAAATTTTGTTTCTTGCTCAGTTTGTGCACGATCGCACCCGGACATTGGATCTAAACGGTGGCGCTCATGTGCCTATGGATCTGCTAAATTTTGACGGATCTCGCGTAAAAGCGTGTTGTTTTCTTCGTGGAAGTTGTCTTTTCTTTTCTTTTCTTTTTTCTGGTTTTGGAATCCTGTCTCTTTGATTGGATTACGTGGTAATCTGTTGCAGTTGGGTCCGAAGATTGGGCCGATGGATTTATTCCTCTATCTTCTAGATGTGGATTTAGTTGTCATCTGTGCCGCTTGGATGTTTTGTCTAACTTTGGATTTCCTGTGTTGTGGTATATTTTTTATTTAAGCTGAGAAAAGTATTTGATTTTGTTGCTCTATTAAGGAATAATTGTTGTTGGGTTAGTCTTCGACGGCTCTATTTAGTCTGTTCAAGTGGCTTTCTCAGTTTGTTTCTGATTCTTCTACCTGAGTAAGCGATGAAAAGGATACGTTTTTTTTTTTTTTTTTTTTTTTTTTTTTTTTTTTTTTGGGGGGGGGGGGTGGTTTAAGAACTTCGTCTGTATGTTGGAATCTGTATGTTGGTACTTGGAAGAAGGGGTAGATTCATGAACCAAGTTTAGAGGGATTTGATGTCAAGAGAAAAGAAAATTCTCGGACGGAGTTTTCATATTAACGCTGGAAAAGTTATACTTTAGGTATTTGGCTTCTATTGATCAGGTTTTTTTCATGTTTTGGATCTAGACACGCTTGCATGCATGACTTCCTAAATAATATATCATATTTTTTACATCAGGATATGACTAGTAGCCTGAATAGGCTTATCAAGTTCTTGTAGCCATGCAATTTGGTGCTTATTTCATGATGATAGGATGCATGAAATAACCTGCTGATTTCCCTTTACATTTAGGGGTTGTTTGTTCTAGCGTAAAACAGCGTAATTTGAAACAATTGTTTCATTTACGGTGTTTTCAGTTGTTTGGAATGATGTAAAACAATGTAAAGTAAAATCTGGTCTGGGCCTTGTATGCCCGCTTGGCAGTCCAACTCCCTTGTTTTGCTTTACAGTAAAGGCCCACTGTAAACTAAAACAAGAAGATTGAAGCATCCCTCATTTGTTTTACAAACAAACAAACAAACATTACTTGATTCTAAAACAAGATATTTTTATTTGTTTTAAAACTGGTGATTTTGAAACAGGTGATTTACAAAGTTTTACATTAAAGCAAACAACCCTTCAAGTGATATTGGCATGCATATTTACTATCTAATATTTGCAGGTTGTTCATACTCGTGTTTACTTTACTGCAAGCTTCTGAAAATGGCTGATGGTCACGAAACTGATAAGAACATTGAAATATGGAAGATCAAGAAGCTAATCAAGCAACTGGAGTCTGCCAGAGGAAATGGTACAAGCATGATTTCTCTGATTATGCCACCCCGAGATCAGATATCTCGTGTGACCAAGATGTTGGGTGATGAATATGGAACTGCTTCAAACATAAAGAGCAGAATTAATCGTCAATCTGTGTTGGCTGCTATGCTATTACCTCTGCACAGCAGCGACTGAAGCTATACAACAAGGTTCCTCCAAATGGGTTGGTTTTATACACTGGAACAATTGTGACAGACGATGGAAAAGAGAAGAAGGTGACAATAGATTTTGAGCCTTTCAAACAGTCTGATATGTTTGATCCTCGCCTACAGGCGAAGATACTGAATGTGGTAGATGTTTCTTATGGGGGAGAGAATGGTTTCAACCAGGCCATCGAATTATCAGCAGAAATCTTGTCTAATGTTAAGTTCATACAGGAAAAGCGGTTGATTGGGAAGTATTTTGAAGAGATAAGCCAAGATACTGGGAAAACTTGGACATTGAAGGCTCTTGAGATGGGTGCTGTTGAAACTCTCATTGTATGGGAAAACTTGCGCATCAACAGATACATGCTGAAGAATAGTTCCACTCAGGAGATTGTGATAAAGCATCTGAACAAGGATCAGGAAAGTGACCAGAGCAACTTCCGAGACGCAGCTACATCTGCTGAACTGGAAGTACACGAAAAAATCTCCCTGCTCGAGTGGTTCGCAAATGAATACAAGCGATTTGGTTGCATGCTTGAGTTTGTTACTAATAAATCTCAGGAGGGCTCTCAGTTCTGCAGAGGGTTTGGTGGTATTGAATCATCTCCACGTCAAGCCATGCGTACACGAGATGATCGGAAGGGAGCCACTCCCAGGATAAGGATTGCATGCGTATGTAGATAAGTTGTTGTAGAGATTATGATAGATATGATTGTTGTACCCAATATTTATCCTTGTTGTAGATAAGCATGCAAATCCACTTACGTTTAACATGTTGAGTTTTACACAATTATATAAACGAGTGTCTCTCATCCTCGGAGGACACCCTTACGTCATATTCTTCTTCCTCTCTCCTAAAACTTTACATGGTATCAGAGCCAAACTTGTCTCACGATGACACATGGATCCCATTGTTCCCATCTCTACAACAATCATATCTCTTCTAATCTTTACAACTTATCTACAGACGCATGCAATCCTTATCCTGAGAGGTGGTGGACGAAGTGGCTCCCGTCTGATCATCTCGTGTATTGCATGGCTTGACGTGGAGATGATTTCTCCGCAACATGATGCTAGTAGCGGTCATTTTCTTTTCCTTTAATTTGTTCTGAGCAGGTTGATTCTCCAGTATGCAAGAACAGCTCAAGCCTTTTTTTTTCTTTCCTGAGTCAGGACAGTTATACTTGGTTGGGATTAGAGTGGGCGAGGGGGAGAGAGAGGAACTTGGCAGCTATTTCTGTGTATGGAATTTGGCTACATCAGTGTGTCGGTTGTGTTTATCACCTACTTTGGCATGTTGGTCTCAAGTATTATCTCATGGGATATAGCACCTTTTAAGTTTATACTTATTGTTTTGAATTTGTATTTAACTGGTCTTGTCCCTTCATCGTGAGATGCAGGTGCTAATCTGTCAGAATTCTACATATATATGGGCGTTGGCAGGTATTTAGTATATAAACGAGTGGACCCATGGTTGGCTTGCATCTGAATCTGAGAAATTTGTCTGTCTTTCAAGTTTTTTCAATTCTTTGCAGATGCGTCGATGATATGATTTGTGAGCAAAAAAAATTTCCTTTGGGTTGGGGTTGAATGAATGGTTGCCTGGGCCCCTACTGTCTACATATGTATGTACAACTATTCTAACTAAACAGGTGGGGCATTTTATTACCCGAGGCATAAGACAAGTGGGGCGTATTATTTGTTGAAGAAAAAAAGAAGTGGGGCGTATTATTTGTTTGGAACTTTAGAGATGCCTCTTTCCCGAGTTAGATTTTAGATGTCCAGTCTTGTTGAAGTTTAGTGTCGATTTGTCTGAAGGGGAAGTAAGAAGTATATGTTGTGAATGGAAAGCGGCAGGTCAACCTGCAAATATAATGCAGTTTGAGAATATCTTGCAGCACTGTCAGGTGTTATTACGTCGCCTGGCGGTGCAGTTAGGGTAAAAAAAATGAAATAATTTTTTTTTAAGTCCGGTGCAGCAGTTCCCAATCTGATTTTACGATCTGATTTCAGATAGGACAACTTGAAAAAAAAAAAATTAAAAAAATCCATTCAAATGAATGGTAAAAAACAGATAATATCTCCATTGAAAATAGCTTCAACTTAGGATTTGAAGTTGAAATGCATGATACTGTCAGCCGATAAGAAGTTCTGAATCTTTCTAATAGTTTGATCGTCACATTTACTCTCTTGTTGAAACTGTTGAAACATCAAGCCGAATCCGACCAAGCAATATTGATTATATTGCATTGATCCATGGATGCTTATGTGGACGAATGAAATCCTTGGGGTGCCCTTGTTTATCGGGGGCCCCGAGAACTACTTATTTCAGAAAATGAAAAAGAATAGCAAGTCTAGTTTATCATACATCAATATTAGCGGGGCATTCCTCCCATTTCAAAAAAAAAAAAAAAAAAGTTTTAAATAATGGAGATTTTTTCAACGATTAGATGCAGTATTATTTCATGATATGGAAGGAGTGTTTGACGGGATAGTGTCTACTGTGAGTGAGCCGCCACTTAAAAAACGGCCGGCCTCAAAAATCGTTTGTCCACGGAACAAAGTCGAAGTAGTAGTTCATGAGACCTCAAATTTCCACTTGTAGAAGTGAGAGCTGTGGTTGAGGGTCTACGATATTGTGTTGCTCGATGGATGAATATTGAATGTATGATAAGATGTCTAAGATGAATGAAAATTCATGAAATGACCATATTATTTGAAGGCTTATTATAAAGACCATCCTCTCAAAAGGATTTTTTGTAACCATAATCAAGTTCTTGAGATCTTTCAGTCTCGTACTTCTAAAAATTGTGGTGATTTCTAATCACCTCAAGTTAAAAGAGAAATGAAACCTGTTTGTATGCTCAGAATTTTGAGTATGCACCCCCTAGACCTATGAGGCTTTGGAAGGAATTGGGTACAAATCCCTTTCTTCGGTCAAAGATTTCTTAATCTGACTATACTAACCTTTTATTAACTTGATTTGGAAGAGATTAACTCTATGACTGTGTAGGTTTTATCAAGATCAAGTATGCTTTAATGACTCTGCGACCCTAGCACAGACTAAACCCTTAATCCCACAAAACAAGTAACTAACGAACAAAGAAATTATTAGAGACGTAAAAAGATGATTTAAATTTGACCAAAGTTATTAAGATCATCATAGCAAAGTGTAATATTCATATGTCCAGAACATACCCATTATAGGTTGAGTCTCGGATTAAACCGATTGAGGATCATGGGATCATTTTATATCATATAGGAAGGGCTGTTGCGAAAAATGTACTTCTAAGTAATTGATTTTTTGTTCAAGTGATATTTTGAATTTAGGACGAGCATGAAGAAATTAACGATACTTCTTTATCTTTTGAGTTGTTCTGTCAGATCGGTCACTCAAGATCTTTGGTCTCCACCCAAACCTGATGAAATAAATGAGAGGACTTCGTCTGGATTTGTTGGGAATGATTTTGATCTAGTTCACAGCCTATTAGAAATAGAAGGTGCTGTGGTGGGATCCTTACGGGAAAAAGAAAAAAATTGCAGTCAGCTTGATAATAATCGAGTGACATTGTTTCTTCAGTCCGAGTTTGAAGAAGAGTACGGAGACCTCAACTAGCAAGAGAAAGATGAAGATTTATTAAATCACATAGTTTGAGATCCTAGAATATGACGTCCCTGGGGCAATCTAATTGTATCGAAAGGCTCAATGAATCGGGATTTTCCTATTGGGCTAGGTCATTTCAGGGCAAACAGATCATTTCACATGAAAAAAATGAGAATGAGTTTCAAGAGGAAGAGAAGAGGAGGAAGAGTAATCTTTTTAAACAATATACATCGATGATAAGATAACGAATATAAATCTTTTCTGACCGAATATTATGATACACTAATATTCGATTATCCAACCAATTGTTAGCTTACAGGACAGTTATCGGGATAGTATTTCTAAACCAACAACTTAATGGATAAGGTCATGGATTTACCTTAGATCTCGACCGAATCTAACCATTTACATCCCTATTTGCAGTAAGTATGACTCTAAAGATATTACTATTGTAGCAGAACGACTAGGCCACGTCATTCTAGACCACCAGGTATGCCATCCAATAATATTGACACGAGATTTCAGAGTTGAGTACATAATCTTAGGTTGCACCTAGTTTTCTCTCTCTAAACTCTTCCAGAGAGAGAAGCTCTCATCTCTCTGGAGGATCCTTCGGCGAAATCGTCGGCTTGGTCGCCGTCCTCGGTGGATTCCGTTCGGGTGGGAGTTCCCTGTCTAGGTGCTTCCCTCCCCCCCCTCCCCCCCCCTTTTCAGGTCTGTTTTCTTCTCCTTCCTTCCCTCTTGCTTCTCCTCCCTTCATCGTTTCCTATCTTCCCCATTTTCGTTGTTCCCCCGATGACCTTCTTCCTCCTCCCCTCCATCTGCTAACCCCCCTCTTTCCTTGTTTTCTTGCATTTCTTAGCTTGTAGTTTATGCCTGTAGGTAGTTCCCCACGTAGCTAGCCTCTCCTCCTTTCCCTTTCCATCCCTGTCTATTTGTTACTGTTGGACAACCTCCCTTCACCCCATCTCTCCATATCTGTCTCGCCCTTCACCCCTTCCTAGCCACACCCCCGCCTCTGCCTTTCTCTTGTCATCCCTTCTCTTCCTTTTCTTATTTTGTCGCTAGCGCACTTATGTGGGTATATTCGGAGCCCCTTAGGGTTAAACTTTTTTTCTACTGCCTCTAGTTTGCCATCTGTTTTCTCCGGTCTATTGGCTGGCCTTGCCTTTTCTAGTATTTTCTTTCTTATTTATGTGCATATGGGGAAATATCCTGTCAAGGATTTTCTGTACTACCGAATATGCTCGTATCCCTTTGTTTGTATTA
This sequence comes from Zantedeschia hybrid cultivar, assembly GCA_030544215.1. Taxonomy (NCBI): domain Eukaryota; kingdom Viridiplantae; phylum Streptophyta; class Magnoliopsida; order Alismatales; family Araceae; genus Zantedeschia; species Zantedeschia hybrid cultivar. The sequence continues at coordinate 7,351,764 of JARZZO010000001.1, forward strand.
TGTACTACTCCTTAGTCAAATAATAATAATGTAATAATGACTCGATCAACGCTGTATTAGAGTTCAAAAAAGAAAAAAAAATGCTATATCAAACTAATGTGCCACTGAATCTGAAGCACTGAGACATTTTCGAGTGCAGGTTATTTGGTAAAAGAGCTGAATGAATGTCTTACTGAACCACTGAAGTCTGAAAAACATCTTATTTTTTAAGGGACAAGTTACTTTTTATTTTTCAGTTATAATTTGGTGGACACTTCTTTTTTTGTTAGACAGCGTCTCGGACACTCGGACACAATAAGCCACTTAGACATTCGTATCCAACTCTTTACTTTAAGATTTCAAAATAAATGCTAGAGATTTCTTAAAATATTTAGTACATCTTCTCAAAATACTTATCTATATGATAAAATTTGACACATTTTAGTTATATTATTTATATTTAAAAATTAATAATTAATTTTATTATATACATGTATAATTATGTATTCATATATATATATTTATATATTTTTTTGTATTTTTGTATCATATTTTTAAGATATTGAGGTGCATGACAAACGAGTTTCTGTTGACACTTTGACTGTCGTCTCCGTACCGCAGAGATGATAGTTGTTTAGAGATGCGAACCCTAGAAGCTTTCTCTCCACGCAGCCTTCTGTCCACGGCGGCGCACCTTTCACAGCCTTCTCTCCACGCAGCCAGTCAGCTTCGGCCCTGAACAGGGCGCACCAGAAACCGACCTTGCCGGCGGCGTCCGCGGCCGGTGAGCTCGCCTGGGTCCAGCAGCATCAGCTGCGAGAGGGTCCTCCCGGAAAAGCCCGCGTCCCCGGCCTCCCTTTGCTTGCCTCCGAGCGGAGGAGGCGCCCGCGGCACTTCTGCGGTCTGCTCTGTGCTCGGCGTGCCTCGGCGCAATCTCCTTCCCCTTCTTCCTCCCAGGTAACGGATCTCTCTCTCTATCTCCTTCGATCTCGTTTTGGATCTCCCTGCGCGATCTCCTTCTCTCTCTCTCTCTCTCTGTGTCGATCTAGATCTCGATATCATTCTAGATATCTTCTCCTCCAAAGTGACCTCCACAGGGGTAATAGCAACGCAAGGCAGCATCTTTCTGGGTCGTGCAACCCACCTCCTGTGTGCGTCTTCTTCCTTTTCCCTCTCTTCTTCCCTTCCAACCCAATATGCACGCCAACACATGTGCATTTTGAGGGTTTCTGTTCATGTCCGTGGGAGTTGAGTTCTACAGCCACACGACTTTATGATATAGGCATTAGGCAATTTAATCCTGCTTTGAAGTCTTTTGATTAACTTTTTTTTCTTATTACGAGTTCTTTACGTAGCGCCAAGGTAATCAGATTTATGAATTGGATCGGATTGGACAGCATGATCAGAGCCAATCACAAACGTCTTTAAGATATCCCACTGGAACACTTGATCCAAACCAAGTTGAATCTGGCTGATCCCTAGCTGGAATCTGGTACATCGTTGTAAGGCGCCAAGGCGACCTAAGGCGTTCTCGGGGAGCCTAAGCGCTTAGGCGCTAAGGTGGCCGCTTAACCGGTGCTTAAACGGCGACCTAGTTACCTTATTAAAACATATATGAAATATATATTATTATTAATCATGAGTTCATAAATATAAAAAAAACAGCAATCAAATCAATTTTAATGCAAAAATTGAAAGCAATTAATTTACTCTGAGATAATTGACTTGAACATATAGGAAACAAATCAATCACAATAAATATTAAAATTAGAACAAATTAATCTATCATGAAATAATTCATTTAGATAATTAGATTGAATAAATAAGAACAACTCAATCATGATATAATTAAAAGAAATTATTCTACAATCTTATGAATTAATTCAAGCATATAAAAATTAAGAACACATCAATTAGATAATCAAAAACCTACAACCATAGTTACACAATACACATAAAACAGATACTAGAATTCTAAAAAATATCACTACAAACAGTCAACATATGTAAATCAAACATGACAATAAAATATCTAGATAACTACAACAAACATTAAGAGAAAATAAAGATCACACACTGTCACTGTGTGCACTGTGAGAGAGAGAGAGAGACAGAGGGCTTTGGCCCTCTCACTGTGTGCACTGTGAGAGAGAGAGAGAGAGAGAGGGCTTCGGCCCTGTGTGCATTGTCTCTGTGCGAGTGATAGATAGAGAGAGTGTAGCATGCGAGTGGCAAATAGACAGAGAGTGGAGTGTGCGAGTGGCAGATAGACAGAGAGTGGAGTGTGCGACTGTGCATGGCAGTGTGCACTGTATAGTGAAAGAGAGAGAGTGAGAGTGGAGTGCAAGTGAGACAGAGGGACTGGGGAGTGGGGACAGAGGATTGCCTCTCCGTGCGTATGTGTGTGATAGAGAGAGAGAGAGAGGAGTGTGTGAGTGAAAACAGAGGGCTCGCCTGGCATTGATGTGTGTGACAGAGAGAGAGAGAGAGAGAGAGGAGTGTGTGAGTGAAAACCGTGTGAGATGTGGCATGTGTGCAGTAAGAGAGAGAGAGAGAGAGAGGAGACTCACCGGCGTCGAACGGCGGCGTCAACGGCGACAGCCGATCGCTACAACAGCGAAAGGGGGCGGAGAACCCTAGCGCAGTGCAGTCGAGGTTGGGGGAGGATGGCGGCAGGGCCGGCAGGCTATAGCTGGGCAGCGGCGACGATTGCGGCAGGCGTTGATCGGCGGTGTCGACGGCGGCTGGAGCGGAGGGGGCGAACCCTACCTCGCGAAGATCGGGGATGAGGGAGGAAGGGGGCAGGTGTCGAAGGGTCAGGGTGGGGGCTCGGGCACAAATGGACTTGTAAGGGGCTTAATGGGTTTGGGCAGGCGGGTAAACGGGTTAAGTTACGGGCGGGGTTAATGGGCGGGCGGTAGCGGACGGTAACAGGCCGATTTTTAACCGGCCAAACCGGTCTAGGCGGCCAGGTTCCCTGAGCGGGCCGCCTGGTTCGCCTAAGCGGGCGCCTGGGCCTCCTTTTATGGGCCCATGAAAGGCGTCCAGGCGCCTTGCTACAGTATAGGTGCCTTAGCATACACTATGACTGGTTTCCCCATATCTAGAAGGTTGATAGGGATCCTTATTGGTCACCATCAAAATGAATCTGGTGGCATCTGCATAGGAATTATAGTTTGCGATACTCTCTCATTTCATAGGCTGAAATCCAGCGGAATGCAGTGTATCCTGAGAACAGAGAGCAAGCTAGAATGTGAAAACAACTAATGATTGAGTACCATAATTTGTAGAAAAATGTGATAATAAGATCAGCAGTATCTGAAGAAAATAGCTCTTTTACCATAAGAGATCATTGATGGTAGACTATGGTAGACTGTAAACAGGAAGTTACGCAGCATATAAGTACTGCCTTAAGTAGTTCTTCCAACATACCATGCATTAGTAGATAGTGGAGTATCTGGTAGAAGAATACCGATGGCTACTTCACACATATAAATATACATGCATATTCAGTCTTCTGAGCATTGTATGTATATCTTCTGTTCACGCAGCATTAGGTTTGAGGACTTTATTCAGTTAAAGCCTTGCAGTTTATGCTCATCATGAATGTGCTGTTGGCTTATATCTTCGATCCAGAAACGTTTAAAAACTTTATCAAGTACGGTTCATTTCTTTGGTGAAAATTATCTCGTCCCTGTTGGCGTCATTAAAACTTTGCAAGTCATGCATCAATATGAGGTTTTATTTTGACACACTTTTTTGGCTGATAATGTATTATGCCCACTCTTTAATGCCTTTAAGGGGTCCCATACAATTAACTGAAAGTAGACCGGTGAGTGGTGACCTTGGAGCACAGGAATGCATGCCAACTGCATAATCAGTAGGTGCCAACACAATTAGGGGTTTATGGATATGTTGATGGAGATGTTAACACTCTAGGTTATACAAGGAACAGATATATGATGGCTTAAGTGGTCCAAACTTTTGCAATTAATCTTCTCAGGTTTCAACCCATGTTACACTGCATTGTAGTAGTCTCATTGGTGGTTAGGGAACATGTGATTGCTTCATTATCAAATATTCATGTTTTGTTAAAAGCGGATGTATGCTGAACTTGGTGTCCCATTCATTGTTGTCTTTGATGTATGAGAAAAAAAATTTATTGCCTGAGCAAGAATGGCGGTTTATTTCTTTCTTCCATTGCACTTACCAGCATAATAGGATGTCGCAATCAGAGGGAACGGGTAATGTGAAAAGTAGCACGGTTAGAACCAGTTGGAAAGGTCATAAGAGAGTTAAGTCATTTTCAGATTGTTGCATTAGTGAGGTGGCAAGAGTTGGAAGGTCAGGAACATCTCTGAGAAAAGAAAATAATTGTGGGAAAGTGTGGCAAAACAACTAAAGGAGAGGTATAATATGGAGGTTACGCAGGAGCAAATGAAGAATTAATTTGATTATTTAAGGAGTATGTATGTGGAGTGGTCTAATCTTGTGAACAAGAACACATAACATGGTTAAAATCTCATTACTAAAACAAGGGATTGGACACCTTAAAAATGGGAGGAATACTTGTGGGTGTATGACTAAACTAACTATGCTTCCTAGATCCCTTAGAAATGGCTGCAACTAGGCCATCTCTCTGCCATATTGCTTCCAGACAAATTACATTCATGGTGTAGACATGACATGGATTACGTAGAAGCAAAAGCATCATTGTCATGTCTACCCATTACATTCACACAAGTATCAATTGAAACACACTTTAAAAATAATAGAGAAAAAAATGAAGAGGTAAATGTTTCCTGGTCTACTGATTTCATAGCTATTGCATTTTGCATGGGCCATCAAAACAAAGCACTTACCTGATGTATTGATACAGGGGAATCCAAAGATCTTAATATACAAAGATTCTGGATCACACTCCAAAAATTCTTTAGTCATTACACTTGTGCAAATTAACATGACAAGAAACATTTGTAACTATTAGAATTAGAAACAATATTCCAAAGTAAAATAATTACATTTCCAGAACATGGGAAGACCATGTCATTGTGCTTTTAGTTGGAAGAAGCAAACATTTTGATCTAGCATCCACTTATTGTCATCTATTGACTCTCTTTCCATCTTCATAGAAGTAGTAACAATACAAAGAGAGAATCATCGTTGACCTCCTCCTCCTCGTTTGTACCAATAGCAACAGTTGTCGACAACTGCTACAATTATGAGAGGGAGAGAGGATCATTTGTTGCCTCTCTTCCCATGTTCTATAGCAGTAACAACAACTGCCGATGATGTGTGTGTGAGAAGAGGGGGGGGGGGGGGTGGATCATCGTTGACCTCCTCATCTTTTGTACTGGTAGCAACAATTGTTGACAACTACTACAATTATGAAAGAGAGAGAAAGAGGTTCACTGATGACCGCCATCCCCATCTTTTTTGGTAGTAGCAACAATTGTCGACTAATGCAACAACTAAGAGACAGTCAACATTGGTCCCCTCCCCATCTTTTGTAATCGTAGCAACAGCTGTCGATGACTACTACAATTGTATGAGCCGGAGGGGATCATTGTTAAATCCCCTCTCTCGACAATCATAGCAATTGTTGTCGACAATTTATATATATATATATATATATATATATATATATATATATATGAGAGAGAGAGAGAGAGGGAGAACACTTCTAATATTCAAAACTTCAGTGTTTTAGATCTTCCAGTAGTTATGCATTCAAAAATCACCCTCAAATTAACAAATATTGGTAATATTCTAAGAGCTTCCAACAAAAAAGAAAATTTGAAAGATTTTAGGATTTTTAAAGAATCATAAGTAAAAATTACAATTTTGACATAAGAAAGGTATTAAAAAAGATGAATGCCTCCTAAAATATTTATTTTTCTGTTTCTCACCTTGATAAGGAGAAGATAACCACCCCTTTAAGGCAGTAAAACTATGTATCTACTCCTGTGGAGTATACCGCTTGGAAACTCCATGCCATCCCACCGGGGGGGGGGGGGGGGGGGGGGGGGGGGGGGGGGGGGGGCGCAATTCGATGATTATTGATGTATCAGGTAACACCGTTATTTGTTTGATCCCATTTGGATACATTTGCAACGTGTGGATGCTTCCCACACATACTGTGGCAACTTTTTTAGGAAAACAATTGATTTTCTTTATTTCTTGTCTCTTAAAACCCTGGACTTCCTAGATCCGATTCCTTTGAATGTCGCAAAACATCATTTTTTATGAAAAAGATGGCATTGAGCCTTTTTTTCCCAACAGGTGCTTCTGAATGCATTGCTTTATTTTGTGCAATAATCTGAGCTCTAGTTTTGTGGGTTGTGTTTCAATTTGGTTTCATAGATGATGTGTAACAAGAACTGATTTGTCTTGTGATAAGATTGAATGTGTAAAACTCTTTCAACGATACCCTTTAATAATAAATCCTCATGTTTGTGAATTTGTCTTTTCCTTCAGACTCTCTGGCTATTTCCCTTTATATTTAAGTGATATTGGCATGCATATTTACTATCTAATATTTGCAGGTTGTTCATACTCGTGTTTACTTTACTGCAAGCTTCTGAAAATGGCTAATGGTCACGAAACTGATAAGAACATTGAAATATGGAAGATTAAGAAGCTAATCAAGGCACTGGAGTCTGCCAGAGGAAATGGTACAAGCATGATTTCTCTGATTATGCCACCCCGAGATCAGATATCTCGTGTGACCAAGATGTTGGGTGATGAATATGGAACTGCTTCAAACATAAAGAGCAGAGTTAATCGTCAATCTGTGTTGGCTGCTATTACCTCTGCACAGCAGCGACTGAAGCTATACAATAAGGTTCCTCCAAATGGGTTGGTTTTATACACTGGAACAATTGTGACAGACGATGGAAAAGAGAAGAAGGTGACAATAGATTTTGAGCCTTTCAAGCCCATTAACGCATCGTTATATCTCTGTGATAATAAGTTTCACACTGAAGCCTTAAATGAGCTCTTAGAATCTGATGACAAGTTTGGTTTCATAGTTATGGATGGAAATGGAACTCTCTTCGGCACTTTAAGTGGCAATACACGTGAGGTCCTTCACAAGTTTACGGTCGATCTTCCAAAAAAGCATGGTAGGGGAGGGCAGTCAGCCTTGCGGTTTGCTCGACTTCGGATGGAAAAACGTCATAATTATGTTCGGAAGACCGCTGAACTCGCCACACAGTTCTTCATCAACCCTGCCACCAGTCAGCCTAATGTTTCAGGACTAATACTGGCTGGTTCAGCTGATTTTAAAACTGAATTAAGCCAGTCGGATATGTTTGATCCTCGCCTACAGGCGAAGATACTGAATGTGGTAGATGTTTCTTATGGGGGAGAGAATGGTTTCAACCAGGCCATCGAATTATCAGCAGAAATCTTGTCTAATGTTAAGTTCATACAGGAAAAGCGGTTGATTGGGAAGTATTTTGAAGAGATAAGCCAAGATACTGGGAAGTATGTCTTTGGGGTGGAGGACACATTGAAGGCTCTTGAGATGGGTGCCGTTGAAACTCTCATTGTATGGGAAAACTTGGACATCAACAGATACATGCTGAAGAATAGTTCCACTCAGGAGATTGTGATAAAGCATCTGAACAAGGATCAGGAAAGTGACCAGAGCAACTTCCGAGACGCAGCTACGTCTGCTGAACTGGAAGTACAAGAAAAAATCTCCCTGCTCGAGTGGTTTGCAAATGAATACAAGCGGTTTGGTTGCATGCTTGAGTTTGTTACTAATAAATCTCAGGAAGGCTCTCAGTTCTGCAGAGGGTTTGGTGGCATTGGTGGTATCCTTCGCTATCAGCTTGACATGAGATCAATGGATGAGCCGTCTGATGATGGAGAGGTGTACGAAGATTCTGATTAGCAATCATTGAACCATTTGCCAGCACAAAGCCAGGGAATGCCTGGTGCTGGCCTCTGCTTGTTGCCGGTGATGCTCCACGGTAATCAAGGAATACTTCAAGGAAATAGTAAGGAATTCTATCTATATACTATTTACTATTTGCCAAACTGAGTGTAGGCAACACAATTGCATGTTGACTATTGATGTCTGGTGTCTAAGGTTGAGGCGTTTGTTTTTCTTTCTCAGGCAGCGGTGCAGCACAGGGAGATGATTCACTTGCTCAGTCGACTTGAGAGACCTGGTTTGGGACCTGAATGCTACTAGCCTCTGGCTAATATTGGAGCATTTCTCCGCAACATGATGCCAGTAGCGGTCATTTTCTTTTTCTTTTGTTCTGAGCGGGTTGATTCTCCAGTATGCAAGAACAGCTCAAGCCTTTTTTTTCTCTCCTGAGTCAGGACAGTTATGCTTGGTTGGGATTAGAGTGGGAGAGGGGGGGAGAGAGAAACTTGGCAGCTATTTCTCTGTATGGAATTTGGCTACATCAGTGTGTCGGTTGTGTTTATCACCTACTTTAGCATGTTGGTCTTAAGTATTATCTTCTGGGATATAGCACCCTTTCAGTTTATACTTATTGTTTTGAATATGTACTTAACTGGTCTTGTCCCTTCATCGTGAGATGCAGGTGCTAATCTGTCAGAATTCTACATATATATGGGCGTTGGCAGGTGATTAGTATATAATTGAGCGGCTACCCATGGTTGGCTTGCATCTGAATCTGAGAAATTTGTCTGTCTTTCAAGTTTTTTCAATTCTTAGCAGATGCGTGGATGATGTGATTTGTGAGCAAAAAAAATTTCCTTTGGGTTGGGGTTGAATGAATGGTTGCCTGGGCCCCTACTGTCTACGTGTGTATGTACAAGTATTCTAACTAGACAGGTGGGACATTTTATTACCCGAGGCGTAAGTATTGTTAAGACAAGTGGGGCGTATTATTTGTTTAGAACTTTGGACTTTACAGATGCCTCTTTCCCGAGTTAGATTTTAGATGTCCAGTCTTGTTGAAGTTTAGTGTCGATTTGTCTAAAGGGGAAGTAAGAAGTATATGTTGTGAATGGGAAGCGCCAGGTCTACCCGCAAATAAAATGGAGTTTGAGAATATCTTGCAGCACTGTCGGGTGTTATCACGTCGCCTGACGCTGCAGCTAGGGTAAAAAAAATAAATAAATTTTTTTTAGTCCGGTGCAGCAGTCCTCAATCTGATTTCAGATCGGACAATTTGTAAAAAAATTTAAGTTAAAAAATCAATTTCAAATGAACAGTAAAAAACAGATAATATCTTCATTGAAATAGCTTCAACTTAGGACTTGAACGTGAAATTCCTAATACTATCAGCCGATAAGAAGTTCTGAATCTTTCTAATAGTTTGATCGTCACATTTACCCTCTTGTTGAAACTGTTGAGACATCAAGCCGAGTCCGACCAAGCAATATCGATTATATTGCATTGATCCATCCATTCTTATGCGGAGGAATGAAATCCTTGGGGTGCCCTTGTTTATAGGGGCCTTGAGAGCTACTTGTTTCAGAAAATGCAAAAGAATAACAAGTCTAGTTTATCATACATCAATATTAGTCCCTATTTCAAAACAAAATAGAAAGTTCAAAATAATTTAGATTTTTTCAACGATTAGATGCAGTTACTAATTCATGATATGGAAGGAGTGTCTGTCGGGATAGTGTTAACTGTGAGTGAGCTGCCACTTAAAAAATGGTCGGCCCCGAAAATCATTTGTCCATGGAACAAAGGCAAAGTAGTAGTTCATGAGACCTCGAATCCCCACTTGTAGAAGTGAGAGCTGTGGTTGACGGTCTATGATATTATGTTACTCGAGGGATGAATATTGAATGTTTAATAAAATGTCTAAGATGAATGAAAATTCATGAAATGACCATATTATTTGAAGGCTTATTATAAAGACCATCCTCTCAAAAGGATTTTTTGTAACCATAATCAAGTTCTTGAGATCTTTCAGTTTCGTACTTCTAAAAATTGTGGTGATTTCTAATCACCTCAAGTTGAAAGAGAAATGAAACCCGTTTGTATGCTCAGAATTTTGAGTCTGCACCCCCTAGACCTATGAGGCTTTGGAAGGAATTGGGTACAAATCCCTTTCTTCGATTTCAAAGATTTCTTAATCCGACTATACTAACCTTTTACTAACTTGATTTGGAAGAGATTAACTCTATGACTGTATAGGTTTTATCAAGGTCAAGTATGCTTGGATGACTCTGTGACCTTAGCATAGACTAAACCCTTAATCCCACAAAACAAGTAACTAACGAACAAAGAAATTATTAGAGACATAAAAGGATGATTTAAAATTGACCAAAGTTATTAAGATCTTCATAACAAAGTGCAATATTCATATGCCCAGAACAAATCCATTATAGGTTGACTCTCGGGTTAGACCGATTGAGGATCATGGGATCATTTTATATCATATAGGAAGAGCTATTGCATAAAATGTACTTCTAAGTAATTGATTTTTTGTTCAAGTGATATTTTGAATTTGGAACGAGCACGAAGAAATTAACGATACTTCTTTACCTTTTGAGTTGTTCTGCCAGAACGGTCACTCAAGATCTTTGGTCCCCTCCCGGATCTGATGAAATACATGAGAGGAGTTCGTCTGGATTTGTTGGGAATGATTTTGATCTAGTTCACGGCCTATTAGAAAGAGAAAGTGCTCTGGTGGGATCCTCAGAGAAAGAAAAAGATTGCAGTCAGTTTGATAATAACCAAGTGACATTGTTTCTTTAGTCCGAACCAAGGAATCTTTTAGATATGATGCAAATAGATCTTGTTCTATCGTTGCTCAGAGATTTCTATATGAAGATGAAGAATATGAACCCAAGTTTGAAGAAGGGTACGGAGACCTCAACTGGCAAGAGAAAGATGAAGATTTATTAAATCACATAATTTGGGATCCTAGAATATGACGCCCCTAGGGCAATCTAATTGTAGCAAAAGGCTCAATGAATCGGGATTTTCCTATTGGGCTAGGTCATTTCAGGGCAAACAGATCATTTCACATGAAAAGAATGAGAATGAGCTTCAAGAAGAAGAGGAAGAGGAGGAAGAGTAATCTTTTTAAACAATATGCATCGATGATAAGATAACGAATATAAATCTTTTATGACCAAATATATATATGGTACACTAATATTCGATTATCCAATCGATTGTTAGCTTACAGAATAGTTATCGGGATAGTATTTCTAAACCAATAACTTAATAGATACGGTCTACCTTAGATCTTGACCGAATTTGACTGTTTGCATCCCTAATTACAGCAAGTATGACTCTAAAGATATTACTATTGTAGCAGAACGACTAGGCCACGCCATTCTAGACCACTAGGTATGCCATCCAATAATATTGACGCAAGATTTTAGAGTTTAGTACAGAATCTTAGGCTGCACCTAATTTTCTCTCTCTAAACTCTTTTAGAGAGATAAGCACTCATCTCTCTCGAGGATCCTTCAGCAAAATCGTCGGCTTGGTTGCTGTCTTCAGTGGATTCCGTGCCTGGGGGAGTTCCCCGTCTGGGTGCTCCCCCCACCCCCCACCCCAACCCCCTTCCCCCCTTTTCAAGTCCGTTTTCTTCTCCCTCCTACCCTCTTGCTTCTCCCCCCTTCATCGTTTCCCCGATGACCTTCTTCCTCCTCCCCTCCGCCTGCAAACCCCCCTCTTTCCTTGTTTGCTTGCATTTCTTAGCTTGTAGTTTGTGCCTTTAGGTAGTTCCCCACCTAGCTAGCCTCTCCTCCCTTCCCTTTCGATCCCCGCCTATTTGTTACTGTTGGACGACCTCCCTTTTCCCCATCTCTCCAGATCTGTCTCGCCCTTCACTCCTTCTTAGCCACACCCCCGCCTCTGCCCTTCTCCTTTCATCCCTTCTCTTCCTTTTCTTATTTTGTCGCTAGCGCACCTGTGTGGAAATATTCGGAGCCCCTCAGGGCTAAACTTTTTTTTCTGCTACCTCTAGTTTGTCATCTGGTTTCTCCGGTCCGTCGGCTGGCCTTGCCTTTGCCTTTTGTAGATTCGTCGTCCACCCGTCGATCCAACTTTGGATCTGGGAGATCAAGTTGTGGCTTGTGTCTCAAGTTCATCTCGTTTGTTGATTGTTGGCGAACGTCCCCGAGCCACCACCCCGTCTAAGCTATTCCTTAGAAGATGGTTGTTGTTCTCTGGCGATTCCAACTGGGCTCCTCAAGGATGTTCTAGATCTAGGCAATCCTTCGACGGTCCTCTGTTGATGTTTCATGTTCATATTCTCTGTTGTGGCACTGCGGTTGGATTACTCCGGCGAGATACTCTTGTTCCGACGTGGTGGTCCTTCGGCGATGTTTATCCTGTGTGTTTTGGTTGTCGTGTATTTTCTTTCTTGTTTCTTTGCATATGGGGAAATATCCTGTCAGGGATTTCATGTACTTATGCTCGTATCCCTTTGTTTGTATTATGTACTACTCCCTTTGAATTAGGGCTTTCAATAGATACCCGAGTTCCGATTATCCGCTCCATTTCCGTTTTTATTAGTGGATACGGAACTCCGTTAAAGACCACCCGTTAAATTATAAGAAACGAAAATGAATCTCCGATAGTTATAGGAGTAAAAAACGGAAACACTCATTTTTGCATCCGCTAACCCGTTTTCGTTTCCGAATAATCATGTACCCTCGCCCCCCACACACACAGAGAGTGAGAATATCTCTTGACAGTTTGATAAAAGAAAGGCTATGGCAAATGTTTGGGTATATTTATATGTAAATTTAGATTGATAGATAAAGTAGATTTCAAAATTCACAGATTATTAATTTGTACCTATATTAAAACTTTGTTAGTTAAAATTTTTAATTACTAAAAGAAGGTTTATCAAAAAATGAATAGTAATAGTGATTTTAAATATTTTCTTAACATAGCGATGATGATAGCAAAAACTTTCGTCTACTTCCATTTTGATTTCCAATTTAAAAGCAAAAATATATGCGGAAGCGGAAACAGTCACTTCCGACTTTGGTTCTGTCTCCGATAAACCTTATAGGAAACAAAAGTGGAAGGTGCCATTTTCGTTTCCGTCTCCGACCCCCCCTGAGAGCCCCTATTTTGAATGATGGCAGCTATTTTCCTTACTCAAATAATAATAATAATAATAACATTGACTCGATCAGCGTTGTATTAGAGTTCAAAAAAGAAAAAAACAATCCTATATCAAACTAATGTGCCACTGAATATGAAGCGCTCAGACATTTTCAAGTGCAAACTGTTTGGTAAAAGGGCTGAATAAATGTCTTACTGAACCACTGAAGTCTGAAAAACATCTTATTTTTTAAGGGACAAGGTACTTTTTATTTTTCAGCTATGATTTGGTGAACACTTCTTTGTTAGAGAGTGTCTCGAACATTCGGAAACGGCCCTGAGATATCTGTGTCCAACTCTTTATTTTAAGATTTTAAAATAAATACTAGAGATTTCTTAAAATATTTAGTACATCTTCTCAAAATACTTATCTATATGATAAATTTGACACATTTTAGTTATATTACTTATATTTAAAATAATAATAATTAACTTTATTATATACATGTATAACTATGTATTTATATGTATATAATTGTATATTTTCTGTATTTTCGTATCAGATTTTTAAGATATTGTCATGTATGATTGTGTTGACGTGTCCGTATCGCACACATGATATTGTCTAGAGATGCAAACCCTAGAAGCCTTCTCTCCGCGGCGGCGCACATCTCACAGCCTTCTCTCCACGCAGCAGGTCGGCTTCGGCCCTGAACAGGGCGCACCAGAAACCGACCTTGCCGGCGGCGTCCGCGGCCGGTGAGCCCGCCTGGGTCCAGCAGCATCAGCTGCGAGAGGGTCCTCCCGGAAAAGCCCGCGTCCCCGGCCTCCCTGCGCTTGCCTCCGAGCGAAGGAGGCGCCCGCGGCGCTTCTGCGGTCTGCTCTGTGCTCGGCGTTCCTCGGCGCGATCTCCTTCCCCTTCTTCCTCCCAGGTAACGGCTCTCTCTCTCTATCTCCTTCGATCTCGTTTTGGATCTCGCTGCGCAATCTCCTTCTCTCTATCTCTCTGTGTCGATCTAGATCTAGATCTCGTTCTAGATATCTTCTCCTCCAAAGTGACCTCCACAGGGGTAATAGCACCGCAAGGCAGCATCATTCTGGGTCGTGCAACCCACCTCCTGTGTCCCTCTTCTTCCTTTTCCCTCTCTTCTTCCCTTCCAACCCATTTTGAGGGTTTCTGTTCATGTCCGTGGGGGTTGAGTTCTACAGTCACACAACTTTATGATATAGGCATTAGGCAATTTAATCCTGCTTTGAAGTCTTTTGATTAACTTTTTATTCTTATTACGAGTTCTTTACGTAGCGCCAAGGTAATCAGATTTATGAATTGGATCGGATTGGACAGCATGATCAGAGCCAATCACAAACGTCTTTAAGATATCCCACTGGAACACTTGATCCAAACCAAGTTGAATCTGGCTGATCCCAAGCTGGAATCTGGTTTCCCCAGATCTAGGAGGTTGATAGGGATCCTCATCGGAATGAGCTAATTCTTTAAATTTTGCATCACCATCAAAATGAATCTGGTGGCATCTGCATAGGAATGCAGTGTATCCTGAGAACAGAGAGCAACCTAGAATGTGAAAACAACTGATGATTGAGTGCCATAATTTGTAGAAAAATGTGATAATAAGATCAGCTGTATCTGAAGAAAATAGCTCTTTTACCATAAGAGATCATTGATGGTAGATTATGATAGAATATAAACAGGAAGTTACGCAGCATATAAGTACTGCCTTAAGTAGTTCTTCCAACATAGCATGCATTAGTAGATGGTGGAGTATCTGGTAGAAGAATACCGATGGCTACTTCACACATATAAATATACATGCATATTCATTCTTCTGAGCATTGTATGTATATCTTATGTTCACGCAGCATTAGGTTTGAGGACTTTATTCAGTTAAAGCCTTGCAGTTTATGCTCATCATGAATGTACTGTTGGCTTATATCTCCATTCCAGAAACGTTTAAAAACTTTATCAAGTACGGTTCATTTCTTTGGTGAAAATTATCCCGTCCCTGTTGGCGTCATTAAAACTTGGCAAGTCATGCATCAATATGAGATTCTGTTTTGAAACACTTTTTTGGCTGATAATGTATTATGCCCACTCTTTAATGCCTTTAAGGGGTCCCATACAATTAACTGAAAGCAGACCGGTGAGTGGTGACCTTGGAGTACAGGAATGCATGCCAACTGCATAATCAGTAGGTGCCAACACAATTAGGGGTTCATGGATATGTTGATGGAGATGTTAACACTCTAGGTTATACAAGAAAAGGAACAGATATTGATGGCTTAAGTGGTCCAAACTTTTGCAATTAATCTTCTCAGGTTTCAACCCATGTTACACTGCATTGTAGTAGTCTCATTGGTGGTTAGGGAACATGTGATTGCTTCATATCAAATATTCATGTTTTGTTAAAAGTGGATGTATGCTGAACTTGGTGTCCCATTCATTGTTGTCTTTGATGTATGAGAAAAAAATGTTATTGCCTGAGAAAGAACGGGGGTTTATTTCTTTCTTCCATTGCACTTACCAGCATAATAGGATGTCGCAATCAGACGGAATGGGTAATGTGAAAAGTAGCACGGTTAGAACCAGTTGGAAAGATCATAAGAGAGTTAAGTCCTTTTTAGATTGTTGCATTAGTAAGGTGGCAAGAGTTGGAAGGTCAGGAACGCATCTAAGAAAAGAAAATAATCGTGGGAAAGTGTGGCAAAACAACTAAAGGAGAGGTATAATATGGAGGTTACACATGAGCAAATGAAGAATTAATTTGATTATTTAAGAAGCATGTATGTGGAGTGGTCTAATCTTGTGAACAAGAACGACATGGTTACAATCTCATTACTAAAACAATGGATTGGACACCTTAAAAATGGGAGGAATACATGTGGGTATATGACTAAACTAACTATGCTTCCTAGATCCCTTAGAAACGGCTGCAACTAGGCCATCTCTCTGCCATATGGCTTCCAGACAAATTACATTCATGGTGTAGACATGACATGGATTAAAGAGTAGGGTAGTAGCATCCCTATTAAAAAGTTTAGTGACATTATATTTTATTTCTGGGCTGATAAACAGTTACATGAAAGGCACAAGAAGTTTATGTATTATTCAGAGCAGTGCAATCTTCTTAACATGGACATGAAAGATGCCAGAGCTTCCACCGTTATAGGTCATGATTAAAGGAAAACAAAGAACAAGGAAAAAACATCAACAAAATTCTATATCAGTACCACTATCCTGACACGTATTAGCTGTTTTAGATGACATGGGAACTCCCCTTGTACCTCAACTGGAGATCCAAGGTAATTGTATTTGCACCACAAGACAATGCCAACTAGCTTAACTGCAAAAGGATGCAAGAACACTGTGCAGCACCATAAGACAATGCCAACTAGCTTAAGTGCAAAAGGATGCAAGAACACTGTGCAGCACCATAAGACAATGCCAACTAGCTTAACTGCAAAAGGATGTGTGGACACTGTGCAGGCAATAAGTGTTATTGGATGGTTCTCAACTTGATACCTTAGGAGCAAACTCAAGGATCCAGCCAACCAACCACCAATCCTGCTCTAAAAGTCCTACCCATTACATTCACAAAGCACCAATTGAAATACACTTTAAAAGTAATAGAGAAAAGAAAAGGTAAACATTTCCTAGTCAACTAATTTTATAGATATTGCATTTTGCGTGGGCTATCAAAACAAAGCACCTGCCTGATGCATTGATATAGGGGAATCCAAAGATCTTAATATACAAAGATTTTAGATCACACTCCAAAAATTCTTTAGTCATTACACTTGTGCAAATCAGCATAATAAGAAATATTTGTAGCTATTAGAATCAGAAGTAATATTCAAAAGTAAAATAATTACATTTCCAGAACACCGGAAGACCATGTCATTGTGCTTTTAGTTGGAAGAAGCAAGCCTTTTGATCTAGCACCCACTTATTGCCATAAAAAGATAAAAACCTTTACAGGGCATCAATCTATTATTAATCATATGCCTTATCCCAACATTTCTGAGGAAAAAAAGGTAGTGTCTAGGTTATGTCTCCTAACATTTAACAAGAACAATTACTGGCTGACAACTTGGTTTTACCCACACCGCCATAACAAAACAAGGAAAGAGCAAGTTCATTGGAGCATGAGCAGACGCAGAAAGCAAAAACTTAAAGCTACATGATTACTTCTGCTTATCTTTCAGCAATGCTGATTGGTGGCTAGAAGAAACATCATTAGGCTACAATCCAAATGGAATGACCTTATGCCATCAACACAACTGAAACACAATCAAATGAAGAAGATTAAGAATCGACTGGATCCTTTTGTCTTCTCAAAGAAACCGCAGAATATGTTTTGAGATTATATATCATTCCAAATTATAAGAACATCCCAGATGAAATATATGGACTGAAGACAAGCACTCTCTGCTAGTTTAACAAAAGTAATAGGTTTTTCACAGCAAAACCAATTTAAATGACAACTTCAGATTCATTTTTCAAGGAACTAGTTGTTGTGATAAACTGTTGAGTCTACAGGAAATCTGCAGGTTATTTCATGTAGCTTATCATCATGAAATAAGCACCAACTGCATGGCTGCAAGAACTTGATAAGCCTATTCAGGCTATTAGTCATATCCTGATGTAATAAATATCTTACCCTATTCAGGAAGCCATGCATGCATGTGTTTCTGATTAGTAAAAGCCAAATACCTAAAGTGTAAGTTTTCTGGTGTTAATATGAAAACCCTGTCTTGGAATTTTCTTTTTCTCTTGACTTCAAATTCCTCTGAACTTGATCCATGAATCTACCCCTTCTTCCAAGTATCAACATACGGACAAAGTTCTTACCCCCCCCCCCCCCCCAAAAAAAAAAGGCTTTCCATCGCTTACTCTCGTAGAAGAATCAGAAACAAATTGGGAATACCACTTGAACATACCAAATAGAGCCGTCGAAGACAACAATTATTCCTTAGTAGAGCAACAAAATCAAATACTTTCCTCAGCTAAAAGAAAAAATATACCACAACACAAGAATTCCAAAAGTTAGACAGACCATCCAAGCGGCACAGATAAATCCACATCTAGAAGATAGAGTAATAAATCCATCGGCCCAATCTTCGGACCCAACTACAACAGATTAGTACGTAATTCAATCAAAGAGACAGGATTGAATTATGTGAGATCCATCAAAGAAAACAACATGCTTTATGTGAGATCCATCAAAATTTAGCAGATCTACAAGCACATAAACACCACCGTTCATATCCAACGCCCAGGTGCGATCTTGCACAAACATAACAAGAAACAAAACTTGCAGGAAAGCAATCTTCTATAGGAGAAAAAAAATTCCTTTGTTGGCTAAGAGAGGACGCACACAGAGGGGCGCCGCCTTCAGGCGACAGTGAGCAGGCGGAGATCCAGCAGTGGGCGAGATGTGCAAGGAGGCGGCAAGAGCTGATGAGAAGATGAAGCCTTTGCAGTCAGGGTTTTCTGGGTCGCCTGCGTCTGCTCGCGAAGAGAGATAGAAAGGGAGCAAGTGGACAATTGTTGCTACTACCAAAAAAGATGGGGATGGCGGTCATCAGTGAACCTCTTTCTCTCTCTTTCATTATTGTTGTAGTTGTGAACAATTGTTGCTACTAGTACAAAAGATGAGGAGGTCAACGATGACCCCCCCACCCCCCCTTCTCACACGCCCATCATCGGCAGTTGTTGCTACTACTATAGAAGATCAGAAAAGAAGCAACAAATGATCCTCTCTCCCATTCATAATTGTAGCAGTTTGTCGACAATTGTTGCTATTGGTACAAAAGATGAGGAGGAGGTCAACGATGATTCTCTCTTTGTATTGTTACTACTTCTATGAAGATGGAAAGAGAGTCAATAGATGACAATAAGTGGGTGCTAGATCAAAAGGCTTGTCGGCTTTCAATTAAATTAAATTATGAAGTATAACCATGTGTAAAACAAAATGTAGCTTTTGTGTAACAAAAAGGGGTCAACCGAGGATGGAAGTGCAGTTTATGGCCATCTTCTCTCGATGTGTGAGTGTTTGTCCCTGTCTTTCTCTTCCCTCCCCATCTCTTTGCATGCACTCGCTCAATCTCTATCTTTCCAACCTTCTACAGCCCAAGCCCACAAGCAAATTGGCCATGGGCCTGTCGTAGAAGAGCGGGCCCATATTCAAAATCTAGGATAATTTACATATATACGTATATGTATGCGCTAACTATTCAGAGTATGCGATATTATAACTTATACCTTAATTTGGGCTTGTCGAACGTTACAAACTTAGGGTTTAGGTTCAACTTTGTCCATAGTCCATTGAAAAGTTTTGAAATCACCTTTACCATTACATTGCCTTAAATAGGATTAGTTAAATCTTAACCAATAGTAAAAAAAAAAAACATAATGTTCTATCAATTAATTGTATAGAGAGGAAGGATCATTGACCATTGTTGACCCCTCCCCATCTTTTGTAGTAGTACTGATAGTTGTCAATGACTACTATAGTAGTTAGTCTCTCTCTCTCCCCCTCCCCACACATGTATATAGAAACTCAACTCATCTCAACTCAATCAAGTCTTAATCCCAAATTAATTAGGGTCGGTTATATGGATTCTCTGTTTCTACTAAACAATTTTAGACTACCTCGTCTCAAATGATCATCTATTGGCTCTCTTCCCATCTTCATAGAAGTAGTAAAAATTGTTGATGACCCTTCTAGTTGTAACAAAGAGAGCATCATGTTGACCTCCTCATCTTTTGTACCAATAGCAACAATTGTCGACAACTGCTACAATTATGTGAGACAGAAGGGGAGAGAGAGGATCAATTGTTGTCTTTCTTCCCATCTTCTATAGTAGTAGCAACAAGTGTCAATGATGTGTGTGTGAGAGGGGAGGGAGGAATCATCGTTGACCTCCTTCTCATCTTTTGTACTGGTAGCAACAATTGTCGACAACTACTACAATTATGAAAGAGAGAGAAAAAAGGTTCATTGATGACCCCCTCCACAAGTTTTTTGGTAGTGGCAACAATTGTCGACTAATGCGACAATTGAGAGACAATCATCATTGGTCCCCTCCCCATCTTTTGTAATCGTAGCAACAATTGTCGATGACTCCTACAATTGTATGAGAGGGAGGGGATCATTGTTAAACCCCCTCCCAACAACCAACAACTATTGTCGACAATATATATATATATATATATATATATATATATATATATATATATATATATGTAAAGAGAGAGAGTACTTCTGATATTCAAAACTTCAGTGTTTTAGATATTCCAATAGTTATGCATTCAAAAATCGTCCTTAAATTAATAAATATTGATAATATTCTTCCAACAAAAAATAATTTTGAAAGATTTTAAGATTTTAAAGAATCGTAAGTAAACATTATAATTTTTAATATAAGAAATGAATTAAAAAAGATCAACACTTCCTAAAACATTTATTTTTTCGTTTTTCACCTTGAGGAGAAGATAACCACCCCTTTAAGGCTGTAAAACTATGTATATACTCCTATTTAGTATACGGATACCGCTTGGAAACTCCACGCGATCCCATCGGCACCAGGTCCTCCGCTTTCTCCAGACCTCCCCCGTATCCACTTTCTCTCTCTCTATCTTCGTGAGCAGACGCATGCGACCTAGAAAACCCTAGCCGCAAAGGCTTCCTCTTCTCGTCAGTTCTCGGTGCCTCCCTGCACATCTCGCCAACCGCCGGATCTCCGCATGCTCGCCGTCGCTCGAAGGCGGCGCCCCTCTGTGTGAGTCCTCTCGTAGCCAAGAAAGGAAAAAAAAAACTATTTTTACCTTTTCTCCTATAGAAAATTGCTTTCCTGCAAATTTTGTTTCTTGCTCTGTTCTTGCAAGATCGCACCCAGGCGTTGGATCTAAACGGTGGTGTTCATGTACTTGTAGATCTTCTAAATTTTGATGGATATCACGTAAAGTGTGTTGTTTTCTTTGTGGAAGTTATCTTTTCTTTTTTTCTGGTTTTGGAATCCCATCTCTTTGATTGGATTATGTGCTAATCTATTGTAGTTGGGTCCGAAGATTGGACCGATGGATTTATTCCTCTATCTTCTAGATGTGGATTTAGTTGTTATCTGTGCCGCTTGGATGTTCTGTTTAACTATGGAATTCCTGTGTTGTGGTATATTTTTTATTTAAGCTGAGTAAAGTATTCGATTTTGTTGCTCTACTAAGGAATAATTATTGTTGGGTTAGTCTTCGACGGCTCTGTTTAGTCTGTTCAAGTGGTTTTCCTGGTTTGTTTCTGATTCTTCTACCCGAGTAAGCGATGGAAAGGATATCTCTTTTTTTTTTTGGGGGGGGGGGGTGTTAAGAACTTCGTCTCTATATTGGAATCTGTATGTTGTTAGGGGTAGATTTATGAACCAAGTTCAGAGGGATTTGATGTCAAGAGAAAAGAAAATTCCCGGACGGGGTTTTCATATTCACGCTGGAAAAGTTATACTTTAGGTATTTGGCTTCTATTGATCAGGTTTTGTGCATGTTTTGGATCTAGACACACTTGCATGCATGACCTCCTGAATAAGGTATCATATTTTTTACATCAGGACATGACTAACAGCCTGAATAGGCTTATCAAGTTCTTGTAGCCATGCAGTTGGTGCTTATTTCATGATGATAGGCTGCATGAAATAACCTGCTGATTTAGCTTAAAACGGCGAATTTGAAACAATTGTTTCATTTTACGGTGTTTTCAATTGTTTGGAATAATGTAAAACTATGTAAAGTAAAATCCGGTTTGGGCCTCGTCTGCCCGCTTGGCACGTCAACTCCCTTGTTTTGCTTTACAGCAAAGGCCCACTGTAAACCAAAACAAGAAGATTGAAGCATCCCTCATATTTTGTTTTACAAACAAACATTCCTTGATTCTAAACAAGAAATTTTTATTTGTTTTAAAACTGGTGATTTTGAAACCGGTGATTTACAAAGTTTTACATTAAAACAAACAACCGTTTAAGTGATATTGGCATCATATTTGCTATCTAATATTTGCAGGTTGTTCATACTCGTATTTACTTTACTGCAAGCTTCTGAAAATGGCTGATGGTCACGAAACTGATAAGAACATTGAAATATGGAAGATCAAGAAGCTAATCAAGGCACTGGAGTCTGCCAGAGGAAATGGTACAAGCATGATTTCTCTGATTATGCCACCCCGAGATCAGATATCTCGTGTGACCAAGATGTTGGGTGATGAATATGGAACTGCTTCAAACATAAAAAGCAGAGTTAATCGTCAATCTGTGTTGGCTGCTATTACCTCTGCACAGCAGCGACTGAAGCTATACAACAAGGTTCCTCCAAATGGGTTGGTTTTATACACTGGAACAATTGTGACAGACGATGGAAAAGAGAAGAAGGTGACAATAGATTTTGAGCCTTTCAAACCCATTAATGCATCGTTATATCTCTGTGATAATAAGTTTCACACTGAAGCTTTAAATGAGCTCTTAGAATCTGATGACAAGTTTGGTTTCATAGTTATGGATGGAAATGGAACTCTCTTCGGCACTTTAAGTGGCAATACACGTGAGGTCCTTCACAAGTTTACGGTCGATCTTCCAAAAAAGCATGGTAGGGGAGGGCAGTCAGCCTTGCGGTTTGCTCGACTTCGGATGGAAAAACGTCATAATTATGTTCGGAAGACCGCTGAACTCGCCACACAGTTCTTCATCAACCCTGCCACCAGTCAGCCTAATGTTTCAGGACTAATACTGGCTGGTTCAGCTGATTTTAAAACTGAATTAAGCCAGTCGGATATGTTTGATCCTCGCCTACAGGCGAAGATACTGAATGTGGTAGATGTTTCTTATGGGGGAGAGAATGGTTTCAACCAGGCCATCGAATTATCAGCAGAAATCTTGTCTAATGTTAAGTTCATACAGGAAAAGCGGTTGATTGGGAAGTATTTTGAAGAGATAAGC
Source organism: Zantedeschia hybrid cultivar (assembly GCA_030544215.1). Classification (NCBI taxonomy): domain Eukaryota; kingdom Viridiplantae; phylum Streptophyta; class Magnoliopsida; order Alismatales; family Araceae; genus Zantedeschia; species Zantedeschia hybrid cultivar. Next base: position 7,374,754 of record JARZZO010000001.1, read on the forward strand.
CAAGATACTGGGAAGTATGTCTTTGGGGTGGAGGACACATTGAAGGCTCTTGAGATGGGTGCCGTTGAAACTCTCATTGTATGGGAAAACTTGGACATCAACAGATACATGCTGAAGAATAGTTCCACTCAGGAGATTGTGATAAAGCATCTGAACAAGGATCAGGAAAGTGACCAGAGCAACTTCCGAGACCCAGCTACATCTGCTGAACTGGAAGTACAAGAAAAAATCTCCCTGCTCGAGTGGTTTGCAAATGAATACAAGCGATTTGGTTGCATGCTTGAGTTTGTTACTAATAAATCTCAGGAGGGCTCTCAGTTCTGCAGAGGGTTTGGTGGCATTGGTGGTATCCTTCGCTATCAGCTTGACATGAGATCAATGGATGAGCCGTCTGATGATGAAGAGGTGTACGAAGATTCTGATTAGCAATCATTGAACCATTTGCCAGCACCAAGCCAGGGAATGCCTGGTGCTGGCCTCTGCTTGTTGCCGGTGATGCTCCACGGTAATCAAGGAATACTTCAAGGAAATAGTAAGGAATTCTAGCTATATACTATTTACTATTTGCTAAACTGAGTGTAGGCAACACAATTGCATGTTGACTATTGATGTCTGGTGTCTAAGGTTGAGGCGTTTGTTTTTCTTTCTCAGGCAGCAGTGCAGCACGGGGAGGTGATTCACTTGCTCAGACGACTTGAGAGACCTGGTTTGGGACCTGAATGCTACTAGCCGCTGGCTAATATTGGAGCATTTCTCCGCAACATGATGCCAGTAGCGGTCATTTTCTTTTTCTTTTGTTCTGAGCGTGTTGATTCTCCAGTATGCAAGAACAGCTCAAGCCTTTTTTTTCTTTCCTGAGTCAGGACAGTTATACTTGGTTGGGATTAGAGTTGGAGAGGGGGAGAGAGAGAAACTTGGCAGCTATTTCTCTGTATGGAATTTGGCTACATGAGTGTGTCGGTTGTGTTTATCACTTACTTTAGCATGTTGGTCTTAAGTATTATCTCCTGGGATATAGCACCCTTTCAGTTTATACTTATTGTTTTGAATATGTACTTAACTGGTCTTGTCCCTTCATCGTGAGATGCAGGTGCTAATCTGTCAGAATTCTACATATATGTGGGCGTTGGCAGGTGATTGATATATAATTGAGCGGCTACCCATGGTTGGCTTGCATCTGAATCTGAGAAATTTGTCTGTCTTTCAAGTTTTTTCAATTCTTTGCAGATGCGTGGAAGATGTGATTTGTGAGCAAAAAAAATTTCCTTTGGGTTGGGGTTGAATGAATGGTTGCCTGTTCCCCTACTGTCTACATATGTATGTACAAGTATTCTAACTAGACAGGTGGGGCGTATTATTACTTGAGGCGTTGAAGCTTTGTTTTTAACTTTAGAGATGCCTCTTTCCCTAGTCAGATTTTCGATGTCCTGTCTTGTTGGAGTTTAGTGTTGATTTGTCTAAAGGGGAAATAAGAAGTATATGTTGTGAATCGAAAGCGCCAGGTCTACCCGCAAATATTAATGGAGTTTGAGAATATCTTGCAATCTGATCTTACAATCTTATTTCAGATTGGACAACTTTAAAAAAAAAAAATTAAATTAAAAAATCCGTTCCAAGTGAACAGTAAAAAACAGATAATACCTTCATTGAAAATAGCTTCAACTTAGGACTTGAACTTGAAATGCATAATACTATCAGCCTATAAGAAGTTCTGAATCTTTCTAATAGTTTGATCGTCACATTTACCCTCTTGTTGAAACTGTTGAAACATCAAGCCGAGTCCGACCAAGCAATATCGATTATATTGCAGTTATCCATCGATTTTTATGCGGAGGAATGAAATCCTTGGGGTGCCCTTGGTTATAGGGGCCTTGAGAGCTACTTGTTTAGGAAAATGAAAAAGAATAACAAGTCCAGTTTATCATACATCAATATTAGAGGGGCATCCCCCTTATTTCAAAAGAAATAGAAAGTTTAAAATAATTTTTGACTTTTTCAACGATTAGATGCAGTTACTAATTCATGATATGGAAGGAGTGCCTGTCGGGATAGTGTTAATTGTGAGTGAGTTGCCACTTAAAAAACGGTCGGCCCCGAAAATCTTTTGTCCACGGAACAAAGTCGAAGTAATAGTTCATGATATCTCGAATTCCCACTTGTAAAAGTGAGAGCTGTGGTTGACGGTCTATGATATTGTGTTACTCTGAGGGATGAATATTGAATGTCTAATAAGATGTCTAAGATGAATGAAAATTCATGAAATGACCATATTACTTGAAGATTTATTATAAAGAACATCCTCTCAAAAGGATTTTTTGTAATCATAATCAAGTTCCTGAGATCTTTCAATCTCGTACTTCTAAAATTTGTGGTGATTCCTAATCACCTCAAGCTCAATGATAAATGAAACCATTTGTACGCTCAGAATTTTGAGTCTACGCCTCCCAGACCTATGAGGCTTTGGAAGGAATTGGGTACAAATCCCTTTCTTCGATCAAAGATTTCTTAATCTGACTATATTAACCTTTTATTAGCTTGATCTAGAAGAGATTAACTATATGACTGTGTAGGTTTTATTAAGGTCGAGTATGCTTTGATGACTCTGCGACCCTAGCACAGACTAAACCCTTAATCCCACAAAACAAGTAACTAACGAACAAAGAAATTATTAGAGACGTAAAAAGATGATTTAAATTTGACCAAAGTTATTAAGATCTTCATAGCAAAGTGCAATATTCATATGCCCATAACATACCCATTATAGGTTGAGTCTCGGGTTAGACCGATTGAGGATTCTGGGATCATTTTATATCATATAGGAAGGGTTGTTGCATAAAATGTACTTCTAAGTAATTGATTTTTTGTACAAGTGGTATTTTGAATTTGGAATGAGCATGAAGAAATTAATGATACTTCTTTATCTTTTGAGTTGTTCTGCTAGACCGATCACTCAAGATATTTGGTTTCCACCCGGACCTGATGAAATAAATGAGAAGAGTTCGTCTGAATTTGTTGGGAATGATTTTGATCTAATTCACGGCCTATTAGAAATAGAAGGTACTCTAGTGAGATCCTCACGGAAAGAAAAAGATTGCAGTCAGTTTGAAGATAACCGAGTGACATTGTTTCTTCAGTCCGAACAAAGGAATCTGTGAGATATGATGCATAATCGATCTTGTTCTATCATTGATAAGAGATTTATATATGAAGATGAAGAATATGAATCCGAGTTTGAAAAAGGGTATAGAGACCTCAACTGGCAAGAAAAAGATGAAGATTTATGAAATCACATAGTTTGGGATCCAAGAATATGACGCCCCTGGGGAAATCTAATTTTATCAAAAGACTCAATGAATCGGGATCTTCCTATTGGGCTAGGTCATTTCAGGGCAAATAGATCATTTCACATGAAAAGAATGAGAATGAGTTTCAAGAGGAAGAAGGTTCAATAAACAGGAGAAGGTTCAACAGCACTGACTGGATCAAGCTCCCTGATGGCAGTTGGACAGGGGACGTTCAGCATATCAAGCAGACTTTTATAAGTCACTTCTCTAGACTTTACACTTCTACACATACAGGCCACCCTCCTACTGATATTCTCCAACATGTCACTCCTATTAACACTGAGAAAAATGAAATTATCTCTGTTGTTCCTAACATTCTGGAAATTGAGGTGGCCCTGAAAGCAATGCATCCCAGGAAAGCCCCTGGTCCTGATGGCCTCCCTCCTATTTTTTTCCAACACTACTGGCCTATTCTCAAAGATCAAGTTATTGACCTTATCAGCAATTTCTTCAGGACTGCTTCCATGCCACCCCATCTAAACCATACAACCCTGGCTCTTATTCCTAAGAAGCATAACCCAGCTTCCCCCAATGACTTCAGACCAGTCAGCTTGACAAACACCACATATCGGATAATTGCTAAAATTCTTGCCTCCAGGCTTAAGAATATTTTGTCTACCACTATCTCCCAGTACCAAACAGCCTTTGTCCCTAAGCGACAGATTGTGAATGCTATTATAACAGTTAAAGAGCTTATGCATTCCCTTAAACAGAAAAAAGGGAAGTCTGGTTTCTTTGGCCTTAAAGTGGACATCAGCAAAACATATGACAGCCTAGAATGGTCCTTTATTGAAGATATGCTGACTAGATTTGGTTTCTCCACAAAAGTCATTAGGCTCCTCATGCAGTGCGTCTCCACGGCTACTTATACAGTATCCATGAATGGGGAGCACTCTGGTTTCATCAATCCCACGAGAGGCCTCAGGCAAGGTTGCCCGCTATCCCCATATCTGTATATTCTGGCAGCTGAAGCCTTCTCGGATCTTCTGGGGTCCAAGATTCAGAATAGTAGCATCCGGGGTATGAAAATCAATTCTGTTGCCCCAACCATTACTCACATTATGTTTGCTGATGATATCTTCATGTTTGGGCGTGCGGAGAAGAAGGAACTCCTAGAGTTTACAAAATGCCTTAATGAATATGCAGCTTGGTCGGGTCAGAGAATCAACAGAAGTAAATCTGGCCTAGTTTTCAGCACTAATATCTGCAGAAACACCCAGCTCCAATTCAACCACCTTATTGGAATTCCTCTTCTTAATAAAGAGGAGCTATATTTGGGGGTTCCTATTTGGCCAGGCCGTGGGAGAGTGGCTCAATTCCATTTTCTAGAAGAGAAAGTCAAGTCCAAGTTGAATTCATGGAAATCTAACACCCTCTCCACAGCTGGGAGAACCATCCTCATTAACTCCACACTCTCAGCCCTCCCTACGCATGTCATGGCCACCACTATGCTGCCGAAGTCCACTCTTCATAAACTAACCCAATTCCAGAATGCATTCTGGTGGAAAGCTATCCAGAACAAGAACAGAATCCGTTTCTGTAAATGGGACCTCATCACTAGACACAAAAAGGCTGGGGGTCTTGGCATAAAAAATCTGACTGATGCAAATAGGGCGGCAGTTATGAAGCTTGCCTGGACTTTTATCCAAGACCAATCCTCACTTTGGACACTCCTCTTAAGGTCAAAGTACTTGGGCACTAGCTCTTTTTGGGACTGTCATACTCCGAAGTCAAGATCTGATACGTGGTCTGCCATTTTATCTGTCAGAGATACCATCAGAGAAAACTCCCTTGTTATGATTCAGGATGGAGTAGGCACTAATATTTGGCAGGATCCATGGATCCCTGGCATCAAAACCATTCCCCCCCAGAGTATTGTCCACAATGCTCAATTACCTAATCGAGTTTCTGAGCTTATAGTCAACATGAATTGGAATCAGGAGGCTTTAAAGAAGGTATTCTCAGATCAGCTTGCCAACATTATCACCTCCATCCACCTACCTACTTGTCCTGTACCGAATGGTGATTATCTGATTTGGAAGGCTTCTGAAAATGGGATTCTTACATCAAAATCTGCATTCCGAGTACTTCATGATGGCAACCTCCCACCATCCTCATCAGGCACTTCCCCAGCTTGGAATGCACTCTGGGATCCCACATTGGGTAAGATTGTTCCCCCAAAGGTAATACTCTTCATATGGAAAGCCATCAACCAGGCCCTTCCTGTCCAGGAGTTGATTTCTAAAAGGATCCCCCGTGTGGCATCCGACTGCATGATCTGTGGAAATTCACCTGAATCAATTGATCACATCCTGTTTGAATGTGAATTTGCTAAACTGGTCTGGAAGAGCTCCCCCCTAGGCTATACGCCATCCAGCGACAGGAAACCAATCCAGGAGAAGATTGTCCAATGGAGTTCCCCACCTTTCTCCAGTCATAAGAGCGACAGAGCTCACATCACATTTTGTTTAGCAATTATATGGAATATATGGAAGGCTAGAAATCGGGCCATTTTTGATAATCTCAAGCCAGATCCTATCCATATTCTGAATCAGGCTTCAAAGGACTTTAGGGAATGGCACCAACCCATCCCACATCATCTGCAGGTTCCTCCAAAAATTTCAAAATCCTGGCAATGCCCACCCCGGAATACCATCAAATTCAATGTGGATGCAGCTACTGCAAATACTCATGGAGCCATTGGGGTGATTGTCAGAAATGATCAAGGATGTATCATCAAATGCGTTTCCAGCATTGTCCCTCAAAGTGACCCTCTGGTCACAGAAGCTTTAGCTATCAAGCTTGGATTGGAAATGGCCGCCGCCTCTCAGGCCCCAGCCATAGTTGAAGGTGATGCACAGAAGGTAATCCTGGCTATCCTATCTCAGGCCACAGCTCCTTGGATAATCGCTGCTCTGATCCAGGACTGCAAACCTCTATTACAGTCTCCAAACGTCTCCCTCTGTTTCAGTCCGAGGGAAGCAAATGGCATGGCACATGCAATGGCCAGGTTTTCTTTACTTAGTAAGAAGGTAGGGACTTTTTACCCGCCTAGTATTCCTACTGCTGTAACAGACTCTGCTATGTATGAACTCTTCAATTCCTCCGTAATATGATGGGGTTTCTACCCCTATTTTAAGTCAAAAAAAAAAAAAGTTTCAAGAGGAAGAGGATGAGGAGGAAGAGTAATCTTTTTAAACAATATGCATCGATGATAAGATAACGAATATAAATCTTTTTTGATCGAATATATATGGTACACTAATATTCGATTATCCAACCGATTGTTAGCTTACAGGACAGTTATCGGGATAGTATTTCTAAACCAATAACTTAATGGATACGGTTATGGATCTACCTTAGATCTCGACCGAATCTGACCGTTTGCATCCCTAATTGCAGCAAGTATGACTCTAAAGATATTACTATTGTAGCAGAACGACTAGGCTACATCATTTTAGACCACCAGGTATGCCATCCAATAATATTGATACGAGGTTTCAAAGTTGAATACAAAATCTTAGGCTGCACCTAGTTTTCTCTCTCTAAACTCTTCCAGAGAAAGAAGCTGTCATCTCTCTGGAGGATCCTTCGACGAAATCGTCGGCTTGGTCGCCGTCTTTGGTGGATTCCGTGTGGGTGGGAGTTCCCTGTCTAGGTGCTCCCCCGCCCCCCCCCCCCCCCCTCTTTTCAGGTCCATTTTCTTCTCCTTCCTTCCCTCTTGCTTCTCCTCCCTTCATCGTTTCCCATCTTCCCCCTTTTCGTTGTTCCCCCAATGACCTGCTTCCTCCTCCCCTCAGCCTGCTAACCCCCCTCTTTCCTTGTTTTCTTGCATTTCTTAGCTTGTGGTTTATGCCTTTAGGTAGTTCCCCACCTAGCTAGCCTCTCCTCCCTTCCCTTTCCATCCCTGCCTATTTGTTACTGTTGGACGACCTCCCTTCACCCCACCTCTCCATATATGTGTCGCCCTTCACCCCTTCCTAGCCACACCCCCACCTCTGCCCTTCTCTTGTCATCCCTTCTCTTCCTTTTCTTATTTTGTCGCTAGCGCACCTATGTAGGTATATTCGGAGCCCCTTAAGGCTAAACTTTTTTTTTTCTGCTGCCTCTAGTTTGTCATTTGTTTTCTCCAATCCATCAGCTAGCCTTGCCTTTACCTTGTGTAGATTTGTCGTTCACCTGCCGATCCAACTTTGGATCTGGGAGATCAAGTTGTGACTTATGTCTTGAGTTCATCTCGTTTGTTGATTACTGGCGACCATCCCCGAGCCACCACCCTGTCTAAACTATTTCATAGCAGATGGAAGTTGCTCTCTGGCGATCCTAACTGGGCTCCTCAAGCGACAGTGTTCTAGATCTAGGCAATCCTTCGACGGTCCTATGTTGATGTTTCATGTTTGTATTCCTTTACTATTGCGCTGCGATTGGATTTTTCCAGCGAGATGGACTCCTGTTCCAACATGGTGGTCCTTCGGCGATGTTTGTCCAGTGTGTTTTGGTTTTCCTATATTTTCTTTCTTGTTTCTGTGCATATGGGGAAATATCCTGTCATGGATTTCCTGTACTACTGAATATGCTCGTATCCCTTTGTTTGTATTATGCACCACTCCCTTTGAATGATGGCAGCTATTTTCCTTAGTCAAATAATAATAATAATATTGACTTGATCAGCGTTGTATTAGAGTTCAAAAAAGAAAAAAAAGAATGCTTTATCAAATGAATGTTCCTCTGAATCTGAAGCGCTCGGACATTTTCGAGTGGAGACTATTTGGTAAAAGGGTTGAATGAATGTCTTATTGAGCCACTGAAGTCTGAAAAACATCTTATTTTTTGGGACATGTTACTTTTTATTTTTCAACTATGATTTGGTGGACACTTTTTTTTTTTTTAGAGAGCGTCTCGGACACGATACGACAGTTAAACATCCGTGTCTAACTCTTTACTTTAAGATTTCAAAATAAATACTAGAGATTTCTTAAAATATTTAGTACATCTTCTCAAAATACTTATCTATATGATAAAATTTGACACATTTTAGTTATATTATTTATATTTAAAATTTTAATAATTAACTTTATTATAATATGTATATATTCATACATTTTTTATATTTTCGTATCATATTTTTAAGATATTGTCGTGTCACACTTATACTGGTGTCCGTATCGCACAGCTGATAGTTGTCTAGAGATGCGAACCCTCGAAGCCTTCTCTCCACGGCGGCGCACCTCTCACAGCCTTCTCTCCACGCAGCAGATCGGCTTCGGCCCTGAACAGGGCGCACCAGAAACCGACCTTGCCGGCGGCGTCCGCGGCCGGTGAGACCGCCTGGGTCCAGCAGCATCAGCTGCGAGAGGGTTTTCCCGGAAAAGCCCGCGTCCCCGGCCTCCCTGCGCTTGCCTCCGAGCGGAGGAGGCGCCCGCGGCGCTTCTGCGGTCTGCTCTGTGCTCGGCGTTCCTCGGCGCGATCTCCTTCCCCTTCTTCCTCCCAGGTAACGGCTCTCTCTCTCTATCTCCTTCGATCTCGTTTTGGATCTCGCTGCGCAATCTCCTTCTCTCTATCTCTCTGTGTCGATCTAGATCTAGATCTCGTTCTAGATATCTTCTCCTCCAAAGTGACCTCCACAGGGGTAATAGCAACGCAAGGCAGCATCTTTCTGGGTCGTGCAACCCACCTCCTGTGTGCCTCTTCTTCCTTTTCCCTCTCTTCTTCCCTTCCAACCCAATATGCACGCCAACACATGTGCATTTTGAGGGTTTCTGTTCATGTCCGTGGGGGTTGAGTTCTACAGCCACACGACTTTATGATATAGGCATTAGGCAATTTAATCCTGCTTTGAAGTCTTTTGATAAACTTTTTATTCTTATTACGAGTTCTTTACGTAGCGCCAAGGTAATCAGATTTATGAATTGGATCGGAATGGATAGCATGATCGGAGCCAATCACAAACGTCGTTAAGATGTCCCACTGGCACACTTGATCCAAACCAAGTTGAATCTGGCTGATCCCAAGCTGGAATCTGGTTTCCCCAGATCTAGGAGGTTTATAGGGATCCTCATCGGAATGAGCTAATTCTTTAAAATTTGCATCACCATCAAAATGAATCTGGTGGCATCTGCATAGGAATTATAGTTTGCGATACTCTCTCATTTCATAGGCTGAAATCCAGCGGAATGCAGTGTATCCTAAGAACAGAAAGCAAGCTAGAATGTGAAAACAACTGATGATTGAGTGCCATAATTTGTAGAAAAATGTGATAATAAGATCAGCTGTATCTGAAGAAAATAGCTCTTTTACCATAAGAGATCATTGCTTATGGTAGACTATGGTAGATTATAAACAGGATGTTACGCAGCATATAAGTATTGTTAGTTTTAGGTGGCCTACAAGCCAATCAAATTATGTAAATCTCGTTTATTTATAAATAAAATGACATAATATTCATTATGTATAATTCGTTTTAATTATCGTCTCATAATAAAGTACGTGAATGTGTGCGACAGTGATCAGATTATGATGAGATTATAATAATGAGACTGATCACTTAAACACATATTCTTAATAGTTTCTAGTCGAATGATATCCGAGAAGGACATCGGATATCCGATTAGACTAGTACAGATTACTCCTGCTCATATGATGAGGGTGACTGATCTCATAGTCATTTGTGTGGAGACACTAAGGCAAATCTGTAGGTGCTCATTAGAAAATGAGTTCATTGAACTGATCCGACTGAATCGTTGGATGATATAGTACCTCACTGTCAACCAGTTTGATTCTATTGTCACAGTTGCGTGGATGGTCCTCGGACTTGAGACACTAAGGACACCTTGTCGGTGTATTTCTTTGTTTTGACCTTAGTTTATGAATCTCTATTCACTTGATTCTAAACAGCCAAGGATCGGGTCAAACGGAATACCGTTGAAGGGAATTGAGTGTCAATAAGGAATTATTCACTCTCGGTAGTTAGAAAGAATGTTTTAGGAAGGATACGCGGAAGTCCCTGGCCAAGGCGGACAATAAGTTCGGGAAATGAGTTTTCTGACATTATACGACATCATTTAATTTAAGTGAGTTGACCGGTTAGGGTTTGACGGTACATTATGTCATGAATTAACTCGCGAGTATTGTACGAATAAATGATTATATCCACGCGGTAACTGTTGGCAGAAAGGTTTCAAGAGTGGGTTACTTAACCCCAATACTTTTCGGGTTCACGCGGTATTACTTGGCGCCCAATATTATCGGAAATCCGATCGAATTTAATATGCGATATTAATCCGATTGGTTAATAAATTAATAATGAGTTATTAATTGATTAATCAGGTCAGTGAGGAGTCACTGAGCTTATTGGGCCATTAACCAGATTGGTTATTGGGCCTGGAGGGTTACATGTAAATGATTCTCAAGACGATGAATAATAAATAGGTTTTATATTGAACCGGAGTTTTTTTATGAAAAACTACGCAGTTAATATAAAAGATAGCGAACGGGTTGAGTAGGCCATGCTACAACTAACCCTTGCCACCCCCTCCTCTCTTCCTCTCTCTCTCTGGCGCCCTAGGCTGGTTCTGATCTCCGGATCTGTTCCGCCGCTTCTCCGACTCCCGTCCGACGGGAAATCGACTGCGCATCGCGGCGTTTATTGCGGCGTACGACAAAAAAATTCGTGGGCTGCGACAAGCGAGGACTTCGTTAGAGATCGGACATCTGCGCGGCTGACAGTGTCACACCGACGGAACCAATCGGTTGCGAATTCGAATTCACGTGCGGTAAGAAACGATTATCCGACAATCAATTTTATTATCTGAAACGGGAAACAAATCACAAATATTTAATTTATTTATTTTACTGCGTGAGCGATCCGTAGAAACCCTAGAACCCAACAAGTACTGCCTTAAGTAGTTCTTCCAACATAGCATGCATTAGTAGATAGTGGAGTATATGGTAGAAGAATACCGATGGCTACTTCACACATAAATATACATGCATATTCAGTCTTCTGAGCATTGTATGTATATCTTATGTTCACGCAGCATTAGGTTTGAGGACTTTATTCGGTTAAAGCCTTGCAATTTATGCTCATCATGAATGTACTGTTGGCTTATATCTCCAATCCAGAAACGTTTAAAAACTTTATCATGTACGGTTCATTTCTTTGGTGAAAATTATCTCGTCCCTGTTGGCGTCATTAAAACATTGCAAGTCATGCATCAATATGAGATTCTGTTTTGACACACTTTTTTGGCTGATAATGTATTATGCCCACTCTTTAATGCCTTTAAGGGGTCCCATACTGTTAACTGAAAGCAGACCGGTGAGTGGTGACCTTGAGCACAGGAATGCATGCCAACTGCATAATCAGTAGGTGCTAACTCAGTAGGTGCCAACACAATTAGGGGTCTATGGATATGTTGATGGAGATGTTAACACTCTAGGTTATACAAGAAAAGGAACAGATATTGATGGCTTAAGTGGTCCAAACTTTTGCAATTAATCTTCTCAGGTTTCAACCCATGTTACACTGCATTGTAGTAGTCTCATTGGTGGTTAGGGAACATGTGATTGCTTCATATCAAATATTCATGTTTTGCTAAAAGTGGATGTATGCTGAACTTGGTGTCCCATTCATTGTTGTCTTTGATGTATGAGAAAAAATGTTATTGCCTGAGAAAGAATGGGGGTTTATTTCTTTCTTCCATTGCACTTACCAGCATAATAGGATGCCGCAATCAGAGGGAACAAGTAATGTGAAAAGTAGCATGGTTAGAACCATTTGGAAAGATCATAAGAGAGTTAAGTCCTTTTTAGATTGTTGCATTAATGAGGCGGCAAGAGTTGGATGGTCAGGAACGTCTCTAAGAAAAGAAAATAATCGTGGGAAAGTGTGGCAAAACAACTAAAGGAGAGGTATAATATGGAGGTACGCATGAGCAAATGAAGAATTAATTTGATTATTTAAGGAGCATGAATGTGGAGTGGTCTAACCTTGTGAACAAGAACACATGACATGGTTACAATCTCATTACTAAAACAATGGATTGGACACCTTAAAAATAGCAGGAATACTTGTGGGTGTATGACTAAACTAACTATGCTTCCTAGATCCCTTAGAAATGGCTGCAACTAGGCCATCTATCTGCCATATGGCTTCCAGACAAATTACATTCATGGTGTAGACATGACATGGATTACGTAGAAGCAAAAGTATCATTGTTGTAGACATGACATGGATTGAGTAAAAGCAAAGCATAGGGTAGTAGCATCCCTATTAAAAAGTTTAGTGACACTATATTTTATTTCTGGGCAGATAAACAGTTACATGAAAGGCACAAGAAGTTTATGTATTATTCAGAGCAGTGCAATCTTCTTAACATGGACAGGAAAGATGCCAGAGCTTCCACCAATATAGGTCATGATTAAAGGAAAACAATGAACAAGGAAAAAACATCAACAAAATTCTATATCAGTACCACTATCCTGACACGTTTTAGCTGTTTTAGATGACATGGGAACTCCCCTTGTACCTCAACTGGAGATCCAAGCTAATTGTATTTGCACCAGAAGACAATGCCAACTAGCTTAACTGCAAAAGGATGCGAGGACAGTGTGCAACACCATAAGACAATGCCAACTAGCTTAACTGCAAATGGATGCGTGGACACTGTGCAGACAGTAAGTGTTAATGTATGGTTCTCAACTTGATACCTTAGGAGCAAACTCAAGGCTCCAGCCAACCAACCACCAACCCTGTTCTAAAAGGCCCTACCCATTACATTCACAAAGCACCAATTCAGATACACTTTAAAAGTAATAGAGAAAAAGAAAAAATGAAGAGGTAAACATCTCCTAGTCAACTAATTTTATAGCCATTGCATTTTGCATGGGCCATCAAAACAAAGCACCTACCTGATGCATTGATGTAGGGGAATCCAAAGATCTTATATACAAAGATTTTAGATCACACTCCAAAAATTCTTTAGTCATTACACTTGTGCAAATCAACATAACAAGAAATATTTGTAGCTATTAGAATCAGAAGTAATATTCAAAAAGTAAAATAATTACATTTCCAGAACACTGGAAGACCATGTCATTGTGCTTTTAGTTGGAAGAAGCAAGCCTTTTGATCTAGCACCCACTTATTATCATAAAAAGATAAAAACCTTTACAGGGCATCAATCTATTATTAATCATATGCCTTATCCCAACATTTCTGAGGAAAAAAAGGTAGTGTCTAGGTTATGTCTCCTAACATTTAACAAGAACAATTACTGGCTGACAACTTGGTTTTACCCACACCGCCATAACAAAACAAGGAAAGAGCAAGTTCATTGGAGCATGAGCGGACGCAGAAAGCAAAAACTTAAAGTTACATGATTACTTCTGCTTATCTTTCAGCAATGCTGATTGGTGGCTAGAAGAAACATCATCAGGCTACAATCCTAATGGAATGACCTTATGCCATCAACACAACTGAAACACAATCAAATGAAGAAGATTAAGAATTGACTGGATCCTTTTGTCTTCTCAAAGATACCGCAGAATATGTTTTGAGATTATATATCATTCCAAATTATAAGAACATCCCAGACGAAATATGTGGACTGAAGACAAGCACTCTCAGCTAGTTTAACAAAAGTAATAGGTTTTTCACACCAAAACCAATTTAAATGACAACTTCAGATTCATTTTTCAAGGAACTAGTTGTCGTGATAAACTATTGAGTCTACAGGAAATCTGCAGGTTATTTCATGTAGCTTATCATCATGAAACAAGCACCAACTGCATGGCTACAAGAACTTGATAAGCCTATTCAGGAAGCCATGCATGCATGTGTTTCTTGATCTGAAACATGCACATAACCTGATTAGTAAAAGCCAAATACGTAAAGTATAAGTTTTCTGGTGTTAATATGAAAACCCTGTCCAGGAGTTTTCTTTTCTCTTGACATTAAATCCCTCTGAACTTGATCCATGCATCTACCCCTTCTTCCAAGTATCAACATACGGACGCAGTTCTTAACACCCCCCACCCCACCAAAAAAAAAAAAAAAATCCTTTCCATCGCTTACTCTCATTGAAGAATCAGAAACAAACTGGGAAAACCACTTGAACAGACCAAATAGAGCCATCGAAGACTAATCCAATAACAATTATTCCTTAGTAGAGCAACAAAATCAAATACTTTCCTTAGCTTAAATAAAAAATATACCACAACACAGGAATTCCAAAAGTTAGACAGACCATCCAAGCGGAACAGATAAATCCACATCTAGGAGATAGAGGAATAAATCTATTGGCCCAATCTTCGTACGCAACTACAACAGATTAGCATGTGATTCAATCAAAGAGACGGGATTCCAAAATAAGAAAAAAGAAAAGATACTTCCACAAAGAAAACAAAATGCTTTATGTGAGATCCATCAAAATTTAGCAAATCTACAAGCACATGAACACCAACGTTCAGATCCAATGCCTAGGTGCGATCTTGCACAAACAGAACAAGAAACAAAACTTACAGGAAAGCAATCTTCTGTAGGAGAAGAAAATAAAAAATATTTTTTTTTCCTTTCTTGGCTAAGAGAGGACTCACACAGAGGGAGGCCGCCTTCAGGCGACGGTGAGCAGGCGGAGATCCAGCGGTGAGCGAGATGTGCAGGGAGGTGGCGAGAGCTGATGAGAAGCGGAAGCCTTTGCAGTTAGGGTTTTCTGGGTGGCCTGCGTCTGCTCGCGAAGAGAGATAGAAAGAGAGCAAGTGGACACGGGAGAGGTAAAGAGAAAGCGGAGGACCGCCAAGCAGGGAATAACCTGGTGCCGGTGGGATTGCATGGAGTTTCCAAGCGGTATACTCCACAGGAGTAGATACATAGTTTTTCTGCCTTAAAGGGGTGGTTATCTTCTCCTTATCAAGGTGAGAAACAGAAAAATAAATATTTTAGGAGGCATTCATCTTTTTTAATACCTTTCTTATGTCAAAATTGTAATTTTTACTTATGATTCTTTAAAATCCTAAAATCTTTCAAATTTTCTTTTTTGTTGGAAGCTCTTAGAATATTACCAATATTTGTTAATTTGAAGGTGATTTTTGAATGCACAACTACTGGAAGATTTAAAATACTGAAGTTTTGAGTATTAGAAGTGCTCTTATATATATAGATATAGAAATTGTCGACAACAGTTGCTATGGTTGTCGGTAGAGGGGATTTAACAATGATACCCTCCAGCTCATACAATTGTAGTAGTCATCGACAGCTGTTGCTACGATTACAAAAGGTGGGGAGGGGACCAATGTTGATTTTCTCTCAGTTGTCGCATTAGTCGACAGTTGTTGCTACTACCAAAAAAGATGGGGATGGCGGTCATCAGTGAACCTCTTTCTCTCTCTTTCATAATTGTAGTAGTTGTCAACAATTGTTGCTACCAGTACAAAAGATGAGGAGGTCAACGATGATCCACCCCCCCCCCCCCCCCCCCCTTCTCACACACACATCATCGGCAGTTGTTGTTACTGCTATAGAACATGGGAAGAGAGGCAACAAATGATCCTCTCTCCCTCTCATAATTGTAGCAGTTGTCGACAACTATTGCTATTGGTACAAAAGATGGGGAGGAGGTCAATGATGATTCTCTCTTTGTATTGTTACTACTTCTATGAAGATGGAAAGAGAGTCAATAGATGACAATAAGTGGGTGCTAGATCAAAAGGCTTGCTTCTTCCAACTAAAAGCACAATGACATGGTCTTCCCATGTTCTGGAAATGTAATTATTTTACTTTGGAATATTGTTTCTAATTCTAATAGTTACAAATGTTTCTTGTCATGTTAGTTTGCACAAGTGTAATGACTAAAGAATTTTTGGAGTGTGATCCAGAATCTTTGTATATTAAGATCTTTGAATTCCCCTGTATCAATGCATCAGGTAAGTGCTTTGTTTTGATGGCCCATGCAAAATGCAGTAGCTATGAAATCAGTAGACTAGGAAACGGTTACCTCTTCCATTTTTTCTCTATTATTTTTAAAGTGTGTTTCAATTGATACTTGTGTGAATGTAATGGGTAGACATGACAATGATACTTTTGCTTCTACGTAATCCATGTCATGTCTACACCATGAATGTAATTTGTATGGAAGCTAAATGGCAGAGAGATGGCCTAGTTGTAGCCCTTTCTAAGGGATCTAGGATGCATAGTTAGTTCAGCCATATACCCACAACTAGTGGAATGATTGATAGGATGAGTTTTGGCATTCTCTTGAAAATTTCCGTTTTCCCGCACTTCTCTTTGAATGAGATTATTTTGGGCAACAGTCTCGATTTCATTGACGGTATAGTTTGTGCACCGCCGGGGGGGGGGGGGGGGGTGTTGGGCAATTCGATGATGATTAATGTATCAGGTAACACCGTTACTTGTTTAATCCCATATGGATACATTTGCAACGTGTGGATGCTTCCCACACATACTGTGGCAACTTTTCTAGGAAAGCAATTGATTTTCTTTATTTCTTGTCTCTTAAAACCCTGGACTTCTTAGATCCAATTCCTATGAATGTCGCAAAACATCATTTTTATGAAAAAGATGGCATTGAGCCTTTTTTCCCAACAGGTGCTTCTGAATGCATTGCTTTATTTTGTGCAATAATCTGAGCTCTAGTTTTGTGGGTTGTGTTTCAATTTGGTTTCATAGATGATATGCAACAAGAACTGATTTGTGTTGTGATAAGATTGAATGTGTAAAACTCTTTCAACGATACCCTTTAATAATAAATCCTCATGTTTGTGAATCGTCAATCTGTGTTAATAGTTAATCGTCAATCTGTGTTGGCTGCTATTACCTCTGCACAGCAGCGACTGAAGCTATACAATAAGGTTCCTCCAAATGGGTTGGTTTTATACACTGGAACAATTGTGACAGACGATGGAAAAGAGAAGAAGGTGACAATAGATTTTGAGCCTTTCAAGCCCATTAACGCATCGTTATATCTCTGTGATAATAAGTTTCACACTGAAGCCTTAAATGAGCTCTTAGAATCTGATGACAAGTTTGGTTTCATAGTTATGGATGGAAATGGAACTCTCTTCGGCACTTTAAGTGGCAATACACGTGAGGTCCTTCACAAGTTTACGGTCGATCTTCCAAAAAAGCATGGTAGGGGAGGGCAGTCAGCCTTGCGGTTTGCTCGACTTCGGATGGAAAAACGTCACAATTATGTTCGGAAGACCGCTGAACTTGCCACACAGTTCTTCATCAACCCTGCCACCAGTCAGCCTAATGTTTCAGGACTAATACTGGCTGGTTCAGCTGATTTTAAAACTGAATTAAGCCAGTCTGATATGTTTGATCCTCGCCTACAGGCAAAGATACTGAATGTGGTAGATGTTTCTTATGGAGGAGAGAATGGTTTCAACCAGGCCATCGAATTATCAGCAGAAATCTTGTCTAATGTTAAGTTCATACAGGAAAAGCGGTTGATTGGGAAGTATTTTGAAGAGATAAGCCAAGATACTGGGAAGTATGTCTTTGGGGTGGAGGACACATTGAAGGCTCTTGAGATGGGTGCCGTTGAAACTCTCATTGTATGGGAAAACTTGGACATCAACAGATACATGCTGAAGAATAGTTCCACTCAGGAGATTGTGATAAAGCATCTGAACAAGGATCAGGAAAGTGACCAGAGCAACTTCGGAGACCCAGCTACGTCTGCTGAACTGGAAGTACAAGAAAAAATCTCCCTGCTCGAGTGGTTTGCAAATGAATACAAGCGATTTGGTTGCATGCTTGAGTTTGTTACTAATAAATCCCAGGAGGGCTCTCAGTTCTGCAGAGGGTTTGGTGGCATTGGTGGTATCCTTCGCTATCAGCTTGACATGAGATCAATGGATGAGCCGTCTGATGATGAAGAGGTGTACGAAGATTCTGATTAGCAATCATTGAACCATTTGCCAGCACCAAGCCAGGGAATGCCTGGTGCTGGCCTCTGCTTGTTGCCGGTGATGCTCCACGGTAATCAAGGAATACTTCAAGGAAATAGTAAGGAATTCTATCTATATATTATTTACTATTTGCTAAATTGAGTGTGAGCAACACAATTGCATGTTGACTATTGATGTCTGGTGTCTAAGGTTGAGGCGTTTGTTTTTCTTTCTCAGGCAGCAGTGCAGCACAGGGAGGTGACTCACTTGCTCAGTCAGACTTGTGAGACCTGGTTTGGGACCTGAATGCTACTAGCCTCTGGCTAATATTGGAGCATTTCTCGGGAACATGATGCCGGTAGCAGTCATTTTCTTTTTCTTTTGTTCTGAGGGGAGCGGGTTGATTCTCCGGTATGCAAGAACAGCTCAAGCCTTTTTTTCCTTTCCCGAGTCAGAGGACAGTTATGCTTGGTTGGGATTAGAGTGGGAGAGGGAGAGAGAGAGAGAAACTTGGCAGCTATTTCTCTGTATGGAATTTGGCTACATCGGTGTGTCGGTTGTGTTTATCACCTACTTTAGCATGTTGGTCTTAAGTGTATTATCTCCTGCGATATAGCACCTTTTCAGTTTATACGTATTGTTTTGAATGTGTATTTACTGGTCTTGTCCCTTCATCGTGAGATGCAGGTGCTAATTGACAGAATTGTACATATATATGGGCCTTGGCAGGTGATTAGTATATAAACGAGTGGCTATCCATAGTTGGCTTGCATGTGAATCTGAGAACTTTGTCTGTCTTTGGAGTTTTTTCAATTCTTTGCAGATGCGTGGATGATGTGATTTGTGAGCAAAAGATTTTTCCTTTGGGTTGGGGTTTTGAATGGGTGGCTGCCTGGGGTCCTACTGTCTATATATGTATGTACAAGTATTCTAACTAAACAAGTGGGGCATTTTATTACCCGAGGCGTAAGTATTGTTAGACAAGTGGGGCGTATTAACGAAAAGGTCCATAGTTAAACCACTGAGGCCCCCTCGTGTTCGTGCCTACCTTCTCTTTCGTCTCTCTCAATGCAGCGTGCCTGGGGATGGGGTGTCTCTTGGTAGAACCCCCTCCCTCCTCTCCCTTCCGGGGAGTCTCTCTCCCCTTGTGGGAGGATCCTTCTCCTCTTTGAGGAGTTTTTGTCAAGTAAGTTTCTTAACTCTGTTTGGAATCGTTCTTCTGTTTACCTCGTCAATGGAGAGTTTTTCTTCATGTCTTTTGTTTAGTTTTAGTATGTGTCATCTTCATTCCTTATTAAATTTTGTTTCAAGTTTTTAGAAGATCACCATCGCTTTTTGCGCCCAGTCAGAATGCTTTCTTTTATATCTATCTCCCTCCCCTCTGTCTTCATTCCCCGATGGACCCCTACAAGATTGCTCGGTGCCTTTCTGGTTGTTGCTTCATTGGATGCTATCACGGCTTCTGCCGTATCTTTTGAAGGTCGACCAAAGTGCAAAGTTAATCACTCCAGGGCAACCTTTGCTGATTTGCTGTTAGATTTATGGGAATTCGAAGATCCAATGCTTATTCTCCTCGCATCCACCAGGCTTTTCAGGTTGCCCCAACTGTTACTGCCAATTATCTACGCTCATTTGGCAGCGAAAAGCACCTGGAGGAAGTGGCCATCGGTCTTCTCAGATGGTTCCAGCTCTTCCTCTTTTTATCTATAAGTTGTTAGTTTGTAACTTTGATCTCTACAGTATTTGTTTGATCATTTTTTAAACCTAGTGGGAAAGATGAAAAGAATGGACTGTGGTATGGCTTCCACGGCTGTGTATTGGTGGGTCTTAAAAGTCTTGATTGTACTTTGAGTGGGGCATATTATTACTTGAGGCGTTGGAGCTTTGTTTAGAACTTTGGAGATGCCTCTCTCCCTAGTTAGCCTGTCTTGTTGAAGTTTAGTGTCGATTTGTCTAAAGGGGAATTAAGAAGTATATGTTGTGAATGAAAGCGCCAGGTCTACCCGCAACTATAAGTCAGTTTTGAGCTGGTTTCTTCAGTTTTAAGCTTCGATTCGATTTGGAATAATTTGTATTAGGTTTTGATAATTTAGTCTGTTGATTTCCGCTGGCATTTTGATGTTTTCATATGCTCCATTTCAAGGTAAAAGATGGATAAAGGTTTAAGAATTTGGATAGCATATTTTCTACGTATTGAGCTCTTAATCTTGATTGTTACAGTTGTTGAGTTTATGTAGATACTTTCTCTCTTAGTCACGATTGTAAGTGATTCATGACAAACCTTAAATTTTGCACTTACAAGCACCATGTATACATGCATAATATCACACTCCCGAAATATGCGCCGCCTAATTTATCAATCAGAAAAAGAGTGCGTGCTACTGTATTCCATCATCATAAGAGTAAGGCTTGCCGTAATGCCTCGTCCTGTTGCAGGACATTGCAGCAAATCTAAAAGATATTTTTATTTTTTGAAAAAAAAATTAAGATCAGGCTCAACATATCCTACATGTCCTTATAATCCAATCTCCAATTATACAACTTAATTTTTTTTTAAAAATCAAAGATAAATAGACCAAAAATTTTATTGGAATATTAATTATTGCCCTTCAATTTTTTGAGTATTATTAATAATCCTACTAAATTAAAATTTGGTCACGAATGTCCCAACCGTCATGTCCCGTTACTAGGTCTAACTAAAAGGACTTAACTATGGTTAAATCTTAAGTCTATATAAAAAAGGGCAATAATACCCTCATCCCATCCCCTCATATATATATATATATATATATATATATATATATATATATATATACATATCTCTCTCTCTCTATACGTCACCCTTGGGTGCCAACGCCAGAGGGGAAAATCCCCCATGTTCCTGTCTCTCTCTCTCCCGGCCCTCCTGGAGGGGGAACCCCACTCTCTTTGTGTCGTGAGAGTATTATTGTCTTTTTTTTTTCTCTTTATAGTGAGTGTTAATAATATATTCCGGATATATTCCTATGATAACTAATGGCAACTAACTGAAGGGGGATTGTTATGGATTTTCTTTTGCGTATATACTGGTGCAGTCTTGTGATTTATGTTTATAACCTTAAAACATGTTATTATCTATTTTTCTATACTGTCTATATAACTTAGAATTTTTTTTGAAAAGTAATATAACTTAGAAATGACTAACTTACTCTCAGTGCTTTCATGATTTTCTTAAATATCCTACTTTCTTCAAGATTATCACTTGTACTCCTACGTAAGCAGGAATCTTAAAACCAAATAGTGTTCATGGCAAAAATATATGTATAAATATTTGGGTTGAACGTATGGATACTGATTAGAGTCAATAACTTATTAAAGAGAAACAAGTCTAAATCTCGAAGATTGTAGGGTAACCCGTTTAATTTGCGGTGGACCTTTTTGATGCATATATAACCCAACATAACCATATCTTTCTTTTAAGTGTATCTTATTTAACTCTTGATCAATATAAAAAGGTGATCATGGTGCATCAATATGCTTTAAGATGCTGTGACATACAATCAAATGCGAAGGCCTCTACCCCCGATGTGCCCAAGTTCTCGACTTCCTAAGATTAGGGATGTTCACAGTTCGATTTGGTCTAGTTTATAAGAAAATTTTACCAAATCAAATCAAACCAAACCAATAGAAGTTAGAAACTGAACCAAACCGAACCGAACAAATTCAATTTAGTTTGGTTTGGTTTAAACCGTCTGCCATACAAGGGAGCCCAAGGCCTAGACCTCCAGCGTTTTGGTGGAGCCCAGGCTCGCCCTTGAGGGCGCTCGGCCGAGTGCAAATAATGGGTGCAGCCAGTCTTCTTTATAGGCATCTTGAGTGCAACATTTCTTGTTATGTCCGATGTAGAAATAAACTATGAGGTATGCCCGTCAAAACACGTCTGTTCTGCCCCACACAACTATGCCTTTAGTCCTATATTGTGTAAATAGAAAACTTGCTGCCTAGGGATTCTATAATATGCCCAGCCGACCTTGAACTTTAAACAGTGCCTCGCTGAATGGGCGCACCATCATAGGCCTTGGCCCAAAACAACTAAAAGAAAAATGTAGTAGATGATTGATTGATGTTTACATTCATCAAATAATTTGGTTTCAACGGTTTGGTTTGATTTCTACAGTTTGAGACCTATTGCAACTCGAATCAAATCGAAGGATCTTTCAAATCGAATCGAACAGAAATTTTGATTTTGTTTGGTTTGATTTTTCGGATTGAACCAAATAGTGAACACCCCTACTCGAGACCATGTAGAGGCCCACACTCCCCACCTGCCCAAGTTCCCGACTTTTTGAGAAGGTGGGACACTTGGGAGAGTTCGAAATGCTCCACACCATGCTAGCAGTCAAGGACCATGAGTTCCACAAGGCTCCTCTGCCAAGCCATGACTGAGATCCCGACTTCTTGAGAAGTCAAGGCCCTCTGGATGGCCTTCAAGACAGGGTCAGGGAGTAGCCTCCTAATTAAGACCCCTGATCAGAGGTATTGACTTCTCGAGGAGTCCGTACGCCTCAGAAGATTCGAACTTCTTACCACTCACTTGATGGGAAGCTGAATTCCACAGTAGGCAACCACCAATTTAGGGTAAGGCTGCACGATCTCTACCTCTCATCAAGAGAGGGGGTCGCGCCTTCCAGCTTGGTGACCTGTGATCCTCTGATGCCTTATAGGATGACTTATATATACAAAGGTCCCTTATCACATAGAGGTACGCCTTGATAAACACGGAAACCCCCAGAGCTCTAGCCTTTCCACTCCTCAGGGAATTGATTTAAGTATCAGAGGGTATTTTTTCTACCTAGACGAGTGACCCCCTGATCGCCTTTCCTGTGCTTGCAGGTCCCTACATGGCATTCTTCCCTTAATCAAACAAATCCCATTGCATGGAGGGGTGACCGATTAGATGGTCCCCACATATCTTAGTTTCTCACTTCTACACGATTGACACCGTTTGTAGGAACCCCATCTCAAATACACATGTTTACCTTTTCAGGAAGTTGTGTAGAGACCTAGAAATGGGGGGCTAAATAATCGTAGCAATTATTGAGAAAGCAATTATGTGCTTATGAAGAAGGCCATCCACCTTCCTCCCAAGGGGCATTTTCCCAAAAGATGAAACCGTGAGCCCACCTCCATGAGTCAAAGTCGACAATATCTTGTTAGTGAGAGCCTAGATTCCTTCCCACAACATCAATAAATGATGAGCACGTCTCTAAAGCAAGTCTAACGCAAAATGAGTTCCTTCAAAACATCGCTTCTAATAGTTCTATTTATTCTAGACTTTCCCGTAAATATTAAGTTATGCAAGGCACAGAGAAGCAAATTGAAATACCAATATCTTCTATGTAACTACTAGATCACGCCATGCACGGCCACGTTATTAATAAATGATATGGAACGTATTATGCATGTAGTTGCATGACATCAAGTTGATACATCCAGAAGATTTTCGTATAATAATAATAGATTGTAATAATTCGCATTTAGATGCTGATGCTGTCTATTTAATTGTAGATATTGTACATGAATGACCAACTCTTGTAAGAGGAATCGTGTTATCAAAGATCCAAAATGGAGCTGGGGAGCTCCGCATGCTTTCTGGATGATAGCCATTACAACCATCTGTACATAAAGATATATATATATCCACACCATGGCACTACCTCAACACACCCCAGACTGAGAGAACCGTACCTGTGGTGGTCTTCTGTATCACCGCCCTAAGATGGCCATCCGTTTCTGTTGGCAGGGGGGATGCCTCAATGGGAAAAGAGTAGGTAATGCTCCCTACTCAACATTAATAGGGCTAAGATATATCAAGGACAAGAGAAAACAAAGAGGAAAACTCCTCATTTTCTTCTTTGAGTAATATTTACTGCATAATTGGATTGTGCAACAAGTCTAATCTTACCGCACAATTTTCGATAATTAGATCATGTGTTCAATTTGATCAGTTGGACGAGTTGACATGATCAACTTCATAATATTACAATTGACAAATATCGTTTTCGATTGACAAATATAATTTTTATTAATAAATATAATTTTTGATTGATAATTATATATTTTAAAATTATATTTATCAATCGAAATATTACGAGAGAGACTATGTCAACTCGTTCAACTGACTAAATTAGTCACATGATCTAATTGCAAAAATTTATAAGTGTGACTAGACTAGTTGTACAACTTAATTATGCAGCAAAGCAAATGCTTACTCTTCTTCTTTAGTCTTTATCCTCCTGATGCAATAAGAGGCTCCTGTGGCACTGGCCGGAGTCACAGAGATCTCCCTCCTGGATTAGCGGCTTGAGTCGCAGATCTCCTCCTCGAACCCACCCAACCTATATTAACGTGCAGGAGGCAATAAGGCTTCCCTAAAGAAGCTTTTCTCATTTTTCCTTTCAAGCTGTGCAGTGGGGTTTCAGTTTCTATTAGTGGATATGGAAATTTGTTAAAGACCACCAGTTAATTAGTTATAAAAAATGAAAATATATCTCGAATAATTATAAGAGTCGAAAACAAAAATAGTTATTTTTACATTCACCAACGCGTTTTTGTTTCCTATTTATTATATATCCTGGACATATTATTTTACAAAGATTGAATTTACGATGTGGGTCCCTTTCATATCTAAGAGTGAGAATATCCCTCCACCGTTTGACAAAAATAAGGTTACCATAAGAACTAAGAGATTTTCTTAAAATTTAATGTGATTTTATAATCTATAGTTTGAGTAGATTTCATATGTAGATTTAAACTAACAGAGAAAGTAGATTTCAAATTTAAAGTTTATAGAATGCAAGAATTTATATAAACTAAAACTTTGTAGCCTTATAATTTTAATCATTAGAAGAATTTTGTCGAAAGGGAATAGTAGCAATAATTTAAAATAGGTTCTTATTATAATGACGACGATAGCTGAAACCTCCATTTACTTCCGTCTCAATGTTCGACATTTGATTTTAAAATAAAAATAGATATGGTAGCAAAAACATTCATTTCTGTTTCTGTCTTTGATAAATCTTAAGAAGCAAAAAAAAGGGGAAGGTACTATGAAATAGAGTAGAAATTATCTATTCAAGTATTATTTATTTTATATATTTTATATATAAGATTATTCTAACAATAGAGAAATTTATTGTTTAATATATACATATAATTAGTTGTAAATGAGTTGAATTCGATCAATATCACCTAGGATCAACGAGACCACCTTCCACCTATATGAAATGCTAAGGTTTTAGTATATGGGCCCAAGAGAGATCCTATAGTTGTAGGTAACGTCTTGTATAATTCGCATATATTTGTATATAACCCCTTAAATCGGGTTTAGCAAGTGCCCCTTAAAGCGGTTATAGCAAATAACTACCTAAAAGATTTTTGCAAATACTCCTCTCTGCTGGTCAATAAATGCACTTAAGAAGTCTTCGCTCAGTAAACTGCTAATGGTGCTTTTTGGAGAAGCTTACATTGTCATCGCGTGCAAAAGAGTCCTTTAGTCTGTACTTCATTCTTAACCAAGATAAGATCTCCTAAAATTATATTTTTGTATACTCTAATACATTTTTATTATAAAGGATAGAAGTTGACGGGGTAATCCGATTGGACCCATCGAAGAGATCAAGAGCCAATCCGGAAGTAGGCCGAGAGGCATCCGGCAAGTACCCGGCCCAACAGCCTATTGAGTCGAGAGTGGCCGAAGCCCAATCATCTTCGGGCCAACCCACAGGTATGAAGGAGGCCCTTAATATTTTTGTGACTTATATTTTAGTCTCTATTAATAGTCTCAAATCACCTGCCATGGGAAAAGATTCCTCACCTACTCACTGTAAATGGAACACTATTTGCATCAGAAAAAGTAAGAACTTAAGCCTTCACTCCCCTCTTAGTATATCATTATAATCCCTCAATTAGACGTTAACTTAACCGTCGAAGAGGGCTCCCCAGGACCGAGACCCGCAACCCTCACTGACAGAATTTCCTCTTCCTTCAGGCAGCTTCTCCTTGCCACCGCTTCCCGGCTTCGGACCCTCCTCTCGGCTTCGGATGCCTTGTGGATTCTCGGATCTCGCATCCCAACATCATCCATGACTGCCTCGACTGCATCAGAAGTGAACTTGATATTTTACTTACCAAATTAAAGAACATAGAGATTTTTTAAAAAATTTCCTCAGTAAATGGGAAAAACATCACACGAAGAGAGTTAAAAAAAAAAAATCTCCTTTCAATACTGACCAAGTTCAATCCAAACTTGTACCTACTTAGAGGATTTCAATTCCAAATTAAATGACCAATTCATTTATGTCACTGTGAGCAGAGATGTACCAAAAGATAAGCAGATAAAGTGCACAGATCGGGAACTTTTTAACTATGCCTCCGAGAAGATAAGCATGGACATGTTGAATTAGGGGATTGAGAACATTAATTTTCACCTTAATTCTAATGAACTTGCTTCAATTTGAGACATTTTCTTCAATGGGCCTTTGGGGAACCCCTATCTGACTGGCAAAAAGCATAACTGCATCTAGAGTTAGATACTCCTCTGGAACATCGAATATACGAGACCACAATTCTGCAAATTTCAACTCATATTTAGACGGAGATACACCTGGTTTAGTCTTCTCAACCAGCACCAGATCGTTGTTGAACAACCAGGGAACTCTTCTACAAACTTTGTCAACATCTGCTAACTCAGAGAATCTAACCATGAATTTATTGTTGGGATAGTCAAGCATTACCCAATGACCACTAAGATTCCACATTTTATGCATCCACTCTTTCAAACCTGCAGGACAAATGGGAATATCTGCTTACCGTCACAATTGATCAGTCCCCCATGATTCAGCTAAGGGCGTTCTATACCTCAAATCAGATGCACTCGATCGGAAGAGGTTTATGTCTGTGTTGGACTTGGAAGAGCCAATGACCTGTATTTATATCGAAGTGAATGGCTAAGGGAATGACACCATGCCGAGACTGGGATGTACGATCGGAGGCCACAACTAGCTCGGCGTCTACAACTCTCTTAAGAGGAGGTCCCCGCCTAGTTGCGAGCATGCGCACATGGGCCTGCATATATGCCATGCGCCACTGGGATATTTTTACGTCTGCATGGTTCTCTAGGTCGGTGTGGGTGGCTCCATCTAACTCTAAACCAACTGATCCTATAGTGCAGCAAAGGATGAGATTGATCGTTCCCATGCAGCTGGTGTCAAGCCCACGTTATCCATGCAGTCAATGGCACTCGGGATCGATTAGTGTAGAAGGGCAACAAAAATGTCATGGAAACTGTCCTTGTTCTTGGATATCATCATAAATCAGCATGCAAGCTCGATCGTGTTTGACTGAGATGAGCACGATGGACTTAGAGCCAACTGTCCCCATAGGAGATCCAAACCCCATCGAAGTTCATCAGTGCTGCTCGAGAGAGGAAACTAACAGGAGACGGAATATTTCAATGATCACTTCCTTGAGCGTGCGAACGCAAGGGGTTGATGCATATATGTTGCAAATGCGTGCTCCATCGGGTCTTATCTATGTTTCACCAAGTTAGACTATTTGTCCTGGACGTCGAAGAATGGTGAGTTATTTTTCACCAAACAAATTGCTGCTTGAGCATGCATGCTGTTGAGAGAGAGAGAGAGAGATCCTATGGACCTGCCATGACGCAACTTTCTCTCAAAACAAGATTAATGTTGTTTTTAATGATGTTTGTAGAAGACCCAGTAAGTGCATTAATATGGATGAGTCCACAAGTAAGCACGTTAATATTGTTAATAGAGATGGATATATCTAAACCCATGGGCAGGGAGGTGGCCCACGTGCCCTTTCTTCTCCTATGAATATTACGACTAAAAAGAAAAGAAAATGATGAAAAAGAAAAAAGACAAGTGGTCCCCATGAGGACAAAAGGTTTCTAAAAGCGAAGGTAGGTGAAAAGCAAGGAAGAGCCAATGAGAGGGACCAAAATGTTGATGTCGATGCCCAATGATAGGGGCATATTCTATCTTATCCCTTAGGAATTAATACCTTCTACCCCCCTCCCCCCAAAATGCCCATGCTCATAGATATAAAAGCGAGGGCTCTACCCCCATGAGAAGCTTGGAGATGGTGAGCAAAGAAGAAGAAGAAGAAGGAAAGAAAGAAGTGAGCAAGTCGTTCCCCTCTTCCCCTCCCATTTCCAGCACACACATAGAGAGAGAGAGAGAGAGAGAGAGAGAGGAAAAAGAAGAGAGAAGGAGAGGAAGAAGAATAATCAAGGGGTCATCTCCTTCCTCATCCAATCCAAAGGTAGAGGGAGATTGCGACATGTTTCCTTTCTTATTTTTCTTACATTTTGTACTCTGAAATCTAAGTTTCAATGTTCTTATCCCCTCCCCCCTTCAAACATGCTCTCCTATTTTTTCAGTTAAAAGTGGTGTTTTATTCTTCGTAGTTGTCATATTTCTTATGGGGAATGCCAAGAGGGGCTTCCCTCCATCACGGGGAAGGCCTCCCTTAATCCAAAATCCCCCTAAATATATTGATATTGATCAAAATAGTGAGTGTTATCCGATTTTCTACTCTGCATGTTTTGGGAGTTATGATTTGGGGGAGCTTCTTTGGAAATCTTTAACCCTCTTGGGTTGACCTAGGGAGGACGTCCACCATATGGATAAGGATTCCCCATGACCATAAGCCCCAAAGAGCCCTCAAAGAATGATATTTCTTTTTGTTATTAAGTTATGTCCATAATGTAAGGATCGGATGGAGAGAATAAGAACGCAGCGGAAACTATGATTTAAAATAAAGTATCGAAGTCACCAATCCGTTTCAAGAAAATTAGAACGAAGAATGGGTAATTGTTCCTCACGTTGCACGGATTCTAATCTGCAACCATTCGGTTTCAATGGAGCGATGCCGCTAGCCTTGCAGATGTCTGACCTCCAACGGTATTCACGTGGTCCTTCTATTGTGATATCGTCCTCGCTCTCTCATTCTGTTCGGTGCGATCATCGAAGTTCCTCCTTTGCGGCGATGCCTGCGGCATAGGGTGAAGCTCTCCAATTATCGGAGATGGAAGCGGTTAAGACGGAGGAGGGGACGCCCGACTCGAGGGGGTGCACAGAACGAGAGAGAGAGGGAGAGAGAGGGGTGGCCAGCAAGGGGGAAATCCCTAAAGCATGGCCCAGGGTTCCCACACGGCTATTATTTATATTAAGTTGGGCGATTTTTCGCAAAAACTCCTAGTTTCATATAAAATCCTCTTCATTATCCCGAATTAAGAACCTTTGTACGTGTAACCCTTTAGGCCCAAGTGCCAATTTGATTTTCAGTCCATTAAGCCCAATAACACTTTATTTGCTTAAAATAATTAATTAATATCACATATTCAATTAATTACTTAACTGAATTGCATCTTCATGCAAATTCGTCTAGACCTCTGATCAAATTGGGTTCCAAGTAACACCGCATGATCTTGTAATGTAATGGGGTTAAGCAACTCACTCAAGGAACCTTTCCGTCCATAGTTACTGCGTAGATATAATTCTTCATCCATACAATGCTCCTGAGTCAACCTAGGTTATGGTGAACTGTCAAACTCTAACCAGCCACCTTACTTGGATTCGACGGGTCTAATCTGTGTTAAAGAACCCCTTCTCTGGCACAGCGTCCACCCTAGCCAGGGATTCCCACGCATCTTACTTGGAGCATTCTCTTTCTGATTACCGAGAGTGAATGATTCTTTATTGAACATACGATCACCTTCAAAGATCTTATGCTGAACTCGATCCTTAACTGTTGAGAATCCTATGGTTATGGATTCATTAGACAAGGTGTCTTTGGTGTCTCATGTTCAAGGACCATCTATGCAACTGTGACGTTGGATCTAGCTGGTTGACAGTTAGGTAACTTACTATTCAGCGATCTAAGTTGGATCAGTTCAATGAACTTATTCACTAATGAGTATCTATAGCTTCAACATAGTGTCTCCACACAAGTGACCGTGAGATCAGTCACCCTCATCATATGAGATGAAGAAACATGTGCTAGTCTTACTGGGTATCTGATGTCCTTCTCAGATACTCTGCGACTAGAAACAATTAAGAGTGTGTCTTTATAGGTTGTCAGTCTCAACATTATGATCTCGTCATAATCCAACAACTATTGCATGCAATCATGGACTTCACTATGACACAAATAATAATGATAACAATTAAGAATTGAATTCGATTTACACCTAATGAATGTTTATTAATATAGTTAAATAATTGAACAAGATCATGTTCGATCGGCTTGTAGGCCACACATAGAACTAACACATACCCCCAATGTTTGATCTCTTTGTTTTTAGGTTTTTTTTTCTTGCAATGGTCAATAGCTCAAGCCATGGGGGTACCCAAGGGAGACCCTCCACTCGTTGGAGGTGGGATTCCAAGGGCATTAGTCCCCCAACACTCACCATGCAAGGGGAATTCTTCAATGTGAAATCAAAGATCAGTACAGTGCTTTTGAATTATACCGAAGTTTATCCTTTGAATTGGGCATGATTCAATTAATAGAAAGGTTTAATGCTATGCTTAAGTTGTATTTCAAATGTTCTTTTAAGGTCTCAATCCCCTTTTCATGATATTTTCTAATGTATGAGCTTCATTTTAAACTCACGTGTAGGTGTGGGTCTATAGGTTGAGTTTGTGCCCTTCCTATTAGTTAAATTGTGATGGAAACAAGAGTTTAGTTCCATTCTAAACCTATTTGGATGCCCCTCATGCCTATGGTCATTTCTTTTCAACCCAATGAAGGTATTTAGGGGCAGAAATTTCGGATTTCTTCTAGTTCCTCCAACATGTGATCAGAATTCTGTTATGTTTCTTAAAAAAGTTAAGATTTTTCTAATGTTTCCTCAAAAGAAGTATGAACGGATTATCTAGCAATTTTAAGGCTAGAGTTACCTATTAAAAGGGCCTCTCATAGAAATCATGTTACTCCAAACCCCCATTTCATGTAGGCAAGTTTGGATAACAAATCCCAATGCCCTGTTCTAAGTGATAGGTGGAGTTCTTATCTCCCCTCATGTAGAGGCTTGATGGAGTACTCATTGTGGGTTTTCTTATACCTCGAAGGTATTAAGGGCAACCTCTATGCACACGGTGATCCCCCTTGGTAGCGACCTTAAGATCGACAACCCTATACGATCCCTATTAAAGGATGGTCCTTCGGGTCCTTTTCATGGCATGGTTTCCCATGAACTTCCAAAGCCCCCCATTAGGTTCTACTGGTGGAGGTTGCAAATTCATCTTAAATCATCCTATTGGACATTTTAATGTCTAATAAGATGGCCAAGAAGAATAGGAAGGTCTTGAGAAAATCATGTCATTTGAAAGGCATGTTATAAGGAACGCTCCTTCAAAAGGGTTCCATGTGGTCATAATCAAAGTTCCCAGAACATGTTAGTCTCATGCCTCTGAAATCCGTGATGATTCTTAGTCATCTCAAGTTTGAGAGGAAATGAAACTAAGTTAGTGTCAGAATTTTGAGTATGTACCCGTAGATCTATGGGGTTTTTAAAAGGGATCGGGACCACCAGGTACAAATGATTTTTCTTCGACCGAGGTTTCCCTAATTTGACTTTACTAATTGTTACTAACTTGACTTGCAAGCCACTTGCAGCTTGACTGTGCAGGTTCATCAAAGGGCTAGTGTAACTGGTTGAGTCTGCACCCCCTTGGTGCAGACTCAGCCCCTGTTGTGATAAACAATCCATTACCCAGATAAAGAGACTCTTTAAAGTCTTAAAAAATGACTTACAACCCCCGCCACAATAAATGACGCACTCCGAGAATGAAGGGACCTCCCAGAATAATAAAAGATGAGTTTAAATTGAAATTATTGTATGAGTTATTGCTAAGAACAGAAGATCATCATGTCATATCCATAATGTCAAAAACTGGACAATTGCGGGATGAGTCTACATGCGCCCCTGCCGTAGCCCCTTGTTAAAATTGATGCTTTTGCAATACATTTGAGATACAATTTTCTGTAATTCAATCCAAAATTCAATACCTATTCCACAATTATGTCTAAGTCTGCACCCCCCTCACATATTCATTTTGATAAAAAAGGGTGCGGAAATACCAGATAAATGAAAGAAGGATTTTTCCCAAAACAACCCGTCAAAGATCACTAGGAACATTATAAATACTCCATGATATGTAATAAAGTCCATTTACAATGAAGTTTTAACTCTATCAAATCAATGGTCAATTACAAAATAAAAAATCCACTGAGTCTGCGATTGTAAAGTGTGGCACAGGCTCAACCCTTCAACAAGTTGTTTCTTCAAAAACTGAATTTCCTGCTATTCTCAAAACCACATATGCATTCTAAAATCTTGGAACATCTTTCCAAATCTCAAGTGGGCTCCCGCCTTAAAAGAGGTTTCGTTCAAACACTTGAATATCTTCTTAAGGGTGAGTCTGCACCCCTAGCATAGACTCAACTCCCCTTATTTAATAAATATGATCCCAGGTGATTGTATCTCCATCTCCATGCATGCAAATCATGATTAAGTAAATTAAAAAACATTCAATAAAAGTTTTCAGCATAGAACAAACAAAATATTAAGTTTTTACTCCTTAACAGATTTGAGTCTTCGCCCCTACAGCAGACTCAGTTACTAAAATTGCATTCTAATGTGAAGACTTGAAATCCTCAAGTCTTATCCATCCATGTTAGTCCAAAAACTCCAAAAGATGTTATGCATATCTTACAATCAAGAATCAAACGGAGTTCAAACATTTTCGTCTTACTTTCAAAGGGTAGCTAGAAGAATGAAATAAAATGGCAGTTGAGTCTGCGCCCCCGTCGCAAACTCAACCACCGAACTTTCATTCAAGCATAAAAAACTTGAAATCTTCAAAGCTCTCCCATCCATATCAAACTAAAAACTTTAAACATGCCCTGTGTTCCCTACAATCACTAATCAAATGAAGATCAAACCATTTTGGCTCAATCCCAATGGTTGATTGAAGGAAAACAAGTTGAGTTTGCACCCCCTCTGCATACTCAACCTTACAAATCAAGAAGTGAATAAATTTGAAACATTTTATCTGAAAATCAAAGTTGAAATTCATAATCTTTTGAAACCAAATATGTCACGTCATGGTATATTTCCTTTATGTTATTTCACAGGGCATTATGCTAAGTTTTTCCGATAATTAATCAAGGATTTTTCTCCTCGGAGGATATAATTAACGCTATTCATTTATGGATAGCGGGATTGGATCAAACAAACAATTACAATCACTTGATTAAGTCAAATAAAGTGCACCGATAAACTCAAATCCCTTAAAATTATAAAAAAATTTCCAACGATTTCTAGCACGTTCGGTGGAACCTGTCCTCCCTTTATCTTCTCGTCAAAAGAATAAAGCTAACGCCCTCTCTTCGAAGTATTGATTGTCTCTTTGTTATATTACAGGAGACTCAATAGAGCCAAAGGTCTTCTTTGGACCCCTTATGGTTGAAAATCATACTCGCAATGTGTAAGGATTGAGGTTTCGGATTCAGTTATCGGGTCGGTTTCAGTATCGGACCCTTTGGTTTGGACCATTGTGGATCTGGTGCATAGTCTATTTATCGCATCGAGCTTGCTCGACGCGATTTTGTATGACGTCGGTATGGGGGGACGCCATTTAGGAGCCATGCTACTATGTCGCGTGGGCCAGCATTGGGGCATGTGTGTACGGCCCCGGTGGCATGGTCTGATTGGCGTCGTGCGTGGCAGACGCGATTCAGACATCTGTCAGTATACGACCCCGTCCTGTCGTCTGAATGGCGTCGTCTAAGAATGACATGATTTGGCCTGTTTTGGTTTGACGCCCCGAGCCTTCCCTCCTTTTTCTCATTCTCTCATTTCCTCTCTCTCTCCTTCCTCTCATCGAACCCTTCATTCCCCTTCCTCCTTCCCTCGCTTTCCTATTTCCATTCTTCCTCTTCCTCCACTCCAAACCCCTCCCACCTCTCACCACTACCACCACCATCTCCTCCGCGGCACCTTACTCTCTGGATGGCGGCCGACGTTCCGGTGGAGTGACGGCGTCCACGGTGGTACCGGCGATAGCTTGCGGTGTAGCGGATCGGCGGCAAGGAGCTATGAGGAGTTCAAGTAACCGATAGGGTGAGGACCTCACTTGATGTCAATTTGTTTTAAATCATGACTTCCCGCTTTAGAGCATGCTATGGTTATGTGAGGGGGATTTTAGGGCTTGAAATGAACATGTTCTAAGGGTTTTTGAATTGAAAGAGGATATTTTCAAAAAAATGATTTAGCATATTATTGTTTCAAGCGTCAAATGGCATCGAGACCGGGTGACACCATTTGAAATAGTGTCAACCTAGGTCGACGCGATTTACGATTTTTTCGATTCTCGAGATCAGTGTGGGGATAAAGAGCTGAATAGCGTTGGCCATGGGCGACGCCATTCAGGCCAGTATCTCTAGGTCCCAGTGCTTGAAATATAGAAAACCTGTTTCGAGATCTTAAATGACGTCGGCCATGGGCGACGCGATTCAAGACCGAACTACATTAATCTCTGTAATTAACATATATGTCTATTGTTAATCAATTATGTTAAATGTATGCTTGAAATCATAAATTAGGGGTGGGGATTTTCATGTGACCGAATCGCAATATGTTAGTATTTTTGTGATCGTGGACCTAGAGTAACAGTTGTTAGTACTTGACACCCTGTGTCGGTGTGGGAGTGACGCAGTATCGGTGTGGGAGTGACAAGGTGACACCTAGTAGGCGAGGGTCACCTGGTGTACCCCGGGGTAACAGTTAGTACTGGTGTGAGAGTGGTACACTTCGGATTGTTACTCGTGGCTGGGAAGAGGCAGAACTACCTAGAGCTAGATAGGCTGGAGTAGCCAGCGTACTATCCTAGCGGTTGCTGTTCCGTCCCAACAGGTCGGTGTTTTCCTCGTTGGCTTGACAATTTCTGGTGTGTTCCTTTTTGGTGGACGTGTGATTCACTTACTGCTTTACTTACGCTTATATTGCCCTTAACCTTGCGTTATTGCGATATTGGATGTGTGTGTGGGAGGTGGGGATCGAAGGATCCCTACTGAGTCTATTCTGATGTGACTCACCCTTGCGATTTTCAGGTGAGGGTTCTCGGCAGGCGTAGCGTTGTGGGGCCTCGTCTCAGGTTGTGCGCCACCAGTCACTGTTCCGGAGTATGCTCCGATGTAGTTGTTCTTTTACTTTCATGCATGTACGCATAATTATTTCATTTCAGTTAGATTTTGTAATTATTTGTTGAGTCAAGTCGAATTGTAATAATTTTTAATTCCTTCACTTTCTTTACAATTGAATGTTGTGTAAATTGTTTAGCTTAGTTTATCATTTATTTTTCAAATTTATTTGAGATCTTGGTTCGGTTCTTAATTTTAATGATTCAGTACCCATTTAGTAATCGGATCCCTGATTATAGAATAACGGGTCGTTACACGATAGCTACGTGGCGGTACCTGTGGCCTTCAGGAGCTTCCATAACATTATCGACTTCCTGAACTTCCTCGAAGTGGTCTTCGTGCAACCTAAGCTTATTTATGATATATTTGAAGGACAAATCGTCAGTTGTCTTGTGATTCACAGCGATACTTCATCGTCTTCAAGGCAACACCATAAGAACTTTTAGAAGAAACAAAAGCCTCAATTCAAGTCCAGGACAGTCTCTGCTCAACTCTTTAGGACAAAGAATTAGTTCTTATTGGGAGTCTACGGGTCTTTCTAGATGGCAGTGAAATTGGTTTAGTTCCAAAAATGCGCTGGTTCTGAGTGTTCATGTCTAAAATTCCTTCCAGGTAATTGAAGACATAGACAGGTAGAGGAAAAGAAATGAAAGAAAAATCAGAAAAGAGAAGGCCAGAGCTAAGAGATGTGAAGAACAAGAAAGAAATCTTGAACCACTATATTGGTGAAGGACTATAAAATTTTATAAGCCACCAGCCAAGCAAGTCTGGGTGCCCAAGCGTGACAAAGAACACCATTTGGAGAGAAGCCAAGACAAGTCTTCCCGTTACACAGAAGACAAATATGGAAACCATTCGAAAGAGAAATGACACAAACCAAGTTTTACAAAAGAAAAAAAAACTAGTTGAAAGGTGCAAAAACCATGATCCAGAGAGATCTTCAGAATTGTTTATATTCCAAATACTGCAGTCACATTCTCCTCGTGCGAGGAGGTTAGTGAGGTTCATCCAGAAGGGCCTCATTATCTATTCATGTCATACCATCAGTAAGCACGGGGCATTGTCCGAAAATCCAAAAGAAATAAGAGAATTAGCTTCCAGGCTTGACTTAGTAACTTGAAGAATGCGAGCAATGACCATAGTTGCCGAGAATTTTCCTACTCTCTTAGAGAGTGTTGATGAAGAAGCAAAGCTATCTACAAATGTCATTGAAACTTCAGGTTAAGCTCCTCTAGCATCAGCAGAGCAACAACTCCCTCAACATAGCTCTCAGTTGAAAGAAGAAAAGCCAAGCATAACTCAATTAATGTTGTAAGATATTGAAATGTAGAAAAAACAACTGAAAGAAAAAGATGTTCAATTGCAGGGGGGCATGCTTAGTTGCTAAAGAAGGGAGTGCCTCGATATCTTCCAATCCCCAGATACCCAACCCTCCAATTCCACCTCCTCCATCTCAAAGTTTGCTAAACCCACCTTTACAGCCTTTCTGGCCTGTCCATGAATAATTTGGCAGCATACATCTAGGTATCCTCTAGCCAAGCTGCTCCTATTCCAACATCTCAAGTTAATCTGATGATAGATGCTTCAGTCATGCCATTTCAAGCCTCTCAAGTCCAGGGGGCTAATTTCTTCCCAAATCATGTAGATCTTGCTACTGCTCAGAGGCTTATGCGATAACAACTAATTGATATGAAGTTGTCTTAAAGGGTAGAATGTACCTTTACTATATATAATGTATATAAAGTGCCATACCTGGTCCATCATGCTATGAAGAGGCTACCACTGGGAATGACTAAGGTGTTGAAGTTTGAGAAGGTTAATGGCCAGGGTAATCCATAGGAGCACTCGACGTACTACACCGGAGCCATGGGAGACCTGGCTATCGATGAATCATATATGTTGAAGTTCTTTGGATCTTTTTTGGTTGGACTTGCACTTGAATGGTATTCTTCTCTTAAGGTCGATTTCGTAGCAAGTTGGACCGATCTCTAGAAGCAATTGTAAGATAGATTCTATATGGTCGAAATAGAAGTTACTCTTGCAGAGTTATATCAAGTAAGAAAATAATGAACCTGCCTCAAAATTCATCATAAGATAGAGGAATCTTAGCATGAAATGTAAAAAACCACCATGTCAGGAAGATGCAGTGACGATATGTAAGGGTAATTTGAAGAAAGAAACTATTTGGTTGAAAATAGATAAATGCAAACAAACAAATAATGGTTACCATGGTAAGGTTACCACCTCATCCTTTCTCCTTCTCACTTATTTTATCTTCTTGCACCATTTTATCTTTTTTTTAATGCTTTTCTTTAATGCTAGTTTAGTTGATTTTTTAAATGACCTTAAAAATATGAAATATCATTAAACTAAAAATCATGAAATTTATAAAATTTCAATTGATAGAAAAAATAAAACATATATCCAAATGATAAGTCAAAAGTAACTTATGACATAATTTCTAACAAACTTCCTTTAAACATGCATCTGAATACCATATAATACCCAAGAAAATAATAGAAACATAAATCCGTATAATACCTAAGAAAATAATAGTTACTTTCAACCAATGCATCGGAGCACTGTAAAATTATTTTTGATACTTGTTGTGACCTTCCTTTGCAGTAAAAAATCCAAAATGACAAACCTACAATTAGGTTGTAAGACAGAATGTGTCCGGTGTGAGTTACGAGAACACAGCTCTCGAGGTTATTTTTAAAATTTGCATTTAGCTCCATCCTCTGCAGCAAGCTTAGCGAATATTCTTGGTCTGAAGAGCAGAGGATATAACCACAACATTGCTAAGGATGTCGTGGGGTTTGTAATTGTTGCAAGAAGAAAACGTGTGTGCTCATCCACAAAGTATTGCCTGTTTTAATCTATGAAGATAACTTCATGATTTTGTCTTTTTTAAAAAAAATTATTGTTAGAAAATGTGAGGAGTCTCTTATAAACATAAAATTGTCTTCTTAATAATTGATATGAGACTATAAGTGTCTCCATTTTTGTGCCTCAATAACAATTATATCTCAAAGTTAAGAGAATATATACAAATATAATGATTTATAAAAACATATCTGTAACATCTCTTAATATTTGTTATATAAAAACTAAAATGATATAAGAGATAATTTTATATTAGCCACTATTATGTTAAATATACATTCATATTATTTTGTAACGACATGGCAGACGAGCATCATATCTTTGGAGAATTTCTCATACTCTAGAAATACATTTGTTTCAGAAAATAAGATTTTTTTTTTTTTAACTTTCTATTTTTTAATATCAAAATCCCCGTACCTATAAATAGAAGAGGAGGGCACATGTCCGCACTTGCGCTAAGGATGGGGATATATGTACAAATATCCTTCTAGTGCTGGAGCCCAGCCCACATTTATTCGGCTCAAAACTCCCGTCGAGCTGCGGCCGCCCTCCCCGCGCTTCCCTACGACGCCCTCCGCCGCCTTAAGCCCACGCCCTCCGATTCCCTGGCACTCGGGTAGCAGAGCCGCCCGCCTCCAAAACGATGTTTTCTGCAGTTTGCTGGGTGCCCAAGGGCGCTTCCAAGGTCACCCCGGTGGCCGCCGAGCCGCCCTCCAAGGAGGAGATCGAGGAAATCCTGAAGGAGGGGGCTTTGGAAAGAAGGTAGCACCCTTCGCCCTCCTCCCACTCTTCCTCCTCTCAAAAGACACTTTCTTTTCGCATATGATGATGATTTCTATCTTTCTCTTTCTTCTTTTGCAATCCAGCGTGCTACATAAGTGGTTTGCTGTGTGCTTGATCAGTGTAGCATGCATAAAAAAATGATCTTTTTGGCTTTTTGTATCGTTTCTGCAGTGGGGACAGTGAGGAGGAGGGAGATGAAGACATGGAGGTTGACATTTCCAAGCAAGCTGAGGAAGTCGCCCATGCTTTGGCTGCCGCCGAGGCTCTTGGCCAGACAAAAGGGGATGCAAGCTCCAAAGGGTTCCAAGATATATCTGATGGCCTCCGGGAGCTCAACATGGATAATTATGATGAGGAGGATGATGGTATAGTCATAATTCATATATCTGTTTAGCTGCCCCTGTTTATTCCTTGCTGGTTGTTCCTCTAATTTGTTTCTGTTGCTCGTCCTTGTAAATGCCATGACATTCCTCTTTTGGATGGTTTTCAGGCATCGAATTGTTTGGTTCGGGGGTTGACGATGCTTATTATCCTAGTAATGACATGGACCCCTACTTGAAGAACAATGATGTGTGTAATCTTCCTTTTTCTCCCCCACTAATGCGTTGTCTTTTATTGAGAAACCGACTAAATGTGCAAGCTTTGCTGGCAGGATGATGACGATGAGGAGGAGGAGGAGGACATGACAATAAAACCAACAGATGCAGTTATTGTATGCGCACGATGCGGGGAATCCAAAGATGACCTCGGCAATCTAGAGGTGAATACTCAACTTTTTTTTGTTTAATTTTTTCAAGTGCATGCAGGCTTCAGATATTTGTCTGTGCAACTTATACATTTGACAATTGCTGTGTTCTTCATAAGTTCCTTGGGAAAGGAAAACTTTTCTTCCTAGTCTAAGAAATATTTAGGTTAGGTGATTGTTAGGAAAAGTCTAGTCTCATGTGGGTTAATGCTAAATCTCGGCCTTGCTAAGGGAGGACGGGAGGGGAAGAGAAAGAGTGGGTGGGAGAGAGAGATAATTTTCCCCAGAAAAGAGGTTTTCTCAGATGTAGAGAAAGGAAAACTTTTCAAGTACTTTTCCGACCCAAGAAACAAAAAAGTTTTCCCAACTGTTTATTTCCTAAATCTCTAACCTTCGGAAAGCAACTTTTCCAGACAGTAGACTTTTCTGTCCTATTTCCTCGAATGCATAGCACAGAATAACTGTCATTCCAGAAGAAAATTCTTTCCCCATCTCCAATAGAGTATTGAATGCCTCTGTTTAAGAAACAACAGCTTGCCCAATGCCTTTACATTCTAGTGAAACAGATGTGTGGCCTTTAGGTCCAGCTGCAAACCTTCTTGTGTTTTTGTAATATCTCAACCTGATAAAAAAATATGCTGCTAGCCACTTTTGGTCATCCAACATCTCTCAAATCCACTTTCTTAGGATAGAAGGTTTATCTCTTCTAATACAGTTCAGTCACCTTATTAATATATCATTTTTTGAGAACAATGGGGCCCTTCCTGGGCTATGAGCTGTGAAAATCTCTTGATGCACGGCCAAACAGATATGGGATGAAATCATGAGTGTTTGAAGTGTTTGTGGTGGTGCATGAGTGCCACCAAAGGGATTCACATGATCTTTGAGTGCAATTGGAATCTCCATGTGGGCTATGGTATCTGCCTAGTCTTCATCTTATTATTGTTTGCCAAATCATTTGGCTCAAGGGCAAGGCTTTTATATAGTAGCCTTTGTCACCTAGGTGGGTGAAACAAATATTCTAAGA
Organism: Zantedeschia hybrid cultivar; assembly: GCA_030544215.1. Taxonomy (NCBI): domain Eukaryota; kingdom Viridiplantae; phylum Streptophyta; class Magnoliopsida; order Alismatales; family Araceae; genus Zantedeschia; species Zantedeschia hybrid cultivar. Next base: position 7,415,723 of record JARZZO010000001.1, read on the forward strand.
AAGTCCTTGGGGTCCCCAAGGTCATCAGAAGGTTGTCCTCTCTTCTGATACGATGGGGGATCAACTTGTTCTATCTGGCTGTTGTATGAACAATCCAGTGGAGGCAGATATAGGACATAATTCAAATATGAGGGGCCAGATTATTCCGTATGAAGACTGTGCTGAGCCGTTGGCTGTGAAGCAGGTTATAGATGAAGATGCTTGGGCAGAGGAGATTATTCACTTTGGACAGCGTATAGGTATTTTTTTCCAAGGCAGAGAAGGCATGGTTCTGAGATTTCTGAAGAAACTTAGAAGAAGTGATGCCCTGCAACTTTCAGTCAAAAGGAAGGGCACGGGAGGAGGTTTGAAGATAGGCAAGAGAGAAGCTGAATTTGTGAAGAACAATGTGCTTGTTGATAGTCTTAGAGGGAAGAAGGTTAAGGAAGGTGGGCTGCATATGGTTCCTTTATGAAATTGATATCCTGGAACATTAGGGGACTGAATGGGGACTTAAAGGCTAGAGCTGGGAAAGATTTTGTTTTATCACTTCAGTTAGACTGTATTTGTTTGCAAGAAACAAAGATGAAAGAGTGTGACAACCTTACCTTAGCAAGATTGGGGGGACCATTATTAGACCATGTTGCAATTCTTCCGGTTGTTGGACTAAAAGGTGGGCAGTTGATATTGTGGAATGGGAACAAACTTGATGGTTATGTTTGTGATGTGGGGTGTTATAGTATTTCGGTTGCCTTCAAGTGGAAGGGTAGAAGATCTAATTGCAGCAGTTGCTTTGTAGTCAAAGGCGAGTGAGGCGTTCGCCTAGGCGACGAGGCGAGGCGAGGCGATGATAACTCGCCTCGCTTTGGGCTGAGTCGCCTAGGCGAACGTGGTAAACGCCTCAAACGTTGAGGCGCTCGCCTCAGCGCGCCTCGGACGCCTCCGTCGCCTAAGCCCGCCTTAGCCCGGTCCGTTCCCATGCACCCGGCCCATTTGGTCCAACCCAAAGGGCCCAATGCCCGGGCTATAAAACCGAACCTTTAACCCCCCCTCCCCTGTCCCGATTTATTACGAACCCTAACGCCCGCAGAGCTTCCTCGTCCTCCTGCCCTTCACAGTCGTTAGGGTCGCAGCTGGTAGCTTCACAGTCCCTCCCCGGCGACGGTGACGGTGATGGCGCAACCCTCCGGCGTCGGCAACGGCGACGGCACATCACTCCGGCGACGGCGAAGCACTCCGACGACGGGGATCTACGTAAGTCCTCTCTCCCTGTCTCCCGATCCCCTCTCTGTCTCTCTCCATGTCTCGCCCCTCCCCCGACCCTCTCACTCTCTCTGTCTCCCTCCTTGTCTCCCTCCCCTCCCCCCTCTCAAGCTCTCACTCTCTTTCTCTCTCTCCCTGTCTCTCAATCCCCTCTCTGTTTCTCTCCATGTCTCGCCCCTCCCCCGACCCTCTCACTCTCTTTGTCTCCCTTCCCTCCCCCCTCTCAAGCTCTCACTCTCTTTCTCTCTCTCCCTGTCTCTCGACCCTCTCTCTCTGTCTCTCTCCCCATCTCCTCCAACTCCGGTGTCCTCCGTGGACTCCGGCAGTCATCTTCACGAGGTAAGCCTCTCTCTCTCTCTCTATTGCACTCCCCCCCCAACTGCACACTCTCTCTCTCCCCCCCTGCGTTGTGTATGAAGTTACAGAAGCCTTTGTAACTTCAATATGTAGAGGCCAACTCCTCTCTCTTACAAGACCCAAAGCCCCCCCCCCCCCTCTCTCGGCACATGTCTTAGTGAAACATACACTGCACAGGACCAAAGCCCCCTCCTACCCCCCTCTACAGTCATTTTGTTAGGCTTTTTTTTATGTATTTTTGACATATTTAATAATATAATTATATATCTGGATTTTTTTATATTTTTTAAATAAATGTCGCCTCAAACGCCTAGGCCATCGCCTAGGCGTTTGAGGCTAAGGCGACCCCCCCATCGCCTCGGTCGCCTCACGCCTCTAACTACATAGAGCAGTTGGGTAATTTCCTCAGTTTATGGTCCACATTTTGATCAACAGAGGGAGCTGTTTTTCCAAGAACTCTACATGCTTCATTCTCTCTTTGGTGGAGCTTGGAGTGTCGTTGGAGATTTTAATTGTGTTAGGTTCCCCCGGGAAAGGTCGGGTATGCAGACATGGAGAAAGGAGATGCATAGATTTAATCAATGGATTCGGGAGGTCAATCTTATTGATTTAGAAATTCCAAACAGAAGGTTTACTTGGTCTAATCTTCAGGCTGGGAGTAAACAGTCAAGGATTGACAGGGTTTTGATATCCACTGAATGGTTCAACAGGTTTCCTATGACACAAATCAAAGGATTATGTAGGACTGTTTCAGATCATATTCCTTTGCTACTTTTGATGGAAGACAAGAAAAAGAAATACAGAGTTTTCAGATATGAATTAAAATGGCACAGGGAGGAAGGCTTTAAAGAAATGATTATCAAATGGTGGAATGATGCTTCAGGGGCTGTTTCAGCTATTCTTAACTTTCAGGGCAAATTGAAGAGGATCAAGAAAGGGTTGAAATTATGGGCTGCACAGAAATCTGGGAAAGCATTTGCAGAGAGACAGTGTTTGAAGAATAAAATTGAAGAATTGGAGGTGAAAAGCGAGAATTTGGTTATATCAACACAGGAAATGCAAGCACTTAGAGAGGCTAAAAGCATGTTAAATGAAGAGCTGCTGAAGGATGAAATCAGATGGAGATAGAGAGCCAAAGAGCATTGGTTAAAAGAAGGGGACAAAAATACTTACTTTCTTCCACGCTGTGGCAAGTGCCAAAAAGAGGTTTCTATCCATTGATCATATTAGAGATAATGAGGTTGAGATTGATGAACCTAATGAGATCAAGATGAGGTTTGTTGATTTCTACAAGAATCTCTTTTTGGAAGATTTTCCTTTGAGGCCACATCTCGAAGAAGGTTTGCTTCCTAAGTTACATGTTTCTGAAGCGGATGAATTGTCGATACCTTTTTCAGAGGAAGAAATCAAAGAGGCTGTCTTTAGTATGGATTCAAATAAAACTCCGGGTCCTGATGGGATGTCCTTAGGGTTCTATCAATTTTTTTGGGAGACTATCAAAGGGGATCTTCTTAAGGCTGTCCAAGAATTTTATGATAACCCGGAAAGGATTAAAGTTCTTAATGCAATCTTTTTAGTCCTTATCCCAAAATCAGAGGGAGCAGAAAGAATGAATGATTTTCGCCCCATTAGTTTACTTAATGGGCAAGATTATTACCAAGATGTTGGCATCTAGGTTCAAGAAAGTTATCTATAAGATTGTGGGTGCCAACCAATCAGCATTTGTGCAAGGTAGAAACATACTGGATAATTACATGGCATCATATGAGGCTATTCACCACTACAAGATTAGAAGAAAGATGGGTGTCTAATTGAAGATTGATTTTGAAAAAGCTTATGACAGAGTCAGCTGGAATTGTCTTAAAAAATCTTTGGAGCTCATGGGCTTCAATGGGAGATGGATTAGTTGGGTGATGAGTTGTATATCAACCTCTTCATTTTCTGTCTTGGTTAATGGGGAGCCTTGTGGGTATTTCAAGAATTCTAGAGGTCTACGACAGGGGGATCCTATGTCACCTTTTTTTTTTTTTTAATTGGCCAGATTTTAAGTACACTGTGGGACAATGCAGCTCAACAGGGTCTGATTGATGGGTTCAGGATTGGCAGGAGCAATATTTTCTTATCTCACCTACAGTTTGCGGATGATACTTTATTATTTATTGTTGGAAATGATGCGGAAATTCAGAATATTAAAAAGTTACCAATGCTAGTGGAAGCCATTACTGGTTTGAGAATTAACTATGAGAAATAAGAAATTATTGGGATTAATGTGGAATATGACAGACTTATGGTAATTGCAGATTTATTTGAATGCAGAGTTAATTCCTTTCCTATCAAATACTTTGGGTTGCCCTTATCAGATGGGGTGATTAGGGTAAGGGACTTGGATGATCTTATTGAGAAATTTGTAAACCGATTGGAAGGATGGAAAGGCAGATTCCTCTCAGGAGGGGGGAGATTGATTTTATCTAAGTCTGTCTTATCTTCCTTGGCCACTTATCATACTTCAATTTTCAGGATTCCAAGGTTTGTGGAGAAGATTTTAGATACAGTAAGGAGTTCTTTTTTCTGGTCAGGAGGAAAAAGGGACAAGAAAGGGCTTCATTTGATTAAGTGGAAGAATGTTTGCAAAAGCAAGGAGCAGGGTGGTGTTGGTCTTTGTGGAGTTGCTACTTTTCATAAAGCCTTGTTAATGAAGTGGTTGTGGAAAAGAGGGGATAGCTCGGAGGCCCTTTGAGCAGTCATTGTCAAGGATTTGTATTACTCTTCTGATAATAGGTGGACTTTTTACCCTTATACCACCTATAGTTTGTCGCCCATCTGGAAGAACATAGTGAAGTCTGCTGATTTTATGGCTATTTCTTTCAACATTCAGGTGGGTAATGGCAGGGAAACATCTTTTTGGAAAGACAGGTGGTGTTTTGGACTGGTTTTTTCTTCAGTATTCAGCAATTTATTCAACATTACATATAATCAAAAGGCATCGGTTGCAGAAATTCTAATTCATCAATTTGCAGTTGAGAAGGGATCTTACGAAGGTAGAATTTGAGGAAATGTTGGTTCTGATTAATCTGATTAACAATGCTAGTCTCTCTACAGAGAATAGAGACAAGAGAGTGTGGAAATGGAATTCTAATGGGCAGTTTTCGGTTGGGTCTGCTGTTCAACTGTTGAATGATGGAGGTTGCAGGGTTTGGTGGTAAGAGCTAGTCTGGGCAAAAATTCTTCCTAATAAGATCAAGGTATTTTTGTGGAAAGTAGCTTGGGATAGAATTCTTATGGGTAAGAGGGCTAAGAAGCTGCATATCTCAAATGAGTCTTCATGTGTCTTTTGTGCAATGTTTGAGGAAGACATTAGTCATCTTTTTATGGGCTGTGGCATTATTAAAATCCTGTGGGAGGCGATTTGCAGAATTGTCGAAATTACTTGGGTGGATCACTCTTCCGTTATGGACCTACTTAAGTGGTGGTCTATGGTTTGTCCTTTTCCTGACCAAAATCAACTGTGGTACTTAATTGGGCCGACTTTGATGTGGACAATTTGGTGTGAAAGGAACAGAAGAAAGTTCATGGATCAGCATGGTAGTGCACTTGAAATACTGAAGATCACTTTTACGAAAGTGGAAGAGTGGGGTAGAGCTATTGAGATAATTTCAAGAGAAGAACACATTTTGTTAAAGAAAGCTAAAGGGTGGAGATTACTGTTCTTATGAGTTTTTCTGTGTTTATGTTTGATCTTCTTGATAAACTAGTTTTTGTTGTAAATTTTCTGTTAGCTTAGACTGGGTTGGGGGTATGTCCCACCATGTCTGGGAGTGTTTCGGTTGTGGGGTTGTCTTTGTATTATTCCCTTCCTTGCATCAATAGAATAGTGACTTTCAGTCACCTTCTAAAAAAAAAAGTCCTTGGGGTCCCCATTAATGACCTAGGTAACCTCACCAAGGCCCACCTAACATAAATGATGAAGATAAATTGGTTTCTAATTGAACACCTATGGAACCTGACAGGATGACCTGATCTCCTGTTTGACACATTTTTGGTTTTAGGGCACTCAACTTAGCAATAATTCTATTTAAAGATTCTGCCAAATTCTTGTTTAACTCAGATCATCTCTTATCTTCATAATATCTCCATGACTCTAAATCTGTTCGAGGGGTCATTTGGTGTGCTGTAAAATGCTGTCAAATGTCGTAAAATGCCATAAAACAACATTTTCCTTATGTTTGGAGTGTTGTAAATTGTTGTATGGTGTTTTCCATATCTTTGGAGTGTTCTAAATTGCTGTGTTAAAAAATAATAATAATCAGTTGACTCATATGTTACTCTTTTTAGCTGATTTTGCTTTTCAGCCCAAAACTACCAAAGACCAGAGTTGGGGATTTTAAAGCTGGTGATTTAAAATTAGGGGTTGTATTTTCATCGCTTTTTAAACCACTGATTTCAAAAACTGGTATTTACTGCTGTTTGTGACATACCTAATGACCCCTAGCTAAGCAAAATCATTTTTCTGACACCCCTATCTTCCATTATTTCATTTTGAACTATTTCTTACCTTCTTTTTACCGTTTCAGTGACTTCATTTTTATTTTCTCTTTTGCTGGAGCATGAAGTTTCTTCAGGGGCTTGTCAATGAACAACAAACCTTTTTTTGTCATCTATCACTCATTATCTTGGTTTTAAATATTGCTTCTAATCCCTGCATGCTGACCTTTTGCTTTGATGACAGGGCAACATTTTTTTCTTGTCTCTTTTTGTGTTTTATTGTTGCCCTCTTGAATTTGTTGCTTGATCTATGTCAGGTTTGGGTATATGAAGAACTGGAGGACGAGTCAAATGTCTATGTTCATCACGATATCATTCTTCCAGCTTGGCCTCTTTGCACGGCCTGGCTAGATTGTAACCCTAAAAGTGGTGACAAAGGTCAGTGGTGGATGCATACTTTTTTTAAGGATTTGTTGTTCAATTTTTCTTGAATGTTGGCTACTAGAACGCTACCTCTCCTTTCTTTATGTATTCTTCATTCATTTGTTTCAGAAATCTTAAGTATTCTTTTGCTTTTCTTCACTGTTCCATGGTGGGGAACTTGATTTTTCTTCTCTATTCAGCACATGAGTTACCCATGATTTTGCTTTTTTGAGTTTTTTTTTCCTCCACTGATATGTATTTGAATTGAAACACACTAGTACTACCGATTCATGGAGTGTAGGTTTGGTTGAATCCAGCTTCTGGTTGACCCCCTCCTTACTGTTATCTGAAGTTCCTCATCATGTGGTGAAGGACTTAATTTTCATAGTATGATACAATATTATAATTTTCATAGTATGATACAATATTATAATTTTTTCAATGGTATGCTATTATAATTTCCATAGTATGATATGATATTATAATTTCCATAGTATGATATAATATTTATTCAACTTTTGCTCATAAATAATTTAACACTCAGACCTCCTTTATTGTGGAGTCAAAGCCATTAGTGATATCTAGGTGTTTGAACCAAAAAAGAAAGGTGTTTTTTTTTTGGGGGGGGGGGAGAGGTGGGAGGAGTGGTAAAAAACCTAGATAGCCTTTGTGTTTGACAAAAAGAAAGACAGAACGAAGACAACACGACTAAAACTCCAGAATATAGTCTCATAATCATGATCCTTGTTCCTTTTAGTGGTGTGGACTTAGTTTAAGCCAGGGAAGGCATAGTCAGATATCTGGCACAGATAGGTCCAGTTTTGGACCCAATCAGATTGGCCAATCTGATCGATCTGGGCCGATCCAGTCCGGTCCCCCACTTTCTTAAAAAAGGTTTAAAAAATTCAAAAAATGCTTAAAAAGTTATGAAATTGAAAAAACAGTTTCCATTGCAGGAAACTTATTTAGGACCTCGGCTAAGCCCTTTGGATTCTATTAATGGCAAAAAGGTTGGATACATTCTTTTTTTTTTTTTTTTGGGGGGGGGGGCGCATAACACCTTCTCCCTAAGTAACATGGATACATGATATCAAAAAAAATGAAATATGTTGAAAGTAAAAAATGGATATACTTACATTCATTGTAGTCTTATAGAGTGACAGCTAAACAAATGTTTTTTTTTTTCCTGAAGGTGGAGTCAAAAAGAGCCACGATTTATTAATGAAGGTGAAAAAGAAGGAAATTACAGTGGAAAAGACACAAATAGAAAAACACCACTGTTCTACCTAGATGGTAAAACGGACTCACAAGAAATCCCAAAACCAAGTCTTATAATCAGGGTACAACACATGTCCTTATATCAAAAGAGAACCCCATTAGTCAATAAACTTTTTCCATGTGAGTAACCTGTCTAACAAAGTTATTCAAAGTATTTCCAGTCTGCCTGAGATGCCATTCTTGAATAAAGCTGATGCAGCTACTGATAATAAGAGAAGGATCCCTGAAGGTGTTTTTGAACATTCTATTGTTTCGCTCCCTCCATATAGCCCATGGCATAGCCAGCAGACATGTTTTCCCTAGGTCAGACTCCTGATTTGTCAGATTTAAATAAGTCCAGGCCTGTAAGAAGGTTTTGATATTGCTGATTTGATTCCATTGCAAACGAATGGTCCTGAAGAATATGATCTGAATAGTCTGAACAATGCCACAAGTTAGAAAAAGATGATAAATATCTTCTTCAAAGCAGCCACAAAAAATACATCTGCCTCCTCTGTCCTTGGAAATCCACCACAATCTGTCAGCAGTCATAATCCTCCCCCATGCTACCTTCCACATAAAAATCCTTACTTTGATAGGCCAAGATTTGTTCCAAACCAGATTATGCCAATGTACGGAAATTCCTCCCTTCCAGAGCATAGAAATAGCTGATTTAACAGAAGAAGATCCTCTATTCTCCCATCTCCAAAGTCTATTATCAAGAATGCCAGGCCTCAACTGGAAATGTTGAATAAGAGTAAGAAGATGCATCAATTCTTCCACCTCTGGATCCCTCAAATTCCTATAGAAATGGATATCACAAATACCTTGATTACCTGATGGACCATAGATCTTTAACAAAACCATTAGCATCAGATATAATGCTGTACAAAGAAGTGAACCTCCTCATAAGAGCCCTGCCATTTAATGCATCTTTCTAGAATAGTAGATTCTCCATTCCCTCCTCAATAGTAGAAGAACATAAGAAAAAATCTAAATTGGCCAATATATGTCTCTAAACTGGTGACAGTTGAGAAAAATTCTGACCACCCAATAACCACTTCGATTGATTCTGAAAATATTTTGATCTGACCACCTTCACCCATGAGTTTTGGTCCTCTTTCTAATATCCACAGCCATTTAATGAGAAGGGCCCTATTGGTAAGATCAATAGATGTCAAACCTACCCCTCCTTCCTCCTTGAATCTGCAGACACTTTTCCAGGCAATAGGATGAACCTCACTACGCTTAGGGCCCTTACTTTTCCAAAAAATAGCTATACAAATGTTGTACACAGTTTTCCCAAGAGATGTAAGATTCATTCCATTGCCAATATTCAAGAAACTGGTTATACTCATCTATGTGGCCATAGATGATTGTTACCAGCATCCATCCTTGTGTCTAACCTCCATAATAAGATCCTCTTGATGATTGATAGGAGGATGCATATGAGTCTGAGGATAAGCTGCATATCTTCCTGAGTAACTCGATGCATCGGAGGGTAGTGGTGGTTGAGTTGCATAATATCCTGTTGGTGGTAGGTATCCATAAAGACTATAAGGACCATGCCCCTCTAATGGAGCTTGAGTTGAAGCATCAGAGAATGGTTTTGGGCAAACTTTGTTGACATTTTGCCCTCTCCGTAAATCCAGCTTGTTGCTATGGCTGCTTCCCTTTGCCCTTGTCGCCAGCTGGTGTGCCTCTGGCCAACCTGTTCGAATGGTCTTCGTTTTGAGTAGCATTTGTAAATTGTTGCTTTTCAGTGAAGGTAATCAAAGGAGCTTTAGTTTCTTGACTTTTGAGCCTCCTCGTTGAGATGTCTGATGTTGCAGGGATCCACCTTGACTCCCGTGTGAATCATCATCATCCTCAGTCCTCATCGCCGAAGTAGAATCATCTGAATTTTGGTATTCCATTATGTTGCTCGGCTCTAGCATTTCCTCTTTCTTCTCTTGCTCTACACTTTCTAAATTTGCAATATCCATAGAAGTTGTTAGGTTTGCCTTACCTTTATTTAAATATGATGCACATAGCACAAATTTCTTCTACCTTTTAAAATGAGGTTGTGGAAGTTGAAACTCTACGAACAATTAGATTCCATCTAATTCTCCTTCCACTCACAAGCGATCATATGGGTCAAATTCTGTTGGACCCAAGGCATTCCTTGCATCCACCCATGCATGAAGTGAGTTCTCCTCATTGAAGATATCGTCAAGGTCAATCGGTTCTTCGGCTTGAGGTTCTTGTTGCACAGGCTGGCCACCAACCTCATCTCTCCATCGCGCTTCTTCCTTCTGGTTCTCCTGAATTTGTTGGAGATTCTTCGGCTTGAGGCACATGTTGTAGTGGTAAAAAACCAGGTGCTTCAATCTTTGTGAGCTTAACCGATTCCTTTGCTTGGTGTGAATCAAGTTAAAGGTTGATAAGTTCCTCCCACATTCAGATGTAGAGGTCATTTGGTTCAAGATGCAGATGGAAACATAAGCAAGATCTAGGCCTTTTTTATGATCCATCCACCAATCAGTTGCAAATTACTAAAATGTAAGTCATTAAGTCATGTAAGTGAACCAAATACCAGACCTATGCAAGTCTTTGATTACCTGATGAAAGCAGCATGGCTGTCCTTTGTGCATGATGAGTTCTGAAATGCAATGTCTTGAGCCTATAGTCATGTATCTTGTTGCATGCTATTATTATAGCTCGACCCTCGTCTATGAACTATGTCAGATGACATTCTTAGTTCCATGAAGAACTTCTTCATCATTCGGCAAATGTCGAGTAGCTGTGCTAAACCAGTATCTTGGGTTAAAGAAATGACTCATAAGTTGGTTGGACATTTGTGTAAGTAATCGTCAAATAGAAATGATGAGGAGCATACAAGATTATTTAAGTGGTTCCTTGTTGCATTCAGATCATGTTGAAGTGTCCTATCCTATCTTGCGTCGATAATTTTTCACCGCTTTCTATAATTGGTCTTGTTTGCCCTTGCAATGTCTTCCTTCGCATGATCCATTGCTTCATATAGGTAGCCCATTGTAGCCTTCTTGTCACCATCCACCATCCTCAAAACATGTACAAGAGGTTCGACTACACTAATCATCTTAATGTCTCTTCATAAATCTCTATTCTCAATCAACTCCTCTACTTGCTTCCTTTGACCCTATCTTATTATTTTGCGTGCCTTGTCATCTAGTCTTTCCATCCCTTACTTGAAATCATTTGTATTGAAGGACGCTTTTGAGATTCTATGCTCTATAAAGAAATGTAAGTAGAAGCAAAACGAGTTACCGCATGATGTAGCAACTCTCTCTGGTTGGTGTATTAACGCATCAATGCGAGTATATAGTTTTGATTGTAGATGTACGAGATGATGAATTGGCACTCTTCACTGTTTTCTCCACCTTTGCATCATTGTCAATGTCCTCTAGCATCAAATCTAGAGAGTGGGCATAGTAAGGTACCCCATTAGAGATGTGGCCGCTTCTCCATCAACATTTGACCAGCGGCTTTATCTGAAATTGCAATGTCTGTCACAACTTGCACAACTCGATCCTCTTTCATTGCTCTATAATGTCATCAATTAGCTTGAAAAGGTGTTCAACATTCTTTACCTTACCACTGGCGTCAACTGACTTCTAAAAGATAGTCCTAGCTTGACACTGTATAAGGAAGTTGATTATACTCTTCCTTGTTATGCTTGTTCAAAAGGTGAGAGTGAACACGGTAATTAGTTCAAGGATCATATCATTAATTAACGTACTCTAAAATTATCTAATTAAACATGCTCACCTGTCCAGCCTCGGTCATGGTTGTGTAGCCTCTCTCATTCCATATTCTTTCAAATGACTTGATATAATCTCTGAGTTCATTCACTTTTTGAAGTAGGTAAGTGTTGTAGATTTCCTTGGGTGTTGGTCCTAGAACTCCCTTAACTGTGTTTCCAATAATCTCGATTATATCCTCCTAATAAGGACCCTTGGCAGTATTTGCCGGTGCATTGTTGTAGATGAACTATTTGGTAGTGGCAAGACCAATCTTCTCCTTGTGCAGCTTCAATTTCTTCATGGCAGCTATAATAGATTGTTGCCTACTCCTCCGTGTCAGAAAACGATCTATAGGACCTACCCTAGGATCATCATCCCTAGTTAGTCGTAAATTTCCTCTTCATTGGATCCTTACCCAGATCCACTTCCTTGCCCAACGTGTCGACCAGTGTGTTTATATAAATTCTCCTCGACGAAGGATCTTCTGCTTTCTTCCCTTGCACGTCGCAACTCATCTTAAGAAATAAATAAAGAGGGAAATAATTTATTAAACTTGGAAGTTACTCTAGGGAAAGAAGGATAAACAAAGATCAATAGGTGTATAACTATTGCCTTTTGAAAAATGCTCAAATATTGTAGACCTCCTTCTTTTTGTATCTTGGGGTTCTTCTTTTAGAGGGTATATTTGGACTCTGATGGCGGAAGGACGTGTCATCTCCTTCTGAATCCGACCGCTTATAACACATGTTACTCCTCTTTTGGCATCCCGCTGTTGCAGATGGTTCTTGAATTGAATTCTGACCTTCGAAGGTACAATAGAGTAAGCTTTTACCTCTCCTTTGACGCCTGTCGTTGCTTTAGACAAATGACTCCACCTGAAATTATCTTCTTATAATGGTTACACTTTATCTTCCATTGTTACATGTCCACGAGGGTGCAATGGATTCATCCCGGGTCATTGCAAGAAGCGACAGATGTTGCCTCATTTTTTCCAACGTAGACATCTTAAAAAAGAGAAAAAATGAAAGATTAAGGTAAAAGTATAAAATTAGAGATAGAGAGAGACTTAAAAATTATATGCACTGAATGTGAGGTAGAAAAAATGAGAATAAAAAGTTGAAAGAGAAGATTTTAGAGAGAGAGTTAGAAATAGGAATAAAGAGGGAGAGTTTTAGAGAGAGAGAGTTAGGAAAAAGCTTGGAGATGTCACCTAATGCCACCAATCTTTGGTGGGGATGGGGAATGGGTTTAGGGGGTTTATATAGACTCCTTAAGCCCTTGGCTAGCTGTTGGGAATGTTTCCAATGGCTGGCTGAAAACTAATTTCAAAATTGAAACTTGCCATTGGGTGAAGGCTAGTTTGAAACTAGTAGTTGCTGACCAGATCGGCCGCAAAGAACTATAGAAACTAATTGTGACAGGAAAGAAATGCACGAGGATGAGGGATAAAGAAGGAACAATCACACACAAGAACACAGATTTATGATGGTTCGGTCCTCAGACCTACGTCCAGTCCCCAAGCAACCACTTGGGAGTTCCACTAGCACATAGGCAAAGTAAGGTACCAACCTCTTGCAGGTTATAACCACAACACTACCCCCAGCCGCAGCTGGTCCTCGCTTCCCTCAAGAAGAGGCACAACCTCCTGCTACGTAGGTTTTTCCTTCCTCTCAAGGAAGAGGTAACAAATAAACAATTTTAACAAGCGTTTACACAAGATGCCTCTCAATAGGCTAATATGTATACAATAAATTCTCGAACAAAGATCAAGACTAAGAAAGTAAAAAAAAGTAGAAGTGCAAAGTCGTAATCAGTCGACGAAGAGGCCAGAGCGCTTCGAGCAGCACAACGGAGATAAAGCAGTGGATGCAGTGCTCAAAGTGGAAGTGGGCTCTCATGCCCTTCTTTTCTCTCTCAAAGTTGGAAGAAGTTTCTGTGCAAAGATTGAAGCTCTTTGAGTTTGAATTTCACTACAATGGTCTTTGTTCTTTACCTTCCTAATCAATGGAACAAGAGACATATACGTAGGGCAATTATTCAATTGCTTTCTGTTAGATTGTAGTAGAGATTCGTTAGATAGATGAGATTGTGCTGTGTCTAATGTCTTGAATCTATAAGAGTTCTTTGTATTGTCATATTAGATTTATCTCCACTATTTTGGCCTTGTTTTATCTTCATGTATTTGCAGACTCAGGTTCCCATATATGTACTTGAGTACTTACTCGTTTAGGGAAGTGAAAAGTTTTTTGACAGACATTTATACCAATAGTAAACTAAAAAGTAGTTGGACTTTCTGCCCAGTTTGCAGTAGAGATGTTCTCGTAGTAGAAGTCTATGAAAGTACAGAAGATATAAATTTGGGAACTCTAGAAAGTAGCGTAGAAGCTGGCGCATTCTAACTCAAAATGTATCAAGTAAGCTACATACGTAATCGATCAAAAGAAGTTCTTTGTTATCGATTCGATAAAACAAATAAAATATGTTTAATCAATTCAGAATCAGACAACTCAATTTAAACAGATAAATGATGCACATACAAACTTCATAATTGATTCATAATCAACCTGATAATCGTATTAAAGTGATCATGGAATCGATTTGAGAATACAAGTAATTGGTCTAATATCGAGTAGATAATCGATTCAGCATATAGAGAAAATCGGGTTTGGAACAACTAGGTAATCGATTAATTATCAAACAGCTAATCGATAATACAACTAAAGATAATCAAGTGCAAAACAAATAGACAAACGATTAAACATCGAGTAGTTAATTGATTAAATAGATGAAGATAATTGAGTGCAAAACAATTAGAAGATTGATGAATATCGAGTAATTAATTGATTAAATCGATAATCACTTAAGTCCTTCTAATTGATTAGACGAAGTTATCGATTAATCGATAACGTATCAATCAGTTGATAACTGTAAATGAAATGGCTTGTAGTCGGTTAGACTTAGTAACTTGATCGAAGTAGCGCTCGGGTTAATTGATAGACTTAATCGATTAGCGATAGCTTCCTAATTGATACGGCTAATCAATTTGGCCTTAACGGTAGACTTGATCGGTTAGCAATATTGATTAAAAGGCTAGACTTAATCGATACTCTAATCGATTAGAGGTCTTTTAGTTGCAACTGACTTTTTCATTGTTAACTGATTAGTGATGGGGATTTAATCAAAGTTTCAATGAGTTTTTAATCGATTTGAGTCAAAACTCTCTGAAATTGACAAGTCCCAGAATAAGGTGTGCTCGGTACAGTGAATCTGTTAATCTGTAATTCGATCAAATCATACATTTAACTCAACTCCAAAGGGTCCGATTTCTTTATTTTCATTGTGTGTAAAAAATGAGGATTAAATAATAGCTTAATGTGCCTCGGGTCGGCCAATCCAGTTTGATCCCGTTTGACCTCTAGATCCCAGTTGAAGAATGGAGGATTGGGGCACGGGATTGGATTGGTTTGGCCAAAATCTGATCGGATGCGTGCCGATACGGCACACCTTGGTTTAAGTGGATATCTTAAGTTTTTTTTTGATTTTTACTGATGATATTTTGGGTTTGCCACTCTATATTGAGTCATTGATGCCTTACTTTTCTACGTTCATAAGGATGATTGGTTGTTAAAAATGTTATGGCGAGAGTTGGTCTTATGTCTTACATGAGGTGTCCACTTCGCCTTGCGGTTCTCATCTTTGTTATCAAAGGTGATCATCTTACTTGTTTGGGCAATGAAGTAGGGCAAGGTGAGCCAAAACTGTTTAGTCTTGCCTTATGTTCACCTTACTCACTTGGGCATTTGCCTATGCTCTTTATGCCAAATACTTATGTCTTTATATGCGATACTACTTTTTCTTATTCTTATTTATTCCAAAGTGGTTCATGCCTCTTTTAATAATGTCCAATGCGTTTTTTCATGGTTAATGCCAATAAGGTCCAATGCCTTTTTTTTTTCAACTTACATGCGACTGTATTTGTCTTATTTGTGATGATTCCTAAAGACCTCCACTATTTATATAAGTGCTTTCTACAAATTAGTCTTTACATATTAGACATGGACGTGATCATCATCTCTCAAAGTCTTGCATATTATTATCTTGGCTGTTTTCTTTGGTTTCCTTTAATTTTTATTTTCTTTCATTATAGTGATTTATGGGTGAAAAACATGTCACTTGAAATGCCTAGGACTCACCTAGGCATTTAATGCTAAGGCAAAACCTAGTCCCCCACTAGCATCTCGCCTTTAATTACAATTACATAGGTTCTCATAGTTTTGTCCCCTTTGGTAGGCATTTAACTTTGGAGGTTGGCCCCTTGTAAGCCTATATTCCACGGCCAGACCGGCCCAGTTTGATTGCGCCGGGTACTCAGGCAGCCAGGTCTATTCCTTAGGGTGAATTACTTGGACGTATTCCACCCATTTGCCTCAACTTTGTGACCCTTGAAACAACATATGGCACTTCTCCCAGCATCATATAGAAGATACTTCTCTTCTTTTTCAAGTAACCTTAGAATGGTCTCATACTAGACAATCAATTCTCTGGGATGTGCTCCTAAAGAATAAACAAAGGTGCTATGTATGCATTTAGACTTTTTACCCCCTTGTTTGCCCTATTTCCTTTCTAGCTTAGTACTGATTTAGGCATCAGAGTGATTTCCCCTCAGTCCTCAGAGCACTCCAGAGGGCTCCTCAACCCACTCTGTTTTGCCTACTATCTCATATTGAGATTATAAGTAGAATCATAGTTCTTGGCTTTGGCTACTCTGAATTTCTTGCTTTCTTGTTCTCACTTGGCAATGTGGCATTCTTCTGTTCATCTAGTCAAGCTCATTCTATGGTTGCGATCGCTGGCTCTAACTCCAAGTTTTTGACTCTACCAGTTAGCATGGATAGCAGTATCGGCCGATACCGATATGTATCGGTATAAGGGGGTACCGATACTGATGTGTGGTTGGGGGGTACCCTGATACCAGTCTTTATAGTTAAAAAAAATAAAAATATTCATTATTGGCTGATAGCAAGCTAAAATGGGCCGGTACCGGCCGATACGACCGATATGGATATTGATACGTATCCGTATCGGTACCCACCGGTACGGGTATCGATACTGAGATTACCATCCTTGCCAGTTAGGCACCGTCTGTTGGGATGGGAACTCCTTTATGGCTAAAGACAAACGACTCCAACTAGGATATGGGTGTTATAAATCACATGTTAGTTGTGAGTAGCAGGAGTCTTATAGAAGGGGCAAACCCCTTTCACATGAGATGTCTTTTAGGGGGACAAAATCTTGGATAATAGCTAGTCAAAGTAGATAATGCCTCTCATGAATCACAAGACCAACCCTTGACCACAACTGAAAGCTTTGTCCATGCGGTGATTGAGCAAAGTTATCATACCATTGCAAATGTATCTGGTGGTTGGTTGGGCCTGCATGGAACAACTGTTTTATTCTCTTCCCGAACCACTAAATGCACTTCTGTTTGTAGCTTGTGGAGACATCTTTGACGCCCATACGCTCTCTCTTGCTCTACTTTTCCCTTCTTTTTTCCCCTTGTTTGTTGTTACTCATAAACAAGGTATCTCAATCTTTTATACCTTTGGAGCAACATATGGCACTTCTCCCAGCATCATATAGACGATACTTCTCTTCTTTTGCAAGTAACCTTAGAATGGTCTCATACCAGACAATCAATTATCTGGGATGTGCTCCTAAGAATAAACAAAGGTGCTATGTATGCATTTATACTTTTTACCCCTTGTTTGCCCAATTCTCCTTTCTGGCTTAGTACTGATTTAGGCATCAGAGTGATTTCCCCTCAGTCCTCAAAGCACTCCAGGGGGCTTCTCAACCCACTCTGTTTTGCTGAGTATCTCATATTGAGATTACAAGTATAACTGTAGTTTTTGGCTTTGGCTACTCTGAGTTTCTTGCTTTGTTTTCACTTGACAATGTGGCATTCTTCTGTTCATCTAGTCAAGCTCATTCTATGGTTGCGATCACCAGCTCTAACTCCAAGTTTTTGACTCCACCAGTTAGCATGGATAGCAGTATCGGCCAATACGGATACGTATCGGTATCAGTGGGTACTGATACCGATACGTGGTGGGTGGGTCGGTGGGGGGTACCCTAATACCAGTCTCTGTAGTTAAAATAAAAATAAAAATATTCATTACTGGCTGGTAGCAAGAATGGGCGGTATCGGCTGATATGGCCGGTCCCGATACTGTATCGGTACCCACCGGTACGGGTACTGATACCAAAATTGCCATCCTTACCAGTTAGGCACCATCTGTTGGGATGGGAACTCCTTTATGGCTAAAGACATGCGACTCCAACTAGGATCTGGGGTGTTATAAATCGCATGTCAGTTGCGAGTAGTGGGAGTCAGGCTTTATAGAAGGGGCAAACCCCTTTTACATGAGATGTCTTTTATAGGGACAAAATCTTGGATAATAGCTAGTCAAAGCAGATAATATCTCTCATGAATCACAAGACCAAACCTTGAACACACAACTGAAAGCTTTGTCCATGCGGTGATTGAGCAGAGTTAAAATATACTATTGCAAATGTATCTGGTGGTTGGTTGGGCCTGCATGGAACAACTGTTTTATTCTCTTCCCGAACCACTAAATGCACTTCTGTTTGTAGCTTGTGGAGACATCTTTGACACCCATGTGCGCTCTCTTGCTCGATTTCTTCCTTCTTTTCTTCCCTAGTTTGTTGTTACTCATAAACAAGGTATCTCAGTCTTTTATGCCTTTGGGGTTATCATCTCAATTTATTTCTCAATAAAATTGGTGCACCATCCCTTTTCTTCTAAAAAATTGTATGTGTTGGACCACAATCATCGGAAGAGCAAGCAACCCTGTCTGTCTTCAGTATGCTTATAATATCTGATGGGGATACGTTATGTTCCATCCTTTGAAACATGGCACAGTAATTGGGGAGGGGGAAGAGGACAAAGTAATTATGATAAACTTTTTGGTTTTCATTTCAAAATTTCTTTGTACAGAGTATGATTGCTTTTGTGAGTAATATCTAGTGACAAAATGAATTGGTCTATCTTCTGAAGTCCTCAGATAATGATGTTTTTTGACTGAGATTTAACATTTTAAGTAGGATTGGAAAGGAAAGTATGCACCCTGTGGTTGTTGCTAAAACTCTCTGATCACATTGTACTTCCATCTTTTTGGTGCTGGTGTAGTGGTTACACTCTTGTTGCATTATTTGAACCCTTGACATGAACTATAAAAAATGTGGAATGCAGAAATCTATATAAGAAAGCTATTAATCATTTTAGCCAATCAGTCTGCTTCTTCATTTTCGTTTCAGTATAATGACAAAGCAACTGCTAAAGTTGTGTAACTCATAAAATATATATTGTTTTTGGGGAACTGTAAAGGAAAGGTCAGCAATGCAGTCCTAAAGAATGCACAGTCAAGTGGAATTTTTGTGGCTAGACGATTTGCTAGGATTGAAACAGAGCCCAGAAAAAAAAAACTCAAAAAATGGAAAAGCTGAGTCAGGTCATAGCAATCCAATTGCAACTCATTATGACTTGATCTGGATTGGCTAGAACTCATACAAGTCTACACCCAGCCTCCTTTCCTTCTGAGTCAATACATCCCCTTTGAGAAGCTGTCCTTTTATGACCGGCTGATCCCCATGCATGTGAGGTCTCAAAACTGCTGAAAACTGGGTCAAGTTGTGCAAATTGGTACAAGTCAGCCAGATATGGCAAAATGTCCTGTTTGCATTTAGACACACAAACAATGACCGGACAACTTTATTTTAGTCCTTAACAAAGGTGGTATACCTGAGGTCTACGCTTCTGGTTTAGTTCTTTTAATCTATTAGAACTCAATCCTCTCTGTGCCAAGGAAAACTCTTGTATGTTTACCTTCCAAAGATGGCTGTATTATGAAGGCAACCTATACTTAGCATAGATTTGAGGTAAGTTATGGCTGGAATGCAAGTGTTCACACTTGAAAGTGGTGAAAGAAATATTGAAAGACGAGGTGTTCTGAAAGTGAGCGAGTAATGGAAGAAGCTTCTTTGGTCAGCATTCTAAGGGAAGTAGGGAGGTTATCTTGAAGGATAAATGAGCCGTAAGAGAGCGAAGCAGAGTATGATTAATTGCTCGTACAACATGGAAGAGCAATTCTTTATGGTTGATACAAAGGAATTCTGTTTGATTGTAGCTCAGGAGGATAGGACCTTTTGGCCTTCCAACCCTATAAAATCCTGGCATTATCTTTATTTTTGATAATTTATTCTGTTCAAGCTGGTTTTGTGTTTTTATTGTGACCTTGTTCTCTCTATTTTTTCTCTCTATTTTCTAATGAGCACATTCTCTGTACCGGCCGTGATAGGGGCAGTTGAAAACTCCTTGGGTGACATCCAACTATTTTTCCATCTTTTAGGAGAGATGAAGGAATTCTATGAACGTACTTTCAGCTTGCAGTATATCATTTGTTCAGCGGGCAGTTGACTTATTTCTTTTGTGGCATACAGGAAACTTTATAGCTGTGGGCTCATTGAATTTTCCTGCTATTGAAATTTGGGATCTTGATCTTGTATGTAATCTTGTTCCTTGATGTCGATCAAAATTTTCTCATGAATTTATGGTATCACGTATCGTCCGGTGAACTTTTTATAGATTTCTTGTCTGTTTTTCTAACCAGCTTGATGAGGTCCAACCAAGCCTTAAATTGGGAGGTATTGTGGAAAAGAGAAAAGGAAAAAAGGTTTGTCAATGCCCTACATTTTTTGTGTTCCATGGCATTATTAATTTAACTTAGATCTCCAAATTGATTTGAAGTGTTTTCTCTCTGTTGCTTTTAGTTTTCATATACATGATGTTCTAAAAATGTGCCCATGGAGATTTCATTTCTGTACTTTCCCAGTTTTCATCAAGCTTTTATTACTGAAATTTCTGATTGGAAGTATAATCCATGAACCAACTTATAAGGGATTTTAGTTACGATTAGTGTGACTCAAGCAGTATACATCCATCACAAATATCTGCTGGGGATGCAGATCCATGTTAACCTAAAAGGAACAGTTCTTTGTTTGCTTAACAGTGAAAGGAATTTCTTTGCATCAGATATTTTCCCTGGATTCCCATACGAGTTTGACCCTGTGGTTATAATCAAAATTTGATAACTTGATATAAAAAAACTTGGTATTTCCTTTTTTTAACCAATTTAGAAAGTACGCAGCCACTGAAAAGCATCTTTACTGCGACAGTTCACTGGTTGGCACTTCATTCTCCTATCTTTTTGTGTCCTTCTATGATGTACCGTGATACTAGTGATGGCATCACACCATGTTAACTTGACATAAACAACTACAAGTATTGACAGGCCCATAAAAAAGAAACTAGATCTTCATTATGATCTACGGCAGCATTTGGAATTGCTTTCTATTGCAGATTCCAATCATTGGCCGGAGAGAGAGGGGGGACAAAGGGGAAAACTTTTGTCTCTTTCAAAATCTGATTTTGGAAATAAGAGAGAAATAGTTACATGGAGGTGCCTTTTCTCTCACTTCAAAAAGCTACGGATGGCTTTTGAAACAGTTGAATGGATTCTAATATTTGGGGTGGGGCCCATGGATTCCACAGTCACAAACATAAAAAATCTCCACTTTCTCACCCTTCTTCCCAAACAATGCCTACATGTAAATCATGGTTTGCCGTGTTGGATTGGATCAGCGTCTCTGATCTGATTTGGGCTGGCCCCATCTGATCCCCCATTCCCTAGTTCTCAACAGCGATCAGGTGGATCGGCTGGTCGGATCCCCCATTCCCAATTCTCAACAGTGATCCGGTGGATCAGCCGATCCACAATGATTCGGACTAGCCTTTGGAGCTCCAACAGCTAGTTAAACTAGCCATTGGAGACTAATTCTCACAATGGCTAGCTGGTCTCTAACGGCTACTTTTAGGGTGGGCAAGGCTAAGGCTTGGCAAGGTTTGGTTTGGTTTGATGGTCCGTTTCAAACTGAAAATTTACATTATATATCATATTAAATGTGTATATATATAAAATTGGAATTGACGTAAAATTATATGCGTTTATATAAAAATATCTATATGGAACAAATATCTATATATAAATAGGTATATGACCCTAAAATATTAATATATTTATGTATATAATATTAATATAAAACATATATTTATATTAAATTCATTTTATTCATTTTTTTTTCAGTTCGGTAAATAAAAAAACGAACATAAATTCAAACTGAGCTGAACTGAACCGAATCACTTGGTTCAGTTCGATTTTTAATTTGAACCAAATTATGCATAGCCCTAGGCAAGGCTTTGAAGGCCATAAATACCCCCCATTGGCCATTTCTACCCCATCCCAAGTTTTTCTTACTCCTCTCTCTTTTAGCACTCTCTTTCTCTCTTTAACATTCTCTTTCAATCTCATCTTACTCTCTTTTGCTCTCTTACGCTCCCAATTTATGCTGTGGGGAATGGAGCTCTACATTATGTAGCGATTGGTCAACTCTATGCCTTGTAGACTTTCGATGAGCGGAGCGGAGAGGGGCGGTGTGGAATAGATAGGTTTCATGCAGAGTGTGTAGCTGGTCAAGGGAGAGGCATTAGGAGATCTTTGCAACGCAATGGCATCTTTGAAGGTAGGTGTTCCCGATGCCTTGATAAGAATCAGCGGGTTGGGGAGTGTCGCAACACGCTTGTTTGTTTGCGGTGTGGAGGATTGGGACACGAGTTTCAGATGTTTGAAGAGAAGGGATGAATCATGTGTTGGGATGATAGCGGATGTTCATGAAGTTAACTATCACGCTGTGAGTTCGCTGAAGACAGAGGTAAAAGAGGACTACATCGGACCTTGTGTGGAAGTCCCATGGTTTCCATCTTACAACAAAAATAGGTAATTTTGTGAAAGTTGTATTCTGGGATCCTTCGATGGTTCTTTGCAAATTGAAGACCTTCAAGCCCTCCTATGTCAAGTTTGGCCGGAGATGAAGAGAGGGTGGTTGCGATCTGCTGGGGATAACCAAGTCTTGCTGTGGTGTCCTTCAGGGAATATTTATCGTAAGATCCTGAACTCTGCATCTCTGGTCTGTGTGGGTGTTGTGATATACTGGAAGGCTTGGTCTCTAGGAGCAGGGGATCAGAAGCACGGTAAAGTGCAGGATAAATGGTGTAAACTCATAGGTGTTCCTTGGCACTTGTGGGATATGGAGGTATATAAGGCGATCGTCGCACCTTTTGGGAGGATTAGTAGGGTGTACAGGAAGACTTTGGACTGGGATTATTTGCAATCTGCTTGTGTAATGGTCAATGTTGAACAGGGTATTTAGACACCAGCATCTGTGAGGTTACGGTGGGGAAATGAGGTATTCTGGATCAAGATTGAGTTTGAAGATGTTAAGCCGAACGTGTAGGAGGATCAATGGACGTATATGGAGGTGGCTATGGCGTATTAAAGTTACAAGGCGGCTAGGGTTTCTGCAGGAGTGGATGCAACGGGGAAGAAGACAGAGTCAGACAGGCAGAAATCGGAGGTAGTAATGAGTCTGAACTCAGAACGAATTGGAGATAAGCTGGGTTCCTTGGTTCGGACTCGACCTGAGGAAAATAAGCTTGAACCGGTCGAACCATATGTGATGAGTTCGGGTCCAGGGTCGAGCCAGCCTGATCGGGTCGAGCCTGATGCATATGAAATAGATGACTCTACCCCTGGGGACAAGGAAGCTGTATTAGAAGAGGAATATTCTGGAAGGGGCTTCCTCCGTGCGAACCCGAAATATGGGAGATATTAATATCTTCCTTAGTAGGGGAGCTGGCGAGGAAGATCCGGCGCTCTTCGAGGAGGGAGGGCAGAAGGAAGGAGGTCTGAGTGCTTTGGAGGGGAGGAAGGCCTCGGAAGGAAGGGGCTGTTCCGCCATTGTCGGCTACGGAGATGGAGGTGGTTGAGGTTTCCGGTTGGGGAGATCCTTCCAAGCACCAGCTGGAGGTGAATACAAGTAAGTCCCTTCGACTTGAACCCCCTCCATCCTCATCCCGTCTTTCTCTCTCCTCTTCTCACACTGCCTCGATCGCCGATGATCGACAAAAAATGGCAAGTCTTGCGCTGGTTCCTGTCAATGTGCCGCACCATCAGTATAGAAGAAGGAAGGTAGTTATGGAGGAGGGGAAATACTCTGTTATACAGGACTGGGATAACGAAGAATTGGTAAGGAGGGCTTCGGGCATTGGTTTGCAGATTAATAGGTAAGTAGGCCAATTCCGGATAATTTGCTCTGATTTGTCAGATAGTGTAGAATATTCGGTCAATAGAGCAAAGGGAACAAGGGAGCTGAGGAATTTGATCAAGGACAACGAATCCAAGAAAAATATAGTAATAATTTCTGTTGAGCAAAGAGGTGATCAATGCAGTCAATGATTATATTGTCATGGAACATTAGAGGGTTAAATGATGGAGGTAAGCAGAGGGCAGTCAAGGAAATCATGCGAAGACAATTTGTGGACATAGTTTGCCTACAGGAAACTAAGATGGAAATGGTGGATAGTGTCTTCATCAAGAGAATTGTACCTTTTGGTGATCCTGATTTTGTTTTTAGAAGATCTTCCGGACAGTTGGGGGGTATATAATTGCATGGAATAGAATAAAGTGGGAGGGCCATCTGCTGGAAATTGGGGAAAACTCAGTCACACTCAAATTGTGTGATTCCAATACAAAGATTACATGGATGTTATCAGGGGTTTATGGGCCTCGGTTTATCCAAGATCAGCAGGGTTAGTGGACAGAGTTACATGCCAGAATAAATTTCAGATGCCATGGTGTGTTATTGGTGATTTTAACCAAGTGAGAAAGCCGTCGGAAAGAAATAATAAATCAAAGATGAACAGAGGCATGAAGTTATTTAATAACTGGATTGAGGAATGTGCTCTTATGGAGATTGCAATGCCAAATGTCCAATTTACATGGTCAAATGGGAGACAATCACCTTCAATGTCTAGGTTGGACAGGGTTCTCGTTAATAAAGGATGGGAGAGATTGTTTCCTGATGCCAGGGTTTGTGCTCAGCCAAGACTTGCTTCAGACCATAATGCTATATTGTTAAATTGTTAGAGGAGGAAGAGTAAGAAAAAACCTTTTCGTTTGGAAAAGGTGTGGATGCATAATGATGAGTTCAGAGGTCTGGTGAAAGATTCGTGGCAGCAATCAGTTGGGAAGCACTCTGGAACCAGAATTCTTGCATTGAAGCTAAGAATCCTCAAACATAAAACAAAGATATGGGCTGACAAAGTGGCGTCAGGAGAGGTATGATCATGTAAATAAATTAATGGAGACATTAAGGGAGTTGGACTCTGTTGAAGAGAGCAGATTTTTAAATCAACATGAATTGGAGATCAGATCCAGGGTGATTTCTCAGTACTCAGAATGGCTGCTTGAAGAGGAGATCAGGTGGAGGCAAAAATCCAGAGCAATGTGGTTGAAAGAAGGTGATCTTAACACCAGATTATTTCACCAGGTAGCAAATGGAAGGAGGAAGAGTATATCCATTATTCAAAAACAAGATGAGTACATCAAGGATGAGGAAAGAATAGCAGAGGAAGTCATCGGGTTATGTACAGATTTATTCTCCAGGGATCAAAGATGGTTTCCAACCTGGTCTGACCCTGGGATTAATACTTTGTCCACAGAGGAACAAGCTTCTCTTGTTGTTCAAGTGACTGAAGATGAAGTTAAGAAGGCTGTGTTTGATGTGGGTGCGGATAAGGCGCCAGAGCCAGATGGCATTCCTATTTGGTTCTATCAGTCTTTCTGGAAGGTTGTCAAAAATGAGATCATCAATGCTGCAAGGGAATTTATTTCAGGTGATGCGAGTTGTGAAGCCCTTAATCATACATACCTTGTTTTGTTACCGAAGAAGGATAATGCAATGCAACTGAAGGATTTTCGACCCATAAGCTTACTCAATGGGTCCTATAAGATCTTCGCTTGCATCCTTGCTTCCACGTTGAGTAATATTTTGAGCTGTATTGTACAACCGAATCAGTCTGCATATATTCGGGTTAGGAGACTGAAGTATAACTTCCTTTTAGCTCATGAGGTATTGTATTCTCTGAAGAAAAAAGGAATAGAAGGAGTGGCTTGTAAACTTGACTTCAATAAAGCTTATGACAGGGTGCAGTGGAGTTGCTTATGGAATATTTTGGAAGATCACCAGTTCCCTCCTAAATTGATTACTGTCTTGAGGAAATGTGTGATGACAACAAAGTTTTCTATTATTCTCAACAACAATGTATATGGATATTTTGCAAGTTCACGAGGACTAAGGCAGGGGGATCCACTTTCACCACTTTTATTTGTTATTGTGGCCGATATATTGAGTAGAATATGTGCAATAGCTGAGAACAATGGTTGGATCAGGGGAGTTCAGATCTGTAGAGGTCAGCCGGGGATATCTCATCTTCAGTTTGCGGACGACACATTGTTATTCTTCAAAACTGATATGGACAATGTGAAGATTATGTCTTGAGAGGATTTGAGGCTTGCTCTGTGTTGAAAATTAATTATGATAAAAGCTCAGTTATACCTGTAAATTTGGGGGAAGATCAAGGCAGGAATGTTGCAGATATTCTTGGATGTGGCATTGGTAAACTCCCAATCACTTATTTGGGGTTACCTTTGAATGATCGAAGGGTTAGTGTAAAGGATTGGAAACATATCATTCTAAGAATCCAAAAGAAATTGTCTTCCTAGAAGGCTAAACAACTCTCTTTTGGGGGCAGAATTACGTTGATTAATTCTATTTGCACGGCAATTCCAATGCATTATCTTTTTGTTTTTCTCATGCCAATTTCAGTTTGCAAAGAAATTGACAAGATCAGGAGAAGGTTTCTTTGAGGTGGGTATAATCAGAACAAAAGAGGTATTTTAAATGGAGGTAAGTTTGCAAGCCCAAGGAAAAAGGGGGACTGGGGATCAGGAATCTTCGCTTATGGAATGTGGCGCTTCTGGGTAAATGGTTATGGGAGTTACTGGAAGAAGAACCTAGTTTGTGGAAACCATGGAATGCAGAATCGACTGATCCCGATCCGGATCGGCCGATTCGGATCGGGATTGGTGGGTCCTAATCCGGCCGAAATCGGTTGATCATGGTGAATTCTAGCCAATTTCAGCCAATTCCGGCCGATCCGATCCCGATTCGGATCGGGATCGGTGGGTACCGATCCGGCCGAAATGATCATGGTGAATTCTAGCCAATTTCAGCCAATTCCAGCCGATCCGATCCCAATTCGGATCGGGATCGGTGGGTACCGATCCGGCCTCCCGATCCGTGCCAGAATACCATGGTGGAAATAGGTTATCATCAATAAGCATTATATGCCTAGATGCATATTTCATTTACAAAAATCAAATGTATGTAATATGTCTCCACTGTGGACAGATCATCAAATCCGACAGTCTCTTTCAGAACCACATATTTCATAAAGTGGGAAATGTGCAGATATATTCTTTTGGAAAGATAAATGTCTGGGGAACAAAACTTTGAAAGAGTACTACCCTCACCTGTATGCTATAGCTGTAGATCAGTGGTCTTTGGTGCAAGATTGCTATGAAAGTGTTGAGAATCATATTCAGTGTAATGTTAAATTGTGCAGAAATCTGAAGGAAGTGGAGATACAACAATTTTCCTTGTTGTTGACTGATTTGTATGCTGTTTCAATTCATACGAATGTGTCTGATAAATTGATGTGGGAACCAAGCAAAGGGAAATTTACTGTGAAGTCATTCTAGGCTGTTTTGGAAGGTGAAATGCCCAATTATATAGAGAATGCTGATGTGGGGAAAATCAAATCACCTCTTAAAGTTAGGGCATTCATGTGGTTGATGTATGAAAAAAAGGATAATTACCAAAGTATATAGAAGGAAATGGTGCACATAAGATGATGTCTTGTGTTCATTATGTGGCAGCCACCTTGAAGATGTTGATCACTTGCTTGTTACATGTCATATTAGTAAACATGTCTAGACTACTTTCGGGGAACTATTGCACTTTAAATCGAACTTTCAAACAACTATGGAGATGTGGACCTTCTTCAAGAATCTGAGGTCCAAATATAATTAATCGGATTACAGAAGCTTTCTTAGATTATTCCTCATGCAATATGTTGGAGCATTTGGAAAGAAAGGAATGATGCGATATTCCTGGGAAGTAGAATTTATGTTGAGAATATTGCTATTAGAAGTTTGTCGTTTTTGTACACTTGATCTTGTCATATTCTAGATTTTTTTGTTGATAACTGGATAAAGGCATTTAAATAGATAATGTCATTGTAGTTTTCTTTTCTTTTTCGTTGGGATAGGAATCACTCTTATCCTGATTGATTGTACTTCCTAACTGGGCATTTAAACATGCCCAGTTAGGTCTTGTTTTCAGGCCCATTTTGAAAGTTTATTTAGGCCCATTAAACTTTTTATATAAGCCCCCTTATCTTTATTATTTATATTTATACCTTTTCTTTTATATTGATGTGGGATTTTACATCCTCCCTTAAAAAAACTTTCGTCCTCGAAATTTCATGTACACAAGCAAAGGACTAGTAATAATAAAAGTTTACAAATACAAACATTACCTTCATTAAACTCTTTAGTTCAGAACAAATAGGGAAACTGATCCTTCATTTTGTCTTCTCGTTCCCACATAGCTTTATTAATAGTTCGATGCTGCCATACCACTTTTACAAGTGGAATTACTTTATTTCGTAGTTTCTGCTCCTTACGGCTCACAATGCCAATCGGATATTTAGGTGTTAATAGGTCAGAAGCAACTTTGATGCCCGTATAATCCAATACATGAGATGGATCCGACACATATCTTCTTAGCATTGATACATGGAATACATCATGTATATTTACAAGACTTGGGGGTAGAGCAAGCTGATAAGCCACATCTCCACTTCGCTTGATAATTTTAAATGGCTCGATGTAATGTGGGCTCAATTTCCCATTCTTGCTGAATCTCATCGTCCCTTTGGTTGGGGAAATCTTCACAAATACATAATCCCCGACTTCAAACTGAAGGGGCCACCTTCGAGCATCTACATATGCTTTTTGTCTATTTTGTGCTGCTTCTAACTTTTGGCGTATTACTCTTATCTTATCAATATATTCTTGGACGCAATCGGGTCCACTTATTTTCCTTTCTCCTACTTCATCCTAATATAATGGTGATCTGCATGGTCTTCCATAGAGGGCTTCATACGGTGCCATTCTGATGCTTGCATAATAGCTGTTGTTATAAGTAAATTCTATTAAAGGCAAGTGATCGTCCCAAGCACCATTCCATTGCAAACAACAAGCTTTAACATGTCTTCTAGAGTTTGGATTGTTCTCTCAGATTGACCATCTGATTCTAGATGATAAGATGAACTCATAACCAATTTGATACCGAGTTCCTTTTGAAAACTTCTCCAAAATTTAGAAGTAAATTTTGGATTTCGATCTGAGACCAAAGTGATTGGTATGCCGTGCAACCTGACTATTTTTTTAACATATAACTTGGCATACTGATCAACTGTCCATGAGTTTTTAACTGTAAAGAAATGTGCTGATTTTGTTAATCGGTCAACTAGAACCCAAATGCTATCATATCCTTTTAGTGTTCTTAGTAAGCCTACTACAAAATATGTAGTAATATGATTCCATTTCCATTCAGGAATTTCCAGTGGCTATAGCAATCCACTGGGCTTCTGATATTCAGTTTTAACTTGTTGACATACCAAGCATCTTGCAACAAAATTGGCAATATCCTTTTTCATTTTTGGCCACCAGAAGTTCTTTTTCATATTCCGATACATTTTCGTACTATCAAAATGAATAGCAAATTTGGACCTGTGTGCTTCAGTTAATAATTCCTTTCTCAGGTCTTCTTCTGCTAACACATATAATCTTCTTTTGAATCTCACAGTGTTTTCATTAACTAGTACCACTTCTGGATACTGTAATATCTGATGAAGATTTTCATCTGCTTTTTAAGCCTCAATAATATCTTCATATAAACTGGGCTTTACTACTATATTGGCTATGACACCTTTAGATGTACTATCAACAGTTTCAAAGGTGGATTCCACCACTTCTTCATATAGCTGCCATTCGTGCATCATCATATGAGCTATCATTACTTTTCTGCTTAAGGCGTCAGTTTACCTGGATGATAAACGATCTCAAAATCATAATCCTTAATGAATTCCATTCATGTTCTTTGTCTTAAATTTAAATCTTTATGAGAGACACGTATTTCAAATTTTGATGATCTGTGAAAACTTCAAATTTTTCTCCATATAAATAGTGTCTCCAAATTTTCAGGACAAAGACAACATCTGCTAATTCAAGATCATGACTTGGATAATTTTCTTTATGTGATTTTAATTGTTTTGTGGCATAAGCCATGCCATCTCCATTTTGCATAAGTACATCACCTAATCTTTTTCTGGATGCATCTGTATATACTACAAAACCGCTAGATCTAAAGGGAATTATGAGCATAGGTGCCGTAGTAAGACGTGTCTTCAGTTCATGAAAACTGGCTTCACATTCTTTATTCCATACAAATGACATTCCTTTCCTGGTTAATTTTGTCAGTGAGCTGGCAATGGATGAAATTTTTTGAATAAACCTTCTATAATATCCAGCTAGGTCCAAAAAAATTTGAACTTCTATTACTGTTTTGGGTTGTTCCCACTTTAACACTGTTTCAACCTTTGTAGGATCTACTGCTATGCCTTCACCTAAAATCACATGTCCCAAAAATTGCACTTTTTTCAGCCAGAATTCACATTTACTGAGTTTGGCATATACTTTATATTCTCTTAGTATTTGCAGAATCACCTTCAAATGATTCACATGTTCTTCTGTTGAGGGAGAATAAATTAAAATGTCATATACAGATATTACAACAAATTGATCCAAATATTCCTTGAATATTTTATGCATCAATTCCATAAAAGCTACTAGAGCATTTGTCAACCTGAAGGGCATAACTAAAAATTCATAATGACCATATCGAGTTCTAAATGCTGTTTTGCTAACATGTTCTTCTTTAGTTTTTAACTGATAATATCCAGACCTCAGGTCTATTTTAGAAAATACTCTGGCGGCTGAGGTTGATCAAACAAATCATCGATCCTTAGTGAGGGTTACTTGTTTTTAATTGTAACTTGGTTGAGCTGTCTGTAATCAATGCAAAGTCTCAAAGACCTATCTTTCTTCTTTACAAACAGTACTGGTGCTCCCCAATGTGAAGAACTTGTCTGATAAAACCTTTATCCAACAAATCTTGTAATTGTATTTTCAACTCCATCATCTCTGCTGGTGTCATCCTATAAGGAGCCTTAGAAATAGGTTTAGTTCCAGGTACTAATTCAATAGAAAAATCGATTTCACATTGGGGAGGTAAACCAGGTAACTCCTCAGAGAACACATCGGGAATTCTTTAACTACTGGAACATCAGATACTGATAATGTAGCTGCCTTTTCATCTTCTTTCACTTCTGAAACTATTGCCAGATACGCCTGACATCCACGTCTCAGCAATTTTTGGGCCTTCCAAGTAGAAATAAAATGACCCCTTAAGTGGTAGGCGAATACCTTTGAAGAAGAAAGGCTTATCTTCAGGTTTATTAAAGTGTACCTTTTTCTTCACACAATCGACTTGAGCATAATTTTCTTTTAACCATTGCATACCAAATATAGTATCATAATATTGTAATTCCAAAACATATAGGTCGACTGGCAATTGTCGTCCTTCTATTTCTACATCGACATCCTTTAGTAAAAGATGCTTACATGCATTCTCCCGATGACAATCCTACTAATAACTCGCATTGTGTCATAGGTATGTAATCTTTCTAAAAATGTTTTGGAAATGAAAGAATGACTTGCTTCTGAATCAATTAAGACCCGAGCCATAGAGCCAAAGATTGGTAGTGTACCTTCCACCAAATGAGATGACTGTGCCTCAGTCTTTGTCATAGCAAATACCATATCCTGAGTCTTTTGTCGCTTTTCTTCTCTATCTTGACTGTCTTTTCTTGGCTGGG
This sequence comes from Zantedeschia hybrid cultivar, assembly GCA_030544215.1. NCBI lineage: Eukaryota > Viridiplantae > Streptophyta > Magnoliopsida > Alismatales > Araceae > Zantedeschia > Zantedeschia hybrid cultivar. The sequence goes on from JARZZO010000001.1 coordinate 7,447,349, forward strand.
GACAAGTGCGAGAAATATGACTTGGCTGTCCACAATTGAAACATCTTCCAATCTTGAAGTAGCATTTTGCACTACCATGAAATTTTCTATATTGCAAGCAAGGTTGTAAAGGCATATGCTGACCAAAAGATAAAGATCGTCTAGAGACTTAAGCACCTAGCGTAGAAGAGGTTCTCACATCTGACCCTTTTTGACCTATACCTCCAAAATGCCTCATTGCTTTGGAACTAGGTGAGATAGATGAAAATTGAGTAGGTGCGGGCCTCGGAATTAGAGGTTTCCCTTTATTATTAGAAGAACCTGCTGCTTTCTTTTCTTGAAGAAATTGTTGTCTTTTTACCTCGGCTGTTGATGCTGTTCTTACTGTTGCCTCCATGGTCGTACAACAAAATGGGAGGACTTTATCTCTAATGTTACTTCTCAACCCTTCTACAAATTTTCTTGTTCTTCTCTCTTCATCTTCAATCATATGTGGAGCATATCGGCCTAGTTCCACAAACTTCATCTCATACTCGTGTACTGTCATACCCCCTTGAATTATATCCATAAATTCTTTTTCGTATATGTCTCTTAAGTGCCTTGGAAAATACTGCGCATTGAGCTCTTTTAAAAATCTATCTTATGAGATTTTTCGCAGTAGTACATCCTTAAATGTTGTCTTCGACTTTAAATTCCACCAGTCATCAGCATTCTCCATTAGCACATAAGTGGCCAAAGCAGTTTTCTCTTCTTCAGGACAATTAATCAGATTGAATGCCTTTTGCATCGCCTTGGTCCAATGCTCCGCCTCCTCTGGTTTTGCTCCTCCGGCAAAGGTTGGAGGCTTCAGTTGTGGGAATCTTTCTACTAGAGTAAGCTGCCCTTCCTTCGAGCTTGTACCTTCACTGAGCTCGGAGTCTTTGGATCGCATCTGACTCATTGTTTGCCACATTGCCTTCATGAATTGCTCCATTGTGGGGGAGGTTACATTGCCCTAAACTTCCATCTCACCATGTTGAGGGGTTCTCGACCCGTCAGATGCCATGACCTTCAAGGAAGGACATCATTAGTCAATATCATATGACAGACCACAAGTACTAACTTCATATATCTCAGTGTAATTGGACATGTATGTGTTCATTATTAATGTTTCTCAAGACTTATGTGTACGGTTCAGCCTGCTCTAATACCACCTGTAACAACTATGGATGGCAATACCGGTACTGGTATCGGTGGGTGTCGGTACCGATATGTACTGGCCGGTACCGGCCCGGTATCGGCCGATACTCTTTATGGGCATGTGTTGAAACCATTTTTTTTTGAAAAAAAAGAGAAGCAAAAGGGAGGGGGAAAAGCCCCCCCCACCGGTTGGGGACCCCCCACCGGTTCCAAGGGGGAAACCGGTGGGGGGGGGGGAGGAGAAGCCCTCCATTCTCTCCCATTTTAAATTCAAAGAAAGAGGGGGGAGTTAAATGGGGGATCTTAACCCCATTCACATGGGTTAAGAATCCCATGCAGAAACCTTCTTAAACCCCCATCCTAAAACCCTCTTTCACACTTAACCCAAGTCTGAATTTAATGGGCAAAGACCCCCTTTCACACTTGGAAATCTGAAAACAAGAGGGGCCAAAGCTCATTAAGAGCTAAAAAGGTGGGAAAAGAGGAGCATGGGGAGGGGAGAACCCCCCCACCGGTTGCCCAAAACCGGTGGGGGAGACCCCCCACCGGTTCCCAACCGGTGGGGGGTCCAACCGGTGGCCATCCCCCCACCGGTTGGAACCGGTGGGGGTGCCAACCGGTCCCCCCCTTTCTCTCTCTCTCTCTCTCCTTTTTTTTAATGCTCTCTCTCATCTCTCTCTCACCCATGTGATTAAAAAATTAAAAAAGAGAGGGAGAGGAGGAAGAGGCAACCGGTGGGTACCCCCCACCTCAAGCCAATCGGTGGGTACCCCCCACCTCAAGCATTCCGGTGGGTACCCCCACCAGTTAAGGCTTTGAAGTCTATAAATATCCCCCAAGGGGTAAGGAGAAGCCCCATGCCCATTTGGCCCAAAAAAATTTCTAGGGGAAACTCTGTCAATTTGAAGACCAAATCCGGTGCTCTTGCCCGGGTTTGCTGCGATTTGGAGGCGATATTTTCTTGGAGGGCTCTCTTCTTAAGGTTTATTCCTAAGGGGAAGCTCTGCCAAATTTATGTTGTAAAATCACCGTTTTACAAGACGGGATTATGGCGAAATGATGAATGAAATGCCTATGTTGTTCTTTGAGCATATATGTGTGCATGTGTGTTCATGGATCTACTATTTAAGTAACACTATGTTACTATATTTTCATATGTAAAATAATTAGTTTTATAACTAATTAAAATACATAAAATATAATCAAATATTCTAAAATATCATTGGCCTCATCCCATACATAATTAAATCTAGACTCATAATTAAAACTCAATAATGAAACTTAGACTCATAAAATAATATACTTAAGTTAAAAATGACTTAAATACTCACATACTTAATTAATTAATAAAATCTGCGAAAATTATCTAAAATTAATAAAATAAATATAAAAATCAGAAAAATTCTGTAAAAATCAGTAATACTCAGTAAAAATCAGAAAACAAAATCTGGAAATTACATAAATCCAAAATATAACTTAAATATCCTTCATATACCTAATTAATTAATAAAAATCAGTAAAATTATTAAAAAAATCAGTAAAATTCAGTAAAAACCAGTAAAAAACAGAGAACCAAATCTGAAAATATATAAAATTCTGAAATGACTAAAATGCCCCTAGAGCTTAATACAAATTACAAAAATACCCTCAATATGATAAAAATAAATAAAAATCTCAAAAAAATATAAAAATAGATTTTAAGTCTAAAAATCCAATTTGGGCAAAATTACCAAAATACCCTTACAATCCAAACACACTTGAAATAACTCTAAAATACCTCCTAAGGTTTTGAAACCTTCCTAAATCATTAAAACTCATTCCATACACTTAAATAACCATAATCTCCCTATACTCTCCAACTTGGCATAATTACAAAAATACCCTTATGGGTCTAAAATACTTGGAATCAATCCAGAATACTTGGAGTCAATCCAATATACTTGGAATTAATCCAGATAGCTTGGAATCAATCCAAAATCATATAAACACATCATGAACTTGGGTGAGGCCAAGAGTTTAACCTAAAATATATCTTCATATGCATGTGCTGCCTGTAGTAGTAGTGTTGCATGTTATAAGGGCATCATACGGACGGTTAATCAAGGGTTGCCGAGCAGTCGCTCAGCGTAATTAACACTGACTGAGGTCAGTGGAGAGAGGTCATATACTCGAATCTTCGCTTGATTCGAAGTCCCGGATTCCCTGAGGGCTAATCCCAAGCTCTCATAGTCCGATAAAATATAAAACCGACCTAGAATTCTCTAGATAAACAAAGAAAATGGATTTCCGAATAATCCGACATAGGAGAGATGTGTCTAGGTCGGGTCCCGACGAAGGTTAAAAAATCTTCGACGCAAACAGCATGGTACCGGTGCCGGCCAATACCGGTATGTACCGGCCTATACGTACTGGTATCGGCCGGTACTGCCAACCATGGTAACGACCCTACTAGGGAAGGTTCAAAAACCAAAATACCCTAATAGTAGTTTCGTTTCCCAGATTAGAAATCCGGTTTCCCAAGATCTTTTGCTGAACACGTGCACAAATCTTAAGGAAACATTAATCAAGTCGCACAAAATTTAATAAAATACACATTATAATATCCAACAATCATACATGTCCACAATTACACACTGAGCAAAATAGTATAGTAGTACAAAAAGACAAATACAATGTCAACTACAATGTGACTTTTAGATTACATAACTAAAACTCTACTGACTACAAAACTCCGCTGAAGATGAAATCCTCTAGTGTTGTTCTTTTCAACTTAGTCTACCCTTCTTCATTGTTCTCCTTTTTTATGTGGAAAAAATATTTTAATTATCTTTTATGAGAACCCGTTTATTAAGTCATCAGTAGGGATCATTTACATCCCTACTGATATTTCAAAATTTCATAAATAAGTACATTTAATCATTTAATCGGTGACAAATTCACATTCACAATTTCAATAACATTCATTCAATTTGATTAAACATACAATGTCTATAAACTATTTTTCACAATTTGTTCTTTACAAATTTTTATTAATATGTTTATAGTACTATAATATCATGATAAGTACTACTATATAGTTGTACATCTAACCATCTTAGACTTTTAAGGATGAGCCCTTAAAATCATCCATATCATCAATATCGTTTGCAATCGTTTTCGTAGGACTCATCTTTCAATTTGGAGTGACAGGGATAATCATCCACTAACGATCGTAACAGTGAGTAGGCCGTTCCTCCTACGCACCTACCACTCTTCAGCCTATCCAGTCTAATAAGTCTCCGGAAACCTACTGAGGAGGCTGGAAAGGGTTAAGTTGGGTCTACAACGTACCCACATTCTCTCACTGCAGCGTCCACGCCCCAGCCTATGAGTGCACTCAAGTGGGAACTCCGTCCCCTGTCCAATTGAGGTCTCGAACCTGGACTCAGGATCCGTGCCAAAGTGGGATGCTCTGTGCCTCCGCGCCACACATCGTTAGGAAGCTTTCCGTACGTCCCCTTATCCCCAAGAGCTATGCCATTGTCCTGCTAGCGATGATGTCACCTCTAACTTTTACTAACTCAAATATGTGAATCATTTGTTCAAGTCGTAATTGTTGCCATTGTCATAAAAATCACCATATAAGTCCTCTGAATTTCTATACTCTTCTTTTTCTTCATCATAGCCATCAAGGCTTTATTTTTCAATTTGTATACATATGTATCTATATATCTATTTATCAACATATAGATATATCAATATCTATATATATATATATATAGATAGATAGATATATATGTATGTATATTCCTAATAAAGTTTGCAAGACTCTAATTTCATATTTTTTTTTAGAGAGGCATGTAGGGGGGTTTCAATTAATTGTTCACAATTTCTTTTTAAATCATAATTTTTTTATAATTTCTAAACGATATGGTTTTATTACAAACTTAGAGTTTTCAAAATTTATCAAGATTTAACACATACAATAAAATAAAAATTATACCCAAGGCATTTCATTTTTTAATTATTCATTTTTTAATTATTCATTTTTTAATTATTTCTATTTTTTAATTATTTCTATTATTCAGAATTAATTTTCAATAATATAAATTACGAAAATAATTATATTAAATTATTTTTCATTTTATTTTATTTTTTATCATTATTTTCCAGAATTAAAATTACAAACATAACTATTTTCTATTCTATAAATATAATTTTGTTCTAAACTAAAAGGCACAACAATAGTAAATTTTATTTTTAAAGGGAGTATCACCCTACCTCGCGTATTGGAAGACTGCCGCCGGCGCTGCCAAAGCCTCCTCCCCACCCCCCCTTCCTCTCTAGTGGGGGCGGTGCCCACTTTGGGCCTGGTTTTGGGTCTAAAACCAGAGCCCTCAGGCATCACTAAAACAGGCCCAGTTAGGCCTTGTTTTCATGCCCATTTAGGCCTATAAATTGGGCCCAATTAAGCCTGTTTGCAAGTTTATTTAGGTCCATTAAACTTTTATATAGTAGCCCCCTTATCTTTATTATTTATATTTGTACTTTTTCTTTTATATTGATGTGGGATTTTACAAACATTATCCCCAGCAAGCTAAAAAGAGTCACTTTGACTTCCCCCATGTTAAGAGGGTGAACTATCTGCTTTGACTCGACGGAAGATATAATCTACATAGTATACACCCACTAGTACGATCTCATGCTACCTCAGCGTAAAGGTGGGAATTAGAACATGATAAGCATGACATACAAGCTTTGGAAAGCGTTGTAGACACTTTCACCACTTCATACACCCTAAATTATCTCTTGAATTGCTGTAGTTGTTTCTTGGGTCAAAAGATTCCGGAAGTCATCCTGGGGGAGGCCGGGAAGGGTGGGTTGGGTTGCTGGAAGTTGATGTTTGGGAGGAACCATCATGAGAGGTTGGTTGTGTAGCAAGGAGAGTAGTTGCATTTATTAGATCAGTGTCTTATCAACTGAAGGGGGATACTTAGAGATGGCAGCAGGAGAGCAATGTGAGATCCTCAGTGAAGTTGGCATGCTCTTCTTCATACTATTTTATTAGAGATGGGAAATAAATATGTGATGATGGACTTGATTTTGGAACTGTATAACCCCACCAAGGCACCATAGGTGAAATTCTTGATACACAGGATATCACATGTGAGAGGCTTGCTAAATTCCTGGAGGAATGAGGATGACTTGTCTCTTGTGTGATGATGCGGAGGATATTATAGATTGTCTTTTCAGAATTTGTCCCTTCTCTTGCCCCGGTGCTTTTTTTTCTTTTTTTTGGGGGGGGGGTGGGGTGTTTCTCCAGAAAGTACATCTCAGTTTGGGGTGCGGGGGAGATCAGCCTGGAGGGGTTGATGTTCAGATGGAAATCTGGAATAGGCTGTGGACAGTTAGTGGAGATCAATGGGTTTGATGGATGACTACGATATCGAGTAGACTACAGATCATTTGTTCAAAATTTAACCAATCTTACTCTATTTAGGAGGGGACTGCAGGATTTTTGGTAGAGGACACAACAGCTTGGAGGAGTTGGTGTTTGGCTAGAATTGGTTATACGTGATGGTCGTGCCAGCGGTAATAGGAATGAGATAGGAACGGGGGATCTTCACTTTTAAGTTTTACCATTCAAACCATAGTTGTAAATCCCGTTCTGGTCCTAGTCCCTGTCCTATTTTTCTACTGGGGTGGGATGTCCCAATGTGCCGGAAAATTCTACTGTCCCTTCCCGGAAAGTTTCCATATTCCAATAAATACAAGACATATATATAGTAGGATCTTCAGGGTTGGCGGATGGGGGTACCCTTGGTATGTGTTGATCCTCTGGGGCAGTTATTGCTCCGCCTTTACAGCCTTGCTTCCCATTGTAATTGCCATTGTAGCACATGTGTGGCCCAGCCCATAGGGGCCATGCGGACTTGACGTCATCCCCACCCACAAAATAAAAGCATTTAGGATGAGTTTTTTGGGTTTATGGAGGTGTATATTCATCCAATTAACCACCCAAAATAAGTTTACAAAGAACTGAAGTTTTGAAAAATCTCAGGTTAAAAAATGAATTCTGACTGGGACAGAATGGCATAGGCTGGGACAGTCATTAGAACAGACAAGAATATCCCGTCCCATTCTCTCACTGGGACGGGACATCCTGGCCAGTTTCGGCTGGGACGGGATGGGATTGACTACTATGATTCAAACTTCCCTTGGGAGAGTAGCAGCTGGAATAGGGAGTGGGAAATGATGGCAAAATGCGTGAATCCCGCAACTAAGGAACTGGCCATGGACATTCAGACAAGATTGATTGGTAGGTGGGCGATTCTACATCCTATGTTATGGATAAAAAAGGCGGCCCACTCCCACGAGGCTCCCACCACTGTGGTTTTGAGAAGGGTCAATTGTATGCAGCCTTATCCCTGTTACGGAAGTTACGGGCCGTGGGGGGAGAAATAGATAATAGGCTTCTTGATATAGTTAACAAGATACATAGTAAATTGTGCTCTTCACTATGTAAGGTCATCTTGTTAGTCAATAGTTTAGTTCCATGCATGGGTACACACTAACACATTGTGGGTCCCCCATCATCTGTGTCGGGGGATTTTAGGGGCAAATTCATATTTTACTATTTCTGGAAGATGGATGGAAGGTTTCATTTTACTAAGAAAAAAAGGGAAAAAAAAGTATACAGTATTGCATCTTGTTGAATACACCCTGGTCTCCAAGAAGAAAAGGGGAATAAATTGTGGCAAGATGGTAGACCCTGGCCTGCACAGGCATCCATCTTCTTAGAAGGCCCCAACACACTCTTAGCACAGAAAAAACATGCCGGTCCTTTGGCCAATAACAATTTTACTGATCTCAAAGAGACTTGGTTTCTTGTCTGAATGCTGTATTGTTTCTTTCTCTGCAAGTTGACCAAAGCAAAGCAAGCATAAACATTTTCTATGTGAGCATGTCCCTGTTGTCAGGGCACAGGTCTTTTCCCTGCTCAATCAGTTGTAGGGTTGATGTTGATTGAGGCTACCCAATTTCCAAGGTTCTAAAGATAATTTCCAACAGCATTCCAGTTATTTCACACTGCACAGGCAAGTGCTCTGTGATCTCATCTACGTCCACAGAAAAATTGCCTGTTGTTTACATCTTTGTTGAAGGTTTAACTATGTCACATGCTGATAATTCACCTTCAAAAATGTTGTATGATGCTAATTGTTGTGCAGACATTTTTGACATGAAGACTTTAACTCTAGGTGGTCATTCCATGTGCCATACCTCCTTAGTCAACCACATTTGAATTAATTTGTTAACATATTATTCTTGTTACTGAAGACTCTTTTAGTTCTTTGCTTTCTCTTATTACATGTTTCTGCAGCTAGTGAATTTGTTTAGGCCTGTATACTTGTTTTTAGGATACTTCCCTTGACAAGTCTGTAAATTTTATCTGTAGTCATCAGCCAAATATAAGAAAGGAAGTCATAGAGATTCTGTACTTGGTCTTGCATGGAACAAAGAGGTCAGGTAAGAGTATTTTTACTAGTAATGCATTTAAGCATTTTCTTCCTACTCATTCTTATGTTATTTCTGCTAATCTCTATGTAATGCTGGCAAAATGTTCAGGAATGTTTTAGCGAGTGCAAGTGCTGACAAATCTGTCAAGGTGTGGGATGTGGCTACTGCAAAATGTGCTCTTACTTTGGAGCATCATTCAGATAAGGTATAATCTTTACTCAATGAATGTTGTGAGTTCTAAGTCCAGCATCACTTCAGTAGACAACTGCACATGTACAACCTTTGAAGAGCTAATGCACAGGATCATTTTGTTTTCCCTTTTTTAAGCAATTCAATCAACTCGGCATGTATTATGCTGAATAGGCACTTGGAATATAAATGATGGGTTTCTGTGCACATGTTATCCTTACCACTTTGATAGTAGAATAAGAGAAGAATAAGAGGTCTTATTCCTAGAATACTGCTAATTCCGCTTTGATTGGAGGAATTGCTCATACTGCGTCAGAATTGCTTATTCATAGAATAAGGTGAATAAGCAATTCCACCCCACACCCAAGAATTAGGTATTCCACCTAGGATTCTGTCCGCTGTCAAAGTGAAACACTCCTTATTGTCAAGGATGGCAGTACCGGTATCGGTGGATACCGGTACCGGTACGGTACCGGCCGGTATCGGCCCGGTACCGGTCGGTACCGGCCTAATCCCAGTCCAGTACCGGCCGGTATCGGCCCGGTACCGGTCGGTACCCAGTCCAGTATCGGCCGGTACTGCCAACCATGTTATTGTGGAATAAGCAATCCAGAATAACTAATCCCATCATAACCTATTCTACTATCAAAGTGGGGCAGCCTACACCCCATTCTCCTTGGGCCTGCACATTTTACCCCAACTCACATCATAACCACCTCTACAAGTATGAAATTAATACAAAATATTATGCTCTTCAATACTTCCTCTTGCTCTAAATGAAGCAGGATTAACCATCATCCAAAAGTATTACTCTAGTGCTAGGTTGTGGCATGTAACTCTACCCTCCTCTTATAATGTCTCTTCGGCGTTAAAAGGTTTCTCTCTTGCTTGGATATCTTCCCAACTGGCTTTCAGATTGTGATCGGCATGGGAGATCCACTAGCTTTTGGTTAGACAACTGGTGTCGCCTTGTGAGACTTTCATTTTTAAAAGGAAAATGATTTTTTTGATTTGAAAGAATCTTGGATTTTTTTTGAAAAGAGAAATTTGGAGTTTGAAAACATGTTCTTCTCTTTTATTTATTATAGACTTTGAGAACTTGGGATTAGTTCTTAAGTCTAAGGTTTCGGATCAAGCATGGATCCGTGTTCTTGACCTCTCCCCATTGACATAGGTTAGTGTTAATTACGCCAGTTATCAACTGGCAACCCTTGATTAACCGTCCATTAAGGCACATGAAAAAAAGCAAGAAGTAAAGTAGATTTCCTTAGTGTGGTGTATGCAGACTAGGTTTCCTTTTTATTTATTTGAAAGAATCCATAGTGATTTCCTAAAGGATACTTAAAGGGACTTTTAAGTTCTCATAAGGACACGAGGACTTAGGGTACTTTTGAGTTCTCATAAGGACATGAGGACTTAGGGTCTTTAAGAGTGCTAAGGAGATCAATCTTTTGGACTCAACCTTCATTAGGACCTTTTGAAGAAGGTGAAATAATTGAAGGTATCTTTTAAGTATCCTTTAAGAAGGATATGGGATTCTTTGGGCATTATATCCCCTCATCTATGTTCATTTGAGAGGACATAAGTATATAAAGGATACTCTTAATTAATGGGGCATGAGGGTTACCACATATTTAAGGATATCTCTTAATGGTCCTCCAACCAATATGAAGGGACCACAACGAATTGGCCGTTCAACCGATATGAACGAACCACGATTATGAGAACACAATTCACCTCTTTTAAGTCACCTTAATAAAATGGTCCATGGGTTATATGGCCGCTCTACCAATAAGAGAGTCATATAACGACATGGTCATTTTATTAAGAATGAACCATTAAAAATTATAGTTACTCTACTAGTAAGAGTAAACCCATGCACAAATTAAGGCTATTTCACCAATAGAAATAAAGCCGATTAGAAGAACCAATAGATAATGATCCCTTTAATAAGATGATTCATGTGACATATGGCCGCTTTACCAATAAGGGAGAACCATAAATCACATGGTCATTCTATTAAGAATGAACCATTAAAAATTGGTTATTCTACCAATGAGAGTAAACCATATATAAATTAGGATTATTTCACCAATAAAAATAAATCTTTTTTTTCTTATTGTTATTATTATTATTATTATTCACAACATTGTAATAATAACAAAATAAAAAATAAAAAAAATCCTTGTCCTTTTTATTTCCACGTACAAATTCCTTCTATAAGAGCTTCTTCTTCTTCTTCTATTTCTGCAGAAGACCTTGAGCAGAGCTTTCCCCTCTTGTTTTTTTTAGCTTTGTGTGTGTGTTTTTTGCTTTGGAGATGGGGGCCTTTTATAGCCCAACCAAGGGGCCATTGGTGGGGGGCATTATCTCCACCGGTGGCACCCCCCCACCGGTGCCACCTAGGCAACCAGTGGGAGGCGTGGATAGGGGTGGGGGACGGGATAGAGATGTGAGAGAGATAAGGATGGGGAGAGAGAGATTGGGTAGGAGAGAGAGAGAGAGAGAGAGAGAGAGAGAGAGAGAGAGAGAGAGAGGGGGGGGGGACTGGTGGCACCCCCCCATTGGTGGGTCCCCCCCCCCCCGAGGCGCTCCTCCCCTTGCCTTTTTTTCCTTTTTGTTTCCTCTTCTCTTTCCTTTTTTTCTTGCCTTCTTTTTTCTGTTTTTCTTTTTTTGACCCCCCACCACTGGCGGGGGGTATAATAGAAACCGGTGGGAGGAAGAGAGCCGGTTAGTGCTTCTCTCTCTTCACCGCTGGCTGCCTCTCTCTCTCTCCTTGCTGTGTGCGGTTACTCCCTCTCTCTCTCCTTGCTGGCTGCTGCGGCTGCTCCCTCTCTGCCTTGCTTGTGGCTGCTGCGATTGCTCCCTCTTCCACTTTCTTCTGAAATTTTTTTATTGCACAATTGGGTGGCTGCTGTGAGGTATCTTTGCTCCTTTTTTTCATCATCGTCTTTCTTCTTTTTTGTGCATGCATATCTCTCATGCATGTTAGTAGGTTTGCATGCATCATCTTGGAGTTACAACCCTATTCTCCATACTTTAAGGTGAACCCTAGTTTTCTTTTCTTTTGTATGCATGCATGCATGCATTTACATGTGGGTCTGCTTTTAAAGTAAAAACCCTAGTTTTCTTTTGCATGGATGCATGCATACATACACAGGTTTGTTTTAGAATAAAAATCCTAGGTGAAAATCTGAAAATTTTTGTTCAACATTGCCCCCCACGGGAGACATGCTTGAGAGTACGTTGTAGGCATGTCTCACGTGCATCTTTTTCATTATGCTCCGTTCTGCGTCGGTCGCATGCATGCATTTGCTTCACTCCTGATTGAACCTTGGACTCAATTGTTCGTCCGGATTTGACCTTGATGTCTTCTTGGGCTTGAAAATCCTGACTGGTAACTTCTGACGGCTTCTTTGGCTTGACAAAGACCCGATTTTGACTTCTTTTGGGTTTGGAACCACTGGCTTGATGCCTTTCTGGGTTCAGTACTCGAGTGGGATTTACTTTGAGAGTAGGAATCCTAACTCTGGAGTCATAGGATTCAATACTCTAGAACTTGGTTTCTAGGGCTTGATTACCCCAATCTTGAGCTTTTTAGGGTCTAACAGCCCTGTCTTTGCATCTTTTTGGGACTTTGGATCCCAACTTCGCCTGTTATCCATGCTTGTGGTGTCTTCATGCTATATATTTTTCTCTTGTGTTTCTTGTGTTTGACTTGTTTGTCTCCTTCTTTTGTTGTCTGCAACTCTTTTCCCTGCCCTCTGACTAGATGGCGGCCATTGGAGATTTCCCTGTTGTGGGGCCAACTAAGGCTTTAGGAGAGGCTGGCCCTGAGCAGCCTATGCTTGACTTTGGCTTTACCCAGGTGGCGCGGCCCGACCTCCGGATTACTTTTGAGGATGCAGTCCCTGTCGATCCTGTATGTATCGTCTTCCCCGGTGGTTTCTTTTCTTTCGTCAGGGATGTCAGACTAGAGTAGCACCTCCCGTCATATTTCTTCATTCAGGAGTTGCTGTGGAGAGCAATTCCCTTTGAGGGCGGAGTTGAGATAGTTCTGCCTCTAGATGCCCTCCGCGACCCACAGATGGCTATCCTTTTGGAGAGGGATAATATGGAGCGTCTGGTCTCCACGTCATATCCGGCTTTTTCTCCTCTGGCCCGTCGAGTACTGGAGTATCCATCCCCAGCATATATAGGTCCGGTGTGGGACTTGATGCATATACACATTACCTCTCACACTTTTCAGCCTGTTGTGTGGACCTCTTTTGCCAGTCTTCTCGTTACTGGTTCTGGGCAGCTTGTGGGTTCCTTTTTGACGGGAGCAGTAGAGGGCTCGGTGCACGAGCCATTCGATCATCCAGCGCTTCTTCGTGGCATCATATCAGGAGATTGTCCTGGCTGGCAAGGACGTTTGAAGATGAGAGCCTTACACAATTTTCATCCCAGACGACAGAGTGGCTCAAATATACATTGTGGCACCTTGGCCGATTGTTGGAAGACGTGGGTATATACCAGGTGGTAGCGGTTGCTCAGTACAACTACCCTTACTATTCTGGTTTCATTTAGGTCCTGGCAGAACGATATGTCTTAGAGACCAACACCATTGCTACTGTAGAGGGCGAGGCGACAGTGCACTTATGGGCTTTTCACTGTATCTCAGGACTTTCCATCACAGGCGAGCCGTATGAGGAAGTAGTGTTGGATGAGTTCTATCGCGGTGTCATAGACAGCGCAAGCTCTTATACGACTCCATATTGTTATCGTTACTTCTTGACGGTATGGAGAGATCTTTCCAAGACAAGGAGGCCTTCTTCCTTTGAGGCAAGCAATTCTAGTGGACATGGCTGAGTTTCTGTGTTAGCTTGGGTTAAATATTTCTACGGCGGTCCATTCTATTATAGGAAGCATTTTGCACATATTTCTGGCAAACAGAGATTTCCTGAGATCCCTAGGGGCAAGCTTCCATCCCATAGCTTTGTTGTCGAGCCGGAGCCTCAGACGGCTAATCCCGAGAGTCAACCCAATCATCTAGAGTCAACCCAACATCGACTCACCCGAGAGCTTCTTCAGCATCTTGATTGAAGCCATATATGGTAACTCCTTGTACCTTCTTCATATAAGGCGTGAGGTACATAGCTTGGAAGGTCTTGAATGGCATGATATTGACAGCGGACTCCGGATCTATCAAGATCCGATTTATCTCTCGCCCATTGATCTGACCTTTCATGTACAATGACCTATTATGACAGGGAGAGGGTAGTAACATATCTTCTTCAGTGAAGGTCACTGTAGCTTCATACACAGTGTACAATTCGGCTTGAACTTTAGTTAGATGGACTTCATAGGCTTTTGGATCTTGTAGGACAGTGATGAGCACTTCTCTTAGCTCCTTGCTTAGGGAGATGGCTTCCCATACACTAAGGCCAACCGACATCCTCTTCATTGTCTGTAGAATCTTTCGATCTGCTCTTGCACGAGCCTTTTCAACAGTTGGCAGTATTTCAGTTGTGCTTTTCAAAGTCCCGATCAGTGCTTTCTGCTGTCTTGATTCTTTCGGAACCTCATCAGCTAGAGTCTCCTTTTCTTGAGAGTCAACCCTCAGGCCTTCATTGAATAGACCAGCCAAGGTTTCTATGTCTTTTGCGGCGTCAGGCGGCACCGAAGGTCCTGCTTCATCGGGATTTACTACTGCTGGACCTGCCTTTTCGGGACTTGTCGCAAGATTTGCTTCTTCGTCGGATGAGGGGTAAAAGTAGACATTCCTCCTCACTTCTGGCTCAAGGATCAGCTTCAGAATTTCTCTTCTGAAGTGGATCACATTGTCTTGGTTTGCGGCATTCCTACCTTTATCACGGTTGCCATTGTGGTCTCGGCCTCGGCCTCTTCTCTGACTCTACGAGTTTCTTCTTCTTTGGTACGTTGCTAGGGGTCTTCGGGATTTGGGTGAAACATACCGGATCTCATCATCAATGCCACTTCCAAATTGAAATTGCACAGAGGTCATAAGGAGAATGACTGAAATTACTTTTCTAACCCTTCTACAGTCACTTCTCCCTCCCAGAAGGCAGCAACTTCATCATCATCGTGGAAAGCTTCTTTCCTTGTATTCCACATATATTGGCGGAGATGTAACAACCAACACCTTAGGCAAGACTTCTTCTCCATTTCCTCCTAGGGTATGTATTCATCTAGTGGCACCCTTTTCACCGGCCGACCGGGAGCGTATTCATCTAGTGGCACCCTTTTCACCGGCCGACCCTGAGCGTATTCTTCCAACTCATCGATGATCTTCCAACAAAGGTGTCATCTCTTGTTTCGGCATGTCTGTAACATTAGCCTGAGCTTCTTTCTTTTAAGCTTCATTTTCTCCTTCTTTTTTCTATTATTTTCTTACTGCTTCCTTTTAGCTGCCTCCTTGATGAGACGGGACTGAGCTGGCATTTTCGGCGGCGGAGGCATACGAACAGGGGCTTTTCCTTTCTCCATCCCTACCTCCCTTGTGTGACTTTGCTCAATCTTCTTTTTCTGGACCGGAGTCCACTGCTTCTCATGCTGGTTGCGATCAAAGGTAACCTTGATGGCTTACTCGACAACTGCATCTGGCAACATATGATATTCTCTGAATATCATTTTTTGTTTACTGCTGGAGGAGCTTACTTTTGCTTCTTCCTCCTTCATGGCTTCTTGCTGCCGTTTCAGGTTTTGTTGTTCTATATCTCTCGCAATTGCTGCCACAATATCTATGGCGGCTTTGGTCCGAGGAGTGACCGGCCTATCCAAGACCATTCCTCTATAATGATATAAAGGGGCTTCTTTGAGCTCAGAGCGGCCTTTTTCTTTAACTGGTATCCTCTCATTGCCCCCGTCATTCACATGTAGTACATTTGCCGTGTATGCTTCAACACTTCGGCTATGCGGCTGCGGGGGATACACCAAATATTTTTCCATATCTATTCCTCCACTTCGGATTAACTTCTCTACTTCATCTTTGAATGCGGTGCACTGCTCAATTGAGTGGCCATCAGAGCGGTGGTATGGGCAATACCGAGGCATGTCCTCTTCAGATGATCCTTCTTGCCTTTTAGGCTTGGGCAGTGCCATCACTCTTTGATTCATGCATAATTTAAAGAGCTCTCGGGTTTTCTCCTTCGAGAAGGAGAACTCCTTCTTGAGGGATATGTTGCCTTTGACTCTTATCCCTCCTTTCTCCTTATCTGTGGCTTGCCTCCCTAGAGGGCTTTCCTCAATTATCAGGATGTCTTTAGATTCACTGTTACAGTGATCACATCTTTTTCTACTAGAAAACCTTTGCTCCTTGCATGGTGCTTCACATGGATTGAGGAATTCGCAATCATCCGATTCCGATTGGAATAGGCGGGTCCCGATCCGACCGGGGGGGGGGGGGGGGGTTCACTGTTCCTTCCCCGATTTTCACAAAAAGAAGAAGAAAAGAAACGGGCGGAATTGGACCGAATCGAGCGGTATCGGGTCCGGACCGGCCGATTTGGCCGATCCGAACTGGATACCGCCCGATTTGGGCGTTCTCGGATCCCCCCTTAAATGGAGATCGGGAGCTGCTGGTTTCCCCCCTTCCCCAACCCTTCGCCTGACCCACCGCCGACTGCTGCCACTTGCTGCTGGGCAGCCTGCCGCCGCCACCATCTTCTTCTCTTTCCTCTCTCTTTCTCTTTCTCTCTCTCTTTCTCTCTCTTTTTCTTTGAGATCTTGACTGAAAAAAGGGGGTTTTCACCCCGTCATCGCCGGCTGGCCATTCGGGAGCCACCGGTGGATGGGGGGGCGCCGGCCCTCCTCCCCTTGCCTTTTTTTCCTCCTCTCTTTCCTTTTTTTCTTGCCTTCTTTTTTTGACCCCCCACCACCGGTGGGGGGTATAATAGAAACTAGTGGGGGGAAGAGAGCCGGCTAGGGCTTCTCTCTTCACTGCCTGCTGCCTCTCTCTTTCCTTCCGGTGTGCGGTTGCTCCCTCTCTCTCTCTGCTTGCTGGCTGCTGCGGCTGCTCCCTCTCTGTCTTGCTAGTGGCAGCTACAGACCTGTGGTTGCTCCCTCTTCCACTTTCTTCTGAAAATTTTTTTATTGCAACATTGGGTGGCTGCTGTTAGGTATCTTTGCTCCTTTCATCATTGTCTTTCTTCTTTTTTGTGCATGCATATCTCTCATGCATGTTGGTAGGTTTGCATGCGTCATCTTGGAGTTACAACCCTATTAGCCATACTTTAAGGTGAACCCTAGTTTTCTTTTCTTTTGTATGCATGCATGCATGTATTTACATGTGGGTCTGTTTTTAAAGTAAAAATCCTAGTTTTCTTTTGCATGGATGCATGCATACATACACACGGGTTTGTTTTAGAATAAAAACCCTAGGTGGAAATCTGAAACTTTTTGTTCAGCAGGCCCTCAACCCCTTAGTCTTATCTTCTTGGGCCTAGTTGCAGTTGCCGGTCATCTTGCTGCCACTGTCTCCTAGCTTTTTGACATTGAGATACCACACAGTTGTTGGAGCCCCTCCTTCTAAAGGAACCTTAGGGATGGAGAGATTGGAGAGTTGGAGCAGCTGCTTCACCTTCTCCAACCCTTCAACTTGGTTTCCACCCAATAGGATAAAATGAGCTTGGAGGTGGAATAGTACGGGTTCATTCTCTGTCAAATCGGCATATTCCATTATGGCTCATGGGGGGACCACTTTCCTCTTCTTCTCTTTGATTTGGAGAGTGAAGAGTCCTCTCAAAGTACAATTCTACTTTGGAGAGCCTCTCTTTTCAGACTTCCCACATGTGACAAGCTTTCCTCCTTTATCCATGGCTTGAATACCACTTGCTGACTTTATGGGGACGCACAGGAGTTGGTAGATCATATTTTCACCTCTTGCCCTTTCTCTGACGAAGTGTGGCAGCTGCTGCATGACAAGCTACAAGTGGACCGGCGCATGTGGACTTGGTGGAGAACCTTCTTCTTTTGTGGGGGAGGCATTGGCCTCGCAAAGAGGACCGCATAGTATGGTGGCTGATCCTTAATGCAACCATATGGGCCCTTTGGACTAAGCATAAGTGCATAACAAGAGGATTTTTAGGAGGGAAGTGGGTACCCCGCATAGGCTTTTTTCTTTTGTTTGTTCTAGAGTCAGAGTGGGTGAGGATTTGTTGTAATGTGAATGTGGGCTCCTCCTTATTTTGTTTGTGTAGGGGAGGATAGTTAGACTTTCACACCTTCTTGGTGTCTTTTATATGGTGAGACTTTTTGTTCCATGTCCCCTATTCCTTCATACTTGCATAGCTTTCTTTTTGATTTTATAATACAAGTGTACCATCCACCCCCCAAAAAACATTTCACACTTGTAGATCAACCAAGGATTGGGAATCGAGCATGGATCGGTCTGGCTCAGATTGATCTGATCCCGATCTGATCTAGACTGATCTCGTTTCGATCCAACGTGACTCCCCTTTTTCGTTCAAATGACACATGAAACAATTAAAAAACTCGATTTTTTTTTTAAAATATGAAAAGGTGCTTATAATGTTTGGGGACAATTTGACCGAAGGAAAACTAAGAGAAATAGGTTGTGAATCGTCTGTACCTGCTGGGAGGCCTGAAAGATCCATAAATAGGTTGGCTCAAACACTTACGTTATAGATTCTTGCATTTTCATACTGTACATATATGTATATACATAATTATATACACATATATACACATATATACACATATTCATATTTGTATATTTAAGTACATATAATTTAAATTTGACTAAAAGCCTAAAAGTTTGGGGTAGGCATTGGCCTAACTAGCCCTATGAAAAAGTTGCTGGACTGGGCAGTTAGGATCGGCCAACCTAAGGGTTGATCCTTGCTTGGATTAGCTGATCCAATGGATCCTAACTGGTTTTGTAAAGGATTGCTGGATCGGGTATTGGGGTTGAATGGGACCGGCCAAAAAACCATTGGATCGGCCAATTGTGTCGATCCTTCCTTCCATGCATGGTTGGCAGTACCGGCCGATACCGGTACGTACCGGCCGGTACGTACCGGTATCGGCCGGCACCGGTACCCTGGGTACCGACCGGTACCGGGCCGGTACCGGGCCGATACCGGCCGGTACCGTACCGGTACGTACCGGTACCGATACCCACCGATACCGGTACCGGTACCGGTACTGCCATCCTTGCTTCCATGAGATCAACTTGTTTGTCTAGGCTGTCTAGGCTGCCTACCTATTGATTCGACTCTATTATAACTCCTTGAAGAGAAGTCTAGAATATTCCAGTTGGGAATATGCTTCCAAGGTGACTGTACCCCTTACTTAAGGTTGATGGGAGTTCCTGCAAAAAAGAAATGATGAAGATTGCAATGGTTGGTAATATTAAGATTTGAATGTTTGATCTGTCAGAAAATGGGTTCCTTTAACAAAGAGCATGTGGCTTAGCAGTATAGGCTCTTCGCTTTCATAGAGGAGGTCTTGAGTTCCAAGCATTGTTGTCAATCCCGTCCTGTCCCGGCCTGTCCAGGCCGGGACGTCCCGCCCCAGTGAGAAGATGGGATGGGACAATTTCTAATCTGTCTCGGCCCGTCCCAGCCCGTCTCGGCCTTTCCCAACCAGAATTTGTATTTTTACATGAGATTTTCTTAAGTACTTAAGCTCCTTGTAAGCTTATTTTGGCGGGTTCATTTGATGAATATACTCATCTATAAACCCATAAATCTGTCTTCAATGCTTCCATTGCATTAATTTTGTGTTATTTATATGTTTATATATTTATTTTCATATTATTTATTGTATACGTATGTCTTATATTTGTTGGCATATGTATGAAATTTTTTTCGAAACGGGACACCGGGACGTCCCATCCCAATAGAAAAACGGGATAGGGACCGGGACGGGATTGACAACTATGGTTCCAAGTCTCATCTGCAGGAGTGGTGAGTTCTCCCATGAGTTTGTGCCTTTGTGGGGCCTATGCTTGTGTGCTTCCTCTAGATGGCGGAGCAGTGGGGAGAACATTGCTCCTGTGGTGGGACCCCTGAGCTCAGAATCTTCGCCTGAAGAAAGCACAGGAATTCCCTACTTAGGGATATTGGTGAATGCCCATTTGTACCATCTCCATTATGCAGGCTTTGTAAATATACCTGACCAAAAAAGGGGGTTCTTTTTTCCAAAATTGGTGTCATTGATTTGGGAAACATTAGAAAAACCATGGCAGCCATTCCCCCCCTCCCTTTTTTCCTTTAAGAAATGTGGTTAGTATGACATATTATATATTAAATATAAAAAGCTGTACACTGTTAAGTGTGGAAAGTTCCTCCCTCCTAACAACCAAAAGAATCGCCTCCTGCCCATTAAATCTGTTTCATCCATCGTTCCTTCAACGCTAGCTCTTAAATGATCCTTCAAGAGGCAACAACTATTGTTAGTGCTCTTTCCCCCTCCTAACCCTAGAAACCCTCATTTTCCTCTTTTGTTTCATAATCACCATGGAATGCAAATTGGTTGAGTCAGAGTGAGATCAGCGCTAGCCGATCCGATTCTAGGGGTAAAATACCAAAAAAATAGGAAAATAAAATCGGTTGGATTGGGATGGATCACCTTGGATCGGGCCGGAATCAGCAGAATTGTCCAATTTGGGCCAATCTAGGGAGATCCAGGCTGATCTGGATGAAATGGGGTTTTTTAGCCCCTTTTCTCTTGCTGTCTGCTGTGTTTTCACCGCAGATGTTTTCATAGCAGACAGGAGGAGAAAGGGGGCCGCCCACCCCCAGCCCACTGCTACTGGGTGCAGCCGCTGGCCGCCGGAGCCCGGACAAGTATCTTGTTTTTCTAAGCAAAAATGATGAAAAAGAAGAGGAGAAAGAAGGAAAAGAATGAGGAAAAAGAAGCAAAGAAGATTTAGAAGAGTAGGAGTTTAGGGGAAGGTGTACAATGCATTTTTATTTACTTTTCATCATGTAATATTCAAGAACATACATTTGTTGCCTTTTAAAAAGAGAACATATATTTGTATGCTTAATGGATTGCTACCTTATTAAAATTAGTAATTTATGATGCAAGGTATTCTTTTGCATTGTTTTTTACTCAATTGATTAGTATATGAAGTTTTTTTGAATTTTTTTTTTTTAATTTTCTGATTTTTAACTTTTTTTTTTTTTTTTGAATTAGGCTGATCCTAAATTGACCTTTCTTCCCTCAATCCAGATTGGATCGGAGCAGGGATCAGAATCGGCCAATCCTATAAGTCGATCCTAGACAGATCTGAAATTATGTTGAGTTGAGATTGGGTTGAATTTGAAAGTGAACTTGAATAAGATGAATGCTAAATTTAAAATCATGTTCAAATTGGGATTTGAAATTGAAATTGAAGTTGTGTAGGATTGATGCTTGCTCACTCAACTCATTACTAGGTCATTGATCCACTTCTCCCAGTTACTTCTATCAAGGAGTTTTAAAACAAATCAGTTGGTGGAATCAACTATTGCCGATTCTATTGCTGATCTAGATTGGATCAAGTAGGTCAAGGGATATATATTTTTTGGAATAAAGAAAATTAAGTCATCCACTGCTGTTCTCATCATGATCAATCCTTGGTCAATCCTGACAGATTCTGGTTATTCTTGGTCAATTCTGGCCAATGCCAACTTACCCCTTGAATTGCATTTGCTGGTGACAATTGTGATCCAAATCGGTCGATTTGGATCTAGATTGGCTGTTTCTACATCCATGCACGCTTATGATCGGTGCTCTCTTCCCTATGTAAACAACACTTGGGGCTTCTGCATTCTTCTGTACCGAGCATCAAGGTTGGGCCCTCCCTCTAACCTATCCACCCTTCTCTCCTAGCCTTCTTTCTGACAACTTGTGCACAAAACTACAATGCTTGCCCAACAACCTAGGTTCATCCACTTCGGTCACAAACACATAACTCTGCAACTGCAATCCTCTCCATCTTTTCCTTTCTCCGCAGCGAAGGGTGTGCTGCATTACTCCCTCTACAAGGTCTAGGGCTGGCACAGTTTGAGCCCTACACATAGTACCTAGTCTCTCTCCCCAGACTAAAGTGTTTGTATTACGCTATTTTCCACCCTCCTCTTCCTCGATTTAACCCGCATGTGTGCCTTGAGCCCAGCTATACAGCATTGTTCTCAAAAGGCACCTCATAAATAATGGACCCAAACCACATGTATGTGTATATGTACATAACATAGGACCTTTTCTCACTTTCCAATAGAGGAACTAACCTGGTTCATGCCTGCCTTCAGATCCAGAGATAGAGATAACTCCACATTGTGGCGTTTCCTCATTGTTGCACTCTTTGTCCTTATGTGCCAATAGCCCTCTCCCACAAGTAGCCCTCACTTAATGCCTGGCTTGTGATTGAAACCTTATAGGTTCCCCAACTTCTGCTTGCTTCATCTTGGAACTAGTCTATATCATAGTATGTGGGGCTTGCTATGAAACCCTATTGTGATGATCTGATCCAATGCTTGTGATGTATTTTCTGCTTTAGATCCAGTCCATGTGCTTTTGTTCTCAAAAGACACTTACACAAGTTATAGATTCAGGCCCTGCATATATGGCCTAACAACTAACAACTTTATCTTGCTTTCCAACAAGGGAATAAACTGTTCATTCCTGCCCTAGCTCCCATATGCAGTGGTGACTCCAAATTGTGGAGGCTTCACATTGTCACATTTTTGTTTCTATTGACAGGTAGACCCTCCTACTCTTTAGCTTACAAGTTACAACTGAGCCTCAACACTACCTTTGGGATGGTGCTGTTGGGCTTTGGCTAGGTTTCAATTCCAACCATGTCATGACTTCTTAGGCCATGCTTGTTATTAGTGGATAAGATGGAAGTAAGATGAGTTAATGAGTTATCCAATCCCATTTGGTAACCTGAAGACTAGGGAGAATGAGAATAAAGGGAATTAGAGGGGATAGGTCAATCCCCATG
Organism: Zantedeschia hybrid cultivar; assembly: GCA_030544215.1. Taxonomy (NCBI): domain Eukaryota; kingdom Viridiplantae; phylum Streptophyta; class Magnoliopsida; order Alismatales; family Araceae; genus Zantedeschia; species Zantedeschia hybrid cultivar. The sequence goes on from JARZZO010000001.1 coordinate 7,470,150, forward strand.
ATCCCATCCCCACTTTTGGGGTTAAAGGTGCGGATTAGGCATTCCATCAGAAAGGTGGAATGACTTATCCCCAACTCATTTTCTTATTTTTTCATCTATATCAGACATAGCCTTACTTATGTGAGGATAAGTCAGCTTAAAGTTATCCTGATACCAAACGTGGCCAAAGGAGTAAGTCTCACTCTGGCACGACTAAATCAAGGTTTTTCATCGGCCCAACTTAGCCCCTCCTAAACAAGAGAGGGTTTGGAAGATGATGAATCTGACCTCCCCAACGTGGCCCCTAGTTGGTATGCCCAAGGATTCTGGTCACACATGCCTGCGTGATCCACATGCCTGTGGGAGCAGCTGTCTTTCTATTGTTATTATCAAGTGCTGTCGGGAAAGAGATTGGGTGCCAACAGGGGGACAAAGAGAAGGAAGACAGAGCAGTATGGGGGCAAGAGGAGGATCAAGCATTGACACAGGCCATATAAAGCCAGCAGGTACTGGGGAAAGAGGACCGAGTGCTGACAGAAAAGAGGACTGAGGAAGGGGGATTGAGCACCAGGGGATTGGGGGAGAAGGAAAGAGTGTCGACTGGGAGGGGAATCAGAGATACCAGAGTGAGAGTTACCTCTGTAGACATGGGGAGTGGGGAATAGGGTGCCATTCTGCCCTAATTCCTGTGTATCAAATATTTTCATGCCATCCTAGCCACCACATCATATCTGGGCTTGGCCCAGCCCAGGAAGCCAAGCCCGAGCCTGGTTCATCTTGTGATTGCATGGATTGCGGAATCGGCCGATTCAAATCGGAATTGGCAGATCCCGATCCGATTTGGGGGGGAATTTACTGTTCCCCCCCACCGATTTTTTTTTTAAAAAAAACGGCCGAAATTGGCCCGAACCCGATCTGGTCCGGTTCGGGCCGCTCCCGATCCCCCCTAAGGGGGGGATCGGGAGCCAGGCGCCAGCAACGTTTCTATTGCTGGCGCCCCCCTTCCCCCAGCCTCTCCCCCGCTCCCCCTCCCCCGGCCACCGCCTCCGCTCGCCGCCGGCCCCCCCACCCCCGCCGGCAGTCCGCTGCCGGCCTGCTGTCGCCGGCCGTCCGCCTCTCTTTCCTCTCTTTCTCTCTCTCTCTCTTTTTTCTAGTTTTCTTTGAGATATCGACTAAAAGGAGGGGGTTTTCATCCTGTCATCGTCGGCCGGCCGTCCGGGAGCCGTCGCCACCGCTGTGGTCGCCATCACCGCCGCCGCTGTGGTCGCCGTCACCGCCGCCCTCGACGTCGGATTTTCTTTTCGCATCCTGATCCGAGTTTAGGTTATTTCGAATTATTTTTTTAAAATTTTAAAAAAATTAGAATGATGTATGATTGTGTATATTGTGTAGAGCTATTAATATTTAGGTTGAAAAAAAATTTAGCATGTTGATTAGACTCAATTGAACTTGTTAGGACATAAATGTGCATTTTTTTGCATTAATTATATGTTATTAGCGTTAATTAGTTAAAATTAACCCTAATTAGGGGTTAAAAATTAGGACTTTTGTATGATTAGTATGATTAAGGTTCAATTGAGTTGCACGTTATTAGCGTTAATTAGTTAAAATTAACCTTAATTAGGGGTTAAAAATTAGGACTTTTGTATTATTAGTGTGATTAAGGTTCAATTGAGTGTGCCAACCACTCAATTGAACTTGTTAGGACATAAATGTGCATTTTTTTGCATTAATTACATGTTATTATCGTTAATTAGTTAAAATTAGTCTTAATTAGGGATTAAAACTTAGGGCTTTTGTATGATTAATGTAATTAAGGTTCAATTGAGTGTGCCAACCACTCAATTGAACTTGTTAGGACATAAATGTATATTTTTTTACATTAATTGCATGTTATTAGCGTTAATTAGTTAAAATTAGTCCTAATTAAGTGTTAAAAATTAGAGTTTTTGTATGATTAGTGTGATTAAGGTTCAATTGAGTGTGTCAACCACTTAATTGAACTTGTTAGAACCTAATTGCATTTTTGTGTTTTTATGTTATGTAGGAATATGATAGAGCAAGGACTTCATGAACAGGATGTGGAGCAGCATAGTGTTGATCCTAGTTGGCAACATTGCACACTAGTGGACAGTGTTAGGAGGAGGGTCAAATGCAACTGGTGTGGAAAGGAGATGGGTAGTGGCATCTATCGCCTAAAAAATCATCTTGCTGGCATATCAGGAGACGTCAGTAGATGTGAGTCAGTCCTGCTGGACTTGAAGAAGGAAATGAGGACTTATATGATGGATAAAAAGGCACACAAAGATTTATCATCTCAACAACACATGGATTTGGAATATGAGATATCAGGACGCTAGAGACGAAGGGATTACAGTCTACCTGTTCAGCGCCCGATCAATTTAGATGATAATGATGATGAGGAGGAGGAGGGTGATGAGGAGGATCTAAATGACCCTGATGCAGAGTACACCAGAGCTGTTCGTGCCAGTTTGCGGACAAATAAAGAAGATGAGGACCGGCGAAGAGGCATAGGATCATCAGGTGGATCAGTGTTTGTTGCTTCTCAGCCTGGGAGATTCGTTCCTAGGGGTTCTTCTGGTCGCATGACTGCTAGTTCTATATTGAGTTGTGGACGGACATCAGATGTGGCACGCGGTCCTATGAACCAATTTTTGTATAGATCAAGGTCTGCCAGACAGCCTGAAATTAAGCAAGCATTAAAAGGAGTCAAGGCATCAGCAAAAAATGCCTTGAAAGGAATTGTGAAATGATTTTTACATGCAGGTGTGTCAGCACATACAACATCTAGTCTATATTTTCAGACGATGGTGGATGCAATTGCAAATGTTGGGCATGGTGTAAAGGCCCGCACACCTCGCTACATTTATGATGTTGGGTTTGAAGAAGAGTATAATGACTTGAAAGTATGGGTCGACAACTTCAAAAATGTGTGGAAGGAGCGTGGTTGTACTATCATGTGTGATGGTTGGACATGGACCACAAGAAGATCTATGATTAATTTCCTTGTGTATTGCAGCGAGGGTACTGTTTTTTTGAAGTATGTGGATGCCTCAAACAGAATAAAGAATGCTGATTATTTGTACAGGCTAATGGATGACGTGGTAGAGGAAATTGGTGAAGAAAATGTTGTACATATAGTCACTGATAACGAAGCAAGCTACAAAGCAGCCGGTAAATTGTTGATGCAAAAGAGGCACCATTTGTACTGGGTGCCTTGTGCAGCACATTATATTGACTTGATGATGGAGGACATAGGTAAAGATCCTTTTGTTGCGGAGGTGGTACAACATGTTCAGATGATCACGGGATTTATTTATAGTTACAACATGATCTTACATATGATGAGAGAACATACAGGTGGACGGAATCTTCTTCGTGCTGGTCCTACTAGATTTGCATCCAACTTCATTTCTTTAGAGAGCCTAAGTAAATACAAGCATCAGTTGGCCCAGTTAGTCCACTCTGACGAGTTTCTGGCACATATAGGTACACTGAGGGCCGATGCTAGAGAAGTTGCGTTGGCAGTGCAATCGCTAGTTGGGGAGAGAAGTTTTTGGGATAAGGTTTCTCGCTATCTGAAAGTGGTTGAGCCTCTGGTACGTGTTCTGAGGTTAGTTGATAGAGATGACAAAAATGACATAGGATATTTGTATGAGGCCATAGATAGAGCAAATGAGAAATTGAGCGAAAGCCTTCCTACTTCTCATGACAAATGGTGGAGGATCATCGATGATAGATAGGAGTCGACTCTTTATTATGATCTCCATGCTGCTGGTTAATTCTTCATCTATTTAAGTTGATTTTATGTTATTAATTTTTTTCACATTTAATTTTATAACTAATTAATATTCAATTTATATGCATGATATTTTTTCAACCTAAGATATCAGTATAGTGAGAGCGTGCATAATGATGGAGAGATCCTTCGAGGCACAACTAACGTGATTATTAGAATATCAAAGAATACGAATGAAAGGATAGATGCCTTAGCAGAGGTAACATACAAATTAGGAGTTTATGAAAATGCATGCATCTATCATTAACTTATGTTATTTATCTTTATTTTGTAGATGGAGAGATTTAAATTGAAGATTGACATTTATGGAGATGATGACGTTAGGACTGCAGTAACGAGGACAACTTCATGTGAATTACATAATAAATAGTCAAATATTAAATTTAATGATGCTACTAGTCTACAATGTAGACTCTACATATGATTATTGATATCGTCGTCTTCTTTTTTTTCTCAACAGCTGAATGGTGGATCCAGATTAATTATAGACAAGCTGTCACAAACCCTTTGGCGTATGTTGCAGTGCGAGTATTCCGTCAAACCACTTCTTCCAGTCAATGTGAAAGAAACTGGAGTACATTCAGTCTCATTCACACGAAGGTTCGTAACAGATTGGGGGTTTCTAAGCTGGAAAAGTTGGTGTACTGTCACTAGAACATGCGTCTAAAAATCAGGCAGATTCAGGAAAGACAGAGATTCATGGAGTTTGCTGGCAGACCAGTTGATGAGTCTGTACATTAGATTGATATTGATGAACTGTTAGATGAAGAACACCCACTGCATTCTTGGGTGGAGAGCAGAGCAGCCAGAGATGCACAGCTTGAGTTTGATCCTCAGGATCAGAGTTGGACAGAAGGTGAATTAGATGCAGTAGTTGCTCGAGATCCTGAATTTCAGACAACACAAGAAGGAGGTGCACTAGTTCTTCAGAGGCGCCGAAAGTCGGCCACACTAGAAGACACTGTTAGAACTTTTGCCTCTCAGCCAGCACTCAGGAGATCAGCTACTCAGGTGGATCCATAAAGAAGAAAGGAGAAAGAGCCAGCGAGACTTTCATTCCAGTCATCGAGCAGCAAAAAGAGAAAACAATCAAAAGGAAAGTCTAAACAACGAGTGGATCCATCGAAAGGAGAAGAATGGAGAGTTCAGTAGACTGGAGAGACACTTGAGGACACCTTAGGTTTACCACCTCATTTGGCCAGCATGTATGAGACAGAAAGACAAACCTACATGCGTAGAAGAAGGTAGTTGAGAAAAACAAGCCAAGTGCGGAGTGATGACTCCACTGATGATGATGATGATGATGATGATGATGGAGATGGTGATGGTGATGGCGTTTCTACTGTTGCTGGTGGACTATCTGGAGGTTCTGTACTTGGGAGCAGTTACACAGGATACAGAGATTACTCCGCACCTCCGAGTCATTCTGAAGGAACTCAAGGTCAGAGACAAGGACAACAAAGGGGATTTGAAGGCCAACAGAGATAGGCAGGATGTGATTGGCCACCATGGGAAGATGCACCTTCTTATCCGCCCATTTTTCACCTCCCTACACTGCCGTATTCAGACATCAGCAGCACTACTGAAGGATACTCTGGACCTCCACCTATACAATATGACATTTTTGTCCCTCCAATACAATCAGGAGAAAGTTCAAGCCAACAAGCTTACACACCTAGAGGTATTCAAAGAGGATTCGAAGACCTCGCTAGTTCCTTGTTTGGCTATAGATATGCACCATACATGTTGGCAGATTATGGCCCGCCTGCTCAAACTTATGAACCGGATGATGAAGGATCACAAATATGATCTTTCTAAGGTATTTTTCAACAACAATATTTTTTTTAATTAATGCACAACAAAAATTATTAGTTAGTTAGTTGTCTTTAATGTTTATTTTTTATGGATGTACATGAATTGCATTCATTCTTATTGTACATCAATTGAATAATATGTATATAATTTTTTCTGATTTTTCTAATTTTTTTTTTTTTTAATCCGGCCGAGTCGGACCGGCCGGACTTCGTCTGGATCGGCCGACCCGGCCGATCCAGATCGGATCGGGTCGGGATCGCCGGGTCCTGATTCCGGGTCCGGACCCAACCCGGAATTCCTTGTGTGATTGGGCTTGAGCCTGGCCCCACAGGGTTTTCAACCAAGTCCCTGTTCACCCACGGCCCTGCCCAGCCCATTGATTAACCTACATGTGATGTCAGATGCCTATGTGGTTCAGCCTCAGCTTGTCAGTCCGCTGACCAGAGTAGACCCATATGTTAACTGTACCCTGCCCATTTCTGAGGAGATGCTTCCATTCCCTGGCATCAGATCTCCATTATGATCTCAATGGTCCCTTGGTGATCAGCTTGTCCATGGTCCTTCAAGGTCAGTCTTGAACAATATTACCATCATATTTACATGCTAGTGGACTGTGAAGGCCTGAGCAATGTACAGCCTCTCTCGTTAGCTGGATCTCCCTTCAACAATCTATGGAATGTTGTCATTTCCCTGCTTGCTGGCATAGATTCTTTACCATTTATGTCCAGCAGTTTGACTTGCGTGGATATATTGTTGCGTAAAGAATTCATAGATTGAAACTGATTGTGTGTGTTTGGCCAGTTGTGGAGCTGCTCACAATTTGTGATGCAACATTCTAACACAGAACTGTGCCAAGTATGCTCTTATCTCATATCTAAAACATCCTTCTTTCACTGGGAAAACTTTTAAGATTGCCACTGACCTAACAAATGTTATGCTCTCAACTCATTTCTATCAGACTTTACAAACAAATAGTAGGTCCCTGAGTCTCTGACCTACGGGACTGGCAGCTGAAGACATAAGATCATTTTGTTTTGTGCCACTGCTCACTAGCACTGAAAAATAAGCCAGTGATCTTGTAAAATCTGCATATGATTTCTCATGAAGAGACAGTAGGCCAACAGTCCCATTCTCTTTCTGCTAACATACAAAAGCTGAGTTAATTGATGAATCAGAGTCTTTGTAGTGATGACACATCATTCAGAAAGGGAAAAAATAGTTGATTCACCAAGGTAGCAAAGTGTCTTCTTATCTTATATCTTTCCATATTACTTCAGGTTCAAGCTGTTGAGTGGAATCGGCATTCACCAGAAGTTCTTCTTAGTGGATCTTTTGATCGGTCGGTGGTTATGGTGAGACATTTTCTTTCCCTCTTGTTCATTCTCTTGGACATTTCTAGTTTTGTCACTGTGCGTTTCTCTTTTCAGCTGCTTTTTGCTTTATAGCTTTTATAGAATTCTATAACAATGTGACAATAGCTGTCAGCTTTCTGGGCATATATTATTATGTAGTTCTTTAGCTGGCTTTTGCATATATTATTATGTAGTTCTTTAGCTGGCTTTTCCCATTGTGGTCTTTTCATTTTAATCCTGGAATGAAATAAGAAAGTGCAAGTTTAGTGAGAGATTGGTCATCTGATATGTTCTATTTACAAAATTACATTCAGGAAGGAAAATTTATCATCTTATATGTCTCAAGTTGATGTGCCATCACTATTATCACTGTAATGGTCCCCAATTTTATATGTATGGATCTCCGCGAGTTGAACACACTGACAATTAAATTAAGGAAATAAACAAGTGCTGATTCGGTAGAAGCAATTTGCAATGGAGAGGAGAGGAGATCGCAAGGGAGGCAGGGGGGGCAGAGAGAACAGGGGTTGCAGGTGAAAGTCTTCTAACGCTGCTCCTGCTGAACTAGAGGGTTGGCAGGTGGTGAGTAGGAAGGGTAGGAGGAAGGTTACAGTGTTAGACAAGGATCGGTCCTCATCCATTCCAGCGGGGAAGGTTTCCTGTATTAGGTGCTTGAAGAGGGGCCACTGGGCTCGTGAGTGCAGAGAACCTGCTAGGTGCCTTTCTCGTTGAGGTGTAGGCCATTGTAGCTATTACTGTAACAAGGAGGAGGGTAGCTTGCTGTTGATTGGAGTGACTCTTCCTAGTGAAGGGTTGGCCGCTTATCAGTCGAAGAGTCAGTGAGTCCCTGAGTTGGTGCTTCCTAGAGCAGAGCCAGTGGGGGGAGTGGTGGATATCCCTTGGTCTTCGGAGGTGAAAGAGGCCCGTGCTGCTTTTGATGAGTGCTTGGTATTGACTGTCATGCCGGTACGGAATGGAGTTACTTCTACAGAGAATCCCCTCTCCACGCAGATTCTCAGTTTATTACAAGGGATTTGGCAGGGTAACCATGTTTGGAGGATTAGGGAGCTACAGGGGGAGGCTTTTCTTGTGAAATCTTCTTTGGATGGGTGGATAGAGACTGCTTTGGCTATGGAATTCCTTTCCGGAGGGGATTTCAAGTTGAAAGTTTCTCCATGGATGGCTGAGACTGGTACTTCTCCAGCAAAAGGAGGTGTCATGGTGTAGTGTTGGCTGGAGGAGTTGCCACTACACATCTGGAATGTTGATACATTTCATTCTATAGTTGAGAAATTTGGTATTCTTAGAGGCATTGATGTTAGGACGTTGGAGAGGGAGATGCTCCTCTATGCCAGGGTGCTGGTTGAAATTGATGTAGTTGACAAAGTTCCAAAGACTCTAAAAATCAGAATGGGTGCTAAGTGTTTCTGGGTGGCTGTTAAAGTTGAAGATCAGGCTTCCTCCTCGTCTGCTCTTTCTTCCGATGAGTCTTCCCATCGTAACTCAGAGCCATGGACATGGGCGGAAGTAGCTGCGGCTTACAAGAAGTAGAGATCTTCCCAGGATAAGAAGTTTGTAACTGTTAATCGACGGGGTCGCATAACAAAGGCTCCGGAAGAAGCTTTGAAGATCATCAATCATCCGAGTTGTGGCTTGACTCAAATGAGTGCAGGTGGTGTGACTCAGCAGAGTGAGTACTCAGTGATTAACCAGGTTCATCAGTGGAGTTCAGAGGTTGGTGTCTCTGCAATCGAAGAAGGTGAAGAGCTGCTTCAATGGAACAGAGGTGCATTGGGAATAGGAGGTGGTGATGATGTTGTGGGGGGTGTCCTTCGAGAAGGATACAGCTTTTCGATCGATGCTGTGTAGCTCGAGGCTACAAACCTGGGTTAGGCTTCATGCAGAGATCATCGGGGGACGATGAGGTGCGAAGTTCCAAGAGATGGTTGTGTTGCAGATGGCTTTCGTGTGGAGGGTGGGGAAGATGTACAGTCCCGGATTCCGGATCGTCAGATCGCGGGTGCGGTTCAGTTGAAGAAAATGGGTAAGTCGCTTTGGCCGGTTGGGTACCAGGTCCCTAACGGGTCAGTTATGGGTCTTGATCGTTTCATGTCCCCCATCCGTTACTGGGTACTCGGACTCTTCTTCCCTACTTGGTTTGCGGTTGACGGATCTTGGTTACTGCGGCATGGCTGCGGTGGTTTCTTCTCAGTCTTTCCAGCCCGAATGTCACAGTCGATCCTCTGTTCATACTGCTACATTGGATCTGCTTCATCCTATTTGTCCTTCCCAGAGTTCTTCTGCCCTCTCGGTGAAGGAGTCTACCACAGGATTTTCCGTGCATGAGAAGTCCGTCACAGTTGCCCATCAATCACATTTGGTGGATACGCTGAGGGGTAGAATCAAAGCTGGATCCCTGTTTTCTTTTCAGAAGCTGGGACGTACGTGGAGTTCTTTGACTATCGGGCCTAAGTCGGTATTGTGTCTACCTCCGATAAACTGTCATGATGAAGGAGAAGAAGGTAGTATGAGTTCCCTCAAGTCTTGAGTGAAGACGGAAGTAAAAGTTGTACTGAGGTGCAGGAATTGTTTGTTGATTCAGGCTATTTGTCTCGGAATGTTGGTTCTCACTCTACAAGTCCTGTGGGTGAGCTTCTCCAAGTTGGGCACGGAGGTAGGTGCCCTCCACTTCCTCAGACTTAGCCATTTGATGATTGGTCAGAGGATATTCTTGAATTTGGAAGGAGGATGGTGTTTCTTTTGAAATCTGAGAAAACTTGATGCCTCACATCATAGCCTAAAGAAGAAAGGGTTAGGAGGAGGTGTGAAGATTGGGAAAAGAGAGTTGGAGTTTGTGAAGGACAATGTGGTGGTGGACTGTTTGAGAAGTAATAGGGACAAAGGTAAGGTCTCTCATGGAACTGATCATCAGGGGACTTAATAGTCGTAATAAAGTTAGAGCAGTCAGGGATTTGGGCAACACTCTGAAGCTAGACTTGTTATGCCTTCAAGAAACTAAAATGACCAGTGTTGAGGTGCAGACTGCTAGGAGAATTGGTGGTAACAGGTTGACTGGTTGGTCTCTTTTACCAGCAGATGGTGTCAAGGGGGGGCAGATTGTAATGTGGAATGAGTCTAAAGTTATTGGATCCCCTTGTGATATGGGGGAGTTCACTCTCTCAGTGAGATTCAGTTATAAGCAGAACAATGTAAAGAGTAAAAGGGTGGTTTCATCTGTCTATGGACCAAGTAATGACCAGCAGAAAAGCTTTTTTTTTTTTAAGAGTTATATAGGCTTCACGGGCTGTTCTCGGAAGGGTGGTGTGCAATTGGTGATTTCAATTGTGTAAGATACCCTTGGGAGAGAAATGGAGGACAGAAATGGACAAAAGAAATGGAATTAATGGGACAGTGGATTAGAGACTGTGAACTTACTGATTTGGAGATTCCTAATAGAAGATTCATATGGTTAATGGGCAGCAGAAGAGTATCCAGTCCAGAATTGACAGGGCTTTCATTTCAACTGAATGGTTCATGATTTTTCCACTCACACAGGTTAAGGGTCTTTTCCCACATCCATTTCTGACCATATACCCTTACAAATTTGGTCTGATAGTAAGCATACAAACAGGAATATGAGCTTGCTTGGCATTCATGTGATTGTTTTATAGAGTTGGTGTCTAAATGGTGGAGAGAAGCTCCGTCTGCTAAGAATGCAATTTTGGCTTTCTGGAAGAAGTTGAAATGGATCAGACATCACTTAAAATAATGGAACATTCAGACTTTTGGCAAGGCAGGAGAGATTAGACAAAATCTGCTAAGTGAGATTGAATCACTGGAACTGAAGAGTGAGCAGGAGGATTTGTCTGCAGAAGGATTGCAAAAACTGAAAATGTACAAGGAGGAATATCAGCAGTGGTTACTTAGGGAGGAAATCAAATGGAAACAGAGAGCTAAAGAGCAGTGCCTTAAAGAAGGGGATAAAAATACATCATTTTTCCATGCGGTTGCCAGTGCTAGGAAAAGAGCATTGAGGATAGAACAGATCATAGAGGGTGAGACTGTTTTGGAGAATTTTGATGATATAAAACAAGCCTTTGGTCCAACCACTGCTGTCACCAACAACATTGTTTTCCATTATTTATCACCAGATACTACTGCCCTTGTTCCGATCATGAAAAACCACCGACCCAACAGCAACAGCCGTCTCTCCCCCCCCCCCCCCCCCCCCCCCACACACACACACACACACACAGAAAAAAAAAACACAACGACGAAAAAATTTTTAGAAGAAAGAGAGAGAAGTTGGACCCTGTACAGTTTGTACAAAAAGAAGAGGTCCAATTTGGGAGTGTTATTTTGTGACATAGTATCAATGCTAACATTTTCTTCCACATTATGCATAATCGTCCTCATGCTTTCAACAATTGGTTGGTTGTGACTTGTCATTACTTTTGCATCATTGACAAGGTGCATTGGTCTTTTGTGGTTGATGCATCCATTAGGTTCTGCAATGTCCGTAGCCTCTTGTCCACTCATGCAAGTGTGTTTTATTATCTATATCTACTATCTTGTAATTCCTGCTTTTGAAATTCTGTTCTTGGATAAATTATTAAAAAATCTTGTATTCTGCTGACCAAAAAAGTTAATTTCTCTGGTATCTATAACTATTGTCAACATCAACATTCTGGACGGGATTAACCTGTTAATATTTTATTGACAACTTGCAGATGGACATGAAGTCCAATGGACGCCCTGCTAATAAATGGTCTGTCACAAATGATGTGGAGAGCATCAAATGGGACCCCCACAATGAACACCTTTTTGTGGTCAGTTTTTTAAGACCAACACTCTTGCAGTTTGCTTTTGAGTATTACATTTATTATGTAAAGACAAATTAGCATACTAATGTAAAGTCCACAGTCACGGACCGAGAATTTGTTCAATCCACTTGTTTCTCCCTTTTGTACCTCAGCACTTCACAATGTGATATGCTGAATGTTAATGTTGTCAGGTGAGCCTTGATAATGGTACAGTTCAAGGTTTTGATGTCCGTACAGCCAACATGGGTTCAGATTCTGGTTCTAAGGCATGCTTCACCCTTCATGCACATGATAAAGCTGTTTGCTCTGTTTCTTATAGTCCGTCTGCTCCTAATGTATGCTCTCAATCCTGGAACAACATATAATGTTTTTTGAAGTTTTAGTTTTGGTGTGATGCTTATTATTTTTCCCGTGTAGCTGCTTGCAACTGGGTCAAGGGATAAAATGGTAAACTTATTTTCAACATTTTCGTCTTTATATACATTTAGCTTATCCTTGTTTCTAATACTAACAGTACTGATTGCCCAAAATACTATGTTCTCAGGTGAAGCTTTGGGATTTGTCGAACAACCAGCCATCATGTGTTGCATCTAGAAATCCAAGAGCTGTTAGTTTTCTTAAACCTTTTTTTTTCTTTTGTAAAATTTCTGTTGAATCAGTTTTTGATTCTCTAGGAAGAGAGTAGTAGTGACAACCATTCTATACACTATGTAGACAGTTTATGTGCCAGAGCAGTTATAACTGTGATATGCTGACAATTTTTTTTTTTGAAAGTGGAGTACCACAATTTCATTAGAAGAGAAAAGTAATACAAGTATAATGTAAACAACCAAAGTCAAGAAAATCCTCCTTTACAAAAGACACCCAGAAGCTATGCAACTCACCAGCCCCTCCAAAGAACAAAAAGGAGGACATACATCTCACAAATCCCTCAAAAGAGCAAAAGAGGAGGATTTACATGTATGCGTTTTGCACAAAGTAGAAGGCTAGAAGCCCATTCCCTCACTCTATCCCCAACAAACAAGGCAATCCTGTCTGTAATCAAAGCTTCACTCCAAAAAATTATTCTATTTCTTTCGCCCCAAATGACCAAAATGTGGCATAGAGGATCAGCCACCACATGTGCCTATCGTCCTTGTGAACCCTGACAGTCTCCCACTTGCAAAGGAATTCCTCCACTGAGGCAGCTTGCGGAATCTGCCTTCCAAGTGTGGTAGAGATCAGCTGCCACACCTCCGCAGCAAAGGAGTATGCAAGAAAGAGATGATCAGCCGTCTCGTCAACACCACCACACATACAACACAATGTCTATATACTGTCTAAGAATCTTGATAATCTATCAACAGTGGGAAGCCTGCCAAGGGAAATTCTCCACATAAGAATCTTCACCTTCAATGGACTTATGGTGGACCACGAGCCTAGCAAAGGCGGGTAGCAGAGTCCCCCATCAGCAATGATGGAATAGGCTGACTTGACAAAGAAGCCTCCATTCTATCCCCATTTCCATAACCAACCATCCTGGCTAGATGGATCTAACCGAGCATTCTCTAGGCACATAAGGAGCTGAGATAGATCCTTAATCTCAATCTTTCATGGGGATCTCCTGAAAGTAGGACACCACCTTGCCACAGATCTATCTGCATCACATACATCAGCCACCAATAGCCTCGTATCTATAGCAATGTTGAAAAGCCTTGGCAAGGAGGTGCAGAGAGGAACTTCACCACACCAAGGATCCAACTAAAAGGAAGAAGTGCGTCCATGACCCAGTGAGAGCTGACTCCCTGCCTAAATTACATCCATAGACTGCAGGATGCCTTTCCACACACATGTAAGTGTTAGTGGATGGGGTAATAGCAAGATCCTACATCTTGGAATTCCTATAGTACCTTTGGCCAATGATCTCCTTCCGCTTGCCTACATCTGAGCTCCTAAGTTTCTATAGCCATTTAGAAAGAAGAGCAATGTTAAAAGCATGAATATCCTTTAAGCCAAGACCTTCCGTTCTCCTTGCTTCTGCAAACCCTCCCTCAGCTGATGGCAAAACCCCCTCTCTTAGGGTTCCCATTCCGATGCCAAAAAAATTGCCTCCGAACGGAATCTTGCCTTCTCGCATCCTTCTTTGGCACCCTGAAAATGAGTAAACCGGAATACTATCAAACATAGACTGGCATAGGACCAACCTTCCGCCGAAAGAGAAAAATTTTCCCTTCTAACATGCCAATCTAGATTGAAATTTCTGGATCACCCTCTGCCAATCATGAACACAGAGAGGTCTTGAAGTAAGAGGGAGACCCAGATAGGAGATAGGGAATGCACCAATCTGCCAGCTTAAAATCAAAGCCGCCCTTCTCAACTCCTCTAGCCCCACATGAATTCCACTAACGCTGCTCTTATAGAAAATGACACTCAGTCCACTGACCTCATCCAGAAGCTCTAAGATAAGTATGGATAGAAAAAGTTGGTCCTCTTCCTCCTCCTGAAAGAAAAATATAGTGTCATCTGCATACTGAAGATGGGTTATATGAATCCCATCACTAGAGATTTTGCATCCTGTAATTAAGCCCTCCACAGCTGCCTGCCCCACATTCTACTCAAAAGATGAGTAAAAGTTGGTCCTCTTCCTCCTCCTGAAAGAAAAGAATAGTGTCATCTGCATACTGAAGATGGGTGATACGAATCTCATCACTAGAGATTTTGCATCCTGTAATCAAGCCCTCCACAGCTGCCCTGTCCCACATCCTAAGTTTTCATAGAAGAAGAGCAATGTTAAAAGCATGAATATCCTTCAAGCCAAGACCTCCGTTCTCCTTGCTTCTGCAAACCCTCCCTCAGCTGATGGCGAAACCCCCTCTCTTAGGGTTCCCATTCCCATGCCAAAAAAATGCCTCCGAATGGAATCTAGCCTTCTTGCATCCTTCTTTGGCACCCTGAAAATGAGTAAACCGTAATACTATCAAACATAGACTGGCATAGGACCAACCTTCCGCCGAAAGAGAATAATTTTCCCTTCTAACATGCCAATCTATATTGAAATTTCTGGATCACCCTCTACCAATCATGAACACGGAGAGGTCCTGAAGTAAGAGGGAGACCCAGATAAGAGATAGGGAATGCACCAATCTGCCAACCTAAAATCAAAGCCGCCCTTCTCAACTCCTCTACCTCCACGTGAATCCCAATAACGCTGCTCTTGTGGAAAGTGACCCTCAATCCACTGGCCTCAACCAGAAGCTCTAAGATAAATATGGCCACAAAAAGTTGGTCCTCTTCCTCCTCCTGAAAGAGAGAATAGTGTTATCTGCATACTGAAGATGGCTGATACAAATCCCATCACTAGAGATTTTGCATCTTGTAATCAAGCCCTCCACAGCTGCCCTGTCCCACATTCTACTCAAAAGATGAGCTACGAAGATGAAAAGGAAAGGGAACAATGGATCCTCCTGCCGCAGCCCTCTTCCACTACGGAAGTAAGAGGAGGGGTCTCCATTAGTGAGAACCGCAAAGGAAGCTGATGTCAGACAAGCTCTAATCCATGCTAACCATGTATCTCCAAATCCCATCTTCAACAGAACTTGGAGCAAACATTCCCAGTTAACTCTGTCATAGGCCTTCTCAAAATCTAGTTTCAGGACTAATCCTCTCTCTCTTTGCTGCTTTATCCCAGAAGTACACTCCTGAGCAACTAGGAAATTCTCTTGGATTTGTCTGCCCCTGATATAAGCTTCCTGGTTCCAGCTGATAAGTCTGTTCACCACCTTTTCAAGCCTCACAGCAAGCATCTTGGTGATAATCTTGTACGTACCATTCAGCAAACTGATAGGTCTATAGTTAGATAAGAAGTCTGCCCCTTGCTTCTTGGGAATCAGCAGTAAGAATGTGTTATTGATACCTCCTAAGTGAGTCTTCCCCTCTTGAAATTCCAATGCTACCAAAAGGAGATTATTTTTGACTATCTCCTAGCAGTGTTGGAAAAACAGCAAGGGAAAGCAATCCGGTCCAGGAGTTTTGTCACCTGCTAAGGAGAAAACAGCCTGCCTAACCTCATCCTCAGTGAAATCTGCGCACAGCAGAAGCCTCTCTCCCTATGTTAATTTTGGAAGAAGATTATTAGCGATGAAGGGTCTCCAGCAATCCTCCTCAGTATACAACCTGGAGTAGAGGTCCTGCACATGCCTCTGAATGGCCTCCGGCTGAGAAATGACATTGTCACCATCCTTCAGGGCTCTAAGAAGGCTCATCCTCTTCCTTCCAGAAGCAATCCTCTGCATGCAAGCAGAGTTCCTGTCCCCTTCCTTTAACCATTTCTCTCGAGACCGCTGCTGCCAATATATTTCTTCTTTAAGGAGAATTTTTTCATATAGTGTGACAAATCAGTCAACTGGTATATGAATACAAAGTAACTGGGTCATACCATCTTTTCATATTGTTGAGGGATTGGGTTAGAAATAGGCAGCCTAGTCCCACGAGGCTCCCGTCGTTACGGTGCCTGGGAGGGTGGGTAGGTTGCACATAGCCTTGCCACCATTTTTGCAGACAGGATGTTTCTGGTTTTGAACCTGTGACCTTCATCACGATGGAGCAGCCTTACCACCCTGCACTAAGGATCTCCCTCAGTGATTGGATGGAAATAGGAGTATTATCTTTTTGGTGGGGAACATAGTAATGTGAAAAAGGAAAACTGTGGCAAAGAAGGAAAAGAAACATACTGTAATCGTTCTGATTGCGAACATGCTTGAGGAAAAACTGAAAATAATTCACCAGATCGATGGTTACAATTTGGTCAAGACTGCTCTTGTTGGATTTGAAGCATGCAACCATGTACTTTCCTTGATGCAGAAAAAAGTATGGCGCATGTAAGGCATAGTCTGAAAAACATGTCCAGAATAAAATACTACAACATTTGTTCATGAGTATATTGCTTTTAACTAAGATGGATATAGTATACTTCTTGTCATTTTTGGCAATTTGTTAGGCACTATGTGATGGTTGTCTTTGGTTTTTGGTCACTAAAAGTACCTAGTTTTGCATTGTCAAATTAGTGTGGGAGTATCAATGAGCTCTCTTCTGGCTTCATGCTGGAGATTGGATATTATTTTTTCAACAATGGGCAATAAGCAAAGATATGATGCCTTCTCATAGAGAGCATAATATTGGCTCTGGAAGTTTGATGTTAGACCGAATAGACTAATTACACTAGCACATTGCTGTTATTTGTTTTCACTCATTTTGAATTCCACCAGGGAGCTGTTTTCTCTGTTGCCTTTTCGGAGGACAGCCCATTCTCACTAGCCATTGGAGGTTCCAAGGGAAAACTAAAGGTGAGCTTAATCATACCATGTTTCATTATGTATTGTTTGATCCCTTTCATTGTTAAACATGCACAAATTATCTTTGAATATTTACAGGTATGGGATACCTTATCTGAAGCTTCAGTTTTGCAAAAGTTTGGAAAGTTCAGCAATCGGAAGATGGATTCCATGCCAGAAGCATAGTTATTGTGAATCATAGAGATGTTCTATGCATCTCAGCAAGCATGACTTGAGATTTGTGCAGTTGACTCCAAGCTTTTCTGGTTCAAGTTTTGAGCACCTATACTGTCATGTCTGCAGTCGGGAGCATTATTAACATGCATTTAGGAAGGAAGCATAGATGGTATACATGTAGTTTTTTCATTCTTGGACTTGGGAAATGCAGATGCTCTTCATGTAGTTTTTTTTATTCTTTTCTTATGTGAGGAAGATTGTCAACGAATATTGATCCCAGTCATAGTGGATGCCTTGCATAAAATTACCACAGCAGAGGTGTCATAATCAGTTTTGTTTAATAGAAAAAAAGAGACTTGTGGTTGTCAAATTTGTTTAATATGAAAAAGAGACTTGTGGTTAAGTGATTACTGGAACATCTATCTTTTTTTTTTTTTTACCCATTTCACTTGATTATTTGTATTTTCCCCATGGTACACTGATTTGTGTGGCTTATAAGATGAGTTGTGAAGACGGGAGTTGTATACAGATGAACTCCTATCTTGGAG
Organism: Zantedeschia hybrid cultivar; assembly: GCA_030544215.1. Lineage (NCBI taxonomy): Eukaryota > Viridiplantae > Streptophyta > Magnoliopsida > Alismatales > Araceae > Zantedeschia > Zantedeschia hybrid cultivar. The sequence goes on from JARZZO010000001.1 coordinate 7,487,973, forward strand.
TTTAGTTTGGCTCGGAGAGGGCTGCTGCAAGTGTGACAACAATTAAGCTGACTTCTTGTTTGTTGACTGAATAATTGCTTGAAAGTCCCTAGATTTCAATAGGTGAATCAATCTTTTCTAGAGCCATTCTATGTTTCTATATTGGTCCTTTTTTCTTTACATCAATTCTGAAAACTGTTCACCCCTTCTTTACATCAATTCATAATTTGATTACTGTTCACTGCGTCACCCGGCTCCTTGATTCATTAAACCCATGTCAGGGCCCTTGCAGAACGATGCTTTCTCTCTTCTTTCCTTTTTCCTTTTTTTTTTTGAAAAAGAAAACCTATTTTCCTTGGATTATGTTCCAAGGTAAGTTTTGTACATTATAGTGTATGCTTTCCAGGAGGAGAAATGTATCGACTTCCTCCACCATGTTTGTTGACCTTCATCAATGGTGGGTAGAATCGTACGCATTCCTCCTGCAACTTATAATGGCTGCTTCTTGATCATTCTAATCTACAAATGGAGGGGTAAAGGTGGTCAGAGGGTGTACTATTTCTTCTCTCTCTCTCTCTCTCTCTCTCTCTCTCTCTGTGAGTGGGCACTGGAGGCTGAGGGGGTTCGGGTGAACGTCCAGGTCTGAAAAGCCTCTGTCCGAATTGATGGGGATGGTCGGCATCTGTGTGGTCGACATTGGAGATGTAGGTGTCTAGATTTTTGTGGAATTTAGTACTTTGGATCACATAAAAATTGTTGTAACTCTGCCAAACAGATCAAGAGGAATCGTAATGCAGAAAATTCAACAAATTGGACATTTTATACATTTACATTGGCCATGTCTAGAAATTTATCCATTTCTTTGAAGTTCATCGTATAGAAGTCTTTATTGACTAAGAAATATTTATAATTTGATAAGACAAGCATAATTCAGGCATTTGGGTAAATACTTGGTTATTCTTTTCGCTTATCCAAGTTGGGATTTGGCATTTCTTCTCTCTTCACTGTAGTCTTCTTTGGTGTCACTTGAGCTAGTTCTTACAAATTTAAATAAAAATTATGAGTAATACTGGCTGCATCGCTGGGTGTAGCCGCACCACTTGACGAAGCAATTGTGGTATTCTTTTTTAATTTTTAATAGGGTTGGACTCCACATATTCATATAACCCGATCTTTGTGCAGACAATCTAATTTTTTTTAAAAAAATAAAAAAACCGTTGTGGGGTTTGACCCTTTAAGGATATTTTTTTCACTGTTTATTGGAGTTTGATTTTTGATTTATTTATTTTTTTAGCTGTCGGATCAGAGATTAGATTGTATGGACATATGGGACGTGAGGTCTGACTTAAAAAAAAGTTATACAGTTGCATTTAATGGTGCTGGAAGTATTACTCAAATTATTTTTTGAACAGAAAGTAGGTTTGAAAAATTTTCTTCTCCCCATCATCCGATTAGTTAATCTAGCTTCCATGAGGGATTAAATCGCCTGCTAAATCGGGATCAGATGTGCATCCATGACTCGGCACTCTTGGGCAAATGTAGCTAGTTTGATCTCATGCAATGAGAACCCGCAATGTTTAAAAAATATATTAAGATTTAATCAGACTTCTCATTTCAATGTACTGTTATGAATAAACTGCAATTTAGTACAACTTAAAATCATGGCACAAGTTAAGCATTACAATTTGTCACAGTCTAATCTCATGCTCACAGTTTACATAAAATATATTTTAAAAGATGAAATATTTTTGATATTATTCATTTTGTAATTCTGTTACTTGAACTTTGTATATGTTTCCTTCCAACTCTTTCACAAAATCATCGTTTTTTTTCAAAAGAGCACCATTTAAAAAATAATTTTTAAATCTAATACACTTTTAAAAGTAATTACAAATCTTTTGACCAGTCAAATATCCTCATTAGCATGGTCCTGCCACGTAAGACGTTGCGTTGGTGCGTTTTTTTAAAAAAAAAAAAAAAAATTTAAAAGCAAAGTTGTGAAATCTTTTCGTGATCTATAAAGACGCAAGTAAAACGGAGCTCAGGTACGAGATGTAGAAGATGTCGGGCAGCAGAAAAGTAACGTCGTGTTACGCTGTCACGACTTTACTTAGAAGTCGTGGCATCATAACACGGCTTTACCTACTATAAAACCCCTTCTCCCTTCCCCTCTCCTCCCATTCAAAATCTTCTCTTGCTTTCACCCACCCCCCTCCCCCATTCAAAATTTTCTCTCATTTTCATCCCAGCCCCCTCTCCCTTCCAAAGTCTTCTCTCGTTTTCACATTCTACTCTCTTTCCTATTAAGGACGAAGGTCATTTTCTCATGTTTGTGTTTATATTGTTTTATTTTATCATATAAGGAATAATTAATTTAATATATTTATATATTAAATTTTACTTACATAAGATTATTTTTTTGTAGTGCTCAAGATAGTTCATTTCAAAGTTCTGCGAATTCAAGGAGAAAAACTACTTCAGAAATACTTAATGCATTAAGATGTCCCAATCTTATTTGGAAATGTCCTCTATGACTATGACTCTGGTATTAGAGGGACCGACATAGTAATTCATCAATTTGAAGGTAAAATAATAGAAGCTGGCTTCTATTAACAACTCGTTCATGAAACATATCAATATAGTGTAGCACGTGCAACATATCTTAGACTTTCTTATGCATTAGAATGGCAAGAATCAAAAATTATTTTAGAGATTGAAGGTAATGTTGAAACATTAATTGTTGATGATGAATAAGAGAACTGTAGCTTGTGAACTAGGTATGCATGTTTTGGGTGAAGTTTGTCAAATTCTGAATCGACATCGATCGAGAAAACGTCAAAATATATACTGTAGTTGAGTCTCAAAATCGTGCTACTAAGTGACTTGCAACTAAAGCAAAGACAGACAAGATTAGCAAGAATTGGAGTCCAAATCTTATAGATCTTCTAGATTTTTTTCTCTAACTTTGTGTAGAAGAAAGTGACAAAAGTTTTAGACTTACTTGATATTTATGTAATATGTCATTTTCTTTATTTATTGTGATTTAGGTTGTTCTGAAAAATACTTTTGTCTCAATTATCCTAACTATTGCTTTTCCTTTGTGATTGACTAAGTTGAATTGTCAAGTCACATACCATCAGTTTAAAAGTTTATGTTATTGTTTATTTCATATAAGGTTTATTGTAGACAAAAAATGGGAATGACACCTTATGTCTGTTTCATATAAGGTTTATTGTAGACAAAAAATGGAAACAGAAACAAAAGTGAGTTGTTTCGTTTTCGCATACAGTTTTTGCTATTTTAAATCACTATTACTATTCAAATCCAATAGATTTTTTTTTGTAATAATTGAAAATTTCAAACCAACAAAGTTTAAATTTATGTAAATTCTTGAAATATATGAAATTTGAGTTTTGAGATCTACTTTATTTGTTGATAAACTATCTAAAGTTATGCATCATAAAATCATATTATTTTTTAAGAATGTTTCAAGAATTCGAAGTTGATCAAATCAAAATAAAAATCGATCCATTTCTCTGTAGGGGTTGGGAAATCTTTTTGGTGCGCGCATCTGCACGGAGAGGAATGATGAGATGGGCCCCCATTTTACAACGACTTGAATACCTCCAGGATCACCCGCATTGCGCGTGAAGAGGCCATGCACACGAGGGGGGGGGGGGGGCGGGGGCGCCAAAGGGATTGAATAAGAATAATTTTATATAGGGTACTTTTAATTTATTCCTACAAATTTTTATGAAAACATTCTCTTAATCAAGTTATTTTTCGGAAGCCATAAGATGTTTGGATATCAAATAAAAAAGGTCTCTAGCCTAAGATTTGTATCACAAAATGTAATGAACTTAATTACATGTATATAATCTATTAAAAATAAAATTACAGATTTATCCATCTTACTTTCATATTATAAATAGCTTTAGTGTGTCCAAATATCCAAGATTATTCTTTTGTTCATTTAAAACAAAGTTCCAAATATCTAAAATATCCTTTTTCTTTGCTCAACTCCTTTTGCCAATAAAAAGCTTTTGTAAGGTATTTTTGTTCAAGCATTACATTTAATCGTTGAAAAACATAGTCCATGGGGAGCCTTGGGGACCTAGCTTGTCAATTTTTGGTCACCTTTGTTCTTTTTTTAATTTGAAGAAGCCATGCAGTGAAGTCATGTTGTGAACTAGCAACATATCACAAACAAAGGAGGGAACGAGAGGGGGATGGGGGCCATGAGAAATTGGGCATTATACAAACAAATCGAGTCAAGTCAAGCTTTCACTTGTAGAACTCATGTCGAGTTTACTTTTTAGTTTGAGTTCGGCTTGAAAAAATATTCATGTAACTCGAACTCGACTCAAGCTTGGCTTGACACTGGAGTTGAACTAGAATATGAGCCAGGCTGAGTAATTGGGTTGAGAACTTTGAGCCTTGAGAAACTGCGATTAAGGAAGTTTGAGCCTTGACATGCACCTGTATACACATACACTTGTACACACTTGTAACTCATTCCATGAATTAGGAGATTCCCCTGTACACATAAACATACACCTGTATACATATACATACACTTGTACACACCTGTATCAAAAACTACCTCGTTAAATAACAACTTAGACAATTTCATTTCACAACAATCGTTAACACCCATACCACAACAAATTCATTTAAATCAACTTAAAAGTTCACACATCACGATAGCTGAAACCAATAATATATTCTACACCAATCGTTCACAAGTGTTTAAAAGATTACAACAAACATCAATAAATTCATCATGTCATTGCCTTCTTCGATGAAATGCATAACACTTTCTTCTTTGTCTTAGTTGTTCTTCTTCTATCCCTTCTTCCTCAACATTTGGAGTGAGATTTGGTTGGTGAGGTGTTGGCACTGCTCTTTCATAAATGGTAGGTGGAGGGATAGGAATCCGAACATGTGGCAGTGTAAAAGCATCAATAACTTCAATGTCCGTAGTTGTGAAGATGGTTGCATCCCCATATCTCCAGTGTCTACAGGCTATGATGAAGAAGGCTCGCCCATAAATCCACCCCATAATATCCGGGCACATAGGAAGAAGACCCTGACATCTATGAACTAGGAGTCTGTGAGAACATTCCAGGCATCCAAAGTGGAGTGGTTAAAAAAATTTCAAGAATTTGCTCTTTGTGCTATGATGGTGAAGGAGCAGGAGGTATAAAATAAACGCCACAAGGAGTAAACCCGCCAGGTTGTGAATATAATGGGGTAGTAAGAGTCGGCCTGTAATGTTCTGGTGCACTTGATGAAGCAGGAGGATTGTACTATGAAAGAGAAATGTGAAGCGTGCGCATACTTCCATCTTGACACTTTAATATCTGTTATTTTGATTCTTGCGAGTTGCTGCCATCCTCCTCAGTAATTAATATGTCCTGTGTACGAGCTACAACATCAACCTACATTAAGATAATTAAAATTACTAACATGTTAAAATGTTAAAAATATTTAATAAAATTACATGATAAACAAATTAGATGACATCCACTTACCAAAGCACATTCTGCGGATCCTCATAGTATATAACTTGTGGGTGGCTCCTCTGTAGACACGTTAATTTTGACATCATTTTGAGTAAATTTCATATCTTATAATAATGCTTCAAAATGGTCTGATATTTAATAATTAGTTAATTTTTATTAATCTTTGAATTAATTATCTAAATAGTATCGGATCAGACAGACATAATTTAAGTTAATTAATTAAATTGATTTTAACTCAAATTTTAATCAAATATGAAAAAGTCTAAACGATGTCGACATGTGTAGACGTCATTTAGAGTTTATTCATATTTTGATATTTAAATTTAAATTTTAATTAATTGATTAATTAGCTAAAAGATGTCTGCCAAGCACGACGCCATTTAGGTTTCATAAGCTGATTCTACCTCTTCTTCCCGATGTTTATCCTTATCTTAATTAAGTTCAAAGACGTCGCCCATGGGCGACGTATTTTAGATAATTACAGATAATGATGAATTAATATATGTTTATCTGTTTGTTAGTTGGATAAACTTCAACTTCTTTCATGTTAATCTTTAAGTAACCGCGGATGCGTGAACTTAACCCTATAAATATATAACTCCTTGGTCATTGAAAAGTTATTGATGATAACGATAATTAAGTGAAAATTGAGCAAAGAAGGCGATGACGTCCAGACGCTGAAGGATCGAAGTACTACTTCCAGGAGTCTTGAAGCAAGGTTCATCATTTCTTCATCCATTCTTTGTCCTTTCAAGATCTATCTAAGACCAAGGCTTCCCAGGGGCCATCCAACTTAGTTCTTAATTAATTTCTGCATCTTTCTCATATTTTTATCACATTAGCATCATATTTTCATCACGTCACTCCCTGCAACACACACTCACTAGCATTATTTTTCAATCCATGTTTAAGGGGTTTAAAAGACCATCAAACAAGTGAGTTCTTTGTTTAAGTTGCATGATCAGAATCTTCATTAGAATAGATACTACCTCTGCTTGAGTTTTTATTATTTTATTTTATCTTTGTTTGTTGCAAGGTATAAAAAGGAGATCAAGAAGAGAGAATCAACAAAGAAAATGAATTTAGATGATCCTCAAAGTCCGATAAGCAGCCAAAGTAAGAACAAAGTCAGAAGGGCTCTCTTTCTTCAGCTGGCTGAAGGAGGTAAATCAATGACTCAAAAATCTTCCAATTTTAAAATAGGTAGGTGATCAATCTTTTTTTTTTGGAACTTTTTAGTTAAAAGTTTCTGGCGATCACATTCACTTAGTTTTTAATAAGCTTATATGTCACATAAACAACAAATTTTTTCATGATAATCACACCCCTAATTTGAGCACTCACAGCTTTTTGGCGATCACGGTGGGACTTGGTCTCGCCATCTTTTAATCTTTGTTCTTTCTTTTTCATCAATCGGACACTCTCTGTGCACCACCTGTGTCTCTCGACACACCCTCACCGATCGGTGAGTTTTTAATTTAATTGTTATTCCTACGTGCACCACGTGCACACCCCTGTGGCAAGATCTTGCCCTCCCTATTTGATTGATTGGAAAGTTGTGGTTGTGATAAGAAGATTGTGTGATTAATTGATATTTTAGTTGTTCATCTGATGAAATTATCCTGTTAAAAATTAAAAAAAAAAAGAATCGCATGAGCCGATCATTTACTGCTTTCATCCTATTTGTTTGAGGAGGAATCGATCCAGAAATTCCTCCTGAATTATTGATTCTGCGACTTGAAAAGCGTCCAGGTACAGCGATGCGTTTCATACCGCGTCGCCCAACTCAGATGTCTTTTCGGGCAAATTCTTTGCTGTCTGCTGCCTGAGATTCTGCGAGAAAAATAAGGTTTGTTTGAATAGAGTTGACCAATAGCAACGCGATTCAGGTAGTTTCTTGTTTTTTTTTCTTCAGTTCTCAGATTTCTGATCTGCTTGCTACTACATATTACGTATTAAGCATTAAAGGCCATCCAGGCCACAGGTCATATGCACTGGGGCTAACACCCTCCTTTTCTCTTAGGAACACTTTTCTTGACGTCTTCAACTCTCTCTGATTGGGTCGGTCCCTCAATCAGACTAGAGTGGTTGGCGTTAAAGACCTCCGTAAGTCCCCAAAATCAAGGTATTCCTCTTTATTCATCGGGCTAGTTGTACCAATCGAAGTCCTGGTTAGATTTTCATAACGTTGAGAGAGAAAGCCATAGAATATAACGGTGGAAATTGAACTGAAACTAGGATCCTACCCATTAAGTGAATTTGTGATTAATTGAATCCAAATAACCCAACAAAGAATCCTGAAATAACGTTAAACATCCACTTGTTTGCTTAATCTCTGTGTAACTCGTTTGCAAATCTTTGAAAAAAAAAAAATCTAATATCATGCTACTTCGATCAGGTAGGGATTTGAGCATGGCTCCATATACCCTAGTCAACTACGAGAGAGATGCTAATGCCCCTCTTGAGTCTGATTACCACTTTGAAAGTGGGGGAGATGCTGATGCCTCTCGTAATTCCCATTCTTGTCCAGTTCGATATGAGGGAAACCACCAAATCCCTCTTCCTTGTGCTCATGATCAATATTCTGATCTTCCTCCGCATGTGCATGCGGTTTCTAATCCTATTTTTGAGGGGGGCATGAACCGAATGATCCCTCATCCTCCGATCCCTCGGATCTAGTGAACGCTTTGGGAGTTCTTGCCTCCCGTCTGGATTCTCGACAGTTCGAGGCAATCCAGTCTATCTTGAAAAGGAAGATGCCCATGCAGTCTACCCAGCCGAATCCCGCGGCTCCCCCTGTTATTCCTCAACTACCTCCCCATCATGCTTCATTCATTCCTCAGGCCATGGAAGGCCATCAAGTCTCAACCTCTCGGCCAGCTAGGCCACAACTTTCTTCCTCGAGGCAACCGGTCAGGCCGCTGACACCTACTTACCAAAATGCCCTCGGGCATGGCGGAAGCTCTGCCGGACCTCAGTTCTATTGTCCCCCATGCCCTACATACTTTAGGCAACAGGCCTATCAGGTACCTCCACCTCCCCCTCCTCCCCAGGTTGATCCAACAACACAAGCTCTGCTTGCAAAGATGGAGCGTATGGACGAACAATTCAACAACCTTCAGAAGATGATGGAAGTTAAAGCTGCACCTGAGATTAACCTGCCAAGTTTGCCTGTATTTCATTTGCCACCCTATGAGATGCCGGTATACCAAAAATATAACGGTACTGGTAACCCCTTCACTCATTTGAATGAGTTTATATATGAGTCATCTTTCTAGCAAAACGACAAGAGGTCATTGGCATTTTTGTTCAGGAAATCCTTGGAGGGACCAGCCATCGAGTGATTCTTTTCTTTAGAGCATGCTAGAGGACTACGGTATCGTGTCACAAAAATTCATTCAGCGATACCAAGATAGAGTTGTCCCCTCTCTGTCTATTATTGATTTGATAGCAGAAAAAATGAAGCCCGACGAGGAATTCGTCAGTTTCGCTGATAGATGGAGGGGCATGGCAGAAAAAGTGAAAGATCATCTGTCTAAGTCCGAGCAAGTGAAAATGTTAATCTCCAATGTTACACCTCAGTTTAAGTTAGTCATCGCCCTGAACAACTTGACCAGCATGGCAGAGCTTTATGAAAGAACACGTTATTGTCAGAACGCTTTCAAGGATGCTACATTCTCTAGTGTCTTTGATCCTCACTGACCTAGCAGGCCTCCACCTAGGATACCTGCCGTGCCAAATTCTCCTAGCACAGGTCCAACCACTGAGGGCACGCTCTCCTATGAGTAGGTTAGTAGTATGAACAACAATCCACCCCAATTCGTGAGGAATCAGCAACCACAGTACCAGCGGCCACAACAGCCAAACCAGCAGGGTTATAGACAGCAGCAGCCGAACCCACAGTATCAGCAGCCACAGTACCAGCGGCCTCAGTAGCTGAACCAGCAACTACAACAGCAGCCACAACAGCAGACACAACGGCAATTACAGTATCAACCCCCACAACAGCAACAGTACCAGCCGCGCGCACCGCCGGCGTACCATAATGTACCTCCTCCTGCTGATTATAACCAGCAGAGGAAGCCCCCAGGCCCGAAAAGGGCAGAATATCCAGTTCTTCCAGAGTCTTTGGCAGATATCTTCAGTGCTTTAATGGCAGCCAATGCCTTGGTCTTGCTAAGAGAAAAAACAGTTTGGCCCCAAAAATGCCGACACTTCCAGGTATTGTTATTTCCACTGACAACCTGGACACACCATAGATACCTACTTCCAATTCCGAGATTATATTCATGATCTCAACGAGCAAGGAGGCATGATTGGGAAGAAATGAAGAAATATATATCCGCCTTGAAGGCGAGAAGACCACAACAACAACAACAGTAGCAACAACAACCAAGAGCGCCGGCGCAGGCAGCAACGGCGCCAAACATGGGTATAGTCAAAACCCACTCCCGGAGCACCAGAACCAGAATCAAGTTGCCCCTATTTTGACAAATAGCCGGTCTGAGGCTAATCGAAGGCAACAGTGGAAGATAGAGGACTCTTCCTCTATTTATTCAACATGCCACACTCTGAGCACCGTAGAACAACCACCACGCCGCATCCTCCATATACCTAGACCACGACCCGTTACCATCACACCTATACCAACACCCGCATATCACTCACCTACACCCATTAACCCATCACCAGCGCCCGTTTTCCTTAAACCCATTACCCTCCACGCCACTACGCCTCCATTAAACAACCCCCCGCAAGCTAATTACGCACCCCTCATGCCATCCAAACTATTACTCCGCATACCGTTTCCTACATCACCCACTACCACCACCACTTACCCAGATACCATACAACCATCTAAACCTCTACTTCGCATGCCATTCCCCACTTTATCCGCACCGACCACTTACCCCTCCACCATCCAATCATCTAAGCCTCTCATCCATACCATGCCCTCGCCCACTAACCCCACGCCATCACCCACATACCAACCTTCCACACCATCTACACCATCCACTAACCCTGCGGTGCTCAAGTTATCACCCGACCCTTCCACAACTGAAGAACATGCACTCCAGAGTGGGAGGATCTTCAATAAGGTCTTTCCTCAATCAACAGTCAGAGACGGCCCATCACAGCCGTTGGAGGAAGCACATAATGATGAGAGTGCACCAGGCATTCAATATGACCTTTTGAAACATCTTGATAGAACACCGGCATGAATCTCTGTGCTTGAATTGATAAAGAGATCGAAGACCCATCACGAGGCTCTGATAGAGTATCTACAAAAAGTGATGGTCAACGAAGACGTGCCGGTAGAGAAGATCGCGGCACTACTAGTTCCTCAGGGGGATAAGCCCTCCATCTTATTTCATGCCTCAGAACTAGCACCACCAGCAGCCAGAAGCATGGCTCTAAGTATTACGGTCAATATTTGCAAGAAGGCCGTAGATGCATGTCTGGTCGACACGGGGGATTCAATTAATGTCTTGCCTCCGAAGACCCTTGAATTGTGCAGTGTACCCAAGGAAAAATGGTTGCCTAGCCCTATCTCTGTAACAGCTTATGATAACTCCACCCGTTCCCCTTTGAGAATGGTCTATTTAAAAGTAGAATTAGGCCCTGTATGTCATGCCGAGGTCGAATTTCACATTTTGGAAATCGATCCTTCCTTGAATGCTATTTTGGGTCGTCCTTATATAAAAACCCTTGAGGCGATTCCCTCTACGAATCATCAGTGCCTTAAATTTCCCTACAAAGGACGAATAATTAAAGTTACGAGCATGCCGATCCTTGTTGCTGCTCACTCCTTGAATATCAAGCCAACTTCTTCACCTGGCCGACAACTTTTTCTGTCGGTATTACAGGTCTACCGTCCGGTGGCTGATCCTTTAAAGCCGCCACTCTTACTCCTTATCCACTGAATGCCATAAAGCGGGGGAAGTGCATGAGTACCCCTGGATGGAAAATAATAATGAAAGGTGGTTATCAGCCTGAAAAGGGCCTGGGCACACAATTACAAGGCAGAACCACACCCATTGAGGACAACCGAAGGATACCTGGAAATGGCTTGGGCTATAGGCCAAGAAAAGTGAAGCAGGACATTACTCAGCAGGAAGAAAATAAAGACGGCCAGAAGATATAGGAGACAATGTCTACGCCATGCAAAGAAGGTCGAGACCCCTTAACATGGACTCTATACACACATTTTGTCAAGGGGTCGATGATCAGTCATAACAACACGGTGGTCATCACTTCCTGTTTTGACCTCTATGATATATATGGAAGGGACCTGGCCAGACATTGTTCAGAGTTGCTCACGTACCAGTCTTTGGAGGCTCTGCAGCCAATGAAAAGGAGGAAGTTTCAAGACCCTGAGTGTGAATGATACAGATGGTTTGACTTAAGGGATCTGTATATCGCATTGAATAGACTGTTTCTTGATCCCTCAGAACCTAAGTGGCCGCTACAAATAGAAGAACTGATTGAAGGGCCTGGTGCCATTTTTGCTGGTTATACCACGGATCTTCTCTGGAGGGGGACTTATCCTTCTCACATTTTTACACTTCATATCTTGTTCCGCACTCTGCTTCTGACCCCGACTTGGTCGTGGGTCATTACTGCAGATATTCCACGGGCTCCGCCCATCATGATCACTCTGTCCCCACGGGACTTCATTCCTCAACCTCCTCTCGATCCAGAGAGGATTTATGATTTGATCTGGGACATACTACTGTATGATCCCCCCAATCTTTTGGCCTTGGTGCCACTTCCTCCATCACATTCTCCTCCTATTCACCTTCATTCTTGTTTTATGATTAATTCATCTTTTCTAAAAAAAAAACCGTCAATTTGGCAACAAATTTCTCTCAAATCTTCATTGAGGAAACTTCCTACTTGTCCGATTGTACCCCATCGTGCGGGTCATTCGGTTAAGATTCTCTTCTAGATCTACTCTGCCCTCCCCTCGGGAAGATTCTCCTGTATTTCCGTCTGTATCCTATAATTTTTATTTTGCTTTGTCCTCATTAGGTCAGGATAGGGAGTCTAGCAAAGTTAGGGAGTCTAGGCAGGTTAGAAAATCTAGAAAATCTAAGGGTAAACAAATTCCAGATAGATACCTCCAAGATTTAGCTGATAAATGCCTTTCTTGCTCTATGATCCCTCAGCTATTAGAGAACTCTATTCAGATGCCAGAAGATTGTGTAGATGATGAGTCAGTTAATGATGGATATGTGGTGTATGAATTAATACACGGAAAAGACCCCATTGTTGAAGATGAAGAAGATGACGAGGACGCAGCTGAGGCATATGCCAGTAGAGTAAAAAGATTCGATGAACCCTCAACTGCTGTAAAAGAGCCCACCAAAGAGATCAATCTAGGGACTGAAGACGAACCTAAGGTTGTCCTCATTAGCAAGAATCTTTCTGAAATGGATGAGAAGGCAATGGTACAAGTTCTTAAAGATTATAAGGACACTTTCGCCTGGATTTATGAGGATATGCCGGGGTTAGACTCATCGCTAGTGGAATACAGGTTGACATTAAAGGATGGAGCTAGCCAGGTCAAACAGAAGTTAAGGCGATTCCACCCACAGATGGCTTTGAAGATGAAGGAAGAGGTCGACAAGTTACATAAAGCCAAATTCATTAGGGTTGTCCTCTATCCACAATGGGTGGCCAATATAGTCCCGGTTATGAAGAAAGATGGGAAGGTCAGGATTTGTATTGACTTCTGAGATTTGAACCGGGCGTGTCCTAAAGACGATTTTCCATTACCTCACATTGATGTACTCATCGATAATACTACTGGCTATGAAACTTTATCATTTATGGATAGATTTTCAAGATAAAATCAGATTAAATTGGCAGAAGAAGATCAAGAAAAGACATCATTCACTACACCTTGGGGAACATACTGCTATGTCGTCATGCCTTTTGGATTAAAGAATGCTGGAGCCACTTATCAGAGGGCTATGATGGCGATATTTCACAACATGATGCATATCGATCTAGAAGTGTATGTGGATGACTTGTTGGTGAAATCCAAGACTAAGGCTGAACATGCCGAAGTTTTGGCAAGAGTATTAGAAAGATCAAGAGAATATCAGTTAAAGATGAACCCTAAGAAATGTGTATTCGGTGTATCCTCAGGAAAATTACTTGGATTCATTGTCAGTAAACGGGGAATTGAGATCGATCCCAACAAGGTGAACGCTATCAGAGAGATGCCACCCCTCAAGAACTTGAAAGAGTTAAGAGGATTAATCGGGAGGTTGCAATTTATTCGCCGTTTTGTCTCCCAACACTCACAAAGGTGTAAGCCGTTCTACGAGCTTACCAAGCGGGGAGTCACATTCGATTGGGACGATAAGTGTCAGGAGGCGTTTGAGGGATTAAAGAATTACTTGGCAAGTCCTCCTGTTTTGAGACCACCATCTCCAGGCAAACCATTGATACTATATATTTCTGTCCTGGATGATGCGGTGGGGGCTATCTTAGCGCAAGAAGATGAAGAAGGAAAGGAGAGGGCAGCCTACTATCTCTCTAAACTTCTCAACCCCGCTGAACAAAGATACACAGCGATGGAGAAAACATGTGGAGCACTTGTATGGGTTGTTCAGAAATTGAAGCATTAGTTTCTAGCCCATTAAGTCCATCTCATCGCTAGAATGAATCCAATAAAGTTTCTTCTTGAGAAATCTGTCCTTACTGATAGGTTAGCACGATGGCAAAGTTTTCTATCTCAATTTGATATCACTTACATTCAACAGAAAGCGATCAAAGGCTATGCCATAGCAGAACATCTCGCTCATCACCCCCTTCCTCGTTTTGATCCAGTCCGATCAGAGTTTCCGGATGAGGAACTGATGTCCATAGACCAAATCAAAGATGATATGTAGACTCTGCATTTTGACGGAGCTCTGAATTCCTATGGAAAGGGGATCAACATTGTTCTGTTATCACCTGAAGTTGTCGCCATTCCACAAGCCTTTCAGCTTGACTTCCCAGTCACTAACTATATAGCTAAATACGAGGCACTCCTTGCTGGCCTCGAGGCTGCTCATCTCCATAGTGCCACTAAACTCAGGATTGTAGGTGATAGCCAATTGATTCTTCGCCAAGTGTTAACCAAATATCGAACTCTTGATCCCAAGCTCAAGCCTTATCAAGAACTCACCTATACTTATGCAAAACTTTTCACAAAATTGATCTTTGTCCATGTTCCTAGGAATCAGAACATCTTAGCTGACGCTCTAGCCTCACTTGCATCTTCCCTCAATTTCCCAATCAACAGACAATCCGAATCAATCATCGTTCATAGGCGTCTTTCACCCGCCGTGAAAGACCCTTCATTCCTTAGAACTAAGGAGAAGCTACTGAAGAAGGTCAAAGATGGAGATATTGTGGAAAAGAGAGATTATGTTAATGGAGCTGTTAGAAGAGATGGATGATGAACAGAAACCATGGTACTACGAAATTGCTAAATATTGTGAAGATCAATCATATCCTGAATAAGCCACCACTGAGGAGAAAAGAGCTATCAAGAGAGTTACTCAAAGATACACCCTAGTTGGGGGAGCATTATACAAAAGAGGTTTTGATGGAGTTCTTCTAAGATGTTTAGACGAAGATGAGCTTTGGAAGGTTATGGAAGGAGCTCATGCTGGAGTTTGTGGTGGCCATGTTAATGGACAGATGTTAGCAAAGAAAATCCTTAGGCAATGATTCTATTGGCCAACCATAGAAGAAGATTGTGTAGGATATGTATGTAGGTGTGCTAAGTGCCAACTTCACGCTGATAAGATTCATTCTCTTGCATCTTTATTCCATCCTGTTTCCTCCCCATGGCCTTTCTCCATGTGGGCTCTCGATATCATTGGACCCCTTGGCAATCCTGATTCCGGCACTAAGCAGAAGTCCTTCATCCTCATGGCAACATAATACTTTACCAAGTGGGCAAAAGCTGAAGTGTATACGGAAGTCAAAGTGTCAACTGTCTGCAAGTTCATCATGAAGAATATCATCACAAGATTTGGAATTCTAAGCACGATCGTCACCGACAATGGACCTCAGTTCGTGTCACAAGAACTGAAAGACCTCTGCAACAGGTACAAAATTCCATAGCATCATTCGTCTCCTTATTATCCGTAAGGCAATGGCCAAGCAGAGGCAACTAATAAGACTTTGATAAAAATCATCAAAAAGACGTGCAAGTCTAATAAATTTACAGACTGGCCAGAAAAATTGATTGAGGCTCTATGGGCCTACCGAACTTCAATCCGCACGTCTACTGAGCAAACTCCTTATTCCTTAACATTTGGAATGGAGGCGGTAGTTCCATATGAGATCTTTATACCGTCGTTCAGAGTACAATTGAATAAGGAATTTTCCATTGACGAACACCGTTCAGCTCCTTGCTCAATTGAAACTCTTAGACGAGAAAAGATGGTCAGCTGCTAATCATGCAAGTGTTTATCAAAATAGACTAGTACGTTTTTACCAAAAGAAAGTTATCGAACGTAAGTTCAAAGTTGGTAAAATGGTTGTCAAAAGAATTTTTGTATAACCTGGTGGTCCGCGTTCTAAGCTCCAACCCAATTGGGAAGGACCATATGTTGTATCACATGCTTTTCCTGGTAACGCTTACCGTCTAGTTAATGCAGAAGGACAAGAGTTGACTTACCCTTGGAATGGTCTGTATCTTAAGAAATACTATCCTTAGGTTAAAGAGTCGATCAGCATGGTGCAAAGACCAGTGGAATCAGAAAATTTAGAAACTCAAATTCTTTTATTAGTCTAGATAATTTAATTCAAACACATTACTACACATACTGACACGTTTGATTCGTGAGTAACAAGATATGCTAAGTCCAAAGGAATACCGAAAGCTTGACCAAGGGTGTAAAATGCAAATCATTCTTTTCAAACAAAATTCTGTTTTTATACTCAGCCCACGATGTCGGAACGAGGCTTAGAATAGACTACCAAGAATATCTACCATCTTAGTAGGAGGCCGTCATAAAAAAAAAAGGGGGAGATCCGTCCTAAGAAAAAGAAAAGAAAAACAAAAGCAAAAGGCAAAAACCAAATGTCAAATCAAAAGGTCATTACACTACAAACGTTGCATCAAGGCCATGAAATGAATAAAAGGGAATGCAAGGTCGATAAATACCCCGGAAAGAAAATGACCGAACTCCAACATATATTAGGGTAAGAAAGGAACATCTTTTTAGGTCTCCGAAACCTTCTTGTGGGCTTTCTAAACTAATTCTTCCTTTCTTTTTTGAAGAGGCATACTCCAAGCTTAAGGAACAACCTAGATTGATTAAGGATCAAATCATCCAATGGGATCACGAATGGAAATACAAGTTCAAACACGATGGGTCTAAGTTAGATTATTGAAGAACAATCTGGGAATTAAGTTAATAAATGAATATGATCTTTTGATCTGAGTACTATGCTGGTCTTTTAGTTTGTACAATATTCCAAAATCCAAAAAAATACATATTTCAAAATATATATATATATATATATATATATATATATATATATATATATATATATATTTCATTATGTGGGTGGCTCCTCTGTAGACACGTTAATTTTGACATCATTTTGAGTAAATTTCATATCATATAATAATACCTCAAAATGGTCTGATATTTAATTATTAGTTAATTTTTATTAATCTTTATGAATTAATTATCTAAATAGTATCGGGTCAGACAGACATAATTTAAGTTAATTAATTAAATTGATTTTAACTCAAATTTTAATCAAATATGAAAAAGTCTAAACGACGTCGACATGTGTAGACGTCATTTAGAGTTTATTCTTATTTTGATATTTAAATTTGAATTTTAATTAATTGATTAATTAACTAAAAGACGTCTGCTAGGCACGACGCCATTTAGGTTTCCTAAGCTGATTCTACCTCTTCTTCCCGATGTTTATCCTTATCTTAATTAAGTTAAAAGACGTCTCGTATGGACGACGCGTTTTAGATAATTACAGATAATGATGAATTAATATGTGTTTATCTGTTTGTTAGTTGGATAAACTTCAAATTCTTTCATGTTAATCTTTAAGTAACCATGGATGTGTGAACTTAAGCCTATAAATACATAACCCCTTGGTCATTGAAAAGTTAGTGATGATAGCGATAATTGAGTGAAAATCGAGCAAATAAGGCGACGACGTCCAGACGCTGAAAGATCGAAGTGCTACTTCCAGGAGTCTTGAAGCAAGTTTCATCCTTTCTTCATCCATTCTTCGTCCTTTCAAGATCTATCCAAGACCAAGGCTTCCTAGAGGCCATCCAACTTAGTTCTTAATTAATTTTTGCATCTTTCTCATATTTTTATCACATTAGCATCATATTTTCATCACATTACTCCATACAACACACACTCACTAGCATTATTTTCCAATCCATGTTTAAGGGTTTAAAAGACCATCAAACAAGTGAGTTCTTTGTTTAAGTTGCATGATCAAAATCTTCATTAGAATAGATACTACCTCTGCTTGAGTTCTTATTATTTTCTTTTACTTTTGTTTGTTTTAAGGTACAAAAAGGAGATCAAGAAGAGTGAATCAACAAAGAAAAGGAATCTAGATGATCCTCAAAGTCCGATAAGCAGCCAAAGTAAGAACAAAGTCAGAAGGGCTCTCTTTCTTCAGCCGGCTGAATGAGGGGAATCAAGGACTCAAAAATCTCCCAATTCCAAAACAGGTAGGCGATCAATCCTTTTCTTTTGAAACTTTTTAGTTAAAAGTTTCTGGCGATCACATTCACTTAGTTTTTAATAGGCTTATATGTCACATAAACAACAAAATTTTTCATGATAATTACACCCCTAATTTGAGCACTTACATCCTCTACATGACGAGTGAGGTATGAAAGAAAATTATTTCTATACCAACGTCGTACTGCCTCTTCGTCTACAGGCTCTGCAGGCGCATTCATAATACGGTTAGCACAGTCCACCCATATATTTATCCAATTGGCATATTGCAATGTCCAATTCATTACAGTGCGACCAAGACCATCTAGTCGTTTATATGCCTTCAAAGGTGGTGGTTTGCCTTGCTGCAAACCAAATTACCAAAAAATTCTCTTTAGTGCGTGCATCTCCATGATAGAGATGCAAATTAATAGCAGGTGTGCTCTCCACAGATGACTGTTTTCTCTGCATATATCAGGTAGAGCATTTAGAACCTCCTTAGAATATGGCTGCCAATTTTTTTTTTAAAAAAATTCATTAATCAATATAAGTTCAAAAGTAACTAATGAAATATTATATATTAAAATAAACAATCATATCTAACTATCTTCGATCATGTCAATTTCATTTTGATAGAATATGATGGTGACTTGTGGCATGTTCTTGATTATTCTCTCATTCCACCTACTCCCTAATAGTCTAACGTGCTCTACTGTAACAGGAGATGCAGGATAAGGCCATCCTACATGAATACATTCTCAACACTACAACTATAAATTGAAATAAAATAATTATAGTTATGACTGCAAAACAAGTAAATACAACATAACTGCATCAAGAACATACTTGCATGAGTTGCAAACATCTAGCTAGACGAGAACACTTTTTATTGTGCCCTTCGTCAATTGTCGATACAAGAACCCAAAACTGCACTTCCCAAGACAATTTACCACAAGTATTGAAGTCTGCCAAGAACGGAAGATACCATATATGAATTTCATTATTAGATGCGTCTGGTAACAAAGCAACTCCTAATAAGTGTAAAATATATGTGCGGGTATGATGCGCAATTAGAACATCATCTGTGTTAGTCAAGTCTTCATTTGCAAATCGTTCATGTAGCCGAGTCAATTGTATACATGTGTTAGATTGTCCCAATCTATTCTGATCATCAGGTAAATCTCCTAGTAGATCAAGACACAAGATGGTATAAGTTGGCCATCGGCTAGGTACCATATGCATACTAACAATTGTATCACCATCTATTTGTAATCCCAAAAGAATGACCACATCTAGTAATATTATTGTCATCTCATGGCGAGGAAAATGAAATCTATTTGTTTATGACTATCACCTTTTCACTATGTTGTGATCAACTTAAGATATAATCGGACCCACTCCAACTATCGCACCTTATTAAAAGTAGTCCGTGTTAAAAAATTAATTACTCAATGTTTCTCCACCTGCCAATCTCTTAAACCTTTCCAACGTGAACTACTGCTAGTTAATGGTCTAGCTTCCTGCAAGAAAAATAAATTCTCCAAGTCATTTGAATATAATAGATATATATTTAAACTAATTATAAAATCAACAATTACAAAATAATAATACCTCTAATCGTGTAGATCTATGTCGACTTTGTGAATAAAACATGATATCATCATCATCTCCTACGTGCCCCATACCTGGAAATAGCAACAAACTTTAGAAGTATTGCACATAATTTGACAATCAAAATAATTTGCTATATATACATAACCAAAACTAATCGAACAAACTTATTCAAAATTAAAGGAAAATTATCTTAATTGAGGATAAGTTGCTTTATTGTGTCTATCTTAATTGAGGATAAGTTGTTTTATTGTGTCCTTGTTTACATAAAGAATATTTATAATATCTTCTATTTAGATTTAAATATATTGTCATCTTTCTACGATTCTTTTGTGGCTGAGCACTCCCTCGTAAAGATGAAAGCAGGAGAAGAGAAATGATGCGATTGTCAAAATTCAGTCCTGAACGATTATCGAATATAGTATGAAATTCGTCTTGATAAGCTCTCTGATATCCTTCAGAAGTATACCATTCTAATATATATCTATAAGGATTCTAATTGACAGAAGCAAGAGCAGAAAGAACATGACAACAAAGAAAATATTGTAACTGAGCCAAATGGCAAGAATAAGAAGCCTCATTGTTCTCATGCATATCTACTTGGTAGACATGTCCATACATATCATCAATTTCAAATTCTTCATAATTCAATCGAGCTTGTATCCGTAATTTTCTGGCATCATGTTCAGTATTTCGCATCAATTCTTTATACCTAGATGTCAAGATAGTTTTCATTTATTCACTAACCACACGACGTTCAAAAACTAACAATCTTAAGTGATGATAGGTCATGTGTACCAATGCATGAATAGGTAACCCCTGTGCACCTTTCAAAACACCGTTAAGATATTATGACAAATTTGTTATCATTATGTAAAACCATTTGCCTCTATCAAAAGATAGTGCCTAATATTCAAGTCTAACCTTCCTGAGCTAGTGATAAACACCACAACATATTTTCTTAATTGCGTTCATTTCTGATTCAATTTTTTTAGGTGATGAGCAGTACCAACATACCATATACGCTTAAAATATTCAATATTATGAAAATATTTTGACTAATTTCTTTGATAATGTTGAAGACAATATCGATGAGCAAGATTAGAAATGTATGTTTGCACTACTCGTTTGACACTTGCGTGACAATTTGAAATAAGCAAAGTTCATTATGTTATTCTTGGACTATAAGAATCAAATCTACTAACTGTTTGAAAAATTATGACCATGTTTCATTACATTATCAACAATAACATACGTTAGTTGAAAAAGATCATGATTTGTATCTAATCCTGTTGCAATAAGCAATACTCTATGATATTCGCCATGTAAGAATGTTCTATCTACACTTAATACTGGTCGACAATGTCTCCATCCATCGAGACAATGTTTGAAACTCAAACAAATAATGTAAATTTTTTTGTAGTATTATTTTTATCTTATATTTGCACATTGATCCAGGCATATTATCACAAACAACTTCCATATACCTAAGAATATTTACAAATGAGCTCTCTCAATGTCCAATTTTTTTTTCATAGACATAACACGGCCACAAAAAACTTTACTATCCTACTCTTTGGTGAAACTGCACCTCAACTATATTTTTGATTTCTCTTGGTCGTATGTCTAATCGAGCTCTTACAATTGAAAGTTTCATCTAATAAATTATTGACGAAGATAATTGTCGACGATTCCGATTTTAGATAGGAGTGTGACGAGTGTGATTTTCTTCTAAGTTGATAATCTTTCATACTCCACCAGTTCGTTTACTATAACGAGTATGCAAATGCCACTTATATTGATCTTTATAGTAATAAATCAGAGTGAGTGTCCTTATTGTTGAACGATCTGTTCGAAATTGAATGTTTCGTCTGATGGACCACAAAGACATGTGTTATAAGTTCTTACTTCGTAAAAAATAAATCTCCTACATTAATATTTTCAACAATACTATGCTCTTCTCTACGAGCATTATCAACAACACGTTTCTATGACAACTTCATTAACCCAATCAATATCACTATCCTCAACATAATCATTATTTATCACTGAAAGATTGAATCCAACTAGTATTATTATAATATTTAACCTCATTAACAACATGTATATCATATATATATATGCCTCCTCGTTCTTTGAAGAGCTATTATGTTCATTGTGATCACTATCTTCATTTATATATTCATATAAATTTTGATTATCATAATCAGTTGAAAACCTTTTAATACTAACATTGTCATCAATACTTGTCACTTTCATATTTTGTTCAAACTATGTAGTAAAAAAGTCAAGCATGTCAAAATTGTTGGGTCCAACATCACTGTTAAAAGTTGATGGATATGTGTGGAATGCACAAACATTATCATCATTACTTGTCACTTCTATATTTTGTTCAAACTATATAGTAAAAAAGTCATGTATGCTAACGTTACTAGGTCTAACATCACTGTTAAAAGTTGATGGATAGGTGTGAAATGTACTAAGCAAATTTTACATACTACTTTAACAATCATACCTAATAAATTAATAAAACAATCATCATTAACTAATCATGTATAAATAAAAGTGTTATACATTGTAATCGTAAAGATTTCTTATCACATACATGGTCCTTGTAGGAGTTGTGGTGTGACATTTGGCACTTTTACTGTCCTTCTATCCATTAACTCCCTTAGAGTATATGGTACCATATACGTTTGAATATATTCTATTGCAAGTTGGTCCGTTTCATGAGATGACTCTTTGTCATACCTAATATCACTACTCTCTCGCAGTGGAGTAATCATTTCTTTCTCTACATAAAGAGTGAGTGAAAACCCAAGACATTGGTATAACATTATACGACATGCATTATTTATCTGTGATTTTAAGGACAACATAATCTTGACTGAAAAACTTATAACTAAGTTTTAAAGGAAATTGAAGAAGATTATAATTTATACTACCACAAATAATGTCTTTCAACTCATTAAGACTAGTTGATAATGGTACTTGTATTGCTTTCCTCTTGTCCTCTTGATAACGAGATACTTCATTATTGTCTACAACAAATCTTCCATTATAAAATAATAATATTACAACGTCTGTAGAAGTCATCTTTGATAACAATAGATCCTAAAATTAACCAAAAAATAAATATGTATTTAACAATCACAATAATTATCTATCAACATATAAGAAAGTCACATTTTAATTTGCGTAACACCAAAAATTAACGCAAAACTAATACTTATAACATACATAATTACTTAGTATACTTAGTTAACATACTTGATATACTTATTATACGTAGTATACTTATAGCATAGTTAGTATACATATTATATATTAGTATTACTAATATTAGCATAGCTTAGTTAGGATACTTGTTATATATTAGTATAACTAGTATACTTAGCATAGCTTAGTTAGTATACTTATATACTAGTACTTAGTATAGTTTGTATACTTAGTCAACATATTTAGTTAACATAATGTACTTAGTATAGTATATACTAGTACTTAGCATAGTTGGTATATTTAGTTAGTATACTTATACATAATTAGACTTTAATTAATTAAGCTCTGCTAATATTTATATATAAGTTATTGTTATCATATATTTATATATAACATACTATATATCATTATAGTTTTATTAATTTCAAGATAATATAACATATTATATATTATTATATAATATAATATAATATAGTATGGTATAATATAGTACACTATATCTTTTGATCTCAAAATACTATATTAGTATTATAGAATATTATAGATTAAGTATACTGTACTATTCTTATAGTATACTGTGTAAAATATCAAACTCATGATACTATAAGATACTATACATTATTATGGTATAATATAACATAATATAATATAGAATAGTATACTATAATATACTATAAATTTAGAACATATAATAGTACAATATATCATATATTAATCTTTAATATAGAATGTAATATAAAATATTATAGATTATTATACTCATCATACGGTATTATATTGTATATTGTACATCACTACAATAATAATATAGTATATTAGATCACTATACTCATTATATGGTATGATATCATATATTATACATTGTAATAATATTCCCACAATAAACAAAAGGCCTATAAAGAAATTGTCACAATAAACTATCATTCATATTATCACAATCTAATTCATAATTTGATTCAAACATGAGCTAAATAATAAAATTAAATATTTCATTCAAAAATATTATTTTTAACAAACTATCATTCATATTATCAATATTTTCCAGTGTTCTGATCCAAAACCCTCTTTTTAAAGGAACATCTCACACCAATCCTGCCCTAAAGTTCATTTGCTTTGAGGGATGAGGTTTAGAACGTGTTGCAATGAGTTCAAAATGTAAAATTCCTTGCACACGGTTCTGTGAAAAATAAACCTATGAAACCCACCAATCCACCTGTCTTTTACTCATCTATCAGAACTACCAAAGCTGACAGAAATCTAACCAAGGCTTTTCCATCAAGGTCAAATTATTTTTTCTCATTTAATTAAAAAACTGCAAAAGCCAATCTGAATTTCCATAATTTTTGCAATGGTATCCATCACCATCACCGGTATACGTTCCATGTATCATGGTAAATCCTCTTTTAAGAGAGTTTATTTAAAGAGAAAGTCCATGTTAATGTTTGATTCTCCTAGTTGCGCAAGTTAAGGTAACGTCCAAAATTAACTCAAGAGAAGCATGTTCACAATTTCACCTTGCCTATGTCAATACCGAGCACCCCCAATGTTAGAATAAACTTACACTCGCATCCTCAGAAATTGGAATGCCATCATTTCTTAACTGGTATGCTCACTATGTAACTCCAAATATGAACAGCAGCAGGGACAGAGATTCTCCCTCTCTTAGACCTTCAAAACTCTACAGAATACCTCAGTCTTTCCCCATTCTATCATATGTGCCGAATGTTCATAGAGAATAATAATCTAGTTGTTCAATGATTCTTTCTCTCTGGGCCAGGTTCAACAGATGTCACCCCATATATTGTTCAAGTGACCTTGGGAAGATATAATTTTTCATATAAAAATTGCCTGGGACAACGAGAACTCCATCAATGGTAGAAAAAATGGTAAGCATGTTAATTTGGTGCATTTCAACAGACATTCATAAGTGAACTTATATAGCATCCAAGGTCTCGTGTTGAGCAGTCAAAATCGTGTTTTGTAATTAATTTTCGAAGGGTGTTATGTGTAAAAGATAAATTTTAAATAGTGCTAATTTTTTTTAAAAAAAATCCCAGAATCGCCCTGTTCTTTCTAATCTACAGTTCTAGATTCCGCATACCTGTGTGGATGAGGATCGATGGATATGGCACGAAAATGGAAGGCGCATGGACATGGAGACGCCCAGCAGGCGAGGTGTGGCTGCGGCCGCACGCGCATGATCGATAGCAACAACTCGGAGGATGGGGAGGTCGTTCTCGCGTGCCCCTCGTCCACAGGCACACCCAGGTAACGTACACATCGTTGGAACTTAGGGTTTCTGTGCATGTTCGCGTCGCCTTCATCCCTCCATGAGGAAGAAAACCTCCCCGTGACCTCAGATGGGTTATCTTCCAAAACCTCCTGACCACTTCTATTTATGGACCACAGTTGTCTTGCTTCTTTCCCACACACACAGGAGAGAGAGAGAGAGAGAGAGGGAAGCCCTGTGAGATGTCGATAGAAGCTCTAGCCATGGCCGGGGCTGACTACAACAAATTTGCCACGGTAGTGGACGCGGAGCACGGAGACACGTCGCACCTGCATGAGGAGAGCGAAGCAAAGAAGGGGAAAGGCACGGCGCAGCCCAAAGCGGCAAGGTTGGCGGTGCTTGATGAGAAGATGAAGGAGAAGTTGGCTGCGTGGGCTAGGGCCGTGGTGTCCCGCAGTGCTTCCACAGGAGGAGCTCAGTGAGAGATGAGATCCTCTACGGCCATCACAAAGGAAACATCCCATGTCTTGTCTCGCTGACATCTACAGCGCTGTATTCTGCTCCTCTCTGTGCGCTTGCTTCCTCTCCCTGCAACTGCTTCTTCAGTGATATTTAAATTTGGTAAACACTTGAACCCTTCACCTCTTAGTATTACTGGACTCCAATCCAAAATTATACTGAGAGGATTTTCGTTCATGTACAAAAAATGTTAAATACTTGAACCATCTGCCTCTCAGTATTACTGGACTCCAATCTAAAATTATATTGAGAGGATTTCCGCTCATGTACAAAAAATGTTAAATACTTGGACCATCTGCCTCTCAGATGTTGAGAGGATTTCCTCTCCTGTAAAAAAGGTGTTGTATAGCTTGTAACCTGAAGAATGAAACTTCTTGTTTATTGGTGAGGAAAGTAGCACTTGAACTATGCTTAAGCACTCTTAATTTTGAGCTATTCCTTGTGCTTGGTTGTTATATATCAAACATGTGAATTCCTAAGAATTTTGATATTGCTACCAATAGTTGGTTTTGTCTCTGTTCTATGATCAGTTCTTGACGTTTATGTGTAAAAATATTATATTTCCAAAGTCTGCAGTGTGCGTCTCCTCTCCTTGCATTCGGCTACTCTTGGAAGCTTTTCACATCAATTATTTTAAGAAATAAATATTGTCGCATCAATTTCAAAGATGATTTTACCTTAAATACATTAACCACACTGTATTAAAAATAATATTTCAATCAAATGGAATAGTAACCACCCACTGATAGTGAACTCCATCAGGGGGCCTTATGTGATGTGCTTGGTATAGCATTGTCTTACGTAACCGGTTCGATAAGAAAGGTTCACTCTGGTACAACTGTTTCCAAGAGCTATGGTTTCCAACTTTCTGTTCTTGTATATGTATCATATAAACACCCTCAATCTTATCTAACTTTCTTGAATTTGGGCATGCTTGGGTTACATATAACATTGGCTGGACTCCATTCAGCTAATTAAATTGGGCTTTTCAGCATGAACTCAAAAATGGGGGTGGCCGTAATTAACCAAACCAGAGGCTTCAACGCCGAGTTGGTATCAATGTTTGACCAAGGGGTTATTTGTTTGAACGTAGGATTATGTGATTCACTGGTTTTTGGTTGGGTTGGACTACCGTTAATGTGCGTTTATTCTGGGCTGGGCTCAATTTAGGCTGATCCATTTTCAAGTTGGGCTGATCCAATTTGTGCTCTAACCGAGCCAAGCCTGCCCAATTGCTCAATCTTGGTTGAATAGTAATTGCTGCACTGCATGTTGCTAAAAAATATTTTTTTGTAATTTTTTTAAGGTCGGCGCTATCACATGTCCATACAATTCGATCTATGAATGAATAGTCCAAAAATTTTTAAAAATAAAAAATCGAATCTCAATGAACAATAAAAGAGGCCATTAATGGGTAGAGTCCAATAAAATAGAATTTAATTGTTACTTTTTTCAAAATTTCTGAATCGTTTAATTAGAGTTCAGATTGTACAATTATATCGGACATAATAGGGTCAATTTTAAAAAGCATCTACATTTTTTTTAATTTTTTTGATCGCATCCGAGCAGCAAATATTGCTCATATTTGGTTGGACAAGAGCTAAATACTTTGGAGTTGGACTCAATTATGCTAAGTTGGACTTTTCAGCACGAATTCAAAATGGGGGTGGCCGTATTTGGTTTAACCAACCGAAAGGCTTCGACACCCAGTTGGTATTAACGTTCGACTAACGGCCGGTTGCTTGTTTCAACGTACGATTATGTAATTTACTGGTTTTGAAATCAAGGAATTTATACGGTTTTAAAATTAGACAGTATTTTATATATATGCTTGAAGAACACAAGAAAACAAAAAAAGAGAAGGTACAAATTCTTCTAGTTTTATTTACGCAACTGGATAGAAAACACCTGACAATTTTTTTTTTATACTATTTTACATTACACCAAACATATGAAAATACTGCAAAATGAAATATGTTTTTGAGAGTATATTATTTTACATTGAAACAAATAAACCTCAAGTAAAACTTTGGAATAAAAGCAGCATTTTTTATTGATGGAGAAAAACTACTGTGTAGACCTAGGTATTATCTATAAAGGGTGTGAATGGTTCAAATTAAAGGTTCGCACTCGACAAGCCATTGGGTTATGATGTAGCCGAGGCTATCACGACCGGATTCCGAGGCTGGAATCCGGTACTGAGATCCGAAGCTGGATCGGATCGGAGAAGGGGCCCGACGGGGATCCGGAATGCGGCGAGGGCGGAGACGAGGCCGAAGATCCGAAGCCGAGGGTCGCCCAGTCGGATGTGTGCTGGCCTGCGGAAGGCGCAGCCGAAGTTCCTCCGGTTGAAAGACAGTTGGTGTGGGACGGAGCCAAGACACCTTCGGTCGAGGAAGACCAGCCAACGAATGGCGTCGAGACCGGAGGAAGAAGTCCGAGGTCAGTAGTCGAGTCCGACTCGGAGAGGTCGGCGAAGATTCAAACCGAGCCCCTGCAGGAGGGAAATAAGAAGAAAAAGCCAGTCAGTAGGAGTCCCGGGGTTTGGCCCTTAGGAACCCCCTCCGACGGTTAAGTTAGCTTCTGAAAATGATTCGATTCAGAAGTCAAAGAGGTGGAAGAAGCAGCTTTAATGCTTTACGGACTGTAGTCCTTAAGGGTCACGAAGACATCCTTTTGGTAATAAATAGCCGGGTATTTATAGCGGATGATAGAGGATGCTTAACGGTGGTTGCCGATATAGGACTATGTTCTGGGTTTATTGGTAAACCGCCATAGTGCCTAACCCTCCCACCGGAGTGGGCCGGATACGGCTATTGGGCCGAAGGGGGTTGGGCCGCTGATGGGCCGAAGCCTACTGGGCCGAGGACTGCTGAGCCGCTAACGGGCTGAAGGCTATTGGGCCGCTGACGGGCCAAAGAGCACAGGGCTGCTTACTGGGCCGAGGGCCGCTGGAGCGCTAACGGGCCGAAGGCCGCCAGGGGGCCTTTTACTGCTGCTGTTGGGTTGATCATAGCGTTGGGCCTGCTTTAATGGGCCGAATCGGATTCTGCCTCATCACATAGCCCCCCACTCTTGTCTTCCTCAGATTTATGAGATGGCGAGAGTATAGTCCGAAGCCTTCCTGGGGGAATAACGTGACAGTCGCTATCCGAAGCTTTCTGCTTTGTTACGAAGAGAAAACGCCCTCGGTCGTCCGAGGGTCAGTAGCCATTAGTCTCGTCTTTGTTCGGGATGTAGTGACAAATGCCTTTGTCCTCAATTGCGAAGGGACGAGTCTTCTGGCTATGTCAGGCCTGACAAATGGACGGGACAGACGTCGAGTTATCCATCAGAACGGTCGCGTCGTGAAGAAACACAGGACACGCGTCGCGCATCCGGCCGCTCCGTTAAAAACACAAAAGGATCCCGGCCGTACGCGGATCGCGGGTCACCTCGGCTCTCTGCCCGAGGCCTTACTCGGATTGCCGCCTCTTCCTTCCTTGGCACGCGGATCGGAACACGTGGCGGGCATCCGAGTGATCAGCCAAAGGGTCGGACCGCTTTCGGCCATTGATTATCTTCCATCGATTCCGTAGTCAGACCGTTATCATTGCCGAAGGACGGTGCACATGGCGTGCATCTGAGAGAGGCGAGGTTGATGAGGGAGAGGATCCTGGCCGTTGATTTCGGCGGGGGATGTTTTCAACTTAGCCTATAAATAGGAACCCTTCCCAGGGCACTGTTCCTGCAACGATCCGAGCCTTCCTGCTTCTCCGGTGAAGAACGGGCCATTGAAGGTGCTTCTGAGCGCGCTGTCTGTCGCCGGGGGCTCTCCGTTACCTGGAGTTATCGCCGGGGAAGCTTCCGTTGCTTGAGAGGCGATGGGCAGTCAAGGAGATCTTTTCTGAGGGTAAGCCTCAATTTCCTTTCTCTGCTCCGTGATCCATGTCCCGTAGTTCTCCTTCGGCTGATAGTAGTTCCTCGGCCGAAGGTTATTCTTGTTCGTCTCAGCCTTCTGAATCCTCCTTGTCATCTCCCCTCTCTTCGAACTCCCTTGCTTCTCTTATGGCGGATGAGGCCGAATCGTCTGGCGCCGAGGAGGCCGAAGAGGTTCTCGCTACGGGCCAGGCTTCCTCTTCCGGCCGACGTCAGGCCGAGACTGTTTCGGAGGCGGCCTGCGTTCTTGATGACGATGGGGTTAAGTACCTTGCCTCCTACTATCAGCTCCCATTGTGGATGACCCCCTATCGGCCCGGTACGAACACTAGGGCCAATTCTCCTCGTCCGGGTAGCTTTTCCATCTATGAGGAAAGCTTTCGGGCGGGTTTTCGCCTTCCCCTTTCTACCTTCATAATTAATCTCTTGTGCTTCTACGGGTTAGCCCCGTCTCAATTTTTCCCAAATTCCTGGCGCACAGTCTATGCCTTCTTGGCTGTGCTTGCCTACATCGATGTTACCCCTTCGGTAAACATCTCATGCTATCTCTTCAAGATACAGCGGCAGGGGAGATCCGAGTGGTAGTGTTTCGTCCCTCGCCTCGGCCGGGGTATCTTTTCCGGGAAGCCCTCGTCCATTCACGGTTGGAAGAAGAGCTTCATCTTGGTCTCTCTCCTGGAGAAGGAGAAGAGTGTGTGGCCCTTCCCCACTGAGTGGGCACCACTGGCCGAAGGCCTCTCCGATCCGCCTTCTCTTAACCCCAATCAGCTTCATATCGTGAGCCTTATAGAAGCCACGGCTCCATACGACATAGCGGAGCTTTTCAAAGAAGTGGAGCGATTTGTACAAACTGGGGCCTGGCCAGATCCGATGAGGGATCCTCCTCAGGTTGCTCCTTATCTTCCTCCCGAGGAGGTTTCGGGGGAGACTGAAGGAGCTGCCGAGGTCGTGTCTCCGGCCGAAGCTCCTCCGACCGAAGAGGGTGCTGAGGCTTCGGCCGAGGGTAAGTCGGCCTTGAGTTACGGGGAGTCGCGCGCTGCAAATTACTAACTCTCTCTTTCTTCTATCCGTAGGGATGTCTGGGATTCGAGGTCTCCTCAGTCGGATGGCCCAGCAGTCCGGTCGATCTCAATCGTCCCGACTGCAGGCGGCGGGAGGGGCCGGTCGAGGCGTGGCTCCGAGCGCTCGGGCCGCAGTAACGACAGCGGCTTCGGTCGAGGGCCGCGCTGCTGTTGCTGCTCTAGAGAGGGAGAGAAAGGGAAAGTCGGTCGTCTGGAGGGGCGGCCGACTATCGAAGCGGGGCCGGGTGGATGAGCCCGGTGAAACAGAGCCCGCCCCGGCAGCTAAGAGGCCAACCGCTGCCCGAGGGGCCCCGCTCTCGTCACCTCCCGAAGCGCCGAGGGGCGATTATCCTTCGGCCGCGACGGCGGGTACAGAAGACCTTGGAGGTACCGGGTCGCAGGCATCTCGCGAACATGAGCGCGAGCTATGGGTCCCGGATCTGGGGATCTATAGGGATGAGAGTCAGGAGGACTCTCGGACGTGCCTGCGCCTGCTCCGAGGCCTGACCCTCCCGATGGCCGAGGACGAGCTGAAGGTGTTGTCCGCGAATGAATTGGCGTAGCTGAGCGCCCGACTGTCGGTCCAAGTAAAAAACTTCTTTACGCGCCTCGGTCCAATATTTCCCTTGGCTCGTTTCGGGGTTGCTGATTTCTGTTTGCTTTTGGCTATAGGCCGCGGTCACGTATGGTAGCCTGATTCGCCGTCAGGTGGCCATCCATCAAAAGTTTCGGGACGCCGACCAGGCATCAGACCAGTCGGCTTCTAGCGAGGGCGCCCCGGCGCGACGTGGTTTTGAGGCCAGCGTCGACTGGCTCCTGGAGGCAAATGCCCGGATGCGGGCTGAGCTGGAGGAGCAGAAGGAGGCGATTAGTGCTTCCTCCGAGGCCAAGTTGAAGGCCGAGTGGGAGAAGGAGAAGGCCGAGAGGGAGCTGGAAGCGGTCCGGGCCGAAATTAGGGCTCTTAAGGCTGAGATCCAGGACAAGGACGCCCAGCGGGCCACGGATCGCCACTGCCATGCCGAGGAGATGTCTGCTCTGAGGCTAGACCTGGAGGCTAAGGCCGAAGAGGCTGCTCGCACAGCCGTAGCCAACTATAAGGCTGGCCCAGATTATGCCGAGGAGATAATCCAGGCCCAGCTTTTAGCGGCTTCGTCCGTATTCAGCATAGGGCTGGCCGCTGCCCAAAAGGCGTGTCCGGCCGTAGACCTGACCGGCATTGTCCTTCCGATGGACGAGGAAGGCGAAGAGCTCCTATCTTGGTGGAAGGAGCTTAAGGCTGAAAGAGCTTCAGCCTCGGTGGAAGGCGACGCGGCCGTTCCTGACGAGGCAGCTCCTGTCGATGCCGCCCCTGCCGAGGCCGTTCAGGTCGATGATTCTCCCTCCCCATCTCCTAGCTAGAGCCCTGTTGATGTGGATGGTGAGAACACCGAAGGCTAATACGGGGGCTTGTCCCGATTTTTGTTTTAACTTCTCTCGAAAAAGACTGCGGCCAGATGTACGGCCGATTTTGTACTCTGTTTTTCATGTATATAAAAAGTACTTTGCTTCTTCTTTGCGTTCTGAATGGATGACCGAGTCTGGTTCTTCTTGTGTCTGAGACCTTATTGCTGTTTAGATGCGGCTCGCACGGCCGAGGCCCAATCCAGATTCGGATATGGACTTGGAGAATAATGTCGCTCCCGATACGGTTTGCGTGGCCGAGGCCACTACCGATACGGTTTAAACGGACTTGGAGAGAATACCATGCCGCTCCCGATACGGTTTGCTTGGCCGAAGCCACTCCAGGTACGGTTTATATGGACTTGGAGAGAATACCATGCCGCTCCCGATATGGTTTGCTTGGCCGAAGCCACTCCCGATACGGTTTACACGGACTTAGAGAGAATACCATGCCGTTCCTGATACGGTTTGCATGGCCGAAGCCACTTCCGGTACGGTTTACACGGACTTAGAGAGAATACCATGCCGCTCCCGATACGGTTTGCATGGCCGAAGCCACTCCCGGTACGGTTTACACGGACTTAGAGAGAATACCATGCCGCTCCTGATACGGTTTGCATGGCCGAAGCCACTCCCGGTACGGTTTACACGGACTTAGAGAGAATACCATGCCGCTCCTGATACGGTTTGCATGGCCGAAGCCACTCCCGGTACGGTTTACACGGACTTAGAGAGAATACCATGCCGCTCCCGATACGGTTTGTATGGCCGAAGCCACTCCCGGTACGGTTTACATGGACTTAGAGAGAATACCATGCCGTTCCCGATACGGTTTGCATGGCCGAGGCCACTCCCGGTACGGTTTACACGGACTTAGAGAGAATACCATGCCTCTCCCGATACGGTTTACATGGCCGAAGCCACTCCCGGTACGGTTTACACGGACTTAGAGAGAATACCATGTTGTTCCCGATATGGTTTGCATGGCCGAGGTCACTCCCGGTACGGTTTACACGGACTTAGAGAGAATACCATGCTGTTCCCGATATGGTTTGCATGGCCGAGGCCACTCCCGGTACGGTTTACACGGACTTAGAGAGAATAGCATGCCGCTCCCGATACGATTTGCATGGCCGAAGCCACTCCTGGTACGGTTTACACGGACTTAGAGAGAATACCATGCCGCTCCCGATACAGTTTGCATGGCCGAAGCCACTCCCGGTACGGTTTACACGGACTTAGAGAGAATACCATGCCGCTCCCGATATGGTTTGCATGGCCGAAACCACTCCCAGTACGGTTTACACGGACTTAGAGAGAATACCATGCCGCTCCCGATACGGTTTGTATGGCCGAAGCCACTCCCGGTACGGTTTACACGGACTTAGAGAGAATACCATGCCGCTCCCGATACGGTTTGCATGACCGAAGCCACTCCCGGTACGGTTTACACGGACTTTGAGAATACCAAATATGGCATCTTAAAAGAAGGAGAAATTTATTTATGCCTTCCGGCTAAATTACGGGGGTAGTAACTTGCATGAAATAACGCCGAAGGCGCTCCACATTCCAGGTGCGAGGGAGAGGTTGGCCCGAAAGGGTTTCCAACCGATAAGCCCCTCGTCGAATTACCTCCCTTACGCGATATGGTCCTTCCCAGTTGGGGGAAAGCTTCCCTGCGGCTTCGGCTGGTTTAGATGCATGAGCATTTCTCAAAACGAGGCTCCCGGTTTCAAAGCTTCGGGGCTTCACTCGAGTGTTGTGGTATCTGGCCATGCGCTGCTAGCCGAATGCGAGCTTTATCTCTGGTTTCTTCTATGAGATCAAGATGATCCTTTAAGGCTTTCCCATTGACTTCCGGATCATAAGTAAGAACTCTCGGAGAGGGAAGGCCGATTTCGACAGGAATAATGACCTCTATCCCATAAGCCATGAGAAACGGGGTTTCGCCGGTTGGGGTTCAGCTTGTAGTCCGATACGCCCAGAGAACACTTGGTAGCTCTTCCACCCATCGGCCTTTGGCTTCGCCGAGGCGAGTCTTCAATCCTTGTAGCATACTTCGTTTAGCGACCTCGACCTGGCCGTTTGCCTGGGGGTGTGCTACTGAAGTAAACTTATGGAGAATGCCGAAGCTAGCGCAGTTGTCATTGAACCGACGGTTGTGGAATTGTTTGCCGTTGTCTGAGATAATGGCCCGGGGGATGCCGTACCGGCAGATGATGGACTTCCACACGAAGTGTAACGACCCGCCACCCTATAATCGGGGATCCGATTACTAAATGGGTACCGAATCATTAACTTGTAACCAAACTAGGATCCGAGTAAGTCTGGGAAATAAATAATCAACTAAGCTAAACATTCACATCGCATTGAATTGAAGGGAAAATGCAGAAATTAAAAGTTATTACAATGCGACTCGATACAGCAAATAATTACATACTCCAATAGAAAAGAAATGAATATACATACAGGCCATAAATAAGATAACAACTACATCGGGGCATACCCCGGAACAACAGTCGACGACGCTCAGCACTCAGCCGCACAACCCTCGCTAGGTCTGCCTAGAGTCCTCACCTGAAAGCCGCAGGAGTGAGTCTCAACGAAAAGACTCAGTAGGGATCCTTCGATCCCCACTGCCCACACACACACCCACAAGTGTAAAGTACAACAGGGATGATTTCCATGCGTACATCTCAATTATGAATCACATGCATTCAAAGTATAACTAACATGCATAATTCCATTCTATCAGGAAACCCGTAATTCGGCGTATCCTTAAAACACGTCAACTTCACAACGAAAGTGGGAAAAACATCGACCCGCTGAGACCAAACAGTAACCCCTCGGATAGCACACTGGCCACCTCGGCGGTTACTCCTTCCCTCAGCAAACACCGGCCCGCTGAGACCAAACAGTAACCCCTCGGATAGCACGCTGGCTACTCCGGCCCAACTGGCTCAGGTGGTTACTCCTTCCCCCAACACAAGTGACACTCCAAAGGTACCTCTCCGACACCGGTACAAGCTAGCTAACCCCGGGGTTCACCAGGTGACCCTCTCCACTAGGCGTCACCCCGCCACTGCTCCCGTCAGCGCTGTGTCCCTCCGCACCGACACAGGGTGTAGAACGCTACAACTGTCACTCTAGGTCCACCGAAACAGAAAACACGGCACGGTGCGATCCGGTCACGGAAGAAGTCCACGGTCGCACGACACCCAACGCAGTGCCATCCGGTCACGAAGAGTTCGTCACATCGAGTATACTAACTGTATGCATTAACCGACTATCTAGCAGTGTAAACACATTTTACTGGCATGGATTAGTGTGGTTCTGTCTTGAATCACGTCGCCCGAGGTCGACGCCATTCAAGCACCCTAAACTGGTTCATGAAAATACCGGCCTCAGAATCTGGCCTAAAAGGCGTCGACACCAGCGGTCGCCTTTTTAAAAGGCGTCAACATCCTCAGACGCCGTTTAACACAGAAATCCAGAATTACCAGAAAACCTTAATCGAGGGATTTCTGCCTTAAAAGGCGTCATGGTGGCTCGACGCTATTCCAAACCGCGTCGCCCACCCATGACGTCTTTCAGTGCCAGAATCCCTGAACCGACAGGGCCTCAGTGGGACGATTTCTGTCTGAAAGGCGTCATGATGGCCCGACGCCCTTCTGAAAGGCGTCGTCCATGCACGACGTCTTTTAGCACCAGAAACCGGGCTCTGTCTCCTGCCCGAAGGCTCCCTTTCCAACCCCTAAAACCCCCAAAAACAGAGGAGAAAGAGGGTAAACCAAAGTATCAAGAATTCACATCCACAGAAACTCCCATTTCCATTAAGGAAAAACCCCCTAACATGCTCATTCTACCCCAAAACCATCGATCCATAGCATGCTTTAAACGGGAAAAAAACATGGTTTAGAACATAACACTGTGGGAACCGTCACCCTACCGGTTCTTGAACTCCTCCAAGCTCCGTGCCTCCGACCCGCCGCACCACAGACACCCGCCGGTACCCTCGAGGACGCCGCGACTCCGCCGGGACGTCGGCCGCCGTCCAGAGAATGGAACGCCGCGAAGGAAGTGGTGGTGGTAGAGGTGAGAGGTAGGGAAGTGTTGGAGTGGAGGGAAGGACGAAGTGGTGGGAGGAAAAGAGGGAGGAGGAAGGATCGTTGCCGGAGTCGCCGGAAGGAAGGAGAGAAAGAGAGAAGGAGGAGAAAATGAGGGAAAGAAGGAGGGCTCGCGGGGTTAACCAGAGACTGGCTGAAACGCGTCGAGATGTACGGACGCCTATCAGTCGATGTGACGGCTGCTTTGACAACACTCTGCAACGCTCTGACAGAGGTTTGAAACGCGTCTTCCATGAAAGACGACGTTCAGTCGACAAGACTGGCGCCGTACTTTGACAACCCAGAGTCGCAGTCTGAAAGGCGTCGTGCCTCACAGACGCCGTTCAGACGACATGTCAGGGCTGTACACTCGCGGCCCAAAGCCAGCCCACGTGGCATGGGCTAAAACGCGTCTGCATCGCTGGACGCCGTTTAAACCGTGTCTCGCGGGCTCGACGTGAAACAACACAGAGTCTCAGCCCTACTGGAGCCTGAACTACAGGGTCCAACCCCGAAAACCGGATCCGAAAGCCTCAGTCCTTACACGAAGTTCCAAGCATTGCTATCGGTTATGGACGCGAGGGGTTCGGCTTCTACCCATTTAGTGAAGTAATCTACTGCCACGATAAGGAACTTCATTTGGCCGGTGGCGACAGGAAAGGGCCCTAGGAGTTCGATTCCCCATTGGGCGAAAGGCCAGGGGTCGGATAAAGGAGTTAGAAGGGTTGCTGACTGGTGGATGAGGGAGCTGAACCTCTGGCATTGACCGCAGCGACGGACGAGGGCAGTTGCATCCTCTCGGAGCGTCGGCCACCAGTATCCCTGCCTTAGAAGCTTGTGAGCCAGGGCCCTTCCTCCCGCATGTGCTCCGCATACCCCTTCATGCACCTCTCGCATGGCGTAGGCAGCTTCGGCCGGGCCGAGGCATCGCAAGAGTGGTCGGCCGAAGGACTTTTTATATAACAGCCCGTCCAAGAGAAGGAAGTGAGATGAATGATGCCGAATATGTTTTGCTTCCTTTGGATCGGGCGGGACTTCTCCTCGGAGGAGGAAAGTGACTAGGGGAGTCATCCAGGTCTCGGTCTCGGCTTCGGTCACTTGCATGACCTCGGGATCTTCGAGGCTTGGCTCGTCAAGTTCTTCTACAAGAATCATTCGGCCTCCTCCCCCGTCCTGAGTTGATGCCAGCCGGGAGAGGGCATCGGCTCGAGCATTCTCGGCTCTCGGGATCCGCACAATTTCATAGGAATCGAATTGAGCGAGGATCTTGCGAGTCACCTGGAGATAAGATGCCATTATCGCATCCCGTGCCTCGTATTCCCCAGAAACATGACTGGCAATTAGCTGAGAATCACTAAAAGCCTTTATGTTCCGGACGCCAAGCTTTCTAGCGGCCCGGAGGCCGGAGATAAGAGCTTCAGATTCGGCGGCATTATTGGTGGCAGGAAAGGAGAAGCGCAGCGCATACTCCGTGACGACCCCTTCGGAAGACGCCAAGATCCATCCGGCGCCGCTGCCCGTGGAACATGCGGAGTCGTCTACATAGAACTGCCATTCATCCGCCGGCGTGAAAGCCGAAGTATCCTCGGCTTCGGATGTGTCGACCTTTGGCTGAGACGTTGAGGGAGCTTCAGGAGTGAGCTCGGCAATAAAATCGGCTAACGCCTGAGGTTTTATCGCTATCCGAGGCGCATAGGAAACGTTGAACTCTCCCAGTTAAATTGCCCATTTCGCCAGTCTGCCGGATACTTCCGGCCGGGAGAGGACCTGCCTCAAAGGCTGGTCGGTGAGGACCTTTATCGAGTGGGCGAGGAAGTAAGGCCGGAGCCTCCTCGCGGATGAGACGAGGGCTAAAGCTAGCTTCTCAAGAGCAAGATATTGAAGCTCTGCTCCTTGGAGGGCTCAGCTTATATAGTAGACAGGCTTCTGGACGCCGTCTTGCTCCCGGACGAGGACGGCGCTGATAGCTGTCTCAGTTACCGCTAGGTAGAGGAACAGCGGCTCTCCGTGGACCGGCTTGGACAGGATGGGAACCTTGGAGAGATAGACCTTCAGTTGCTCGAAGGCCGTCTGGCACTCGTCTGTCCAGGAGAAACTATTGGCATTCTTTAATAGTTTAAAGAAGGGAAAGCAGTAGTCCGCCGCTCTAGACACGAAGCGGCTTAAGGCAGCAATCCTTCCGTTTAGCTTTTGAACCTCTCAGAGGTTAGCCGGAGGGCGCATCTGAATGATGGCCGAAACTTTTGCGGGGTTAGCTTCCACCCCTCGGTGAGTGACCATATAGCCGAGGAACTTCCCGGAGGCTACTCCGAAGGCGCATTTAGCTGGATTTAGCTTCATTTTGTATTGCCGTAAGGCGGAAAATGTTTCGGCTAAGTCGGTCAGATGGTCTGCAGCGACGCGGCTCTTTACCAGCATATCGTCGATGTAGACTTCCATGTTGCGGCCAAGCTGCGGGGCGAATATTTTGTTGACGAGGCGCTGATATGTCGCGCCAGCGTTCTTCAAGCCGAAGGGCATCCGGGTATAGCAATACAGACCGAGATCAGTCGTGAAGCTGGTCTTGCTTTCATCGTCCGGATGCATTCGGATCTGATGGTAGCCTGAATAGGCGTCGAGGAAGCTCAGAAGCTCGTGGCCGGAGGTCGCATCCACCACCTGATCTATCCAAGATAGCGGGAAACTATCCATCGGACATGCTTTGTTAAGGTTGGTGAAGTCCACGCACATTCACCATTTGCCATCTTTCTTGGGCACCATTACTACATTGGCGATCCAGTCCGGGTGGTGTACCTCTTAGAGGTGCTCGGTGTCCAGCCCCTTTTGAACTTCGGCTCGAATGGCGGCTCTCCTTTCCTGATTGAAGGTACGCCGCTTCTACTTGACCGGGGGCTGGTTGGGATCGGTGTGTAGCCGATGCTCTGCTATTTCCGGGTCAACCCCGGGCATATCGGTTGGAGACCAGGCGAAGACGTCGAGATTCTTTTTCAGGAACTCGGCGAGTCTTTCTGCTTCAATTTTCTCCAGGCCGGAGCCTATCATAAGGGTTCGTCCCTCGCCTCCCGGAACCAGGATGGCGACGAGCTCTTCTCCCGGGGACGCTTCGGCTGAAGATTCGATCGATAGGGATTCAGCCGCAGCTTTTCCCTTGACCGAAATCATGTAACATTGCCGAGCTGCCTCTTGATTCCCCTTGGCTTCGCCTATTCCATGACTGGTATGGAATTTTAGCTTCTGATGAAAGGACGAAGGCACAGCTCCGATCCCTCCGATTAGCCTTCGGCCAAAGATGGCGTTGTAGGCCGAATCGATTTTTACAACGGCAAAATCCGTTTCTACGGTTAATTGCCGGGGAGCCGAACCTATGGTTACGGGGAGCCGGACAATGCCCTCTACTCGGCAGGACGAGCCTTTAAAACCGAATAGGGGACCCCGGTGAGGCTTCATATTAGCCTCATTCAATCCCATCTTTACAAAACAATCATAAAATAATATGTTTGGAGCGCTCCTATTATCAACAAAAATATGATGGACATCGTAATTGTTTATTACAGCGTTCACAACGAGGGCGTCGTCGTGAGGGACCTGAATATCAGTCAGATTCTCTGAGCCGAAGGTAATGTCTTCTTGGTGGGGCCGTTTCGGCTCGATGTCAACCGTTGCTATTGTTGTGGAGCTGTGCTGACGGCGCCTTGATCCTTCTCCTGGCCCTCCGGATATCATCATGATTGACCCAGCGCTGGGTCTTTGATGAGATGTTTCCACCGGAGCCGAGGTAACCTTTGGCGGAGGAGCGGCTTCCTTCTCCGGAGGTTGTTGCAGCCTGGTCGTCTCAGGGACGTCCCGGTTCCGCTGTTGCTGAGGCTGCTCTCGCCGGTACTGCGGCAGTCTGCCCTCCCTGATAAGGCGGTCGATATCTGATAAGTCCACGATTTTACATAAATAACAGATCAAATTTACATAATTTGCTATCAATTTAACGGACAAAATCACATGGAATGATAAGATAAACCATTTGCGCATTCAGAATCTGAATTTTAAAATTTCATCACTCCATGGATGGAATAAGGGTAGCAATTCCATTTTCTCAGCAATTATTTAATGCGCAGTTGAATGATTTATGGCTATGAGAACTTAACTGTTATTTTATGTGAAACAGGACATGAACAAGCAGATGGCATAATGGTTGGACCACCCGAACTTCAAGGAAGCAACCAGGGTTCGAATCCTGGCAAAAGCAACATTTTATTTTCGTATTTTAGCTTCAACTGGGGCCCACATGCCAACTAAGAGAGAAAGGAGGAGGGAATTCTGAAATTCGAAGAAAGGAGGATCCATCTAAAAATTCGAAATTCAAATCACCAATTAATGTTTTTAATGAGGATCCCCTAATCAAAGGGGACTTAATGAAAAGATTGTTTAAATCTCTTTTTTGAAATTCAAACCCCCCCCCCCCCCCTGTTTTCTATAAAACTAAGGGAGGAGGTCAAGGTGAAGGGGGGACCGGAATTTTTCAGGAATTTTTAATCTCTCTCCCACAGTTCTTTTTTCCCTCACTCCCACTGTTTTCTCTCTCCCCCTTCATTTCTATCTCTCTCTCTGTTCTCCCTTTTGTCTCTTTCTCTCACCCGCACACTGTCTCTTGCTCTCTGTTTTCCACTTTGTCTCTCTTTCTCCCAGTTCTTCCTCTCTCCCCCTACGTCTCTATCTCTCTCTTCCCCTTGCGCCATACCTCTCTCTTCAGCCGCAGCCTCTCTCCCTTTCTCTTTCTCTCTCTCTCTTTGCTTTTCTTCTCTCTCCCGCAGATCATCTCTCTCTCTCCACCCTTTACTTTTTCTCTGTTACGGTACGAGGAGGCGACGAGGCCAGCCGCCGCCCCCAGCGCCACGAGGCAAACGGAGTGATTTCGCAGCCCCAGCGTCGTCGTTCGTGCCAGCCACGCGGCACCGCTCGGCCGCCTCCCGCCTGCAAGCCGGTCCCGCCAGGGCCACGCGGCAGCGCCAGCGAGTTCGCGCCGCCGCACCTCGTCGCCCGTGCCTTTGCACGGGCCGCCGCGTGCCACGCGGCGCTCCCCGGGTGCTTCCCGCCCGGCACCTCGCCTGCAGCGCTTGCCTCGCCTGCCGCGCCGCCTGCCGCGCAGCACCTCGCCTGCCGCGCCTGCCTCGCCTGCCGCATCTGCCTCGTCTGCCGCGCAGCACCTCGCCTGCCGCGCCTGCCTCGCCTGCCGCGCCTGCCTCGTCTGCCGCGCAGCACCTCTACGCACCCCTGCAGCTGGTTCACAACACCACGGCCACTCCGTGCAGTCCACGTACCCTGCGGCTGGTCCAAAGCACCGCTCCCCACACATAATCAAAATTCAAAGTTTTCAAAAATATAAAAATCTAGTTCTCCGTGGATCGACCCATGCACTACCTTGTTATCTTTAATTGAGACTCGGAAATTAAGATTGATCTTATTTGTGTTTTAACGACGGCATTTAAATACGTATCAATATCCTCCCGAAGGTGCCGGCATTCGTCAATCGAATGGCCGATCTCCCGATGATACTCACAATATTTGCCGGGGTCCCTTCGGCGAGGGTCAGTTTTGATACGCTCCGGCCGCCGGAGCATGCCCTTCACCTCCATAAGCATTCGGGAAGGGGGAGCGGGTAGCGGCAGGTACCGCGGCTGCGGATCCCGTCGCTTTTCTCGGTCCCACTCCTCCCTTCGATATCACTTACGGGAGGGTTCTTGATCTTCGGGTCGAGGGCGGACCACCAGGGGGGTAGGCGCCGATACTGCTTCGGCTGTACTTTTGCCTTTGGACATCATCAGGGCCTCTCGGTTGATATATTTATGGGCCCGGGCTACGAGGTCCTGGAAGGTAGGGGGATGACGTTTCCCAATGGAGCCGAGAAGCCCTTCATCTATGCACCCGTTGATTACGGCCGAGACCGCAATCGAGCTGTCTAGGTTTGGGATCTGGGCGGCTTCGGCCCGGAATTTAGTGAAATATTCTTGAAGGGTCTCGGCGGGGCCTTGCCGAATGGCCAATAGGCTGGCGGAAGTTTTACACTGCCGGGTGGCGTCATAGAACTGGTCGATAAATAATTGGCCCAACTGGACTAGGGATTGGATGGAGTTGGGGGCCAATGTCTCGAACCAGGTTAGGGCAGTCTTCTCAAGGGTAAGGGGGAAGAGATGGCAACGAACTGCCTCGGCAACCCCTCGAACAGAGAGGTAGGTATTGAACCTTTGGAAGTGGCAGACCGGATCTGTCATTCCGTCGTAGAGGGGGCCTTTCGGCAGTTTAAAGTTAGGAGGTACCTCGGTAGCCAGGAGTTCTGGCGTGAACGGGGTTTGCTCCAAGATGGTGCTGGCAAGGGGCGCTCCGTACGGCCGAGACACCATCTGTTGCATCTCCTTCCTCATCGCCGTCAACTGCCGGTCCAGGTCCGGGGCAGTTGAGGTGGTAACCGAGCGTCCTCCGGTTTCGACTGGGCGAAACTCGAACGAAGCATAACCTTGCTCCGTCACCATGCGCTCGGTGCGAGGGACTCGGGCAGGCGGTGCCGAAGGCTCGCTACGCGCCGTGGTGGTCTCGTCAGGGAAGACCTGCGAGGGTGCCGGCTGGAACCTTGTATCTTGGACAGGATAAAATGGAGGAGGCGGCTCTTGTTGGGGGAGCTGGCCCAATAACCCCATACGCTGGGCGATGGCGGATACCATATCTTGTAAGGGCGCCAGAGAGGTGACTGCAGCAGTTAGTGTCGCTACTTACTGCTGAAGTGCCTCCACCCGTTCGTCTCCAGTAGCGAGGGACTCTGGTATTACAGGCAGAGCCGCGCTTTGAGGTGGGACAGACGGGGCGCTTTCGGAGTGGAGTGGCTGCACTGAGGTAGCCCGTGTCTCTGCTTCGTCTTGCCCGGATCGTCGGGTTACAGGATGATGAGACATGACTCTTTGCTTGATTCCCACAGACGGCGCCACGTGATGTAGCCGAGGCTATCACGACCGGATTCCGAGGCTGGAATCCGGTACTGGGATCCGAAGTTGGATCGGATCGGAGAAGGGGCCCGACGGGGATCCGGAATGCTGCGAGGGCGGAGACGAGGCCGAAGATCCGAAGCCGAGGGTTGCCCGGTCGGATGTGTGCTGGCCTGCGGAAGGCGCAGCCGAAGTTCCTCCGGTTGAAAGACAGCTGGTGTGGGACGGAGCCGAGACACCTTCGGTCGAGGAAGACCAGCCAACGAATGGCGTCGAGACCGGAGGAAGAAGTCCGAGATCGGTGGTCGAGTCCGACTCGGAGAGGTCGGCGAAGATTCAAACCGAGCCCCTGCAGGAGGGAAAGAAGAAGAAAAAGCCAGTCAGTAGGAGTCTCGGGCTTCGGCCCTTAGGAACCCCCTCCGACGGTTAAGTTAGTGTAGGTGCTGAAAAATTGCTCGTGTGATTAATGTGAAAAACTATGTTGTTTAGGGTAAATTAACCTATTAAAAAAAATGCAACTAAGGTGCAGTGATCGCCAGAAACTTTTAACTAAAAAGCTTCAAAAGAGTTTGAT
The DNA here is from genome assembly GCA_030544215.1 of Zantedeschia hybrid cultivar. Lineage (NCBI taxonomy): Eukaryota > Viridiplantae > Streptophyta > Magnoliopsida > Alismatales > Araceae > Zantedeschia > Zantedeschia hybrid cultivar. The sequence goes on from JARZZO010000001.1 coordinate 7,531,851, forward strand.
CGCCTACCTGTTTAAACGCGGAAGAATGAGTCCTTGGTTCCCCTCCTTCAGCCGGCTGAAGAAAGAGAGCCTCTTCTTATTCTTTTGTTCTTGCTGTTGAATGTTGAGGATCGTCCAGAAATTCTCCTGGCTTCGTGCTTGATTTCCCTCTTTTTGATTTCTTGTTGTTGTTGTTGAATGCAGCAGAGACAGAAAAAATAGAAAAATAAAGAAGAAATACTGATGAGAATCTAAATAGAAATAATATCAAAGCTAACCATGATTATAAACATGTATAAAACAGCAACTCACTTGTTTTAAATGACTTTGAAACCCCTTTAGAACAAATGGGTTTTGGAGAATTAATGATGGGGTGTGTTGCATGCAGTGAATAAGAGTTATGAAACTAATGAATGAGAATGAAATTCAAATATGAAAAACTTATGCCCAGTCCAGTTGGTTGAAGCTTTGAAAGGATGAAGATCTTGAAGAAGGATGCCGACTTCTGGAAATGGCAGCGCTCCGGCGTTTCGACGTGGTTGCTCCGATCTTCAAATTGCTATAACGTTGTGGCTCAATAATTCTCTCTCTTTTTTTTTTTTTTAACTCCTTGAGATGCAAGGTATTTATAGGCATTTTCTGCGTTCGCGATTAACATAGAAAAATCTCGGATTTATCTACTTTAATCGACAGATAATTACTGATTAATTCATCTTTATCTGTAATTATCTAAAACGCGTCCACCTTGGATGACGCCTTTCAGATTAAATTAAGATAAGGATAAATATCCGAGAAAACTTATCTTTATCTTTATTAGCTAAAATGCGTCCACTTATGTAGACGTCTTTTACCTTAATTAAGATAAGGATAAACATCCGGAAGAGAAGTTAAAACAGCTTAGGAAACCTAAAACGCGTCGCCCATTACAGACGCCTTTTAGTCAATAAATCAATTAATTAAAATTCAAATTTAAACGCTAAAATAGGAATAAACTCTAAAACGCGTCTACATGGGTCGACGCCTTTTAGGATTCTTCATATTTTAACTGAAATTTGAGCTAAAATCAATTCAATTGATTAACTTAAACATGTCTGTTCGACCCGACACTTAACAAGATCAATAAAAATCAATCAATGATTAATTATCAGACCATTATGAGGCATTATTATATGATATGAAATTTACTCAAAATGATGTCAAAATTAGCGTGTCTACAGCTGCCTCACCTTGGCATCGTCTTTGCAAGGGAGTGAAATGAAATGGAATGTACTGAAAAGGTGATGCCAAGGTGTGATGAGACACGCTCTTAACATCACATGATTGGAATTTTTCTCAAAATCATCAATGAAGATAGTTCAAAGAAATCAATGGAATCAATCCTGTCTGGATGAGGTAGACAAGGAAATAAAATAAAGTCGATCAACCTCCTCGGAGTGGGAAGTACCCCAGGTCATAGACACTGTAGGTTTCATCATGGGGAGCGTTTGCCAGCCAATGTGGACGTGCTGCAGCCATGATGGATCTTAAAAGAAAACAAGAAATATTGGATAAAGAACCCAAGAAAAGATAGAATTCCAATGATATCTTCAAGTAAATCTCAAAGATAATCAAGATATTCAATTCAGAATGGAATATTTCATATCATGTTTTGAATTATTTGATTGATGGTCTGAAACTTAATCAATAATTAATTCTTATCACAATGATTTCAAAATCCTACATGATGCATGCTGGGCTAAAAGAAAAATATAAAGTCAAATAAAATATAAATTAATCAAGGATAATATTGTTAAATTGTCATTAATGAGTCAAGATACCAATTTTTGTAATTCAGTGCTAAGCCGAAGCTCGTTTATCCACGCACCGTTTCACAAAAGTGGAACCATCGTCCTCACTAATTAACAATCCAACGGCCTATCCGTGCGATTAAGAATTCTCTGGAATTATCACTGTTTTTGTTATAGGGGAACTCAAATTCCAGTTTCATCAAAATTACAAGGTCCTTGATATACTCTAATAAATATTTATTATAATAATAATGCTGATGCACAATAATTACATGAAATAGTACAGGGGTAGAAATAACCGTCTTTTTAGCCACGGTCAGGACTTCTTAACTCCCACAGTGGGACTCTCTTGACATTTTCCACTTTCTTGAATTTTCTGCAATAAAAAATTGTCAACAATTCCAAACAAATATTCAATTTAAACATCAAAACATGGAATCATATAAAGATCTGAAACGCGTCGTGTCGTGCAGACGCCTTTTAAAGTTGAAACGCGTCGCTTATCCTCGACGCCTTTTACTCACAGAAATAGGTTTCTGGCTGTTCTCTATTCGGATTCCAACTCTTTTCATGCCTTGTGTCCTGTATATGACTTGAACAAACAGGTTAAGCATCTGTTCAGGCTTAGCCCCTTGCCTGGTTAAGTAACCGACTACTTGATCCTATCCTTGATAGAAGGGTCAAGGGGCATAGCCTTTATTAACAAAGGTAATGAGAATAATCAAACTTAAGTAAAATGCAACATACAAACAGACAGATGCTCACTTGAAAATAAAAGGAATGAAACACACTAAATGCAACAAGCAGATGCTAATTGAAATATTTTTGTTTTTGTTGTTTTGCAATATTCATTTTTGTTTGTGGTTTTGAAATATATGCTTTTTTTTTTTTTTGAATTTTGATATATGTATTTTTTTGGATTTTGAAATATGTATTTTTTTTGAATTTTGATATATGTATATTTTTTTTTTTGGGTTTTGAAATATGTATTTTTTTTTTGATTTTTGACTTATGTAAAAATTTTTTGATGCATTTTTGAAACATATGTATTTTTTTTTTTGGATTTTTGACTTATGTAAATTTTTTTTGGGTTTTTGACTAAAAGATCAGCATGGTATTTAGATCAAAAGATCATATTCATTTATTAACTTAATTCCCAAATTGTTCTTTAACCCCATCGTGTTTGAATTTGTGTTTCGATTCGTGATCCCATTTGATGATTTGACCCTTAATCAATCTAAGCCGTTCCTTAAGTTTGGAGTACATCTCTTTAGAAAGAAAAGATGAATAAGTTTAGAAAGCCCATGAGAAGGTTCCGGAGACTTAAAAAGATGTTCCTTTTCTACCCTAATATCCGTTGGGGTTCGGTCATTTTCTTTCCGGGGTATTTATCGACCTTGCGTTCCCTTTTATTTCATTTCATGGCCTTGATGTAACGTTTGTAATGTAATGGCCTTTTTTGATTTGACATTTGGCTTTTTGCCATGCTTTTTCTTTTCTTTCTTTTCTTTCTGTTTCGGGACGGATCTCCCCCTTTTTTTATGACGGCCTCCTACTAAGATGGCGGGTATTCTTGGTAGTCTATTCTAAGCCTCGTTCCGACATCATGGGCCGAGTATAAAACAGAATATTTTTGCTTTTAAAAATGAATGATTTGCACTTTACACTTTCGGTCAAACTTTCGATATTCTTTAGGACTTGTCATCTCTTGTTACTCACGAATCAAACGTGTCAGTGTGTGCAGTAATGGGCTTGAAATTAAGTTATTCAGACTGATAAGGAAATTTGAGTTTATAAACTTTCTGATTCCACTGGTCTTTGTACCATACTGATCGACTCTTTAACCTAAGGGTAGTATTTCTTAAGATGTAAACCATTCCAGGGATGTTTTAGCTCTTCTCCTTCTGCATTAACAAGACGATAAGCATTACCAGGAAAAGCGTGCGATACAACATAAGGTCCTTCCCAGTTGGGTTGGAGCTTAGAACGCGGACCACCAGGTTTTATAAAAATTCTTTTGACAATCATTTCACCGACTTTGAACTTACGTTCAATGACTTTCTTTTGATAAAAACGTGCTAATCTGTTTTGATAAACTTTTACATGATTAGCAGCTGACCATCTTTTCTCGTCTAAAAGCTCCAATTGAGCAAGGAGTGCTGAACGATGTTCATCAATGGAAAATTCCTTATTCAATTGTACTCTTAATGACGGTATAAGGATTTCATATGGAACTACCGCCTCCATTCCAAATGTTAAGGAATAAGGAGTTTGCCCAGTAGGCGTGCGGATTGAAGTTCGGTAGGCCCATAAAGCCTCAACCAATTTTTCTGGCCAATCTGTGAATTTATTAGATTTACACGTCTTTTTGATGATTTTTATCAAAGTCTTATTTGTTGCCTCTGCTTGGCCATTGCCTTGCGGATAATAAGGAGATGAATGATGCAATGCAATTTTATACCTGTTACAGAGGTCCTTCAGTTCCTGTGACACGAACTGCGGTCCATTGTCGGTGACGATGGTGCTTGGAATTCCGAATCGGGTGATGATGTTCTTCATGATGAACTTGCAGACGGTTGATGCTTTGATCTCCACGTACGCTTCAGCTTCTGCCCACTTGGTGAAGTATTCCGTTGCCGTGAGAATGAAAGATTTTTGCTTGATGCCGGAATCTGGATTACCAAGAGGTCCAATAATGTCGAAAGCCCACATGGAGAAAGGCCATGGGGAAGAAACGGGATGGAGTGAAGATGCAGGAGAATGAATTTTGTCGGCGTGAAGTTGACACTTAGCACACCTACGGACATATCCTACACAGTCTTCTTCCATGGTTGGCCAATAAAATCCTTGTCTAAGGATCTTCTTTGCTAACATCTGTCCATTGACATGACCACCACAAACTCCACTATGAGCTCCTTCCATAACCTTCCAAAGCTCGTCTTCGTCTAGACATCTCAGAAGAACTCCATCAAAACCTCTCTTATATAGTGCTCCCCCAACTAGGGTGTATCTTTGAGCAACTCTCCTGATAGCTCTCTTCTCCTCAGTTGTAGCTTCTTCAGGATACGATTGATCTTCACAATATTTTGCAATTTCATAGTACCATGGCTTCTGTTCATCATCCATCTCTTCTAACAGCTCTATCAGCATGATTTCTCTTCTCTCAATGATATCTCCGTCTCTGACCTTCTTCAGCAATTTCTCCTTAGTTCTAAGGAATGAAGGATCTTTCACGGCGGGTGAAAGACGCCTATGAACTATGATTGATTCAGATTGTTTGCTGATTGGAAAATCAAGAGAAGATGCAAGTGAAGCTAGAGCGTCAGCTAAGATGTTTTGATTCCTAGGGACATGGACAAAGATCAATTTCGTGAAAAGCTTTGAGTAAGCAGAAGTAAGTTCTTGATAAGGCTTGAGTTTGGGGTCGAGAGTTCGATACTTGGTCAGCACTTGGCGAAGAATTAGTTGGCTATCACCTACGATCCTGAGTTTGGTAGCACCATGGAAATGAGCAGCCTCGAGACCAGCAAGAAGTGCCTCGTATTCAGCTATATTGTTTGTAACTGGAAAATCAAGCTGAAAGGCTTGTGGAATGGTGATACCTTCAGGTGATAACAGAACGATGCCGATCCCTTTTCCATGAGAATTCAAAGCTCCGTCAAAATGCAGAGTCCACATATCATCTCTGATTTGATTTACGGACATCAGTTCCTCATCCGGAAACTCTGATCGTACTGGATCAAATCGGGGAAGGGGATGATGAGCAAGATGTTCTGCTATGGCATAGCCCTTGATCGCTTTCTGCTGGATGTAAATGATGTCAAATTGAGATAGAAAGCTTTGCCATCGTGCTAACCTATCAGTAAGAACAGATTTCTCCAGAAGGAATTTAATCGGATTCATCCTAGCGATGAGGTGGACTTCATGGGCCAGAAAATAATGCTTCAATTTCTGCACAACCCAAACCAATGCTGCACATGTTTTCTCCATCGCTGTATATCTCTGTTCAGCGGGGTTGAGAAGTTTAGAGAGATAGTAGGCTGCCCTCTCTTTTCCTTCTTCATCTTCTTGTGCTAAGACAGCCCCCACTGCATCATCCAGGACTGAAATGTAAAGTATCAATGGTTTGCCTGGAGATGGTGGTCTCAAAACAGGAGGACTTGCTAAATAGTTCTTTAATCCATCAAACGCCTCCTGACACTTATCGTCCCAATCGAATTTGACTCCCGGCTTGGTAAGCTCGTAAAACGGCTTACACCTTTGTGAGTGCTGGAAGACAAAACGGCGAATAAATTGCAACCTTCCGATTAATCCTCTCAACTCTTTCAAGTTTTTGGGAGGTGGCATTTCTCTAATAGCCTTCGCCTTGTTAGGATCGATCTCAATTCCCCGTTTGCTGACGATGAATCCCAGCAATTTTCCTGAAGATACCCCGAATACACATTTCTTGGGGTTCATCTTCAACTGATATTCTCTCGATCTCTCTAATACCCTTGCCAAAACTTTAGCATGCTCAGCCTTTGTTTTCGATTTAACCAACAAGTCATCCACGTACACTTCCAGATCTATGTGCATCATGTCATGAAATATTGCCATCATAGCCCTTTGATAAGTGGCTCCAGCATTCTTTAACCCAAATGGCATGACAACATAACAGTATGTTCCCCAAGGTGTAGTGAATGACGTTTTCTCTTGATCCTCTTCTGCCAGCTTAATCTGATTATATCCTGAAAATCCGTCCATAAACGATAACGTCTCATAGCCAGTAGTATTATCGATGAGTACATCAATATGAGGCAATGGAAAATCATCTTTAGGACACGCCCGGTTCAAATCGCGAAAGTCAATGCAAATCCTGACCTTTCCGTCCTTCTTCATAATTGGGACTATGTTGGCCACCCATTGTAGATAAAGGACAACTCTAATAAATTTGGCTTTATGCAACTTATCGACCTCTTCCTTCATCTTTAAAGCCATTTGTGGGTGGAATCGCCTTAATTTCTGTTTGACCGGGCTAACTCCGTCTTTTAATGTCAACCTGTGTTCAACTAAAGACGAGTCTAACCCCGGCATATCCTCATAACTCCAGGCGAAAGTGTCCTTATAGTCCTTGAGTACTTGTACCATTGCGTTCTCATCCTCTGAAGAAAGATTTTTACTGACGAGGACAACCTTAGGTTCGTCTTCAGTCCCTAAATTAATTTCTTTGGTAGGCTCTTCTACGGCAGCTGAGGGTTCATCAAATCTCTTCACTCCACTGGCATATGCCTCAGCCGCGTCCTCGTCATCTTCCTCAATGGGGTCCTTTTCATGTACTAATTCATATACCCCGTACCCATCATTGACTGACTCATCGTCCATGCAATCTTCTGGCATCTGAATTGGATTTTCTAAAAGCTGAGGGATCAAAGAGCAAGAAGATCACTTATCAGCTAAGTCCTGGAGGTATCTATCTGGAATTTGCCTACCCTTAGGCTTCCTAGACTTCCTAACCTGACTAGACTGACTAACTTCACTATCATAACCTAACGAAGATGAAGCAGGAAGAAAATCCTGGGATACAAGTGGAAATACAAGAGAATCCTCCCGAGGGGAGGGACAGAGTAAATCTAGAAGAGAGTCTTGACCGAAGGACCCGTGCGATGGGGTGCAATCGGACAAGTAAGATGTTTCCTTAATGAGGATTTGGGAAGAATTTGTTGCCAAATTGGCGTTTTTTTTTGGAAAATGAAAGAATTAAACATAAAACAGGAATGAATATAAATGGGAGGAGAATCAGACGGAGGAAGTGGCACCAAGGCCAGAGGATTGGGGGGATCATATAGTAATATGTCCCAGATTAGATCATACAACCTCTCTAGATCGAGAGGAGGTTGTGGTATAATGTCCCGAGGGGACAGAGTAATCATGACGGGCGTAGCCCGTGGAATATCTTCAATTATGACCCGCGACCAAGTCGGGGTCAAGAGCAGTGTACGGAAAAGAGTATGGAGCATGAAGACATGTGAAGGATATGTCCCCCTCCAGAGCAGATCTGTTGTATAACCAGCTTGATATGGGTCATCCGGCTCCCCTTCATCAGTTTCTTCAGATAGCAGTATCCGCTTGTCAAATATGGCACCAGGGCTTTCAATTAGTTCATCAATCTGCGGCGGCCACTTAGGTTCTGCAGGATCCAGAAATAGTCTGTTCAGTGCAATATACAGGTCTCTGAGGTCGAACCACCTGTACCATTCACATTCAGGGTCATGAAATTTCCTCCTTTTCATAGGCCGCAGAGCCTCCAAGGATTGGTACGTAAGCAGTTCAGAACAATGTCTGGCCAAGTCCCTCCCATATATATCATGGAAGTCAAAACAGGAAGTAATGACCACCGTATTGTCGTAGCTAAGTATGGGCCCTTTCACGAAGTGCGTACACAGGGTCCATGTTAGGGGATCTCGGCCTTCTTTGAGTGGCGTAGACATTGCCTCCCAGATTTTCGGGCCTTCTTTGATTTCTGCTTTCTGAACTGGATCTTGCTTCAGTTTTATTGGCCTATAGCCCAGACCACTTCCAGGTGCCGCTCGATGATTTCTGACAGGAGTGGTCCTGCCTTGCAATTGTGTGCCCAGACCTTTCCCAGGCTCGTAGCCGTTCTTCATCATGATCCTCCATCCTGGGGTACTCATGCACTTCCCCCTTTTGATAGCATCTAACGGATATGGAGAGATAGTAGCGGCTTTCAGAGGATCAGCCACTGGGCAGTAGACCTGTAATACCGACAGAAAAGGTTGTCGGCCAAGTAAGACAGCAGATTTAAGGTTCAAGGAATGAGCAGCAGCAAGGATCGGCATGCTCGTTACTTTAATTATTCGTCCTTTGTAAGGAAATTTGAGGCATTGATGATTCGTAGAAGGAATCGCCTCAAGAGTTTTGATATAAGGACGACCTAAAATGGCATTTATGGAAGGGTCGATTTCCAAGATGTGAAATTCGACTTCTGCATGACTTACAGGGCCCAGCTCCACCTTTAAATAGACCATTCCCAGAGGGGAACGAGTAGAATTGTCATATGCTGTTACTGATATGGGGCTGGGCAGCCATTTCTCTTTGGGCACACCGCATAACTCCAGGGTCTTCGGAGGTAGAACATTGATCGAAGCCCCTGTGTCGACCAGGCATGCATCCACGGCCTTCCTACAAATGTTGACCGTGATACTCAGAGCCATGCTCCTGGCTGCCGGCGGTGCTAGTTCCGATGTATGGAATGTTATAGAGGGCTGATCCCCCTGAGGAACTAGTAGTGCTGCAATCTTCTCTACCGGCACGTCTTCGTTGACCATCACCTTCTGCAGATATTCCATTAAAGCTTCTTGGTGACTCTTGGATCTTTTGATCAGTTCAAGTATAGTGATCCGTGCCGGTGTCCGATCCAGGTGTTTCAACAGGTCATATTGAGTGCCTGGTGCACTTTCTTCATTGTGGGCTTCCTCAGTCGGCTGTGATGGGCCGTCTCTGACTGTGGACTGAGGAAAGACCTTGTTGAAAATCCTTCCACTCCGGAGCGCGTGTTCCTCAACCGTGGAGGATCCGGGTGACACCTTAAGTACAGCAGAGTTGGATGGTGCGGATGGCGCAGAGGGTTGGTAGGTAGGTGATGGCGTAGGGCTAGGTGGTGATGGCGCGGTGCGGATTAAAGGCCTAGAGGGTTAGATGGTGGATGGGTAAGTGGTTGGTGAAGTGGGGAATGGTACGCGTAATAGCGGTCTAGATGGTAAGGGCATATCTGGATAGGCGGTAGTGGTAGCGGGTGAAGTGGGGAATGGTATGCGTAATAATGGCCTAGATGGTAGGAGGGGTGCGTTATTGGTTTGCGGGGGGTTATATGATGGAGGCGTAGGAGTGCGGGGCGTAATGGGTCTAAGGAAGGCGGGTAGTGGTAATGGGTTATTGGGTGTGGATGAGTGGTATGTAGGTGTGGGTATGGGGGTGATGGTAACAGGTTGTGGCCTTGGTATGTGGATGGTGCGGCGTGGTGGTCGCTCTGCGGTACTTTGAACGTGTCCCGTTGAACAAAGAGAAGAAGAGTCCTCTACTCTCCACTGCTGCCCACGACCAGCCTCAGACTGGCTGTTCGTCAAGATGGGAGCAACCTGGTTTTGGTTCTGATGCTCCGGGAGTGGATTCTGCACTATGCCCATGTTGGGTGGTGCTACTGCTTGTGCCGGTGGTCTTGCTTGCTGCTGCTGCTGCTGCGGTCTCCTCGCCTTCAGGGCTGTTATGTATTTCGTCATTTCCTCCCAGTCTATGCCGCCCTGCTCATTGAGATCATGGATATAATCTCTAAATTGGAAGCAGGTGTCAATGGTATGCCCAGGTTGCCTGTGAAAGTAGCAATACCTAGACGTATCGACATTTTGAGGCCAGACGGCCTTCTCCCTTGGCAAAACTAAGGCATTGGCTGCCATTAAAGCGCTAAAAATATCCGCCAAGGATTCTGGGAGGGCCGGGTACTCTGCCCTTTTCGGGCCTGGAGGTCTCCTCTGCTGGTTGTAGTCACCAGGAGGAGGGACGTTGTGGTACGCCGGCGGTGCACGCGGCTGGTACTGTGGCTGTTGCTGCTGATGTGGCTGCTGATACTGCTGTTGATACTGCTGTTGCCGTGGCGGCTGTTGCTGTTGCTGGTTCTGATTCGGCTGCTGGGGCCGCTGGTACTTCTGTTGGTAATGGGGGTTCTGCTGCTGCCTGTACCCCTGTTGGCTCGGCTGTGGTGGCCTTTGGTACTGCTGATTCCTCACAAACTGGGGCGAGTTATTGTTCATGGTACTGACCTGCTCGTGAGAGAGCGTGCCCTCAGTAGTTGGAACTGTGCTAGGAGAATTTGGCACTGCAGGCTTCCGAGGTAGAGGCCTGCTAGGTCTATGAGGATCAAAGACGCTAGAGAACGTAGCGTCCTTGAAAGCATTCTGGCAATACCGTGCCCTTTCATAGAGCTCTGCCATGTTCGTCAAATTGTTCAAGGAGAGGACTAGCTTGAACTGGGGAGTGGAGTTAGAAATCAACATTTTCACTTGTTCGGATTCGGACAAGTGATCTTTCACTTTTTCAGCCAGGCCCCGCCACCTGTCAGCAAAACTGACAAACTCCTCGTCCGGTTTCATCTTTTCTGCAATAAGGTCCGTGATAGACAAGGAGGGTGCAACTCTGTCCTGGTATCGTTGGATAAATTTACGTGAAACGATACCGTAATCCTCTACTTCTGAGGGTTCCAAAGAAAAGAACCACTTGAGGGCTGGTCCCTCTAGGGATCTCCTGAACAAGAAAGCCAATGACCTCTTATCATTCTGCCAGAAAGAGGATTCGTACATGAACTCCTTCAGGTGCGTGAAGGGGTTACCAGTACCGTTATATTTTCGATACACTGGCATTTCAGAGGGTGGCAGATGGAATACTGGCAGACTCGGTAAATTGATTTCCGGCACAGCTTTAACCCCCATCATTTTCTGAAGATTGTTGAACTGTTCATCCATGCGCTCCATCTTGGCCAGCAACGTCTGCGTGGTTAGATCTGCCTGGGGAGGAGGAGGAGGAGGAAGTACTTGATAGGCCTGCTGCCTAGAGTACGTCGGACAAGGAGGATAATAAGGATGAGGTCCGGCAGAGCTTCCGCCATGCCCGAGGGCATTTTGATAAACGGGCGTCTGCGGTCTAGCCGGTTGCCTGGATGACGAAAGTTGTGGCCCAGTTGGCCGAGAAGTAAGATGAAGGCCTTCCATGGCCTGATGGATAAAAGGGGGAGGAAGAGGAGGTTGTTGAGGAACAACAGGGGGAGCCATAGGGTTCGGCTCAGCAGGCTGCATGGGTGCCTTCCCCTTCAAGATAGACTGGATCGCCTCGAACTGCTGAGGGTCCAGTTGGGAGGCAAGAACTCCCAGAGCATTGACGAGATCCATAGGATCGGAGGGTGAGGGATCATTCTGATTCATGTCCCTTTCAAGGTCGGGATTGGGAATCGCATATTCATGCGGGGGAAGATCAGGATATCGATCCTGTGGATGAAAAAGAGGGGTCCGGACATTCCCATCTTGTCGATATGGAATGGGGACGGAATTATGGGAGGCATCAGCATCTCTCCCGTTCTCGTAGTTGAAATCTGAATTGCGAGGGGCATTAGCATCTCCCTCGTAGTTGATAATGGCGTCTTGGGCCATACTCAAATCTCTGCCTGATCGCAGCAACATTATATTAGATTCTCTTTTCAAAGATTTAATCACACAAGTTGTGCAGAGATTAATCAAACAAGTGGATGCTTAACGTGATTTCAGGATTCCTTGTTGAATTATTTGAATTGGATTAAACCACAATTTCGCTCAGGGAAGGATCCTAGTTTCAGTTTGATTTCCACCGTTATTCTCTAGGGTTCTCTTTCACAACGCTTTCAGAATCTAGCCGGGACTTCAATTGGTACAACCAGCCCGATGATCAAGGAGGAATACCTTGATTTTGGGGACTTATGGAGGTCTCAACGTCAACTTCTCTAGTCTGATCAAGGGACCAACCCAATCAGAGAGAGTTGCTAACGTTGAGTAATGTGTTCCTAAGAAAAGGAGGGTTTTAGCCTCAATGCGTATGCCCTGCGACCTGGATGGCCTCTAATGCTTAATAGAGTAATGGGTAGCTAGCACTCAACACAGAAATCTGGAAACTGAAAAATAATTAAGAAACTGTCTGAATCGCGTCGATGATAGTCGACGCTATTCAAAACAGAACTTAATTCTTTCGCAGAGAACAGATGCAAACAACAGAGAAAGCTTGGAAAATAACTAAAAACTGTCTGAATCGCGTCGATAATGGTCGACGCTATTCAACACAGAACTTAATTATTTCGCAGAAACAGATGTAGACGACAGAGATAATCTGGAGGCTAAAAGGCGTCCAGGTGTCCAGACGCGGTTTTGAAACGCGTCGCCGTTCCTGGACGCTTTTTAGTTCGCAGAAACAGATTTCCAGAAGGATTTTCTGGGTCGAATCCTCCTTAAACGGGGAAAAATGCAGTAAACAATCGACTCATGCAAAGATTTTTAGTTTCAGATTTTAAACAGGATGATTTACTATCTAAACAACTAAGAAATCACGCAATCACACAGCATTTTATCACAAAAAACAGCTTTTTGAATTAATCAAAGGGGAGGCAAGATCTTGCCACTGGGGTGTGCACGTGGTGCACGAGGGAAATTACTTAAACTAAACACTCACCAATCGGTGAGGACGTGTCGAAAGACACAAGTGGTGCACCGTGGGTGCCCGGTATGATAATAGGAAGAACAAAAGAAATTAAAAGACGGCGAGACCAAGTCCCACCGTGATCGCCAAAAGAGCTGTAGGTGCTGAAAAATTGCTCGTATGATTAATGTGAAAAACTATGTTGTTTAGGGTAAATTAACCTATTAAAAAAAATGCAACTAAGGTGCAGTGATCGCCAGAAACTTTTAACTAAAAAGCTTCAAAAGAGTTTGATCGCCTACCTGTTTAAACGCGGAAGAATGAGTCCTTGGTTCCCCTCCTTCAGCCGGCTGAAGAAAGAGAGCCTCTTCTTATTCTTTTGTTCTTGCTGTTGAATGTTGAGGATCGTCCAGAAATTCTCCTGGCTTCGTGCTTGATTTCCCTCTTTTTGATTTCTTGTTGTTGTTGTTGAATGCAGCAGAGACAGAAAAAACAGAAAAATAGAGAAGAAATACTGATGAGAATCTAAATAGAAATAATATCAAAGCTAACCATGATTATAAACATGTATAAAACAGCAACTCACTTGTTTTAAATGACTTTGAAACCCCTTTAGAACAAATGAGTTTTGGAGAATTAATGATGGGGTGTGTTGCATGCAGTGAATAAGAGATATGAAACTAATGAATGAGAATGAAATTCAAATATGAAAAACTTATGCCCAGTCCAGTTGGTTGAAGCTTTGAAAGGATGAAGATCTTGAAGAAGGATGCCGACTTCTGGAAATGGCAGCGCTCCGGCGTTCCGACGTGGTTGCTCCGATCTTCAAATTGCTATAACGTTGTGGCTCAATAATTCTCTCTCTTTTTTTTTTTTTTAACTCCTTGAGATGCAAGGTATTTATAGGCATTTTCTGCGTTCGCGATTAACATAGAAAAATCTCGGATTTATCTACTTTAATCGACAGATAATTACTGATTAATTCATCTTTATCTGTAATTATCTAAAACGCGTCCACCTTGGATGACGCCTTTCAGATTAAATTAAGATAAGGATAAATATCCGAGAAAACTTATCTTTATCTTTATTAGCTAAAACGCGTCCACTTATGTAGACGTCTTTTACCTTAATTAAGATAAGGATAAACATCCGGAAGAGAAGTTAAAACAGCTTAGGAAACCTAAAACGCGTCGCCCATTACAGACGCCTTTTAGCCAATAAATCAATTAATTAAAATTCAAATTTAAACGGTAAAATAGGAATAAACTCTAAAACGCGTCTACATGGGTCGACGCCTTTTAGGATTCTTCATATTTTAACTGAAATTTGAACTAAAATCAATTCAATTGATTAACTTAAACATGTCTGTTCGACCCGACACTTAACAAGATCAATAAAAATCAATCAATGATTAATTATCAGACCATTATGAGGCATTATTATATGATATGAAATTTACTCAAAATGATGTCAAAATTAGCGTGTCTACAGTTAGCTTCTGAAGATGATTCGATTCAGAAGTCAAAGAGGTGGAAGAAGCAGCTTTAATGCTTTTCGGACTGTAGTCCTTAAGGGTCACGAAGACATCCCTTTAGTAATAAATAGCCGGGTATTTATAGCGGAGGATAGATGATGCTTAACGGTGGCTGCCGATATAGGACTATGTTCTGGGTTTATTGGTAAACCGCTATAGTGCCTAACCCTCCCACCGGAGTGGGCCGGATACGGCTATTGGGCCGAAGGGAGTTGGGCCGCTGATGGGCCGAAGTCTACTGGGCCGAAGGCTATTGGGCCGCTGACGGGCCAAAGAGCATAGGGCTGCTTACTGGGCCTAGGGCCGCTGGGGCGCTAACGGGCCGAAGGCCGCCAGGGGGCCTTTTACTGCTGCTGTTGGGCTGATCATAGCGTTGGGCCTGCTTTAATGGGCCAAATCGGATTCTGCCTCATCAGGTTATGACAACAACGTTGGACCAATAATTCCATGCACTGAATTCAATCAAAGTTAAAGTAACCATTATGGTTTTGATTTAGCTCGGTAGAGTTATTGGTAAAACTTGGTAATTAGGCTGAATCTGGACTAGTTCTTTAAGCCAGGTTGGTCTATTTCGGCCTTTTGTCCAAGTTAAGTTTTGAGTTTGAGAGCCAAATTCTATCTTGCAACTCTTCATTTAATTTCTAAATACTTTCATCATTAAGTGAGAGCTAGCTACAAGGCGGGGAAGTTGTAGGTCTTTTATTATAACAAATATTTTTAAATGCAATGAATAAGTTTTACGGTTTCATACCTCTGTATACATATTAATTATATTTATAACTATATAAATGTCTTAATCTATCTATCCATATTTGTATTTATATTTTATAGGCACACGTACATTCAGATTTTTATTCATATTTTATACATGACTATGATTCCAAATACGTATAATCGTCGTGTTAATATCCACATTCAACGAACAAATAATGGTAGTCACAAAGAATTTAAGCAACTTTAAAGCACAAATAAATTTCTGATATGTGTTTGATTTCTCAAGGTAAAAAACATGTTAAATATGTGATCTTTGTCTTTTTCGATTAGAATTCTATGAATACGAAGCATTTATATTTGAACACGAATCTTTAAAGGTATACATACAAATATTTTAAAGAAGCTACATTTGTATCTGTGTACAGGACTGGAGCGGGTATGATCTCAACCATTCAATCCTGCACGCTTAACTGATTAAACGAGTCATGATTTATCCACGTCATAGAGATGAGATCTAGAGAAATAGAGAGCAAAGAGAGGTCGGAGGTGCCCTAGTATTGTTTCCAGAGAAAATTTTCTGATATCTAAGATCACGTTTGGAAATGCGTTTAGGCGATTGGGTTCTTCCCAGTGCTCCCGAGTGTTTTCAAACATATCAGGGTGCCTCAGCTTTTGAGAAGGGAAGGATTATGGGGGGAAGAGAGAGACCGACTAAAAAGATGGGAGGGAGATTCGGGTTCGAATCCTGCGGGTTATCTCTCGCAAGTGTCTTTTCTCTTCTCCACGCTTAATTCGCTGAAATATCGAATTTCGAATCCGAAACCTTAGTTAGAAATCTCTCTCTCTATTACCCCTAGTCTACTGTTCAAAGAAAAAAAAGGAAAAAGATGGGAGGGAGCATGTTATTTCTTAAAAGTAGGCTCTCTCAGGCTTTGGCAATACAGTCAGATTATGAAGGGAAGCGAGGTTCTCCCCAAACTCTTGAGTAGGCTCTCCTCAAACTCATTGTGTAATACTTGTTAAAATGCCCTTCATGTGCAATGGGGGCATTGCAGCAAGTAATTTTTTATTTTTATTTTTTTAAAGTTGGGCCTCATGTATCCTACCTATTCGTACAATCTGATCTCCGCTAGACGATTTAAAAAAAATCTGAATCCTGGTGAACAGTAAAAAATATCCTCAATGGGCTGAGTTTAATAGTTGTTTTTTATTTTTCAGATTTTTTTTGGATCATCTAATGGAGATTGGACTGTGCGGCGGATGGGTAGAATATGTCAGGCCTGACCTAAAAATATTTTATTTTAATTTTAATTTTGTTGCAATCACTCTTATTACAGCACAGGGGCATTGTAGGAAGTATCACTCAAACCCATTAGATCTAGGCCATGGCCCAATCCTGCTTCAGAGCGGCCACAGCGTTATCTGTGTACCCGTGGTATGGTCCAATGGGCACAGCGTTTGGTATGTTACAGTTGTATGATCCAATGGGTTCTTCAATATGGGACCAACATAAGAATGAGAATTTGCACTAGGCAGTTAACTTTTATAACTCTCTAGAGTAACATTTTTAAATTTTTTTTTTAGGTAGGCCCTAGGGTATCTTACACGTCCGTACAAGCTGATCTCTGATGGGATAATAAAAATGTAAAAAATATCAAATAATATGAGACCAACATATGGATGAGAATTTGCACTAGACATTTAACTTTCATAACTCTCTAGAGTAAACACTTGCTGCACTGACCCCAGTGCTATACTAAGGGCGAGTGCTTTCGGTAAAAAAAATGTATTTTAAATTTTTTTTAGGTGGGCCCCAAAGTGTCATATATGTCCGTACATTTTTTTTTCTTTTTCAATTTTTGATTTTTAAAATTTTTTTAGTCATCGCATCAATGATCGACCGATATGGACATGTAATTTGGTGTCTACCTAAAAAAATTATATATATACATACGCACACGACTGACCCTCAGTACAACAAATCTTACTCAAGTCTCTAACATTGGGAACGAAGACCAATATAGGACTTCAGAAAAAAGCAACCAAAGTTTGCTAATAAATTTGGGTCAGGGTCGTTCATGAAGTTCACTTTAATAAATCAGGTTCCAAGACTGAAAATATTGTATACTGATCAATTTGAGGCTGTACTTGGCCACATTCCTTTCAAAAGCGCTTTTGAATTTCGATGGAGTTTTAACTAGTTCTTTAGAGGGAAAGATAGGGTTATGTTCTAATTAAAAGAATTTTTGAATTTCTGCAAAGCTATTTTAAGAGAAGGGCACTCGATTTTATAAGTTATTTATGTTGTTTTATTGGTTAATTTTTGGCTTTCAATTAAGTACTATAAATTAAAATTTTCTTAATTGAGGTAACAATAGTGCCATTTGAAGAAGGTTTGTATTGCACCCAATAAACATTTGGACTTTTTATATATAAGCCCCTATATTCTTGTGATATTATAAATAATCCTTTATAATCTTACTATTTACAACTAAGCCTCCACAATCTACCGTGAATTAGTGAAAAGCCCATCAAACTTACAAATAATCCCCTGAGAGTGTTACAAATAAGCCCCTAAAAGGACTTATTTGTAAAAAAATTGTCATCGTGGAGATTTATTTGTAAATAGTAAGATTAGGGGGTTTATTTGTAACATCACAAGATTATAGGGGCTTATATTTAAAAAATTGAAAAATTTTATTAGTGCAAATTACAATAATCAAAATAACAAAAAATTAATTACCTGGAGCCACACCGAAATATGCCGGGCAGCAATTGGGTAAAACCTAAGAGGGGCCCACATTGGAGGCAGCCCCACATTCCTGGATGCCGCGTTGGGCCCAAATATTCTGAAATCCAATTTTTGTAATGTTTATGATGCAAATGCGTGATATTTCGTAGAGTTTATTTTGCTTGAGAGAAATGTGCAAAAATACCTTTCGAAATTTTTGGTTTTGACATAATTGTGTGGAAACGAGCTTTTGAGCATTTATAAACTCATCCTATCATTCATAACACCTTCTTTTCTAAAATGTTAAATTTTATTTGCAGAGAATTTGCAGAAATTTACATTAATTTGTCATCAAATTCAAAATTTAATTTTTTTGCAATGCTTTGTTAATGAAAATAGTGCATGCGATTAATTATGTCCCTAAAATTAAGGT
Organism: Zantedeschia hybrid cultivar; assembly: GCA_030544215.1. Classification (NCBI taxonomy): domain Eukaryota; kingdom Viridiplantae; phylum Streptophyta; class Magnoliopsida; order Alismatales; family Araceae; genus Zantedeschia; species Zantedeschia hybrid cultivar. The sequence continues at coordinate 7,550,234 of JARZZO010000001.1, forward strand.
CTCCCAACATTGTATAACGTGCGTTCATTTAATTGTGAGTGCTTTATTTTAACAGATTTTATTTAACAGTTAATCAAAGGTGTTCGGTCATGAGGCTGATGTAATTGATGTCCATTTCTCAGTAGGAAAATATCCAATTAATTATCAGACCTAAGAGCACATAGGAGAATTTTTAATCATTCACACGCTTAACTAAAATTAATGACAATCCATAAATTTTAAACTATTTAGAAGGACTTTGAAAATCATTCTCATAGTTTGACTCTTGTAACTACTTAAACTTAGTTATAACTATTTTCATTCTACATTTTTTATGTTGACAGTGGGAGCTAAAAGTGTCTTCTAATTTAAAACTTTGTCAAATATGCCCTAGATCTTAATTAGATAGCCATTTATGTTTTTTTTTGGGTTGTTTTTTTTACTTTTCTGAAGCAAAGGTCTGCATTCGAGCATTCTATATTGGAGTAAAAATAAGATATTAGAAAAAATGATTCGTGTTGTTATCTAAAATTATTTACAATATTAATATCTTTTTTACATTGAAAGATAAAAGTAACTGCTAACTAAAATGACCAAGATGCTAATCTGAAGCTTTGAGACAAAGTAGAAGGATCTCGGGATAAGGTGAAATGCCCTCAAAATAAGAATGTCTAAAAAAAAGGAAAAGATTTTTTTTGACCTTTGCAATCTTTTTACATTTCACATTAATTCTAGTGATCACCATTTTTATTTTAAGTTCCCCACAATGTTATAATCTTTCTTAAACAGTCTTTCCTACTAGCAACCATGCATCAAAAAGTATATTAAAAATATATTCTATTTAAAGATATGATACATAGAAGGAATACGATGTGAAGTGGATCGCTTAGAGGAAACAAGACTGCTTACCACCCCTTCTTCTGATTCTGGAGGAGATGACAAAAACAAAAAAGATCAAGTCCCTTCAGTCATTCGATTGAGCGGACTCCTACAGTCTTCTATTGTACGCACCGGGTGCGCGCGAGATGCGCACCAGAAGAAGTGTGTCTCGATCTGTGCGTACTCGTGCGGATAGTGAAAATTATGGGAGTCCCCTCAGTCACCCTACTGAGGGGAATGCGACCCAGAAGAAAATAATGTGATAAGGATCGGAATGTCCAAAAATGCACACAAATCTAAATACTAGCCGGTGACAGCTTTCTAGTTTGCCCATGTTAGGTTCTGATTCTCGCAATGCAATATATAAGAGGTCCTGCAGAACCTTATTTTTAATTGGACCCTCTAACTTAATTAAAATTGTGACATTTTGAATACGGTAAAATTCTGTACTTAATTTGATTATATTTTATTTTTATCTTCACTCAATGCCAAAGTATTCTAATACACTTACGGCGGACTTAGGTTTTATTAACAAATAGTAACAAACTCAGAGTGAATTACCCAATTATATTAATAATTAGCTTACCTATTTCAAAACATTAATATTGATCAAGACTGAAGAAGGCATTACTCGTACGTTCAAAATGTATTTAGTTTCTATGTAATTATTTCAACAAATCTTTTGATGATGCATGAAAATTTGTGTGCCTTCCCTGAAGTATTGTCTCCAGAGCGGAGGTGAGATTTTGTCATTTTTCTTAGAAAAAGATCTTCGTTGGGAAGAGAGGTTACGCTCTGTTTATAAGCACACGCCTATTTTTACAACATCCGATATAGGACTAAAGCGGTTTGCTATTTTTATATCTCTACATAGTCTCCTGTGAAAGTAGACGTGTGCGGACCCTTTTGAGCCACTGGATGAAAATTTGCGTGCCTTCCTTGAGGTATTGTCCTCAGAGCGGAGGTGAGATTTAGTCTTTTTCCTTAGAAAAGGACCTTTGTTAGAAAGAGAGGTTGCGCTCTATTTATAAGCACACGCCTATTTTTACAACATCCGATATAGGATTAAAGCGATTTGCCATTTTTACGTCTTTATACAGTCTCTTGTGAAAGTAGGCGTGTGCGGATCCCTTTGAGCCGCTGGACGGATCAGGCCGGCTAGAGATGCTCGGACAAGTTAGTGACTTTTTGTTCAGTTCCCACAGACGGCGCCACATAGCGCCGTCTGTGGGATCGAACCCACGACTACATGATAAACAGCTTTAGTCCTATATCGAATGTTGTAAAAATAAGCGTGTGCTTATAAGCAGAGCGCAACCTCTCTTCTCAACGAGAGTCCTTTTATAAGGAAAATGACAAAATTCCACCTCCGCTCTGGAGACAATACCTCAGGGAAGACATGTAAATTTTCATGCATCTACGTTGACGCAGTATGTGAAAACAGAATAAAAAGCTACCAACTTGAGAAGGCACCCAAATTTTCATACATCGTCACATTTCAATGTCATGCATCATCACCTTTCAATGTGTACGTGCGCAGGTCAACATTAATTCTATCACATATAGAGTGACAGATACAAAGTGTTTAACCTAGAGACATTTCTTTACACTCGCATGTTCTGAACTTATTAGACCGTACGTCCAACACAACATCTCGCAGTTGAGAGTGGGGACTAGTACTCCACTACTTTAAACATATTTTACTTTGTTTTTTAACTAATGCTGGACTATTTTAAATATGTTTGATTTTATCAATAAATGAACAAAAGAATAGATTACGCCAAAAGAATCGTACTCAACAAAACCCAAAACAAAGGAATGAAAAAAGAGGGGAGGAAAAAAAAGGTCTTTGCGTGCTTTAGCACGAAGCTCCATCATTAACACTGCAACTCCCGTGCTGCTAGTGTCAGATTGGCTACGGCTTTCGCCCACGAAACCAGCCGTTCCTTCATCTTCTCCTGTTCGCACGGCCAGCTGCCGTTGAACGGCTGTAGACCCTCGCCGGCCACCAGTGCAGGCTGTTAACTGAGACGGAGAAGATGGGGGTGAGGGCAGCTCATGGACATCATCATCCAAGTAGGGATGTCGATGGGTCGATCCAATACGGTGCAGACTATCCGTTTCCGTATCCATCTTTTAAAAGATATATCCGGTAACCATCCGTTAACTATTGGAAAATATATTATCTGAATCTATTTTTTATACCCGAATAGAAATGATTTTCGGTATACAATCGGATGGTTACAGGTTGAAATGAGAGGTTATACAAAATCTATTTGAACAACAAATTAACTAATGAACTGTGCTATTCAAAAGTTAAATATAAACATAAAATTAAATCATTCTTTAAAAGTGACAATTTTAAATTTGTCTGTTAAAAACATAACAAAAATAACAATATAATACAACTAAAGGGAGAATGTTTGCCGTTAGATTCAAATCTAAGGGTCCTAGTTCATATAGTTTTTTAAATCAAACGGGCCACGTAGTGGTGTTGGTAGTGGGTCTGTCCATTTCCATATCTGCTAAAGAAATATTTTATTCGTATCCATTAACTTTACGGATTATAAAATATTATTCGCAAACCATCCATTAAACTAACGAACGAAACGATTCAGATAATTAGTTACCATTGACATCCCTACATCCAAGACGTCCAAGTCGATCCCGTACTCGACATAGCCTGCTTCGACCATGGCCAGCGACGACATCACTTCCCCTTGCAGCTCTCGGAAGCAAACAAGGTCAAGTTAGAAATTCTATGGTGAATGTGCAGCTTTGTGTGTCTGTTTGTGTGATTGCGCAGCCTGTGAATCACCCTGTTGGGACATATAATTTACCTCATTAAAATTTACACACCATAGTATGTAACAAAACTTTCCCTTCGTAACTATATATAGGCATCTTACCTCACTATGAACTGGTTCTTAATCTGCTCCCTCACTCACGGGATATGCCAAGCTCACGAGGAGAAAATAAGTGCTTATCCGAATCTCACCTTAATTGGACTATGACAGCCAGCCATGCAAATTGACCATATGCAGAACGTTGCATGACCAGCACCCGACGTATCATATCAGGGGATTAGGTCGATCAACAACCGATTTTTTAGTCTCAACAATAAAAAATAGGGTATATGTGATAGACTATGATACGTTTTGAGCATATATATATATATATATATATGTCATCATCATTTTTTTGAATTAGCCAAAATTATAGTTAGGAGATGAAATTAACTTGTAATTGTGTATTAGTCGTTTTGTAGTTTCCTATATTGGTCTCTCACAAGTTCTCTTTGTTTGAATAAGGTGTAATTCAGGTACTTCGTAGAGATTCTATCTGATCTTATACATACAAATCTTAAAGCTGGAATTAGAGAGTACTCTAGTACTTAAAGATATTTTACTTCGTTCTTTAGCCAACATTGAGTTATGTTAAATACATTTTGTTCCAATAAATGAACAAAAGAATAGGTTAGAATAGGTATTCAACAAAACCTGAAACAAAAAAGAATCAGAAAAAGAGAGAAAAAGATATCTTCATGGTTTAGCATGAAGCTGATCCATCTTTAACACTGCAAATCCTCCGCTGCTACTATGGTCAGATTGGCTACGGCTTTCGCCCATGCAACCAGCCGTTCCTTCATCTTCTCCTGCTCGCACGGCCAGCTGCTGTCGAACGGTAATAAACCCTTAATGCCGGCCACCAGTGCAGGCTGTTCACCGCGACGGAGAAGGTGTGGCGGAGGCAGCTCATGGACATCATCGTCCAAGGCGTCCAAGTCGATCCCGTACTCGACGTAGTCTGCTCCGGCCATGGCCAAAGCTTCTATGGAAGGCGAGGACATCACTTCCTGTTGCAGCCCGCAGAACCCAACAACGTCAAGCTAGGAAGCCTCTGGCGAATATGCAGCTGTGTGTGTGTGTCTGTGTGTGATATATTGTGCAGGCCTGCCCTGAAGGATTTGTATATGTATATATAGGCATCCAACACCACCCTCAATCTGCACCCTCACGGGATATATATGCCAAGTTCACGAGGGGAAAATAAGTGCTTTTCTGAATCTTGATCGATCACCTTAGACTTTGACCGCCAGCCGTGGGAATTGACCATGCAGAACGTTGCATGACGATCGAGTAGCGGACGTATCTTTTGAGAGGATCAGGTCAGCAAGAAGAATCGCACGTTGCAGCCAAGTAAGCTAGCTACTTGGCTACGTATGATCTCTATTGCTTACGCTGGACCTTCTTGATGTTCTAAGTAATCCCTCCAGGTTTAGCGTTAATCTAACTTTTGAAGAGATTTCACTACGGAGCGCGGCCCTTAGGTGAGTTGACTCGTGGGCTTTAGTTGTTAACTTAAGGTCTCAGTTTTGATTCCTCCGAAGGACAAAAGGATGAACTGGTATCCCGTGCATCCGACGCGTTCTCCGTGGTAAGATATTTGAAGTGTGTTTGATCTTCGAGCAGTACTTTACTAATTTAGACTGTACATGGCTACGAATTGAGGTGGAAGTCGAATTAGTAAGTTGTCAAAGTGTGTTTGACCTCGAAAATTTAAAAAAGAAGACATTTCACTACGTACTTTTGCATACGAGATTTTATTCATGTGCTTGAGTACATAATTTATAAAGGAAACAAATTCACATGAAACATAAAAATGAATTTAGCTCCCACCCCTTGGCGCGGTCAAACATTAATCCTAGGTCGAAAGTTATGGTAACGTTTTCATTAGAATCTCTCTATAAATAATAGAACCTAGTTACGAGTACTCATTTCATCCCAGAACCTCCACTTGTTTCACATATATATACTTATTCTCTATTGACCTAAGTATCGGATGGATTTTCCCTCGACACTTGTTATAGAAGGGGCTCATTTTGACGAGCTTCTCTATGCGTAGGGCCGTTAATGCCACCTCACCTACAACTTGTCTCTGAGTTCTCTTTGACACCAAAATTTCCACTGTTGGTGGTAAATGATAGACTGATAGATTTTGAGAGTATGTATGTCATTACCATTTTTTTGGGGAGCCAAATTAAACAGAGGAAATTCACTGACTTGTCATTGTGTTAGTCGATCCTTTTGGGGTTTCCTCCATTAGTGTATACTTTGGTGTGTGAATTTTGATGACTTGAAGTGTATATACTTACGGGGCAATCTACCTCATCAAAGTTTATAAGAAAAAATTTCCCAAATCGATGACCACATGTGATGCCAAAGATGACGACGACGATTTCTTTTCGGGGTCAAAGTCCAAGGTTAGAACCAGATAACTCCCTTGCTCGCTAAGTTCGTGCATGTATCCCGTGAGAGGACCCAAGCATGGGTGCGTGACAGCGTTCGACGCCTATATAAATGCTTCGAGGCGTGCATGAGCGCACACAACAAGCTTAATATTCTCCAGCTGCCGTTTTCTAGCTCGACGTTTGTGTGGTTCTGAGTCACATACAGCAGGTGCAACAGGTGATGTCGTCGGCGTCCATAGAAGCTCTGGCCATGGCCGGAGCAGACTACGTCGAGTGTGGGATCGACTTGGACGCCTTGGATGATGACGATGTCGGTGCGCCTCCCCCATCACATCTTCTGCCTCTCGGTGAACAGCCTGCGCTGGTAACCTGTGAGGGCCCATTGCCATTTGACGGCAGCTGGCCCTGCGAGGAGGAGAAGGTGAAGGAACGGCTGGTTGGATGGGCAAAAGGCGTGGCCAACCTGATAAGAGCACAGGAGTTGCAGAGATGATCCTGAGCTTAACGTGGAGACCTATTTTTTCTTATACACTTTCTAAGTACTTGTTCTTCATTCTTTTGGAGAATGAGTAATCTTTTGATGTGTATTCATTTAACCAAAAAATATACATATGTAACCCATTCTTTTGTTCCGACTGTCCTTTTAACAAGTTTCTAGTTTATGTGAAACTACGTATTTTAAATATATACATTTCTCTCTAATTAACTTGCACTTGTAGGCCTGAAATCATCCTATTACTGTTAGATATATGATATACGGGTGGGGTGCACCCACTCTCATCTGATTGCTAGCGACGGATATGACCTGTAGCTACAGTAAAAAGTGTAGCTAAGAACTGGTAGACAGTTATTTTATAAGGGTATATGTTATTGATAGATATGCCATTTTGAAAGAAGAAGAGATCATCAGTATATGTTTGGATCGGAGTCTAATAGTATTAAGAGGAGGACGGTCCATGTGTTTGCCAACTTTTGAGATTATATGAGGAGTTTTTTATAATGTTTGACCCCCTCTCCCTCTCAGTAGTAAATTGGACTTTGGTCCAAACGTATACTGAGAGGATCTCCTCTCTTTTAGAAGAGTATATGGTGCGCATCAACAGGTCTGAAAATTACAGTTACAAAAGCATCATGCTTACGTGAATATTATGCTACAATGATGACAGATATGTTATTTTGTAAGAATATATGACAAGGATGCATATAATTGATAGAAGAGTAATACTTACTGGTCTTGCAATGTTTGGGGCGTAGTCTTTTTATTGTTTTGATTGGATGGTACGAGTGACTCTTTAGGTTCTCTCATCTCTTGGATTAAAAAAATAAAAAAATAAAAAATATTATTTATTGCTGCAACCATTCCGATCAAATGCGCAAGTATTGCAACGCTCTGTGTTGCAGCATCTACTGCTCTTGGTAGAATACGCTTTCAGGCCCATTAAGTATAATCCCCTTTAAACCGGCACATTGATAGATATGTTATTTTGCGTATATGGAGCGCACAATACACTGGTAAGTATGGTATTTTTGAAATCCAATATATATATAAGAGTGGTTGATGCGAAATTATCCCTAAAAACAATAGGTTGATTTCAGGCTTATAGGCACATTATAAGAGTATACCTATAACATCCTTATTTTAGAATCATTTTATTCTTGGACAGTTTAAGATTATTCTAACACATCCTACGCATTAACTTTGCGAATGTAAAGACCAGTTCTATCATCACCTTGAGTTGTTAGGTCTTACAACTCAAATTATTTAGTTGTAAATGATAAGTAGGTTTATATATATATATATATATATATAGTCTTGAACTTTTCTAACATCGATCTGCTCACAGTAATACGCCAGTTAAGAATTTGTAGAGGAGAAATTAATTTCAATCATACTTCTTTTTCTTCCTTACTAGAACACACATGTTCAACACCTCTATATTATTCTGTCATACCCCATTTTATTTTGTAAAGCATAGTAATTAAGAATAGAAAAAAAAACCACAACCAGGATGAAATATCTGATCCATTTTCTTCTATCTGATGGCGAACTATATATAAATATCCCGAGTGGCTGCCAGCCGCAGCGGCTCACTCGGGCAGCGAGTTGGATTTCAGCCCACGTTTGGGGCGGATACGTAGCCCACTTCGTTGGGGGCTTGGTTAACGGATCACCATCAAAATCAGATTTCAAAACATTAAAAATAGCATAAAATGATCTACTTTGAAAATAGAAGTAGTGTAACATAAATCTATAATTTCTTTAAAAAGTTATGATTTAACCATAGTTTTTTAATATTAACATATTTGCATGAATAAATCATGATTTACTGAAAAAATCTTGGAAAATTCGAAAAGGATTCAACCATGTGTTTGTTTCGAAGAAACATTATTTTTTGAAAAAAAAAAGTGTTCGTTTTTATGTTATATATTATTAAATTTGTACATTATCTCAAAACTATATTTTATAGATTAAAAAACTATCTTTTTTTTCCACAAAGTTTTGAGATTTTTTGCCATCTTTAGATTTTACGCTCGGCCAATTTTCCGCCCGTAGATCCCGACTTAGTGATATTGCATAGAAGTCCAGTGCAATTTGCTTATATTTGAGTAGTCCTATAAGAAAAAAAGATTAAATCAAAATGTATTTAATAAATAGTGTCTAATCAACTCGATGTTTTAATATTTTGAGTTGGATGATCCAATAATTTTAATATGATATCAGATCCCAAAGTTACAAACTAGGCCACGCACTTGTATTTATGGTTTACACGATCGAGCTTAAGTCGGGCGTGAGTATGTTAAAATAGTCATACATCGGAAAAAGGGCAAAATAGAAACATATTGAATAGATGATACCTACTCCACTTAATACTGAAAATTTTGAGTTGGGCGGTCCAACAACCTCAACATATAGTTTCAACTAAATTGTGCAAGCAAGGAAATAGAATCTCAAGTGCCATGTACAAGGGTTCAACCGAGAGAGCGTAATGTCTAAAAAAATGAGAGTGGTCAACAAGGGGAGAGAGCCTAAGACATCATGACCGATCCATGCAAGGTTAATTACCTGGTCGCAACTTATGGTTCTTCTTCTTCACCTGCTGCATGTATCACATGATAACCTTAGTAGTACTCGTCGTGCAAACTCTCACTGGTCAATTTCCAAGGCTGACTGTGTAAGATTCCTATATGACCAATTTTCCCTCATTTTCCTCGTGAATTTAGCACGTCCCGTGAGGGTGCCGATTAGGAATGAACTCTTAATGGCATTCCATTCCCATATAAGGCCTTCAGGGGGTGCTGCAACGCACACACTGACACGGAACACAAATGTTTCTGGTTTGATGTTGGTGGATCCGGAGTGCTAGCTTCCACAGGAAGCAGCATGCCGACCGCATCCTTGGAAGCTTTGGCCAAGGCAGGAGCAGGCTAAATTGAGTACGGGATCGACTCGTATGCCTTGGAAGATGATTCCGTTGATGTGCCTCCCACACCAACATTTCCACTTCAGTGAACAGGCTCCATTGCTAGCCATGAGGTCTGCTGCCATTCAACAGTGCAGCTAGCCGTGCGAGCAGAAGATGAACCTGGTTGCATGGGTGAAGGCTGTGGCCAATCTGACAATAGCACGAGAGTTGTAGGATCAATGATGGAGCTTGGTGCTAACCCTTGCAGACCTATTTTCTCCCTTTTTTATTTTTTTCCTTTTTGTTGATCTGAATTCTTTTGCTCGTCTAGTGGTGACGAATCTTCTTAGTTAATTTCCTGCATATATGTTCAGGAGCTCGTAACTTATCTTCTTTTGGTGCTAACTTATTCTTTTCAATACATCTTCTGGCTTATTGGAGTAGTAGGGTTAGAATATTACTTTGTCATCGCAAATGGGTATAAATTAATTAGGGAATTTTGTACAAGGAAACTACTTGTTGCATACCCGGAGGACATGCAACATGCGCGCACATCCATGCGCATACCCCATTGGGGTGTGCAAGAAGCCGCTCTCTTGTGTAAAAATGTCCTCTCCAGGTCTTTTCTTCTTTGGTTATAGAAAGCGGCATCCCATAGTTACTGGGTGAGTAAGTGTGTACTTGCCTCAAGCTGGATTCTGGACTCCAATTCCGCTGGGAAAAACTCCTTCCAAGTCTGATCGACCATGTCCTTGCAAGTATGATTCCCCTGATATCTTGAATCCGGAAGTCATACCTAATGGGGTATTTTTGTACCCCATTGATCGAATCGATCACCTACGAGGAATCGCTCATGATTTCCATTCTGTTTTGTTGGATGCATGTTCCTGCTTTTAATCCTTCCCAGGGGGCTATACATTGATCAGCTTCCTCCACATTATGCTTCCCAATGAATAAAGAGTTGGATTCCTGTAAGTACAGGTGAAGATAGGATTGGATAATTACAAAGAAGAAGATGGAGTTTTTCATAAAAACCCCTCATGGAAAATTGGAAACTGTGATGTGAGCGAATGTTCTAAAATGCTCCTCTCTCTGCACTTACTGAGGTCCCATCCTCACCTGCATTTAGAGAATCTGATCAATGAAGCAAAGTACCAGCTACCTTTAATCCTTTTCCAGGTCTTTTCTAATTGCCTCATATGCTTATAAATAGTGAATTATCTCTAGCACCTTTAAATTCTACTAAAATTGTATGATTGTACCCATCCTATCAAAAGACCATGATCGGTAGAATATACGTATAAGGATCTGACATAAGTGGTTGGTAATTATGAAATATATAAGTTACCTTATTCAAATTATAAAGACCAAAAGGAACTTTGATGCATATTTCATTCGGATTTGAAGCTAGTCTCATTGAACATGTATGTTAATGATCAGGGAGCTATAAGAGGGAAACAGTAGCAACAACAGGGAGGGGGACAGCAGACGTGGAAATAATATACTGGAGGCCACAGCTGTTGTAGAGGCTGTGCGTGTCGAAGGCGGGAACTCTCCGACAATAACAAAAGAGAATACAGTAGCAAGAATTTTTGGGGCAAATAGCAATAAGAGTTGTACATGAAGCACAGTGGCTAGGATTTGGGGTACGCCTCAAATATGAGGAGGTTTTCCTACAATCCATGCCAAGATGAGGATGTGGGGAGGGTTTTGCATCGGAAGCGGAGGAAGGAGAAGGCAATCTCCGTGGAAATAGGAGGAATGGGGAAAGTGGGGGTAAGGCAATGAAAAAATTCACAAATTTTTTTACAATACATTAGGAAGAATGAGAGAGAAAATAGAATATGAGAGAAAATCTGCTTTAGGGTTTGGGAGCACGAACATCACTGCATATGTTAAGGCGTGGGAACCGAAGATTTACCCGTGCCTAGTACAATCTGATTACCGATGAGCATAATAAACTGCTTAGATACTCCAGTAAATACCAACATATTTTTTTGATAGTATGTAAAAATTGGTAGTCTACCAATATTCAGAATAAATGGTAAATGGTCAGTGCAACTAATATAATCACTTTTTTAATAATTGTCGGTATGTTTCTGTTGGTATATCACAATCTACCTGTAGTGCCCAAGAATTTCTTGTTGTCATCATCCCTGTCATCATCCACGTCACTTTGGCCCTATTTTAACTGAGTGTAGATCTTCTACGGTCCATCTTCCCACTTTACTGATCTTCTACAGTCGGCCGAAGACTCTCGACAGAAGATCTGCGTTCTATTTTAATTGATCTCTCTCTCTCACGCACACACAGCATGATGAAGGAGATGTAGTGGTAAATTCGGCCCTGTTATGCACACGGAACAAGGCGAACTCGCACGTGGATTTGAAGCGAGCCGAAGAGAAGTGAGTGTCTTATGAAGGTGAAGCCGTGGAAATTGACCCGGGAACATCGCAAGGTTAACGTGACTCTGTTCGGGTGGACTGCATGCACGCTGATGACCGGTACGTTACGTGTCTCTTTTGCCACGCGCACGTGTGATAGTGAAACTACGTCAAAATGGGAATAGTAAACACGGAGAGATGAATTAATTAAACATCTAGATCTGAAGAAATAAAACAAAACATCTCTCGTGGGCAAGCAATGGAGGCCGTGTGGGTTGCAAGCCTTCTCCACTAACATTAGATATGCTACGTAACACTTATCGTCATGATGAGGTCCAACCGACACGGGAGGCTGCATGCGTCTTCCTTGCCCCGCGATTACTCTGTTCTCTCCCACGGCAGCTCCCAGCTGCTCAGCCTCCGCCAGCTGGCCGAGGGGGTTGCATCCGGTTGGGGAACGGGGACCTCCGCCCCAAAAACGTAGTTACTTTTATTACTATCCAAAATTAGGGGTGGAAACAAGTAGAGTCGGGTCAAGTTTTATTTTATTCAAATTTGATTCAATTATTTTTAATTGAATTCGGGTTTGAGCCAACTGTCTATACTGGTTGTTAATGTTTGACTTTTTTAAATATTAAACTAGTTTGAACCAAATATCGGTAGCTTGAAAGTCCAATGACACTATGAGAAACTTAGTCCAAACTTTTTTGTCTTTAAATTCAAGAACTCTGTTGAAAGATAATCTAGATTCAAAAATCCCACAGAATTTGATTGGTAGTCTACCTTTGGAAACCTAATACGGAGCCACCAGGTTGCAGCCGTAGTTATCTGGGTTGGTCTTAGAGTCTATCTTAGAGATTACGTTTGTCACGAAGATTATCTTCGTTAGATGCTAGTAGAATTTGTTCTTACTTTAAACTCAAGAGTTTGTTTTTATCTTGAGTGTTAGAAGGGTTATATATATGTAACGAAACTTGTCATCATTGATCATTCAATAGTAATATATTTTATTTCCAAAGGCTTCATGTCTTCTACTCCTCGTTCATGATATTTTCTTCTCTACCTGCGTGGTAGCACATGCATGAGTCTATTGCTGTTGCTACGTGCTGTTCGTGAATCCAACAATTGTTGTGTGGCTATTGCTACATGCTGCTGTAGTTGCTGTGATCCCCAACGCCAGGTGAATGTCTTTAGGAGCGTGGACGTGGACGAGCCTAGTTGCCGCGGCAAGACTTCGTCGGTTTCACAAGGTACGGTTTCTAACTAGTGGTATCAGAGTCACTTTGATAGTTGGCCCATCCCAACGTTGTTATTGCGGCTCGGTCTCTTGTGAGAGGCCAAAAAGGTTGGTGACATTCGTACTTCACCGTTGTTAGTGGTTGATCATGGCGACAAATAACATGATCCAACCACAACTGCCGAAGTTCACAGAAAAGAACTTCGAGTATTGGAGCACTCAGATACGGTACTTATTTGCATCCTAAGAGTTGTAGGATGTCGTAGAGTCGGGCTACACCGAGGTGGCACATCAACAGGAGTTTGATATTCTGCCACAAGTGCGCAAAGATGCACTGAGAGAAAACCGCAAGAAAGACAAAAATGCACTATTTTTCATTTACTAGGCGGTAGATGAAGTCGTCTTCGAGAAGATCTTAAGAGCGACCACTGTAAAGGAGGCATGGATCTTGCTAGAGAAGAGTTACAAAAGAGAAGAAAAAGTAAAAAATGTATGCTTACAAATACTTAGAGGTTTGAAATTTTAAAGATGAAAGATAATGAGTCGATCTCTAACTACTTTGGTCGGGTGATCTCCGTCTCCAATCAGATTCGTTTGAACGGAAATGATATTCAAGACATAAGAGTTGTAGAAAAGATTTTGAGAACACTGCCGGCTAAGTTTGATCATGTTGTTCGTGTAATTGAGGAGTCAAAAAAAATTGATGATTTGACAGTAGAAGGTCTTATGGGTTCTTTGCAAGTCCATGAGCATAGGTTACAGTAGAGATCAGTGCAGTAAGTTGAACAAACTCTCAAAAGTCAACTGGTGTTGAATGACAAAGCTCAACAAAGAAGTAGATGTGAAAGAGAAGGACGCGGCCGAGGCCTTCGGCGTGGCAGAAGCCGTGGTCAGGAGGATTCAACATCAAATGACAAAGAAGAAAAGCCGAACAATAATAAAGACAGAGGTAGAGGCAGATCAAACTATCAAAGGTATAACAAATCTCAGATCCAATACTATGATTGTGATAAATATAGTCATTATCAGTATGAGTGTAGAAAGAAGGTAACATAAGAAGAAAATAATGCAAATTTTGTTGAAAATAATGATGATGTTCCTTTACTTTTAATTTGTGATTCATCTGAGTCTAATAACAAGAACTTATGGTACATAGACTCACGATGTAGTAATCACATGTGTGGAAAAAAAAATATGTTTGTGGATCTGGATGAGTCGGTTAGCACTATGGTTAGATTTGGAGATAATAGTAAAATTTCAGTCAAAGGAAAAGAAAATATTCTAACTCATACACGTAATGATGATCATCTTATCCTATCAGATGTCTATTACGTGTCCGGACTAGAATGTAATTTGTTGAGTACTGACCAATTACAAGAAAAAGACTACAGTTTAATTTTAGAGAAAGGGAATTGTGAATTGAGAGATAAGTAGAAGAGATTAATTGCTAAAGTACCCATGACCAAAAATCAGATGTTTCCAATAAAGATTGAAAATGCTACTTTACTATGTTTTAAAACAATTGTTCATGATGAGTCTTGGTTTTGGCACTTGAGATTTGGTCACTTGAATTTTGAAAGATTAAAAAATCTTGCTAGATAAAATATGGTAAAAGGATTACTTAGCATTAATCATCCAAACCAGATTTGTGAAGGTTGCATTCGTAGAAAGCAACATAGAAGTCCTTTTCCTAAAGGAGAGTCTGTTAGACCAAAAAAATCTCTACAGTTAATACACATTGATTTATGTGAGATGGGTACTCTCTCTTTTGAAAAGTGCAAATATTTCATGACTTTTATTGATGATTTCAGTTAGAAAGAGATGGATTTATTTCTTGAAAGAAAAGTCTGATGACTTTGATACCTTCTGCCAATTCAAATCACTAGTTGAGAAACAAAGTGACTATTATGTGAAAGTTCTGAGATCTGATGGTAGAGGAGAATATTTCTCTTCACAGTTTAATCAGTTTTGCAGGAAGCAAAAAATTGAGTACCAAAATACAATTGCTTACACTCCTCAGCAGAACGTTGTAGCAGAGAGGAAGAATAGAACCATTGTGGAGATGGTGAGGACTATGTTGATTGAAAAATGTCTTTCTAAAATATTTTGAGCTGAAGCAGCCACTTGTGCAGTTTATGTCTTGAATAGATGTCCTACACAAAATATATCCAAAAGGACACCTGAAGGAGCATGGAACAGGAGGAAGCCATCGGTTCAGCATCTTAGGGTGTTTGGATCTGTGACTTATGCACATGTGCCAAAGCAGAACAGAAAGAAATTAGATGATAAAAATATCAAGTGTATCTTTGTGGGTTACTGTGGACATATGAAGGCTTACAAATTGTACAATCCTGCTACTTAGAAGGTCATACTAAGCAGAGATGTAGAATTTGATGAGACTTCAATTCGGGACTGGACAAAAGAAGAGAAAGAGAAGCATGATGTCAACATTGAACTTGAAGAAGAGACAGTGGATGTGAGAAAAGAAATTCTAAGCCCTCTTAGTTCTCCTTCTCCATCACCTTCCACCTCCAGACCATCCACTCTTTCTCCATCACCTTCCTCCTCCAGTCCATCTACATCTCACTCCTCTCCTCCAGTTGTGAGTGCTTAAAATGAGTGTGTGATTATCATGAAAAATGTATGTTGTTTAGGTGCAAAATAAACCTATTAAAAATAAACTAAGTGAAGTGATCGCCAGAAACTTTTGACTTAAAAGTTCCAAAAGAAAGAATTTGATCGTCTACCTGTTTGGACGTGGGAGATGTTGAGCTCTTGGTTTCCCTCCTTCAGCCGGCTGAAGAAAGAGAGCCCTTTCTTGTCTTTGTTCTTGCTTTGATTGCTATTGAGTTTGAGGATCGTCCAGAGTTCTTGTGATTTGCTTGTTGATTTCCTCCCCTTTGATTCTCCTTTGCACCTTGCAGAAAATAGAAAGAAATGAAGGATGATGAGAATTTAGGCAGAAGTAGTATCCATTCTAAACAGAGTTTTAAACATGCAACTAAACATAGAAAACTCACATGTTGGGATGGTCTTTAAAACTCCTTTAAATTGATTTTGAAAATGATGCTAGTGTAGTGTGTGTTGCATGGAGTGATGTGATGAAGAATGCAAGATTAATGAAGATGTGAATATGGAAAGAATGTAGAGATGAAAAGAATGCAGAAATGAATTGAATGACTTATGCCGAATGGATGAAGAATGGAAAGTCTTGGTCTTGAATGGATGAAGATTGGATGAAGAACGGACGCCGACTTCTGGATGCAGCATGTAAGGACTGAGGTTTTCGGATCCGGTTTTCGGGGTCAGACCCTGTAGTTCAGGCCCTGATGGGGCTGAGACTCTGTTCTGTTTCGCGTCGAGCCCGCGAGACGCGGTTTAAACGGCGTCCAGCATTGCAGACGCTTTTTGGATTGTGCCACGTGGGTGCCACGTGGGCCGGCTTTGGGCCGCGAGAGTACGGCCCTGTCGTGTCGTCTGAACGGCGTCCGCGAGGGACGACACCTTTCAGACTGCGATCCTGGGTTGTCAGTGTACGGCGCCAGTCTTGTCGTCTGAACGGCGTCTTGGATGGATGACGCGTTTCAGAGTTCTGTCAGAACGGCCCGTCATGTCGACTGATAGGCGTCCGTATAGCTCGACGTGTTTTAGCCAGTCTCTGGTTACCCCGCGAACCCTCATTCCTTTCCCTCATTTCTTCCTTCCCTCTCTCTCTCCTCCCTTCCTCCGGCGATTCCGGCGACGCCTCCTTCCCCTCCCTCTTTTCCTCCCACCATTTCATCTCTCCCTCCACTGCATCGACCTCCTAGCTCCCACCACTACCACCACCACCTCCTCCGCGACGTTTTCTCTCCGGACGGCGGCCGACGTCCCGGTGGAGTAACGACGACCTCGGCAGTACCGGCGGCGGCGTGGGGCGAGACGGGTAGGCGGCTTGGAGCTTGGAGGAGTTCAAGTAACCGGTAGGGTGACTATCCCCAGTGCATTTCCGTTTGAAACCATGTTTTCCAGCATTTGAAGCATGCTTTGGGGTGGTTTTTGGGGTAAAAACGCTAAGTGCATGTATGAGAAATTGGGTGTTCTAATGGGTAGATGGATTCTCCTCCTTCCCCTCTATGTTTTGTGCCTTTTCTATGCGTTTTGGGGGAGAAATCCCACCTCGAAGATTGGGGGAAGCAAGGAGAGAACTTGTCTGTCGGGACTAAATGACATCGAGGTGAAGCGACGCCTTTTAGAAAGGCGGCGCCCACCCACGACGCGATTTAACCCATTAACAGACCCTGTTCCCGGACTGATAAGCGTCCAGGGACAGTGACGCCTTTTCAATAGGCGACTGGCGTCGACGACGTGTTTTAGTGAAATCACCTCTTTTCCTGTCCCTGTTTTCGGTCACTAAAAGGCGACGAGGGACAGCGACGCCTTTTAAAAGGCGGCTACTTGTGGCGACGCGTTTTACGCCAGGATCTGTGGCCGAGTTTCTGTGAACCAGTTTAGGAGACTTGAATGGCGTCGGCCTTGGGCGACGCGATTCAAGACAGAATCACAGTAATTCATGCCATTAAAACATGTTACATTGTGATCGTTTCGAATTATGCGTCGTTAAACACATGAAAACGTTCAATCTAAATTTATCCGGCTCACTCAAATCAAAATTTGGAAATTTAATAGCGGTGAGTCCGAGTCGATCCACAGGGAGTTAAGATTCTAATTTTGAAAACTTTGGACTTTAGTTAATCTAAAAATAAGTGGGAATTTAATGAAACTAATTACTTACTTAAACTCGAATTAAACTAACTAATGTTACCTAAAATTATAATCATTTAAATTAAACAAATCTTTTTCTTGCTTTTCTTTTCAGAAATTAAACACAAACATATATGGAAATAAATTAATCACAACTAAAAATTATAACAAAGACATTGTTATTTAACTGTGTAAATTATTATTTAACTAAAAATCCTGAAACAAATTGTGCAAAATTTTAAGATTTAATATTCTTAAACTAAATAATCAAACATTACATAACCAACAAATAATCCTAATTAACTAAACAAACATTATACTAATGGGGAAAGAAAGCTCAAGATAACAGCAGCTGTGGGGTTGGTAAGAAGCTGCTGGTTATTCATTGCTGCATGTAAGAGGAGGAGGCTCGTGGACGAGGGCTTCACTGGCTTGGTGCGGTTGGAGAGCAGCCACTGGAGGGATGTTGGAGAAGCTTGATAGCTAGCTATGCACGTGGAGAAGTTTGGGAGCTGCACGTGCATGCGCTGAAGGCCTTGCCGGCTGGTTGAACATGCAGGGAGTGGACGGTTGCTGGAGACCCGTAGCTGTGCAGGTGTGCTGGCTTCAACAATTGCATGCAGGTCAACACGTGTAGCTGCTGGATGGTGGAGGTTGTTGATGGCGGCTGGGCAACGCATGGGAGTGAGACCCAGCTGGTGGAGGTTGTTGATTCTGCAGATCGTGGATATGCAGCTTTGCTGCGTGGACAGCTGGGAAGCTGTGGAGAAAAGGAGGAGCGTGGCTGCTGTTGCTGCTGGAGGAGCTGGGAGGCGTTGGAGGAAACTTGCTGGAGGAGGCTGGCTTCACTTCAGCTGGCGCGGAGCTGCTGTTGGTTCCGCTGGAAGAAGGCTGTGGAGCTTGCCGGCTTGTGGCTGCTGCTGGAAGCTCTGCTTCACCGCATGGATGCAGGCTGTGCTGGACGGTGGAACTTGAGGAGGTTGCCGAGTGCTGGACTTGCGGCTGGGAGGAACTGCTGCATGCGCTGGAGGTCGTGCAGGTGGAAGACTTGCTGTAGACAGAAACCGAGCAAGGGAGTGGGGGAGAGAAAGAGACGGCAGGGAGAGAAGGAGAACAGAGGGAGGAAACGTGGGAGAAAAACCGAGAAAGAGGAGAAAGATGCTGTGAAAACAAACGAGAGAGAGAGAAAACTGGAGAGAGGGAGGCTACGGGAAGCTATGGAGAAAAAACGGGAAAAGAAATCAAACGTGGGGGAGAGCCTTTGGGTGAGAGAAATTTGTGGGA
The DNA here is from genome assembly GCA_030544215.1 of Zantedeschia hybrid cultivar. NCBI lineage: Eukaryota > Viridiplantae > Streptophyta > Magnoliopsida > Alismatales > Araceae > Zantedeschia > Zantedeschia hybrid cultivar. Next base: position 7,569,395 of record JARZZO010000001.1, read on the forward strand.
ATTTATAGAGAGGAGGAGGAGGAGAGGTGCTGGGTTTGAGTTCGAAAAGGAGGGGGATATGTGGGAGACTTGGAGAAGGGACAGGATTTAGAAGAGGAAATTGGAAAAGAAATAGGATTCGACTTTCTAAAACGAGAGAGAGAGGATTTTTTTTTAAAATAAAGAAAGGGATAGGTTTAGGAAATCGGAGAGACGGAGGGAAATAGTCGGTTTTAGGAAACTCCAGCGAAGGAAGGAATCAAATTGTATTTTTATCCCTGTTTTAGTTGAAATCCGCACACTAGACCACTCCCAAATTTCCGAAAACTCCTCCAGCTGCACTGCATCCTTGGCATGTCCTGTTCACATCAAATAAATATAATTTAGCGCATTATCATAAAAATATCATCATATTTATTCATTTCGACTCGGTTTTATCGAAAAACCGCAAATGCGCTACACTCCTTTGATCACATGAAATGACGATGTTTTTAAGTCAGAATTTGATGAAATTGGTACCGTTGGATTTGTTACACAATTATCTATCATTTCATGCTATTTTGCAGATAAAAACATGAGTATGATGCAAATGGTTGCCCTTAAATGATCAATTTAACACTTTATCACACCCCCCAACTTACTCATTGCTAGTCCCTTAGCAATGCAAATAAGGAAAAGTTAGGACAAATAATGAATTATCATGCTTCATTTGTAGTATTTTTCACAATCAATTTAAGTGGTAGCCGTTTGGTTGAGCTAAAAAGTTTTCATATCCCACAATATTTTGATTCAGACAGGTGATTGTGCATGAAATATGACACACTTAGAACTCGTTTCCGACCTTTCTGGTATATTCTTGCCTTTACTACCCTTTAGATAAGACTACTTGGGGAGGGGAAGAGAATAAAAGATTTCCCGATCAGTCAGTGAGGACCGTTTTTCAGTTCCCGTCCCAACTCAGCACTTTTCACGACTTGGTCATATTTTGGTACGATGGACTTTTTAGCATGGCGTTTCTTCATTTTATTGTGCTTTTGCTTTTGAGAGTGCGTACTTTTTGCCACTCTCTTTGAATTGCTTGAGGGGAGGTGCGTACTTTTTGCCACCTACCTTCCTTTAGCTCTTTTATCGCCTTCTTTTGCCTTTAATGTTTACAACTGTCCATTTGAAATGACCGCCTCTTTTAGAGTGCTGAGTGGGACAGTCCCCTATTACGGATTCTACACATTCCTTTCGTTCAACCCAAAAGACAAATTAGAATAAGTAGTCTTATCCTTGAGGTTAATTCCAGCAATTCTATACTTTTAAGATCTTCCATTTATTCTAAGTTGCCGTGTGTGTGTGAAAATCATCCCGCCGTGGATTTTTGTAAAGTGGAATATTTGAACTTTAAAGGCTCTTTAACCGATGTGACTAACAGAAAACTGATTTGTTTAAGATTTACTTAATGAAACATGATTTTCATGCAATTTTCCTAAGATGTGAAAAGAAGTTTTTGAAAAAATTTGACCATTTTCCAGTGAAAGATATCAGTTTTCTTCAAAAGATTTTCAATAAATGCATATGATTGTCCCACCCCCCAACTTGATTGACATTGTCCTCAATGGCATAAAAGATATGAAAAATATGCAGCCAGAAGAGAATTTGTGAAGGAGCGAAACAACCTGTAATGACGAGGCGGCGACATACCCACGGCGGTTGCTGCTTAGGGACCTAAAAGGAAAAAAATACAAAAGCTGAAATAAAATAGTGGGTTGCCTCCCAACAAGCGCTAAGTTTATCGTCTTCAGCCAGACGGAAGTTCAGTTAGTGTGGATCACTCAGTTCTATGGATTCAGGTGGTTCATTTGGAAGATTTTCAATGAATGGTTTCAACCGTTGACCATTAACAGTAAAAGTGTTCCCACTTTTGGGGTTCAGAATTTTAACGGCTCCATGATCGAAGGCTTTAACGACCACGAAGGGTCCATCCCATCTGGATTTCAGTTTTCCAGGAAATAGGCGAAGCCTAGAATTAAATAGCCAAACTTTCTGATTTGGAAGAAATGATTTTCTGACAATATGTTTATCATGAAAAGCTTTGGTTTTGGCTTTATAGATCTTTGAATTTTCATAGGCCTCATTACGCAACTCTTCCAGCTCACTCAGTTGTAAGGTGCGGTGGGCACCAGCTTGGGCTAGGTCTAGATTGACTTGTTTGATGGCCCAATAAGCCCTATGTTCCAATTCCACTGGAAGGTGGCACGCTTTTCCGAAAACTAGGCGATAAGGAGACATGCCAATAAGAGTTTTGTAAGCGGTCCGATAGGCCCATAAAGCATCATCCAATCTTTCAGACCAATCTTTTCTATCGGGCCTAACGGACTTTTGCAGAATGTTCTTAATCTCTCTATTGGAAACTTCCACTTGGCCACTAGTTTGGGGATGATAGGGGGTGGCTACCTTGTGATTAATCCCATATTTCTTAAGCAAAGCCCGAAACTGGTAATTCGTGAAATGCGTTCCCCCATCACTAATGATAGCTTTGGGCCACCCGAATCGAGAAAAGATATTCTTCTGAACGAATTTAATGACCACTTTATGATCATTGGTTCGAGTGGCTACTGCTTCAATCCATTTTGAGACATAATCCACCGCTACCAGAATATATGTATGTCCAAAAGAGGGTGGAAAAGGTCCCATAAAGTCAATTCCCCAAACATCAAAGACTTCAACCACCAAGATTGGGTTGAGTGGCATCATATCCCTTTTCGCCATATTCCCTACAGCCTGACATCGGAGGCAAGTTTTGCTAAATTCATGGGCATCTTTGAAAAGTGTGGGCCAGTAAAAACCACTTTGTAGGACTTTGGCTGCAGTTTTCTTTCCTGAGAAGTGGCCCCCACAGGCCAGATTATGGCAGAAGTTAAGAACACTCTGTTGTTCTTCTTCGGGAACACATCGCCTAATGATTTGATCAGGACAAAATTTGAATAATTCAGGATCCTCCCAGAAATAATATTTTTCCTGTGAAAAGAATTTGTCCTTTTCACTTTTGGTCCATCCTTCCGGAAGCTGATTAGTCACCTTGTAATTGACAATGTGAGCATACCAAGGTGCAACAGTGTGGGAAATGGTCAGTAGATGCTCATCAGGAAAGGAATCAGTGATCGGTGTACTTTCAGATGTCGGAATTCGGGATAGGTGGTCCGCTACCACATTCTCAGAACCCTTCTTATCCCGAATTTCCAAATCAAATTCCTGAAGGAGTAAGATCCATCTAATAAGCCTAGGCTTTGCATCCTTTTTGGTCAACAGGTATTTGAGAGCTGAGTGATCAGAATAGATTATGACTTTTGCCCCTAAAAGATAAGATCTGAATTTTTCTAGGGCAAAAACCACAGCCAATAATTCCTTTTCTGTGGTGGTATAATTCATTTGAGCATCGGCAAGGGTGCGGCTTGCATAATATATCACCACGGGACATTTGTTGATTCTTTGTCCCAAAACCGCACCGATAGCATAATCAGAGGCATCGCACATGATTTCGAAGGGTAAAGACCAATCTGGAGATTGAAGAATCGGGGCTTTGGTCAAAGATTCCTTCAGAGAATTGAATGCCTTGATGCAAGATTCATCCATTTGGAACGGGGCATCCTTAGCTAAGAGAAGAGTTAGGGGCCGGGCAATTTGAGAGAAATTGTGGATAAACCGGCGATAGAAACCGGCATGGCCAAGGAATGAACGGATCTGTCTGACCGAGGTGGGAGGAGGAAGATTGGATATGAGATCGATCTTAGCTTTATCTACTTCTATCCCCCTTTCAGACACAATGTGGCCTAAAACAATGCCCTCTCGAACCATGAAATGGCTCTTTTCCCAGCTAAGAATCAGATTGGTGTCTATGCATCTTGCTAGCACCTTTTTAAGATTTGCTAAGCAATTTTCAAAAGAGTCCCCGAAGATTGAGAAATCATCCATGAAAACTTCGAGGAATTCTCCCACCATATCGGAGAAGATAGCCATCATGCACCGTTGAAATGTGGCTGGTGCGTTGCATAATCCGAATGGCATTCTCCTAAAAGCAAACGTGCCATAAGGGCACGTGAAGGTGGTCTTTTCTTGATCTTCCGGGTAAATAGCCACTTGATTGTACCCGGAGTACCCATCTAAGAAGCAGAAGTACTTCTGGCCCGATAACTTTTCCAGAATCTGGTCCATGAATGGGAGTGGAAAGTGGTCCTTCTTAGTCATGAGATTCAACTTTCTGTAATCAATACACACTCTCCATCCCGTGGTGAGCCTAGTGGGTACTTCTTCTCCATGATCATTCTTAATAACTGTTAATCCAGATTTCTTGGGTACCACTTGAGTTGGACTGACCCATTTACTGTCTGATATTGGGTAAATAATACCCGCATCTAGCCATTTCACAACTTCCTTCTTCACCACTTCTTTCATATTGGGGTTAAGCCGCCTTTGCATCTCCCGACTGGGCTTAGAATTCTCTTCCATATAGATGTGATGCATGCAAATGGACGGACTTATTCCTTTCAAATCGGCCACCGACCATCCAATAGCACCTTTGTGGTCTTTGAGGACCTCGGTTAGTTGGGCCTCCTGCGGCGATGTGAGATTTGCCGCAATGATGACCGGGAGAGTTTGGTCCGGACCCAAAAAGATATACTTGAGAGATTCCGGTAATGGTTTGAGTTCAAGCTCAGGAGGGTCCTCTAAAGATGGCAAAGCGGGTTCAGACTGCAAGGCTGGTAAAGGTTCAACCTTGGGCCAAGATGTTAATGGGCCAGGGGAGTCCTTTAAAGTATTGGCTTCCTCCAAAAGATCATATGTGGACATCCCATTTTCTTCAACCAGATTATCCACGATATCAACAGTATGGCATTCTTTTTCATGATCTGGGTATTGAGATGCTTTGAAGACATTAATCTGGACCTTTTGACCCCCAAATGAAATGTCCATTATGCCAGTTTCACAATTTATATTAGCTTTGGCAGTGGCTAAGAATGGACGACCTAAGATGATCGGGGTGTGAATGAGTTCCTCAGGTAATGCCATATCCAGAATAAGAAAATCTACGGGAAAGTAGCAATCATGAACCTTCACAATAACATCCTCAATTAATCCCCGTGGAGTTTTCACAGACCTATCAGCCAACTGCAAGATGATGGGTGTGGGCTTTAATTCTCCAATATCAAATTTTTCATAAATGGCTGTTGGCAATAGATTTACACTCGCACCTAGATCTAATAAAGCTCTATCAAATGTAACTCCAGCTAAGTCACATGAAATTAGAGGTGCTCCAGGATCCTTTAACTTCTTGGGTAAATGATTCATCACAATTGCACTAACATCCTCAGAAAGCCGAACCTTTTCGGGTGCCATTCTAGATTCTCTTCGTGGAGTACACAATTCCTTGAGAAACTTAGCATAAGCTGGCACATGCTTGATGGCATCGAAGAGTGGAATATTAATTTGGACTTGTTTGAACAAATCCAACAACTCCTCATTCTGGGCCAGTTTCTTCCTGGTATTGGGCTTAGCTAACAAGGCATTAGGAAATGGCACCCTAGGTTTATAAGAACTTGGGCCTTCATCAATATTCCCTTTTCCTTTCAGATCCTCCTCCAACTTCTCTATGATGGGTTCATCTTCACTCTCACTTTCAATTTCCTGAGGCCCATCAGTGGAACCTTTAGCTAACTCTCCATCTGCATGTGGTTTTTCTAAACTTCTCCCACTCCTAAGGGCTGAAATGGCTTTAGCATTCTCAAATTGTGGCCCTTTAGGTTGTGGTACCGGGCCAGGCTGAGGTAAAAGGCCCGATTGCTGTGGAAAACCTGGAGGTTGATTCCTTGGATTGGCAACGGGTTGACTAGGAAGTTGGCCTACTTCTCTTCGCATCGCGGCCTCAGCTAGTTGGCCCATTTGACTTTCCAACTTAGCAATGGATTGTTGCTGGGTCAAAATCAGTTGTTGGAGTTGAGTGAATTTATCATCAAAGTTGGGCTGAGGAGGTTGCTGGTAAGTGGGTGGAGGATGGTATTGGGTTGGTTGTCCTGATTGGTATGAGTGGTAGTGGGCCGGTTGACCTGATTGATATTGGGCCGGTTGACCTGATTGATACTGGGCCGGTTGAGAAAACTGGGTTTGAGGTCCCCTAGCCTGAACATTTCCATAGAAATTAGATTGTTGTTGGAATGAGTTCTGTGGCTTTTGGGCTTGATGCATAGGAGGATGGGACATTGGTAATGGGGCCTGCTGATTCTTCCAAGAGAAATTAGGATGATTTCTCCAGCCAGAATTGTAAGTATTTGAGAATGGGTCATTATTGGGCCTGGAGAATCCCTGGGTGGCCTGAATTTGTTCTTGAATGAATGGTGGAAGTTGGGCCGCAGTTGGGCATTCATTCACTTGATGGGTTGGACTTGCGCATAAGGCACAAATATCATGATTGGCAGTAGATGGGCCTTCATATGGACTAGATTGTGTTGGGTAAGTAGGCTCTTGCTTGTTTAAGGCTAAGAGTTGGTCTAGTTTCTGGGCCAAGACGTCTACCTTATCCAACTTCTGATTAATCAGATTTATGTCCATTCTGGATTCGGGCTCTCCGCGGGCCTTAAGTTCATACATTCCAGTCCGTTTAGATGGCCCAACAGACCTTTCATAAGATGATAATGAGGCATGATTGATGGAATTTTCACTTAACATTTCAAACAGATCATAGGCCTCATCTTCATTTTTCATCATAAACGCCCCTCCACATGACGCATCCACCATCTGTCTGAACTGTTCAGACAATCCTTCATAGAATGCTTGGACAATTTGCCATTTTGAAAGCCCATGATGAGGGCATTTTCTAAGCAATTCTTTCAGTCTTTCCCAAGATTCATGGATCAATTCCCCGGGAGTTTGGGTAAAACTGGTGATGGCCCGTCTCATGGTATTGGTCCGCCCGATGGGATAGAACTTCTTGAGAAATTCTTTCTGCATTTCTTCCCATGTCCTAATGGGCCTTCCTATGGTTCCCAACCAATATTTAGCCTTGTCTTTTAATGAAAAGGGAAATAAGGTCAATTTAAGGCCATCATCGGTGAAATTCTGGATTTTCACCGTGGAACAGATTTCTAGGAATTCATCCAGATGCTTATAAGGATCTTCATTAGTATTCCCATAAAAGGATGGGAGCATCTGAATGGTGCTAGATTTGATCTCATATTGATTGGCTGGATTCTGAGGAAGATGAATACAAGATGAAGGTTGATATCGATTTGGAATGAAATAGTCCTTCATTTGCTTTGGTGGGTCTTGATTATCAGCCATTGGATCTTGTGGTGGATTTCTTTGATGTATGATTCTTTCTATTTCAGCAAGTGGTCCTAGAAGGTTAGGATTTTGAGATCTCCTACCTTGCATGCACTAGGACTTATGAAGAAAGGATTTTGTTTTCTATTTCTTGTTTTTTTTTTTTTTTTTTTTTTTAAAATGCAATCAATGTTGACAAACAAATTATCCTAATGATCTACTGTTAACCTAGACTCTCTATGTGAATTTTCTTACAAGGTGGATGGAGTCCACCTCGAGTCACAACCAGAATCAGTCAACGGCCAGGTAAGAGGTGGGGTAGTGGGAGGCTCCCCCTACTTTCGTAGGGACCTAATTAGAGAACCACTTTCCCGCTTAGACGTTTGCCTTTTTACCTCTAGCCTAGACACCGTTTCCAAAAATGGAGGCAACTCGAGATTTAAACCACTCACGGTGTAAACCCTAGATTCTCTTTCGACTTGCTTTTAGTTGGATTAGGAAATGCCAATGCAAGGAAGGTGATTTGTGGGCTAAGGAAGGGTGATCAAATCCCTACCTTATGTGGTTAAATTTGCTGCCCTTACTGTCTTTTTTGGATGCAATACAAGGCAACAAATCAATGCAAGGTGTGTTGATGCAATCATGAATGACTTGCTAAAAATTGAAACACGTACCTTTCCCCCGCAATCTTCAACAATTTATGGAAATAACTGTGAAAGGAAACTAACTCATGCTTTCCTAAGATGATGAATGCCTAGCATGGAAAGTTTCTAATCTTGACAATGAAGGTTTTTAAATTTGGATGTTCCTCTTTTTGTTTCTTTTTTTAGTTAATGGAAACCTATCTAAACTAGAAACTACACAAAAGGAAACTAACTAAAGTAAGGAAATTAAAACATAGAAAGTTGGAACACACTGACCATGATTTCGCTTTCCTTTTCTTTTCTTTTTTTTTTCAATTTACCTGCAAGAATAAGAAAAATAAGGTTAGTTAGAGACTAATTACACTAAATCCAAGATAATCAGAATTAAAATCTAACTCCCCGGCAACGGCGCCAAAAATTGATCGTTTCGAATTATGCGTCGTTAAACACATGAAAACGTTCAATCTAAATTTATCCGGCTCACTCAAATCAAAATTTGGAAATTTAATAGCGGTGAGTCCGAGTCGATCCACAGGGAGTTAAGATTCTAATTTTGAAAACTTTGGACTTTAGTTAATCTAAAAATAAGTGGGAATTTAATGAAACTAATTACTTACTTAAACTCGAATTAAACTAACTAATGTTACCTAAAATTATAATCATTTAAATTAAACAAATCTTTTTCTTGCTTTTCTTTTCAGAAATTAAACACAAACATATATGGAAATAAATTAATCACAACTAAAAATTATAACAAAGACATTGTTATTTAACTGTGTAAATTATTATTTAACTAAAAATCCTGAAACAAATTGTGCAAAATTTTAAGATTTAATATTCTTAAACTAAATAATCAAACATTACATAACCAACAAATAATCCTAATTAACTAAACAAACATTATACTAATGGGGAAAGAAAGCTCAAGATAACAGCAGCTGTGGGGTTGGTAAGAAGCTGCTGGTTATTCGTTGCTGCATGTAAGAGGAGGAGGCTCGTGGACGAGGGCTTCACTGGCTTGGTGCGGTTGGAGAGCAGCCACTGGAGGGATGTTGGAGAAGCTTGATAGCTAGCTATGCACGTGGAGAAGTTTGGGAGCTGCACGTGCATGCGCTGAAGGCCTTGCCGGCTGGTTGAACATGCAGGGAGTGGACGGTTGCTGGAGACCCGTAGCTGTGCAGGTGTGCTGGCTTCAACAATTGCATGCAGGTCAACACGTGTAGCTGCTGGATGGTGGAGGTTGTTGATGGCGGCTGGGCAACGCATGGGAGTGAGACCCAGCTGGTGGAGGTTGTTGATTCTGCAGATCGTGGATATGCAGCTTTGCTGCGTGGACAGCTGGGAAGCTGTGGAGAAAAGGAGGAGCGTGGCTGCTGTTGCTGCTGGAGGAGCTGGGAGGCGTTGGAGGAAACTTGCTGGAGGAGGCTGGCTTCACTTCAGCTGGCGCGGAGCTGCTGTTGGTTCCGCTGGAAGAAGGCTGTGGAGCTTGCCGGCTTGTGGCTGCTGCTGGAAGCTCTGCTTCACCGCATGGATGCAGGCTGTGCTGGACGGTGGAACTTGAGGAGGTTGCCGAGTGCTGGACTTGCGGCTGGGAGGAACTGCTGCATGCGCTGGAGGTCGTGCAGGTGGAAGACTTGCTGTAGACAGAAACCGAGCAAGGGAGTGGGGGAGAGAAAGAGACGGCAGGGAGAGAAGGAGAACAGAGGGAGGAAACGTGGGAGAAAAACCGAGAAAGAGGAGAAAGATGCTGTGAAAACAAACGAGAGAGAGAGAAAACTGGAGAGAGGGAGGCTACGGGAAGCTATGGAGAAAAAACGGGAAAAGAAATCAAACGTGGGGGAGAGCCTTTGGGTGAGAGAAATTTGTGGGAATTTATAGAGAGGAGGAGGAGGAGAGGTGCTGGGTTTGAGTTCGAAAAGGAGGGGGATATGTGGGAGACTTGGAGAAGGGACAGGATTTAGAAGAGGAAATTGGAAAAGAAATAGGATTCGACTTTCTAAAACGAGAGAGAGAGGATTTTTTTTTAAAATAAAGAAAGGGATAGGTTTAGGAAATCGGAGAGACGGAGGGAAATAGTCGGTTTTAGGAAACTCCAGCGAAGGAAGGAATCAAATTGTATTTTTATCCCTGTTTTAGTTGAAATCCGCACACTAGACCACTCCCAAATTTCCGAAAACTCCTCCAGCTGCACTGCATCCTTGGCATGTCCTGTTCACATCAAATAAATATAATTTAGCGCATTATCATAAAAATATCATCATATTTATTCATTTCGACTCGGTTTTATCGAAAAACCGCAAATGCGCTACACTCCTTTGATCACATGAAATGACGATGTTTTTAAGTCAGAATTTGATGAAATTGGTACCGTTGGATTTGTTACACAATTATCTATCATTTCATGCTATTTTGCAGATAAAAACATGAGTATGATGCAAATGGTTGCCCTTAAATGATCAATTTAACACTTTATCACATTGTTAGACGGTTGTTTAGTTAGTTAAATGCATGCTTTAAATTATACTCTATGGTGATTGATTCATTGTAACCGGATCGTACGCGTGGTGTTGCATGCGACCGTGGACTTCTTACTGTGCTGTGTTTTGAGCTACTGTGGACCTAGAGTGACAGTTGTAGCGCTTTATCACCCTGTGCTGGTGTGGGTGGTGCACAGCGCCGGTGTGGGTGTGGCGGGGTGACGCCTAGTGAGAGAGGGTCACCTAGTGGACCCCGGAGTTAGCTAGTACCGGTGTGGGTGTGGTACCTTTGGAGTGTCACTCTTGCTGAGGGAAGGAGTAACCACCTGAGCCAGTTGGGCCGGAGTAGCTAAAGTGCTATCCGAGGGGTTACTGTTTGGTCTCAGCGGGTCGGTGTTTCTCACCTTTGTCCGTGTGGTTGGCGTGTTTTACCGAGACGTTGGTTGTGGGCCTGGTAGACTGGTTTTAGAGATATGCATGTTATGTACTTCGAATGCATGTGATTCATATCGAGACTTAGGAGTAGTAATTACTACTGTACTTGTTACTTCACCTTCAGCTATACTTTGCACTTGTGGGTGTGTGAGTGGGCAGTGGGGATCGGAGGATCCCTATTAAGTCTTTTCGTTGAGACTCACCCCTGCGGTTTTCAGGTGAGGACTCCAGGCAGACTTAGCGAGGGGTGTGCTGCTGTGCATCGCGTGCCGTCAGTTGTTGTTCCGGGGTATGCCCCGACGTAGTTGTTATCTTTATTTCTGACCTGTATGCTTAATTATTTCTTTTCTGTTGGAGTATGTAATTATTTGCTGTATCGAGTTGCTTTGTAATAAATTTTAATTCCTACATTTTCCTTTCAATTCAATGCGATGTGAATGTTTAGCTTAGTTTATTGTTTATTTTCCAGACTTACTTAGATCTTGATTTGGTTTCAAATTAATGATTCGGTACCCATTTAGTAATCGGATCCCCGATTATAGGGTGGCGGGTCGTTACACAGCAGCACTTCGGCGTCGTTCAATTCAATATCGCTTCAATCATTAACTCTTTAATCACTAACTAATCACCAACTCTGTCACCCATTCAAGAGGAGAGTATTTATAGACTTCTTCTGCGTCCGCGGATTTATATGGAGAAATTTGGGATTTATCCATCTTAACCAACAGATAAATACAGATTAATTCATCTTTATCTGTAATTATCTAAAACGCGTCGCCCATGGAAGACGCCTTTCAGATTGATTAGGATAAAGATAAACATCCGGGAAAAACTTATCTTTATATGTAATTAGATAAAACGCATCGCCATGTATAGACGTCTTTTACACTAATTAAGATAAGGATAAACATATGGAAGAGAAGTAGAAATAACTTAGGAAACCTAAATGGCGTCGTGTCATACAGACGTCTTTTAGCTAATTAATCAATTAATTAAAATTCAAATTTAAACGTCAAAATAAGAATAAACTCTAAATCGCGTCTAGACATATCGACGTTTTTTAGACTTCTTCATATTTTAACTGAAATTTGAGTTAAAATTAATTTAATTGATTAACTTAAATCATATTTGTTTGACCCGACACTTTTTAGATAATTAACTTTAAAAGATCAATAAAAATTAACTAATGATTAAATATCAGACCATTCTGAGGCATTATTATATAATATGAAATTTACTCAAAATGATGTCAAAATTAGCGTGTCCACACTAGTCAGAAGGAATCCTCCACGGAGTGCAGCAAGGCCTTCTAGATTTGATGATTTTATTATTGATGATGATGATATTAGTGAGTTAACCCAATACGTCATGTTTTCAGATTGTGATCTTCTCAAGTTTGAAGATGCAGTCAAAGAAGAAAAATGGAGAAAAGCTATGAATGAAGAGATTGATACTATTGAAAGAAACAACAAATGGGGGTTGACTAAACTTTCAAAGAGTCAAAAGGCCATTGGCGTCAAGTGGGTGTACAAGACAAAGTATAAGTAAGATGGTTATGTAGATGGCTACAAATCAAGACTTGTAGTGAAAGACTATAAGCAAAAGCTAGGTTTTAATTACCATGAAGTGTTTGCCCATGTTGTCAGATTGGAGTCTGTGAGGTTTTTGATTGCCTTAGCAGCTCAGAAACAGTGGAAGATTCATCAAATGGATGTAAAGTCCGCTTTCTTAAATGAATTTCTAGAAGAAGAAGTATATGTAGAGCAGCCTCCCGACTTTATATACAAAGGTTAAGAAGATAGAGTCTACAAATTGAGAAAGACTCTCTATGGCTTAAAGCAAGCTCCACGAGCATGGTGCACTCGTATTGACTCTTACTTTTTGAAAAATAGTTTCATTAAGTGCCCATATGAACATGCTCTTTACATTAAGCACAGTAGTCATGGCAGTGTGTTATTTGTCTCTTTATATGTTGATGTCTTAATATTTACTAGAGATGATGATGATATGGTGGATGAGTTTAAAAAGAACATGGTTCATGAATTTGAGATGACTGACATGTGATTGATGTCTTATTATCTTGGTATTGAGGTGTCTCAAAGTGAAGGAGAAATTTTTATTTCTCAAAGAAAGTATGCAGGTGAAATTCTTGACAGGTTCAAGATGGCTGACAGTAAGCCAGTTGCTATTCCTGTAGAGACTCGTTTGAAGTTGTGTAAGAAAGGTGACGGAAAGTTAGTAGATCCCACGTTCTTCAAACAACTGGTGGGGAGTCTTCGCTACTTAACTGCTATAAGGCCTGAAATTATGTATGGTGTCGGATTGATCAGCAGATACATAGAGAAGCCAACTCAAATTCACTTGCAAGCAGCGAAAAGGATTTTGCTCTACATCAAAGGAACCATTAATTATAGTATTTTATATGCTTCTGGTGATGACTTAGGATTGGTTAGATACACCGACAATGATTGAGACGGTGACATAGATGAAAGAAAAAGTACATCAGGTAATGCATTTTTTCTTGGCAGTAGTGTATTTACTTGGTCTTCAAAGAAGCAAGATATTGTGACGCTTTCAGCAACATAAGCCGAGTACATAGCTGCATCGGCTTGTGCAACTCAGACAGTGTGGTTGAGAAGGATGCTTAGAGAACTTAATGCTACTCAAGATGTTCCCACGAAGATTTACTGTGATAACAGTTCTGCTATATCCATTGGGAAGAATCATGTCTTCCATGGAAGAAGCAAACATATCGAAGTACGCTTTCATTATATCAGGGAATTGATCAAGAACAAAGAAATTGAGTTATACTATTGTAGAAGTGAAGATCAGATTGCGAATATTTTTACAAAACCACTAAAATTAGAAACATTCATCAAATTGCGAAAACTACCTGATATGGAAGAATTCGAATTAAGGGAGAATGTTGAAAGATAATCCAAATTCAAATCCCAGAGAATTTGATTTGTAGTCTACCTTTGGAAACTTAATAGGAAGCCACCATGTTGCAGCCGTGGTTATCCGGATTGGTCTTAGAGTATGTCTTAGAGATTACGTTTGTCACGAAGATTATCTTCGTTAGATGCTAGTAGAATTTGTTCTTACTTTAAACTCAAGAGTTTGTCTTTATCTTGAGTGTTAGAAGGGTTATATATATGTAACGAAGCTTGTCATCATTGATCATTCAATAGTAATATATTTTATTTCCAAAGGCTTGATGTCTTCTACTCCTCGTTCATCATATTTTCTTCTCTACCTGCGTGGTAGCACATGCATGAGTCTATTGCTATTGCTACGTGCTGTTCGTGAATCCAACAATTGTTGTGTGGCTATTACTGTATGCTGCTGTAGCTCTTGTGATCCCCGGCGACAGGTGAACGTCTTTAGGAGCGTGGACGTGGACGAGCCTAGTGGCTGCGGCAAGGCTATGTCACTTTCACAAGTTACCGTTTCTAACTAACTCAGACTAAGTCATGGTGAGTATCAAGTTATTTGCACCCAAAATTATTTAACATAAAACATTATAAGATATTAAATTAGATTTATTCAGGGGGTGCCAAAAACCCTTAAAGTAATAGTTGTTACAATGCCTCATGGAGTAAGCAACGTCCGATCGTAAAATTAGAAGAAATGCAGACTTTAAGTTTCATTGCATGCTAGCGACGTAGTTAGGGTTGCAAATAAAAGCTAGATAATCTGACTTTTCGATTCATTTTTTATTTTAACAAAGCATATCTGCATAGAAAAATCTATCCAATAATTATCGGAATGAAAATAAAAAAATATTATTATTGTATCCTAATTTTGATATTTAATTTTGTTAAATATTAAAATTTATAAATCATAATTAAAATATATTTAAATTTTATTAAACGTAGGATGTATCGTATCTAGTAACTTTGGTTAGACACATAATGAAGAGGATGAGAATCAATGACACTTTAAACTATTTTTGATAATTTTTAAATCTATTTCCCTTTCACATATAGAAATTTGAAGCGAAACAGAATATAATTTTACTATCAAAATTGGAAATGAAATTAGTTCTTTTATTTTTGTATCCTAGCTGTTTTTATCCCTAGGGTCCGTACAACAATTGTGCCTCGTCCAGTCTAGAGCTGTTGCACCTAACTGTATCTTGGGGCATTCGCCACTGAGGGGACACCTTGGTCCCTATGTGGGTGCCTGAGTGGGGCCTACACTTGGGCGCACCGTAGGTCACGTGGGGGCATGGCGCCTCTCCAGCGGTGACTGTGAGAGTCCCGCAATTGGTCGACTGAGGGAAACCGAATACAAATCTAGATCTAGGATGATCCATGCATCAAGTTGTCGTTGACTTTTCCTTTTACAGGCAACGAAATAATTCATCTTGAAACAGTCTTCCCTTCTAAGACATTTCACGGTGCACCAAACGGCCCCTAAAGATGTCAAGCTAAGGATTAAAGATGACATTCTAAGCAGAACCTTGTCCAAAGGAATGGTGTCATCTGGCACAATTTTTTTCACTCGTGAGTTCTCTAAACTTTGATCGGAGAATATGAGAAGAATAAGAAAGAATAAAAGGAGAATAAATTTAATTTAATTTTGACGAGCGAAATGATTTATACCGGTGCAGAATAGTCTATTCGAAGAATAAGTAATTCGACCCTAGACTCAAGAATTACTTATCCTTCTTATTCTGCCAGTGGGTCCTACAGAATTATCAAAGTTAAGCACTCCTTATTCTAGTATACGTTATTCCGGATTAACTTATTCTGCAATCAAATTGAGGCTAAGTGTATCCCCTCCTAATGACAAAATCCTTGCAGTCCTTTTTCAATAGAAAGAAAAGAAAGAGAAAAGATGTGAAAAAAAAAATCTAGATGTGAACTAAGACAACTTAAGCTGCATCATTCCGGCGACCATTGTGCTATCAGCAGATTGGCTATGGCTTTTGCCCACGCAACCAGCCGTTCCTTTATCTTCTGCTGCTCTGGAGGCCAGCTGCTGTGGAATAACAGTGGACCCTCCCCGGCTACCAGTTCAGCCTCTTCACCGAGAAGCAGAAGATGTGGTGGGGGGAACGCTTCGGCATCATCGTCCAAGTCGGTCTCGCACTCGATGTAGTCTGCCCCAGCCATGGCTAGTGCTTCTATCGATGCCATGGACATCACCTAATCACCTCCGCTGTGAGCACTCGGAAGTCGGGCTTCAAGAAAATCACCTTCTCTTGCAACACTTGGAACACAACAACTTGGGCAAGAATGTTTCTGTGAAGTCTGCAGGTGGCGTGCGTGCATGCACACGCCGAAGCATTTATAGGCATCGAGATCTCTGTTAAGAACACATTCTTGTGCACTCACGGGATATACCGAGTTAATATGACTTGCATCTTAGACTTTTACGCAGGAAAGAATTTTCTTGTCGTCGTCATCCCCATCGTCATCCTCACCGTCATTGGCGTTACTTATTTCACCTCCATCTCTGTAATGAAGGGGATATATAAAGTGGTAAGTCCGGCCCGGTTAAGCACACAGAACAGGATGACTCGCGTATGTGGATGTGAAGCGTGGCCAAGAGAACCCAATGCCCAAGTACATGGGCATTTAGCAAAGCTATGTTACGTGGTTACGTATGAACATTGCAGGGTTAACTTGAGTGTTTGGGGTGGACTGCGTGAATGCGTGCACCTTGACGAACGTGTCTATTATGTTTCCACGCATGGGGTGATAGTGAAAGGGAAGAGATCCTCTTCAGTACTGAGAGTGGGAGGGAGAGCCAAACATTAAAAAAAAAAAAAAAACTCTCATATTATCTCGAAAGTTGGCAAATACTCCTCTCAGTACAATTTCAGTCCAAAAGTGTACATAGAAGATCTCCTCTCATAGTGAAACTCCATCAACATGAGAAAGATACACACGGCGAGATGAATTAAAACAAAGATATCTCCCATCCGTTCGGCTCGTTTATTAAGTTAAATAAATAATTTTGAATAAAAATTTGAACTCGATTCATTAATTAGCAAGTCAAGGATGAACATACTTGAGTTAGATTCGATTATGTTTTTGAATAAGCTCGTTATAGTACTCATTAAGAACTCATTTATGCTCATTAAAATTTCATTTTAATAGTACTGATGTAATTATTCTATTTCCCAACCAAGTGGACCCTGTTAGTAATCCCATAATCTGAAATTTCTTTTACAAGGAAACAAATGTATGAAATCAATTTTAGGAAAATGTTTATGAGAAAGTAAATAACTAAAAATTCAAAAAATATTTTCAAAAATATTAAATGATAGATCATATTTTCATATTTATTGTAAAACTATTCAGTTAGAAAACTTTTTCCATTAGATTATCTTTTACGTACAACCAAATGCACTCTTATTATAGTTTTTTCTTTATATATGAAACTTCTTTGTTGTGGGTCCAAACTCCACAGCTATTCAAATAGGGCAACTAGTTAAAAAAAGAGATGCATATGATATTTTTAGATACCTTTACCCGACATATGGAGTGGGTATGTATGATCCCGGGTGAATAACTTTTGAGACCATACTAAGATCCATTCACTACAAAGAAAATAGGTTTTGTCAGCGAGTATATGTCGACGGCTAGGCGTGTTTATCGACAAATAATATATTAGTCGACGGCTAAAAAGAACCGTTGACAATAGACTCATATGTCGACGGCTCAGCCAACCGTTTACACATACATAATATATGTCAACGGTCAGTCTTTAGCCGTTGACAAATGTAACATATATGTTAACGGCTCCAAAAAAATCTGTCGACATAAGTAACAAAAAGAAAAAATAAATTTAAATAAAATGATATGTCCACGGCTATTAGTTTAGCCGCTGACGTATCTGTTCTATGTCAACGGCTAAGTTTCTAGCCGTGGACAAAAACCGCAACCCTAAATTGTACACTTCCTTCACAATGCCCCCAAACCCACGCCCTTCCCCCTTCCCCTCTCAAAATCACAGTGCCCTCAAACCACAACCGCCGCCCTGTTGGCGGCCTCTCCCTCGCCTTCGACCGTGGTGAGCCGCCGCGGGTAGTCCACCAGTGCCGCAACTCCGACGGCTCTGCCTCCTGGGGCGGCGGCCGCCGCCACTGCAATGTGGCAGCATCGGCACCGATCACGGTGCCGGCCTAGCCCAGCGCCCACGGTAGCGATCCGGCGGGCTCGTCGCTGGCCCCCGAAGAAGAGTTCGACGGTGGGGAGTGGGTGCCGCCGCACGAGTACTTGGCGCGGGAGTGCGCCGACGGCTGGAGGGCGGCAGGGTCCCTGTTCGAGGGCATGGGGCGCACGCTCAAGGGCCACGACCTGCGGCGGCTGCGCGACGTCGTGTGGAGCCAAACGGGCTTCTATGGCTGACGAGGAGAACACCCACCCACCAAAGATGGGAGCTTCCTCCATTTCCTCGTCTGATCTGTGTAAACTATTTCTACATCTGTATTTGTTACTTGTTCCTGTTGTTGCTGTCATTTGCCCATGTTACTTGTTCCTCCATTTCCTGTTGTTCCTATTTGTTACTTGTTCCTGTTTTTACCCATTCGAGTAGAATCATCAGTAATTCTTCAGGTTGGATGATCTCAGGAGCCTCTGCTTTTCACCTTGTTCCTTCTCAAGTCCTGTCCATTTCTGTTTGTCCCACTCTTGGTGATGTCCCCAAGTTGGTTCTTTTAATTACTTTTGATGTGCATGACTTCACTGGAATCATAGCTTCAAGTCTTCCCTCCCAAACCCGTACTATATGAGTGCATCTTTTGTTTTTTCTTCACTCATGTATGCAGGTGCAGAAACATTCTTTAAGAAAGATGTCTGGATCTCCTCTTGTTTCCGTATGTAAACTGTAAAGAATCATGTGATCATGTGTTGGGAATGTAAAAGTGTGTCACCCACCAGGTGCCCTCCCACCATTGTTGGAGGGAGGGATGGCTGATGCCTCATGGGATAGAGGGAGTCCCAGCTGCTGGTGTTTCAGTGGAGGGGGAGAAGGGGGTGGGGCAAATTATTGAAAGGGTTGAGGAAGGAGCCATGGAGCTGCTTGGATCTCCCTCCAAGTGTTCATGTCCTCCAGTCTAGAGACAAAAAGGACGTTCCTATCATGTAGAACACCCTCTGACATTGTGCTGGGCGATTGTGGCATTTCTTGGTTTGATGAGCGCAAGAGGAGGAGCCATAGTCTTTGTTGGATGCACAGGCCAAGAGGCGCAGATGATGTTGTCTCTACTGTTAGTCATTCTTTTTTGAAAAGTGACCACTAGTCTTCGACTAGTTTAAATATTAAGTCTTTGACAACTTTGATAACTTTTTAGTATGAAAGAACAATTCAGTTAGAGAACAGTTGCAGCCTGTGAAGGAGCAGAGGGGAGGAAGAATGAGGAGAATAAGGGACAAATGCCCGTATGGAAGGGGGAATAAAGACAACCCATCCAAAATGTGCAGACAAGATGATGGGGGGAGGAAGGGGAAATTAAAGACAAACTATCCAAAATCTATAGGCAAAATGATGGGGGAGGCAAAGGGATGAGGTCCATGAGGAGGATGTAGTAAGGTGACATACGTAGAGGTAGAAGGATACAAACAAATGGTCCAAAATCTGCAGGGTAGATGATGGTAAAGGAGAATGAAGATGAGAGCATAAAAATGTATGACACCTAGATGAAAGCAATATACAAGAACATGCTATTGAGCAAGATCACAATAGATGAGAAAATAACTAAGATATTTTAGATGATTTAATTATGTTAAAACAAACCAAATGTGATTGTAAAGAACCGTAAAAAAATGGATATGTAAAAAGACTTTTGGGAGGCTGTGATCTGACAAATAGCTGGCCATTTTATCATCAGAAATATCTAAATTAAGTCATCCAAGTTCCAAATGTACCTTCAATTATAAGGATAAGACAAACTAACAATAATGCTTAGCGTTAAAGTACGGCTAGCAACTGGATTTACTTCATCATCATACATATTATTTTGAATCAGAAATCACAATCGACCTGACTCCTCATACTAAGAGTTGTCTCCAGCTTAGTGAGACCTGTCATAGTGAGCCAACATCAGCTAAGCACTTCTTATTTTTTTAAGCTGGAGTGAATGAACCCCATTGACAACACAGATGGTGATCCATCTTAATCTGATCTCCCCATAGCCAGCCAAGCAAGAATTCCAATGACATAATTGCCATAGCGCCATGTTAAGAAAATCCATGTGATTGGAAGCATTGCAAGCATCCAAGGGTCTTCAGTTGCTTCTTTTGAGAAAGAAGATGTTTGCAAAATGCTGCAGCATCGCCTTAGTGCTTGTTAGACAAAGATTGAAAGTTGCTGCAATGAGGCCTATTCCTCGCACTCAACAACATAAGATTTTTGCCTTTCTCAGTGATGTCCGAGAGTGACATGTATGATGGAAGTCGGGCAAAACCCAATTTACAGAGAATCACTGCCTCAAAGCATAATCTTGTGTCCCCTCCTATAGCAACCCACAGGAAGTCCTTATCAAATTCCTTCCATGCTCAGCAGATAATCTCTTTGAATCCATTACCTTTGAAGAAACATGGATGTGATCGTTGTCCCATCCAAGTTTGCTGAGGTAAGAAGTTCTCTCAGATCACAATTGAGATTGTACTCTTTAGGACGTTCTTCTAATTATGTTTCTGATTTTCTTTTTCCTATTTATGAATTTTCTTGCAGGAGGAATTTTTGATGGATGTAATGCAATTTTTAATCCTCAGAGGCCATAATCGGCTTGTTCCCCAAGGTGGGTTTTCAGAATTTCCTGATGCCATACTTAATTCAAAGGGACTAGACCTATACAATTTGTACAAAGAGGTGAGCTCCTTCCACATGCCGTTCACATGGCATTATCTCAGCCTTTCTGTATGGCATTTGCTTGTGACTTTACTATCACTTCTTCATAGTGCAAATTATTATTCATCCTGGGTCCCATTTCTCCATTACCTTTAAGATCAAAATCATAATGTAAAGTCTCTTTCTCAGGTGGTTTCAAGAGGAGGCTTTCACGTTGGGAATGGCATAAACTGGAAGGGCCAGGTTTTCTCTAAGATGCAGAACCATACAGTGATCAATAGGATGACTGTATGTATACACCTCTCATATTTGTTATACTGCTGCATGTAATCTGTCATGCATACTTCTCTTCAGATGTCTTCTAGTCCAAAATGCCATTGAAGGAGTAACGTAATGTGTAGTGTTAGTTATTAAATTGTTATCGCCCTTGAGGTAAAAGAGAAACTGTTCATGTTTGTAGTCTTTTTCTGTTAGTTAAAATGAAAGGGGGTGGTAAGCATAGTTATCACAAGCCATTCAGTGATGAAAATCTAGTCATTTATTGTAAGGAAATTTCCTGCATTTTAGTGAGCTTCTGTGAATCAATTATGCATGATTCCAGTGACAACATAGGCATCCAGCTTTTGTTGGAATGGATAATGGGTGAGATCCAGATTGTTGGCCACTAACCTCAGCAATGTCAAATTGATATTTTTGTTTTCCCTTCAACTACTTGGCATTGATCCATCAATTCTTACAATGAAGTAGACTTAAATGGGTAATTTTACATAATGTGTTGATGTCCAATTTAGTATTACCGACAACTTAATAATGTTTTCCGACATGCATTTGAGTATTGCAGAAACCTTGACATATTTTCCGACATGCATTTCCTCCTCCGGTTCAATCTCAATACTTGGTACAGGTATTTTAACATATTTCCCATTTCTTCATTGCAGAAAGGATATTTCAGGGAAGAGTACTATGCGATCTTTCTATCATGATGTGGTCCACCTTCATGTATGACCTGTTGCGTTGTATTCCAAATTCTAATAGCCTTGTTTCTGTTTGTTTATACAAGATTTGTTATCTATTTTGAATTGTTCTACAACTCAGCCTCTTACTACATAGGTATTTATTTTCAAAGTAGTCACTATATTTTTCTTTATTATAAGAAATTGTTATGATATTAAGATAGTCAAAATAGTTTGACATTGGGATGGACTTTCTAGGTGAATACCGATGTCTGGTTATATTGGCAAACACATTAACATGTCACAAATGTCTTCAGAAAAAAGCTTTTGCAGATTTTTGTTTATCGTTATTTCTTATTTAGCATATATTATTCAAATAGCTATTTCTTTTTCTGAGAATGAACCTTGTTATGAATGTGTTTCCCCATGTCTCGTTCTACAGATTTTTGTAGATTCTTGTGGGTTTGGTGCTAATTATGGGAAGCATTTAATAAAATGACTGCATAAAGTTGGTATAGGAAGTCCTGTGATTTGGGATTGGTGGGGGTTCTGTGAAATCCCTCTCCAACTTGGGCTTGGGTTGGTTGAACATTGTTTTTTAGCTGTATTATTTTTCTTTTCAGCTTTTGATATTTGTAATTTTTTTTTTCCAAGGGTGGCGGTGGGTGGGTCTCCTAGACTGGAATGTTGGTTTTTTCATTTTTCTTTCTTTAAGTGGATGTTACTTGGAAGTTTGGCTAGGCTGATCAAATGTTTGTTGAAATGGGTTGCAAAAAGTTAGCTAATAATTCTATATGTTTCATCTTTCCTCTCTTATGTCTTATCACGCATAAATTATGCATATGAACATAAACTGGACACAAAAATGTATTACAAAATTATGTAGATATCAATAATTATAGCTGAATGCTTAAAATTTTTGAATTTTGTGCATTTATCATTGCAAACAGAACATTTGGACAGAGATAGGGGAGTCAGATGCAGACAAGGATTGCATGCTGTTTGAACTGGAGAAGGAGTGCATGCAAGTTTACCGGAAGAAGGTTGACGAGGCCAGTAATATGAAGGCATGCCTTCACCAGTCTGTAGCAGCCAAAGAAGCAAAGCTTGCAGCCTTGAGAGCTTCCCTTGGGGAACATGGACATCATGCACAGGTAACTCTATCATAATCCATCTCCCTTTATCTTTCTCATAAGTGTATATTGATGCCCGGGTGAGGCAAGGTTGAATGTGATTAGGTTCTTAGCATATTCCTTGTATGGAAATCATATAATCTAACATGCAATACTGTTGTTGGCTGGATCTTTGATCAGATGCTATTAGAGCATGTCAAGGCATTGCAATGACTACTAGCACCTGACAAAGGATCCCTGCTGTAATCTTCTGTTTAACAGTTTTTTTTTTTAATGCAAAAAGGAATTGGAAAAACCCTCCCACCGGTTTGGACATGTAAGCAAAAAAAGAAAAAGAAGGGTGGAGGAAGAAATAGAAGCAAACCCCCCCCCCCCAAATGAAACTGACATTCAAAACTTCACCTTCGGTTGAGGATCTATGACCTATCAATTCCTAAAAGTGACCCCTTTTGTAAAGTTTCCTATTAAACATGAGATTTCTTGACAGATTGCCTAGAACAAATCTTGTCCAACAAGGCAAATATTCAATGAAATGTTATATGTATCTTTTAGATTCATAGAGCTACTTGTATGGTCAACAGGCAAGCACTAAGCTGCCATTCATGAAGCGGAGGACATTGTGCCTTCATACTATATATATATATATATATACATATATATAGTTTCATATTTACACAAAAGAAAGGGCACATTTCCCATGTTCTTGTTGTTTCATGTTGTCATCTGACTGCAAGATGGCATTTTCATGCATTCTGTCCTCTCCCATTTCTATACAACATTCTTTTCCTCCCTAGTTCTGTACAGTTTTCTGCAGAACAGTCCTTATATTGAAATTTTGCCGCACTCTGGTGAGCTAGGCACAGTGACCTGTGATGCATGCACAAAAGAGACATGGTATTCAAAGTTTTGCTGCATGCTGTTTGTGTATTTTGAACTTCAATGGGGATATAAATACTTGGTATGGTAAAATTCTTGATGGGGATCCTTGGTGCAACAATGAAGTTGCTTCATTGTGATCTGGAAGCCATGGGTTGGGTTCAAAACTGAGAACATCCTGTTTGCAAAATACAATGACAACGCTGCAAACCATTAATCCTCCTCAGACCCCGCAGTGGGTGTTGCCTTTTGGCACCAGACTGTCCTTTATGGTAAAATCCTTGTCTGCATGAATCTTAAAACTAAATCTTAATCTATTATTTAAGTGTGGTTCTTTCAATATTATCTGGATGAAAATTGCATATCTTGTTTTGGTTGAGCTTGGAATCAATGCTGATGTTTGCCTGAAGTAGCAGCATTCCTAGGTTGTGCAAAGGGAAAATAATTTTTTTTTTTGTCTTTTATCTTGACTTGTCTTAAATGTAATTCAGGAGGAGAGAGGCATACTGTACAGTATATACAGTTTGTGAAATCAGGTGACATGCATAAATTTTTGTAAAATAGCTGCCAAAGGCGGTGATCTTGCACTTTGTGTTTTGTGGTTGAACCATTTGCAAGAGTAGGCATATTCATTGTTAGCAATTGGTTTCAATGTGATAGCTTGTTGTTTTATTTTGATGTTCTCCTTAAAAGCTTTCTTTTGTTGTTCCAACTCATCAAGTCATTTATACTCAAAGAGTTCACTTGTTGAATGGGTCTTGGAAAATAAAAATCATTGTCTGTTTTCATTAAATTAAGAGATAAATCGTGATTGAAGTGTTCCAGTGAGGTGTATTTGATGTTTTGGGGAATGTTTATGTACTCTTTTCTTCATTAAATTGAAGTGAAAAGTGTGGTGCTTGAAGGAGGATTCCAGTTTGGTGTATTTGGTAGTTTACACTAAAGTGGGCTTTGGCTAATTTGCCTTTTTAACATATAAATTATGGTGAATTTTGCTGTAGATGGCATATGCGAGACAGCCCATAGTGAGGTGGAAAAACTTGTGTTTGACATTGAATAGGAGAAAAGACCAAGAGCAATCACTAGGTGAATTTGAAGAACTTTCATCCAATTCCCACCTATTGTATGCTTTCTGAAAAATGAAATGATGGCAACACAGCACAATTTTTTTTTTTTTTTCTTTTTGAGGGTCCCTGCTGCAATGGCAGGGACGTTTCATATTCCTTCTAAAGAAACCCAACTGGGGCAGAAGTTTTTTAACCTAATGATCTTCCTGCTCATTTAATTTAGATATATTCAAATGTAACGCTTGAATATGGAAAGGAATCTTTGATTGAAGAAATCCTGCAGAATGCTTAAAAGAAGAAATCCTGCAGAATGCTTGAATATTGGCTCTTAGTTTATTATTTTCTTTATGTTACAACTAGCCATTTTATGAAGAAAGCAGTGCTGCAGTTAGCCCTTGCCCCCATCATTCTTTTTTTTCATTTTCATTTTCTCCTCTTTCTTCTCCTCCTCCCCCTACCTCTTCCTAGGAAGGATAATGGTATAATCCTGTGGAAACTAGCCATTTATATCAGGACTGGCTGGTTTCTGATATGTACCATGCTGGTCCCAAGCTTTGTCAGGAAACTGAAATTATGGCATGTTCAGGATACATTTAGGGGTATTTTCTTATAATTGGTATTCTGTTCTACCAATTATAAAAACAGAATTTCAGTTTCCTCACTGTCTGTGGGAGATAAATAAAGTAACTGGAAATGTGAAGTTGGAGAAATAATTTAGTTCAGTATGCTATTTTTGTAATTTGAATGCAGGTATCTAGGTAATACATGTGGCATTTTTGTAGGACGGGAATTTCATGAATTCAGCGGCTAGCTAATAAATAATTTAATATTTTAATATATATATATTTTTTCTTAGTAACTATTTGTCAGCGGTTTGGAAAGCCGTTGATATAAATAACATTTGTCAGCGGCTTCTGTCGCAGACAAACTTTTGTCAGCGGCTTTATAGCCGTCGACAAATAGTATTTGTCAGCGGCTCATGTTGCTGACAAACCCATTTGTCAGCGGGTTTAGAGCCGCTGACAAATACTCTTTGTCAGCGGCTAACTTTAGCCGTCGACATATGTATCATTTGTCAGCGGTTAACCTCCGTGGATATAAGTTGTATATGTCAGCGGCTTTAAGTAGCCGCTGACATATGTATTATATGTCAGCGGCTACTGTGTGTAGACATATAATATATATGTCAGCGGCTTTAGGTAGCCGCTGACATATAACACATATGTCAGCGGCTACTGTGCGTAGACATATATATTATATGTCAGCGGCTTTGTATAGCCGTTGACAAATATATGCCAACGGGACTTTTGTCCACGGCTTTGTCAGCGGCTAAGAAGCCGCTGACAAATCCTGTTTTCCTTGTAGTGATTCTACCTAGGCAAACGCCATGCGGACTTCCTTGACAAGCTCACATTACAAAAAGAAGAAGGAAATTATTTAGAAAAAATAAAAAGAAGAAAAAATATGAAGCTTCATGTCAGAGTGAGCGTTGTAGTTTCTTTCTCAACGAACAAGTGCACGAAGAGACGTCAGATCATTCACTCCTTGTCCAGTGTGGTAGATTGTAGTAGGACGCGCAACATGATGTGCAGCCTATGGACTGAGATCGTCTACTTCATCTTTTTTACATCATTTGTATTTCACTCATTCTGATTGATCTAAAATATTTAAAAAATAAAAATTTTCTTTTTTAGATTTCACTTTCCTCCCACCACAATAATTGAATCAATAAGATGAAGTGGAACATCAGAAAAGGTGGAGCAGACTATCTCAATCCGCAGCCTATAGCTATAGTCCAATCTAAGGCAAACATAAAGACTAATGCTTGCCAAAAAGGCACAATCGATCTGGTGCCAAGGCGCCCAAACCCATGAGTAATGCTTGCTACTAGCTAAGGATGTCAATAGTAACTGATATCCGATTGACGAAATTGTTTGTTAGTTTAACGGATTATTTGAGGATATCTTTTTATCCCCAATTAATTAATGGATACATAAATAGATAAGAATTTCAAATTCATTTTTTGATGGATACACAAACAGATAGTCGTGTTTCCAAAACTGCTATCCTGTACAAGATAACTTTTAATCAAAAGTTATGCCAAGCTCACTCTAAAACATCAAAGTCTATAGCAACCTAACTATTTTCATGCTAACCTGCTCAAGCAAAGGAATACAATCTCACATGCAAAGTCTTAAGGTTCTAAGCGCCCCGTAAAATGCCTTTGAACATGATAAAGGTAAACATGGAGAAACTAGTTACAACATCACCATAAAGAAAATTTGAAAAAAAGTACACATCTCCAGTGCGCAGGCGATGGAGATGAGGCCTCATGCAAGACCACCTGGTTGCAACTCTTGTTGTTGACCGGTTCTTGCCACGCCATGCGTACGTGCAGTAACTAACGTTACACACGTCCCATACTTGTTCTCATGATGTCAAATCCCAACACTCACGTTAACCATGCATGCAACGTTCTGTGGTCAACTCGCACGGCTGACCAAGCAACAAGCTACTGGTCTACGCATATAACCACGGACGCGGCCGGCGTCTGTAGACGTGTGTCCTTAGGACAGCAGGGACCTGGTTTACCATTTTCTTATGAAGAAAGATCTTCTAAGTATAAAATTGGACCGAACTCAATCTGTGCAGAGGGAGAAAGATTTCCGAAAATTCCTTCATGTCTAATTTTTCGTTCCCAATAAATGGTGAATTTGAAAAACTCTCTCATCTCTCTGTACTTAATCATAATCAAATCTGCACTGACAGGATCGGAACTCTTTTATTCTTCCTCATGTATACCTGAAGAAGGAACAAATGGAAATGAAAGGAGAGAAAGATGAGAGAAACGATAAGCCGAATGATGCCAAGGATGTCGAAAACGAATTCTTTTCTGCGTCAAAGTCCAAGGAGAGATCGTCGGATAACTTCAACACTCATGAAGTCCGTGTACTCCGTGAGGGTGTCCAAGACTGAGTTCGTACGTAATGGCCGGCGTCCCATGCCCATATATATGCTTCGGAGCGTGGAATAAACGTACACAGAGCTGACTATTCACCAGAAACTTTCTTGTTTGGCGCTGTTGGGTTCTTGAGTGCTGTAATAGGACTACAGGAGGTGATATGTCGTCCGCGTCTATAGAAGCTCTGGCTATGGCGGGAGCAGACTACATCGAGTGCGGGATCGACTCGGACACCTTGAATGATGATGCCGATGCCCCACCGCCGCCGCATCTTCTTGTCCATGAAGAGACTGAAATGGTAGAATGGGAGGGTCTATTGCTGTTTGACGGCAGCTGGCCCTGCGGGGAAGAGAAGGTGAAGGAACGGCTAGTTTCATGGGCAAAAGGCGTAGCCAATCTGATAAGAGCACAAGTGTTGCAGCGATGATCCTGTGGAGATTTCTTCTTCTTCTTTCGAATTTGCTCCAGACTTTTTCTGGAGAATGATTTCTTTGGTGTAACACATTCTTTTGTTCATCTACATGTATACCATGGAGACTGCTTTAAGTTTCTAATTTGTATGACACTATTCTAACTGATGAGCAGGTTCATAGATTCTAAAAGGGTCACTGTTAAACATATCCTTGTAATCCCTCAAATTTGAGTTTATACACCTGCATATTACTTTTTAAGCTTCTACATTCTGTAATGCACTTGCACGGCACCCTCTGTTTGAGGTTAATATGCCCTTAGAATTTACACGTGCAGGGTGATACATGCAATTCTCAAAGATTGTAGGAGTGTGTATACAAAAGAGTTAAACTTGCTGCACCCACCTGCTGCCCACATTACACTGTCTGCCACTGTTTTTTGAAAAATAATATCTTTTTTGGAAATTTTTTGGCTCATCCCTGTTATGCCCCATGTGTCTGTACCGGCTGATCCGGATGACCTAAAAAAAGAAGAAGAAACCAGATATTGAGTCCTAATGAACAGTAAAAAAATACTTGTTTTATTATTCATTGGGTCGCCCCTTCGAGGATTGCTCAATATGGATATGCAAGTCGGATTGAGGCCAACCTAAAAAAAATTCAAAACTTTGCTATGTGTAAATCTCACGGGCATACACTCAAGTTCATTTCAAATGTAGCTACAAATCTCGTACACGATAGGGGTATCTTTTTAAAAATCTTGCTGTAGAATCATTTAATTTTCTATCAATCTAATCGCCTGTCCTGCTGGAGGAATTCTAGGCTTTTATTGTGTATGTTCATTCGAGTTTTTTTTTTTTTCTAACCTAGAAGAAATAAAAAAGGCATAGTTGCTCATCTTGTTGTGCATGTCCAAAGTCGTTGAAAACATGGAAGGCAATCGCCATATAGTTCACACACTACTCTACCCAGTGGGATCTATACACAATTTAAAAAAATCAATTAATAACATGAGTCACGGACACAGATGCACTTGAATCACAAATTGCTTTTCATGCACCATGATACTATTGAATTTCCATAACTTGATATAAAGAAACTTAGTCTTTTGTAATGGTAAAAAAAAAAAGAAACTTGGTGTTTTATCTGGTTCATTGTACTAAGTATGATATTTTTGAGATTTACCATACAAGAGTGTTTGGTATGACGTTATTCTTTCTTATTTCTACCGTTACTGTTTGAGCCTTTTTTCCTTCCCGTGCGTTTCCTTACCCATGGAGATATGCCCTTGATCTTTAAAAACCGGAATGTCTCATCCGAGATCTGTAAACCCTCTGTTCCGTTTGGCAATGAACTAAATGTGGTGAAGAATATCGGTCAAAGGTGGATTATTATGTCATTCGTCAATCTTTTGTTTGGTAAAAGATGATAAGAATAAATATTATTTTTAATAAGAGGATGGGATTTCTGGCCCTTTTCTTATATTTATGAAAATCTCGAACAAAAATCACTAGATTATTCTACCCTCAAATGCAATATTTAATCTCCCGAATATTTTAGTTGACCAACAATATTTTAACAAGGATGATGGAATAATCTACTATTCCACCTACTTATTCTGTTGCCAAACAAAGGTCAAAGATCAACAAATGATAAGGATAAAGAAACTACTTTTATTCAAATAATTTTGAATAAGGATAAGGATATACCTATTTTCGATCATCGGTTCAATTTTTTTTTCACTCATATTATTTAATAGTCATATTTTCTTTGCATCTATCATTTCTCACGATTTTTAAATGAAATCCAATCACATAGAATACATGTCTTGTCGGCCCAACCATTCTTTGAGCCTTCCTTTATTATTCTTTAATTTACAAGGTTCACTTTAACATGTGTCACGCATTTTACAAGTACATTTTAAGGACTGCTTAGGAAGAACTTAAATACTTTGAAGACTAATTATATTCATGCATAGTATTAAAGACACCTGAAGATAAAGACAAGGATATACATATTGGTTAGAATATAAAGGGAATATTAGAGCTACTAATCAGCCCTATATATATATCTTTTAACATTCCTAGCTACATTTATGCTAACTCGGTATATGACTTCTAATTAGAACTTCTGCCCAGCTCACCCTTAGACATCAAAATGTACAGCAAACCTATTCCATGCTAAGTTGCCCAAGCAAGGAATAGAGTGTCGTATGGAAAGTCGAAGGTTCGAAGCGGGTAGTGAAAATCCTTGAACATGATGAAAAAGGTAAACATGGAGAGACTATTTAAAACATCACTAAAAAAATAAAAATAAAAACAGAAAAAACAAAACATCTCTAGGGGGATCGAGTGGGCAAGCATAATGGAGGTGAGGACTCACGCAAAACCACCTGGTTGCAACGAATAGAGCTCTTCTATATCTAGATTTAAACTAGACTCAGTAAGTATAGAAAGGAAAAGTTTCAAAAACCTTCTCATGTGGTACTTTTCTTATTCTCGAGAGAGATTTTTTTGAAAAACTCTCTTTTTTTCTCTTTATATTGACTGACTTCAGTCTAAATCTGTACTGAGAGGAACGCACTCAGTTGCAACTCTTGTTCTTCTGGTTCTTGCCACCCCGTGTGCACGTGCATACGTCCCGCACTTCTTCTCATGAAGTCAACGCCAACACTCACGTTAACCATGTGATGAGGCAGAATCCGATTCGGCCCATTAGATCAAGCCCAAACCCCATTCAGCCCAGCAGCAGCAGTGCAAGGCCCTCAGGGAGCCTCCGGCCCATCAGCGGCCCAGCAGCCTTCGGCCCATGAGCGGCACCGTAGCTTCCGGCCCAACAGGCTTCAGCCCGCCAGCGGCCCAGCAGCCTACGGCCCGGGAACAGCACGACAGCCCAAGGGCCCAGCAGGCTTCGGCCCATCAACGGCTCAACCCCCTTCAGCCCGATAGCCGAGTCCGGCCCACTCCGGTGGCGGACCAGACACTATGGCGGTTTACCAGTAAGCCCGTATTTAGTCCTGTATCGGATATCACCGTTAACCATCCGCTATCCTTTGCTATAAATACACCGCTATTTATTGCCAAAGGGATGCCTTCTAGGCGGTCGGAAGCCTCCGAGACCCTCAAGGACTATAAGTCCAAAAGCATTACAGCTACTCTCTTTTGCCTTCTGAATCGAATCATTTTCAAGAGCTAACTTGACCGTCGGAGGGGGTTCCCCAGGGCCGAACCCGGGGACTCCTGCTGACTGGTTTTCTTCTTCTCTCCCTCCTGCAGGAGCTCGGTTCGAATCTTCGCCGACCTTCCCGAGTCGGTATCGGCCGCCGACCTCGGACTCCTCTCCCTGGTCTCGACGCCGTACGCCGGCTGCCCCAAGTCAGGAGGCCCGGTCTCGCGCTGCCCCTTCGTCCGCCGAAGGAGCTTTGGGCTCACTATCCAAGAGCAAGCAAAGCCCGAGGCACCTTCGGCCTCGGACTTTCGGCTTCGGCTTCATCGCCTGTCGACAGATCGGCCGAGAGAAGCTTCATCCGTGCCGCACCTTCGTCCGCCGAAGGAGTTTCGGCTCACTATCCAAGAGCAAATCCAGCGACCGACCAAGCCTCCCGGAAGTCGGTCCAAGTCAATCAAAGAAGCCTCGTCTTCGCCTCGCCTTCTGGATTCCCGTCGGGCCTCTAAAAGCACCGATCCGACCCAGCTCCGGATCTTCTTCTTCGGATTCCAACTTCGGAATCCGGTCGTGATAGATCCAGTATACATCACCACGCATGCATGCAACATTCTGTGGTCAATTCTAACGGCTGACCAGGTAACAAGCCACTGGTCTTCGCACATAACCATGCACGGAACGCGGCGTTTGTTGACGTGCGTCCTTAGGACCATTCTGTAGTCTTGCTTAGTTACCACGCCTCACATCTACACATGAGGTCCTCCTGTGCTTTGTGCATAAATACCTGAAGAAGAACAAATGCAAATTAATAAGAGGAGCTAGAGAAAGATGACAGAAACGATAACACGAATGATGCCATGGATGACGACCACGTACGACTTCATTTTTGAATCAAAGTCCACGGAGAGATCGTCGGATATATAACTTCAACACCCATGAAGCCCGTGTACTCCGTGAGGGTGTCCAAGACTGAGTTCGTACGTAATGGCGTCCCATGCCTATATATATATATGCTTCGGAGAGTGGAATAAACGCACACAGAGCTGAATATTTAACCAGAAACCTTCTTGTTTGCCGTTGTTGGGTTCCGGTCGAGTGCTGCAACAGGAGCACAGGAGGTGATGTCGTCGGCGTCTATGGAAGCTCTGGCCATGGCGGTAGCGGACTACCTCGACTGCGGGATCAACACGGACACCTTGAACGATGATGCCAATGCCCCACCCCCGCCCCATCTTCTTGTCCATCAAGAGCCTGAACTGGTGGATGGCGAGGGCAACCTAATATTGCCGTTTGTCGACGGTAGATGGCCGTGCGAGGAAGAGAAGACGAAGGAACGGCTGGTTACGTGGGCAAAAGCCGTAGCCAATCTGATAAGAACACTGGAGTTGCAGCGATGATCCTGTGGAGATTTCTTCTTCTTCTTCTTCTTTCTTATTAACTTGTTCCAGACTTTTCTTGGAATTAATGGTTCCTTGATCTGGTGTAACGCATTCTTTTGTTCATCTACCATCGCAACTGCTTTTTAATTAATTAAGTTTCTAATTCTTGTGATGTTACCCTATTCGAACTTGATTATGAACAGGTTTAATACTGATTTTAAAAGGGTCTATGTAACTATATCTTTGTAATCCGTCAAATTTGCATTTATAGAACTGAATATTATTTTTAAGCGTCTAATTTTGTAAAGAAGTTGCACGACGTACACCGTTTGTTTAAGGTTGATCATATGCCCTTAGAATTTACATGTGCGGGGGGATATGTGCAATTCTTAAGATTGTAAGAGTATATATTCAAAAGAGTAAAATTTACTGCACCCACTGTTTCCCAAAAGAAAGAAAGAAAAAAAAAAACCTTTTTTGGAAAAGTTGGGCAGCCTCCCATTGTAGTCTATGTGTTTGTATTGGCCAATACCCAATGGGGCGACCGAAAGAATTTGAAAAATCAAAAAAGGGTGGCCACTTTGATAAGAGCACGAGTCGCCAAGATGATCATATGCTAACTCTAACTTGTCCCCAGGGTTCTTCTGAAGAATGATACTTTTGATGTCTTCGACCAAAAAATGTTTATATTCTTTTGGTGCAAGTATAACTCACTCTTTTGGTCATCTACTATGGCGAAGTATCTTTATATTTTCTAATTTATGCGAAACTACATATTTTAAATGATTTTTTACAAGTACCTTTTTATCTAACTTGCACTAGTAAGTCTGAAACCAACATATTGCTTTTAGATATAAGTATACGGATGTACATTAGGGAAACCAAATGGACGCGCCCACACTAATTTCTATATGTATCTATTTATCCATTTACATATGGGTCCATATATCTATCTATCTATGTATCAATATCTATCTATTGTATATTATATCTAACTATCTATATATATATATATATCTATATATATAGATACTTATGTATATGTCCATCTATCTTGTATATATATATATATATATATATATATATATATATAAAGCTAAAGTTTGGACTCTTAACCTTAGAGATGAAGGTGGCATGTATGTCCTTTGGACATGGGCATGCTAACATTTCTTTATAAATATGTATAATGATACATAAAAGAAGAGATCGATCTCTTTAATAAGATCCAATATATTTCATCGATCCACATTGTTCGGTTTGATATGAACGGGGTACACCTTTGGAAGTATAGTCTCTTTTATTAATAGGATGGACCTTGTTCCCAATTACATGTGGTGTGTTAGAGTACCTCGGAAGTATATAATAGAAATACCCATTTATAATGGACGTGCTTGATTAGAGGATTACTTTAAGTTATCTGGTTTCATGCCAAAGTAACCCAAAATAGCTTGAATTGACATATTATTAATTAAAATGCAGAGAGTTAAATCAGAGTGAATTTAAATTAACTTCCAATTTTGTTTTTTTTAGAGGCTTTCTTTGGAATATAATTAACTAGGGTTGTCTTCATTCTAAGCTTTTTTCAAATAACCCCCTAAAAGATTGCTTATTTGTAGATAATTCCCTGCATAATTTATATTTGCATAATAACTCTTTATATATGCTGATATTTATGTATAATCTCCTTAACTATGTGATTTATTTTGAATGTTATATTAGTTAAATTATTTTGATTCTACACAAAAATAAAATAATTTTATTGCAAAATATATATGTAACAAATTTACGATGGATGTTAATGTGGTTTTTATTGTGAGATATTTATATTTTAACTGATGATATTGTTAATATTTTTATTTAATAACTTTTATATATTCTATCTAAAGTAATAATATTTTAATTCAAGTGAAGTTTAAAGTAAACAAATATAGTTAAGGAGTTGTACGCAAATAACATTATAGTTAAGGAGGTTATACATTTACAAATATGAATCATACAAGAAGTCATATGCAAATATGAAATCTTTTGAAAATTATTTGCAAAAACCTCAATTTTATAATTGTCTTAAAAGTATTTTATTTTATTAGGCAAGATCAAGTTCATCCTAACTCCGAATGGAAGTACTACCAGAGGAAGGAGAAGGTGCATGTTGTCCAAGAGAAGAGGTTGGACCGTAGAGCATAAGTAAAGAGGAGGGGTGCGGAAACGCGAATTCACAGGGTCCTAGGCATGGACGCGTTTTTGGCATTTCTCCTCCACCCCCTCATTATTGATGTTCTATGGTCTAACGTGGACCGTAGAGGATCTCTTCTCGTTGTCCAAAAGCCGCAGAGACAGTAGGAAACTTAATTACAACAGAACCCCATGCGTGTGAGATAGTGGGTTACACGACAAGAAAACCACTCTTAAAAACCAGAAAAAAAATAATCCTTTTTCCATGCACGTCCCGCGTGTTATTTCGTTAAATTAGCTACAGTTTTTGTCCATGCGACAAGCTGCTCTTTAATCTTCTTGTCGCACTGCCGGCTGCCGTCGAGCAGCAATAAGGAACTGTCGCGGGGAACGTGCCCGGGCAGGTATCGAGAAGGAGAAGATGCAGCGGAGGCAGCGCATAGGCGTCATCTTCCTGCAGGTCCCTAAAGCCCATCGCACACTCGGCGTAGTCTGCCCCGGCCATGGCCAGAGCTTCTAGTGATGCCGACGACATCGATCAGCTCCTGCTGCAGCTAGCACTTGAAATCCTACTGTGTCGAACTGCAAAGCTTCTATTGAACACGCCCTCGTGTGTTTTTCCCGTGCTATAGACATCCACCCGACTTGATCCCTTCTTCCCTTTTGCTTAATTTCTCACGGGATGAACAAAGCTCACGGGCAAAAGAAGCTCCGTAAGTTCGAGAAGTACTGGAACTTGTTCCCATCTCTCCCTCTCTCTCTCTCTTTCCCTCTCTCTACAAAAAGCGTGGTGTGGAGCAGTAAACTGGATGGTGGTTTCGCCCACAAACAGAAATCCACAGAACAGGAAGACCTCACGTGTGCATGTATTTTGGTTTTCAGCTGTACTAGCTAGATAGGAGGCGCTCAACAAATCTCTGTGAAGCAAAAATATCTTCAACAGAAGAGTATCCTTAGATGGGGATGTGCTTCCTTGTGAAACTATCGTCCTCACAGTTTTTGCTGTATTTTTTCTTTGCACTATTTGTCCATCTTTTTTTATTTATTTTTTCGATGTTGTTAAGTGAAAAAAAAAAGTTGAATTTGTAATTTTTCAGACATCATTTATTATTATCTTTTTTCTTTCACCTCTTTTTACATAAAGTGCCACCGGTGGCGCCCCCGCACTGCACCAGTTGCCGCCTGGATGCATATATATATATATAGAGAGAGAGAGAGAGAGAGGAATGTATCAGGGGCGGCAGCGGCAACCAAGGGCGACGGCCAGTGGCGGACGCAGGAATTTGGTCCAGTGAGGTCCTCAGATTGAGTATTGTGGATCAAGTTGAAAGTGGGACAGCCAAGTATGTAAACGGGTCGGATTCGGGTATCCATTAAGTTATCAGTTTAAAAAAATTATCCGTCAACGATCCTATAAGTTAATAATCGGTCAGATAATTAAATCTTAGTATATCATATGTATTCGATAAAAAATAATGTGTATTCATTATCTTATCGATTATGAATATCTATTTGAAAAGATAATTTGCTAATTGACCTATAAGGCTATAAGCTAATGATCTGTCAAATATTTGGATCATCGATCGATTATCATTTCAATCGCTAGGACAACAATAGAGTTCATTTAGACTGAGCGATTTATTTGACAAATACATTCACTACAAATAAAAAATAATACACTTCAATAATAATAAAAAAAATACATTCAACATGAATAAAAAGAGTACAAAAACTTAACATTAAATATAACATCTAAGAAGAGCAAAATAAAATATAAATGAGCCACCACCCAGACTCACTGGATCACAAACATTTAACATTAAATAAATAAGTAATAATATATAAATGAGCCACCTCCCAGGCTCGCTGGATCATAAAAATTAACATCTAAGAAAAGTAAAATAAAATATAAATTAGCCACCACCAAGGCTCGCTGGATCATAAAAATTGAAGAAAATCATACGTGGATTTGATATCTTGATTTGTCCACTTCACGATGTCAGCAATCTTCAGATATCGAAAACCTAGAAAGAAAGATAAATTTTTCAAAATTAATAAAAGTTTATCTTTCTCGACTTTCAAGTAAAAAATATTAGATTAAACTTTTTACAACTAGGATAAATATAAAATTGACATAATATAAAGGTGAAGGATATATCTAAAGGTGTTGTTGAAATTTTAAGATCGTCATATAATCCTCTTATACACATCTCTTGTGTCCATGCAAACATATATGATAGAACAACATAATATGAAAGCTTCACACTTAATGCTCTTCCATCCAAATTGGTTTCGATTTGGGGTAGCTTTGATGCGGATGATGCATGATTTGTTCTTTGTGGGAGTGGTGAAGGATGCCCACCATGAGAATCGGGTCCATCACAATGAAGCAACGGGCCACCAACCTTACCCATTTTGGATCCGAAATTGTTTCCGGATCCAATCTGGATTAATCTGAATCAGAATACGGACCCATCAAAGTGGATCTGTAGTTGGGTCCATGAGGCAAAAAAAGAAATAGAAAAGCGATTTTTAAGTAATTCAGTAAGTCCTCACAAAAATTAGGAATAATCCCCTCTACATTTTTGAAAAATTAAGAAAAGGAAGTTTTATCCAATGAGCGTGCAATTGCAGGCAGATTAAAAATAAATATTGAAAATAGGATAATTCGTTCTTCAATATGATTAGGTTGGGGGTCGAGATCTAAAAATTCCAGAAACAAATATATTTTTTTCTTACAGTTGATGGATCTCCTTTAGAATTAAAAGTCTGGATTATATAGGTGTGTCCAAATGTACACATCGGAGAGGTGCCTATCAATAAGGGAGAGGAATTAATCAAATGTCTCTCCATTGCCTTTTAATCATAAACCAACATAAGGAAATGGCAACTTGGAGTCACTCTAAAATAGTGATGCTCACCTCTCTAATGTGCACTAATTAATACAGATTTGACCCGTATTCCAGCCACAAATTAAGATCATCTTCCGTTAGGGGAAGCTTGATCCAAGAATCCGATATTAGTTTGGTTCAGATCTTAATTACTTTGGCCCTAACCGATTGGATCCGCTTGCATGCTGTCCAATGTCTGTAGAAGATGTTAGAAAAAGAAACTTCAGGTATGCCATTCTAGAAGGAGAACCTGCTTTATTAACATACTGAGTGATCATTAATTATCTTCAGACATAGCTTCGGAAGGCTGCTTTTATCTTGGTTTTTAAAAACCATAGAATAACCCACAAGAAACAACAAGGAATGCAAAAGTGCAGAACATAAATGGTCATAACTGCAACCCTAAAATTGTACTGACAATCCAAATCACTAGAAATAGAGAAGAGAACAAAAAAAAAAGAATCAAAACAAATCAAGATGAACAAAAATGGTACACAAAAAAATCTCACAGAAGTCCTTAATCTGATTCCAAAAAATAAAAAACTCTCCCATGATCAAGTCAACATATGAGAGATTGAGAAAATAAATCAGAAAAATTATGCACAATTTTTTTCCCATGTGCGTTAATCTTATTATTAAAAAAAAAAACTAACCTTGTTCTGGTTCTGCAGCAGCTGCGGCACGATGGGGGACCAGCCGGTGGCCGGAGTTGGAGGGCAGGCCGCAACGGCGGAGGAGGTGATCGGCCAGGCCGGGTTCAGCGGCTGGCGGTCGGAGGGGTGACCGGCCAGGTTGGGCTCAGCGGTTGGCGGTCGGAGGGGTGACCGGCCAGGCCGGGCTAGGCGGTTGGGGGTGTGACTGGCCAGGCTGGGCTCAGCGGCTGGTGGTCGGAGGGGCTGGGCCGGGCCGTGGAGGGCAGCGGCCAAAGCCCAAAGGGCCGCCGCCGGCGCTGGCTGCGGCGGCGCTGGGCAGATCCGCAGAGCCGAGGGGTGAAGCCGTGAAGGGAGGGAGGCGGACGGGGCGGAGGCTCGGAGCCGCGGAGGTGGAGGCGGAGCCGTGGAGGCCGGAGGCCGGAGGCGGAGCCTGGAGGCCAGCGGCCAAAGGGCTAGGGTTTGGGAGTGGGAGCTCCGAGCTCGGGCAGCCAGGAACGGACGGGGTGGGCGGCGTAGGCCGGTAGGGAATGGATTGGGCGCTCCGCGCCTTCGCGCTCGGTTGGGCCTGGGCCTGCGGCCTGCCTAAGTGGGCTGGGCGATCGGGCAGCCCAGTGGGTTCCTGCATCTGTGCCAGTGGGATCCTAGACAATAAATATTGGGGTGGGCCTCTAAGATTTCGAAATTCCAGTGGGGTCCTGGGACCCCACTGGTTGTACATTGGATCCGCCTTTGGCGACGGCGACGGGCCAGCGAAGGCGAGGGGCACGAAGGGATAGAGAGAGAAAGAGTAAGGTTGGAATAAAATTTGGGTTGGAGGCAGGCGAGAAAATTGGTAAGTGGAAGGATTATTTGCGACGGCTGTATAAAAGGTCGTCATGAATACGTGTATTTGCAGTGGCTGTTATTAGCCGTCGCGAATGACAATTATTTGCGACTACTAATAATTTAGCCATTGTAAATAATTATATAACTTATATATACACTTAATATTTGAATAACAATTTACACTCTAATCATATTAGTTGAATACTTATATATGCTATATTTAATTATACTTTAATCACATTAGGTATAAATTTTTTATTCTTTAAAGATATAATTTACGTAAAAATAAACACTTATATATGATTAGTGTAAGTATGTCATACTTTTATTTAGTAATATTATATTTAGTTAACTATAACTGATATATTTAACTTAATTAATATACTTAACCTACTATATTCCTCGTTATATCCAGTTAAACACTTATATACACTTAATACTTGAATAATAATTTCATTAGTTACGATAATTAATTACATTCTAATCATATTAGTTAAATACTTATATATGATATATTTAACTATACTTTAACTATAATTTAACTATGCTCTTTAACTGTCCTATATATACTTACAACATTATAACTAGTGTAATAAAAATTATGCCTAGTTATCTTACTTATATTTGTTTCGAACAATTTATAGTGCCTAACTAACTATATTTCACTATATATTATTCTTAGCTAACATGGTTAAATAATTATGTATATTAGTTAACTATATACTCATATCTACTTAAACACTTATATACATTTAATACTTGAATAATAAATTTATTACTTAGGATAAATAAATTCACTCTAATCATATTTTAAATATTTATGTACACTATATTTAACTATGCTATATAACTAATTACTTACAATATTATAATATGCATTTATTATTAATATCTTTACTTAATATACCTATAATATACATAAGTTACATAACTATATATGACACCATACTTGGTAAGTTAGTATAACTATTTTAACTATACTAAATACTATATATTTAACTATTTATACTATATGTTTACTTAATATAACTACATTTACTGTTAAGCTACGTAACTATATAATATTACGTAGTATAACTATATTTAACTATACTAAATAATTACTTATATAACTAAAGTTGTATTAAAATTTACTTAGCTTCGGACGGCGCAACCTGGAGGAGTGACGGTGGCGCCAGGTGGAGGGATGGCGCACGGCGGAGGAGGGGATGGTTCGGACGGTGGCAACTAGATGGGGGTAGGCCGCATGTCATCTGAGGGAGAGGAAGCACGGGGGTTTAGGGTTGGAGGGCTGAAGCGAGCCCTGCGGGCTCGGCCCATTGACCTTATCACACACTACACGGGCCTTTCATTCTGGCCCGACTCTGGCCCACGGACTAAAAGAGAGCGACCCGATACTTGGCCCGTAGCAGGCCTGACCCTAAATCCCGGGTACAGTAATCGCAAGTTTGATCAAATCTATCAATACTAGATATATAAAATAGAGTTTCTACTGTCACGTGTCAAAATCAGAATTATCTGATTTCCTCTTAAACTGTCTCTCTCTGCCTTCCCTATTAATGTCTATGTCTCTCATTAATTATCTCTCTCCTCCTCTTTCTCATTAATTCTCTCTCTCACCATCTCTCTCCCTCCTTTTTTTCATTAAATATCTCTTTCTCTCATTAATTCTCTCCCTCTTCCTTTTTTCTTTGCCTAAGTATTATTATTATTATTATTATTATTATTATTATCTTCTTTCACACT
The DNA here is from genome assembly GCA_030544215.1 of Zantedeschia hybrid cultivar. Lineage (NCBI taxonomy): Eukaryota > Viridiplantae > Streptophyta > Magnoliopsida > Alismatales > Araceae > Zantedeschia > Zantedeschia hybrid cultivar. The sequence goes on from JARZZO010000001.1 coordinate 7,610,271, forward strand.
CCTTATTAATATTTCTCTCCTTTTTCTTGTCCTTATTATTATTATGATTGTTGTTGCAATATCTTGAGATAATAACAACTAATTTTAAATTATTATTATTATATTTTTATAAGATAATAATAACTAAATTTATATTATTATTATTATTAAAAAAATTAATATCAAAATAATAGTCTCGTGGGATAATGATAATTAATTTTGATATTATTATTATTATTATTATTACCATCTCTCTTTCTCTTTCACATTTTTCTCTCTCCATATTAATATTTTTATGTCTAATTTTTCTATCCCCTATTATTATTATTATTGTTGTTGTTTTTGCAATCTCTTGAGATTATAATTAGGGGTGTGCATGGTTCTATTTGGTCCGGGTTGTATTAGTTTTTCGAAAAATCGAACCAAACCGAACAATCCTCCAACCTGAACCGAACCGAAGTTAGGTGCAACCCGAACTGAACCGAACCGAACAGTGGACCGTTCTGGTTGGGTTTTTGGATTGGGCTTGTTGGCTTTTCCCTTTTACAGTATATACACGAAACTCTCTCAGAAGCAAAAATAGAGATCACTAGCAACTTATAATCAGTTAATCACCAATGAAAAGAAATGTAAGTTACAGCTTAATACACAAACATCTAACTTCAGATGTGATACAATGAACTGTCTATTCCTAGATCTCACGTATAGTACTTGAGTAATACACCACAATCCAAGAATGTAGTAAAGAATGAAATATTTGTAGTCAGCAACTCTTCAGTTCAATAATGTACAGAACCTGTTTGACAAACTAATGTTAATTTGTAATCGTTTAGAAACATCTGGAAGTCCAAAGTTAGGACAAAGAATAAATCAACGAACAAGCCAGTAAAATTGGAAGTTCAGTGTACAGAAGCAGCCGACTCAATACCACCAACATTCGAGTACATGTCAATCAGATCCAGATTCGGAGGACCGGAACATGAAGAAAGGAGATCTAGTAGTTATTGAAAAGTAGGAGATCAGTCACGGGAGAGGAGCGATGGCGATGGGCTTCGGTAGACCGACGTTGGGGCGACCGGATCTCGACCTTGGGGCTTCGAGAGATCTACCACTGGAAAGGATTGACGGCGACGGGCTTTAGTAGATCGTTGTTTGGGCGGCCGGATCTCGGTGTTGGGGTTTTGGTAGATCCACTTGGGAGGCCGGATCTCAGCACTGCGGCAGCTGGCGGCAGGGCCTCGGAGTCGACGTTGGGGGCTTGGGCGACGGTGGGTGTTGGAGCGGCGGCCGACAACCCAGCACCGGGGGGCCGGCGGCGCAAGGTGAGCGTGCAGCGTGGAAGAGCCGAGAGGAAACACTGGTTAGTGGTCTGGTCGCTGATTGTTGGAGGACCGAGACTGATCAGGGTTTTGAAATTTTTTTTTTGGAATTTTAAAACCAGTTACACATGTCTAATAGAAGAAGAAGAAGAAAATTGTAAAAAACGGAGGTCCAAACCTGATCGGTCACATAAGATTGAAACAATATTCGGTTTTTACGAGTCGGTTCGGTTTTTGAGAGAAGTAAACCAGTTTTTACAGGTCGGTTCAATTTTTGAGAGAAGTAAATCGAATCAGACCAAACTATTAACTTCAGTTCGGTTCGGTTAAAAAATATGATTTTTTAAAATAAAAAACCGAACTAGACCGAATGGTTCGGTTCGGATCGGGTCGGATTATCGGGGTACACTGAACAGTGCACACCCCTAATTATAATAACTAATTTTGACACCATCATCATTCTTATTATTATTATTATTATTAGGATAGTCTCATTAATAATAATAATAATTTTAAAAATAATAATATCAGAATTATTATTATTAATGAGACTAGTCTCTTTCTTACTTTTCTACTGATGTTATTATTATTATTGTTGTTGTTATTGTTGTCATTCTTATTATTATTAGGATAGTCTCATGAGATAATAAATGAATTCTGATATTATTATTTTTAAAATTATTATTATTAATGAAACCAACTACTCTCTTACTTTTCTACTCATGTTATTATTATTATTATTGTTGCTGTTGTTATTGTTGTCATTATTATTATTATTATTGAGACAATCTTTTGAGATAATAATAATAAATTTTGATATTTATTATTATTATTGGGATAGTCTCATGAGATAATAATAACTAATTTCATTATTAACGAGATCAATCTCTCTCCCTTCTCTCTCTCATTAATTCCCTCTCCCTCCTCTCTCCCTTTGCCTAAGTATTATTATTATTATTATTATCCTCTTTCACATTTTTCTCTCTCCCTATTAGTATTTCTATCTCCAATTTTTTGTCCCTATTATTATTATTATTGTAGTTGTCGTTGCAATGTTTTAGGATAATAATAACTAATTTTAAATCATTATTATTATTATGATACTTTATGGGATAATAATAACTAATTTGATATTATTATTATTATTAAAAATTAATATCAAAGTGATAGTCTCATGAGATAATGATAACTAATTTTGATATTATTATTATCATCATCATCATCATCATCATCATCATCATCATCATCTCTCTTTCTCCTATTTCACATTTTTCTCTCTCTACTAATATTTTTATCTCCAATCTTTCTATCCCCTATTATTATTATTGTTGTTGTTGTTGTTATTGTTTCTACATAATAATAACTAATTTTGACATCATCATCATAGTTATTATTATTATTATTATTTATTAGTATTATTATTAAGATAGTCTTTTGAGATAATAATAATGAATTTTGATATTATTATTTTAAATTATTATTATTATTATTATTATTATTATTATTATTAATGGGACCAATCTCTCTCTTACTTTTCTCACTCATGTTATTATTATTATTATTGTTCTTATCCTTGTTATTGTTGTTATTGTTGTTATTGTTATTATTATTAATATTGGTACAATTTTTTGAGATAATAGTAATAAATTTTGATGTTTATTATCACTATTCGGATAGTCTCATGAGATAATAATAACTAATTTTGTTATTAAAGAGATCAGTCTCTTTCTCATTTTTCTCTCAATTTATATTTCAATTAAATACAATGTTTCTGAACTTTTAATGTTTACCAAACAACTAAATCGGATATTCATAGAAAAAAATATTAGTATTGCTAAATACATATTCTTCTATAATGATTTTATTCATTCCTTTAAAAAATATAAAAGATTAACTTCACTTATATTAATTATAATTTTTTATTCAAATATATTGATTGGTCATGCAACGCACGAGATTACAACTAGTGTCATGATAAAAAGTAACTATACCTCTAATGTTGTAAGACACTATAGCCAGTAATATATAGATTAAGTTTGCCTTGCTCATCAGAAAAAGTATATCAAATATTAAATGGGTATCGAATCATTAAAATTAGACGTCAAATTATGTGATAATAAGTTTGAAAAATAAATAATAAACTAAGTTAAATATTCCACATAACATCGAACTATAAAGTAAAAAGTGCAGGAAATAAAATTATTACAGTCCAACTTGATTCAACAAATAATTACATAAACCCAAACAAGACGATATATCATGGCATTTTTTTAATTTAACATACAAGTCCAGTATATATCATTGGAGCCGAGTGAAGACGATCATGAATGCTCAAGCCACCATTATGAACAGGTTTTCGAAGATCCATTTAGAAAAACCAAATGTCCTTGGCGTTGCCCACTAGCCTAGACAAAAAAAAAAAATGACACAAAGTATGTTGATCTCATTGATGACGGTCATAGGTAAGCAAGTTACAGAAGCCAAGTGGATGGGGATGGAACTCATAATAAATTTAATAAGGGTGAGATCTTGCTTAGGAGAGGCACTTCAACTGCTAACTCTCTAACCGAGCTGCAACTTTCTTACTCCGAAACTTAGTTTCTTTTTGTCCAAGGCACTTCTCTTTTTGTCTAAGCAACTTCCTTTCCTTTTGTCCAAGATACTTTCTTTTTTCTTTATGAGTTTGGAAATATCCCTATTCAAAGGTCCCAGATCTACATCTACGAATTGAAAGGTACAAACGATCAACTCTGCAATCAGTTGTTAGAATCAATAGGTGTTCAAACTTATTCAAGAGATATATATGATCAACAACTCTTTGGACTCCAGTACAATGGAATACCCATGTAACATAAAATACTAGATTTATTCTTATACCCTATGATGGATTGGAACTGGTGACTAGAGTGAGCCAGGATATATTTAGAAACAATGCAACAGTTTTAATAGTATACACCTTTCGACTAGATGTTGTCTCATACGCAGAAACTCAAGAAACTTTTTAACACTCCTTATATCAGAATTCATGAAAACATGTGTGTCATCTACATAAAGCAAGTGAGAAATGCGAGGCCAACCTTTGGGACCATGATAGTATTGTAGTTGACTAGAAGAAAATAGATGTCTGAACTCTCAACTTAAAGCTTCCTTAGCAATAATAAAGAGGGTTAGTGCAAGAGGATTGATCCATTGGTGCAATCCCCTAGAAGGCTTGAAGTGGCCGTTAGTGGAGCCATTAAAGATAACTAAAAAAAGAATAGTAATTACATATCAACATTCTTATATCAAATGAGAATCGATTTGAAAAATCAAATTGACGAAGAATTGCGAGTAAAAAGTCCCATTCAAGCCAATCATATGCCTTAACCATGTTCGATTTCAAAATAAGATTGTGCTCGTTGACCATGTGATCAAGGTCCCTCAAAATTTCTCTTATTATCAGCAAAGAATGAATTATTATTGAATGTACTATAGATCAATTTTGGTTTATAAAAAAGCATAGTATAAATAATATCATTAAAAGTTGATAAATGACATCAAAAATTTAAAAAAATTAAGAGAAAACAAAAAAACTTATGGTTTGTCACATATTTGTGCTTACGCGTGCACATAGGCATTGCCATTAATGGCTAAATAAGAATGATACTACTTACTCCAAAATCAAATTTTAACCATTGTTAATGAAATATTTTTGGATTCGGGATATGTTTTCCTAATGCTTGATTTTCAAGCATCTGATAAATAGAAAATGAATGACTTAAAGTTTTATTTGTTGTGTTATGTCATATGTGACTTTGATACATAATCGAATGATTTTATTTATATTTAACAAGTATAAAGAATTTTGCTTATGTAAATTAAGACTTATTGATTAAATCATATGATTTTACAATAGATGTCAACGCTCTTTCTTTCCACTACCATTGACAATGTAACTTCCTTTTTGCGATATAATCATATGTATGTCTATATGTATATGTAGGGATACATGCATATGTGTGCATGCATACACGTATGTGTGTGTATGTATGTATCTTGGCACACATATAGGATCCTATAATCTAATTAGCCTGACACAAAAAGAGGTTGCTTATGTAAGTATGCTAATATCATATTTTGTAGGAAATAATAAAAAGCAAAAGGTGTTCTATTCTAGCAAGGAGTTCACTTAGTGTCAATATGTTCTATAGTATTTTCATGTGTGTTCTTTTTTATTGTTTGAATTTATTAATATGTAAATATTTTCTTTACAATTAAGAGATTTATGTGTGACTCAACAAAGTCTTTGAATGGAGGTATTTTTATCCTTAGATAGAACTGTTTTAAGCACCTTCACTTATCCTTAGTTTTAACTATCTTTCCCTTTTAGTAAGGTGTGGAGAGGTGGCATGTGAATCTTATAGTCTTATTTGTCCATAATCATTTATTACCTATGCTAATACTAGATTAATTAATAACAAAAGTCATGCTGATGAGAGTGATGATGAAGATCATGGTTTACTTGAATAATTGCACATAAAGATTACTGAGAAAACTAATATTTTCTTCATTCACCTAACTAAATTAACATTTATAGATTAGTAGATATGTGGAATACCTCTAATATTTTGAGACTATACCAAAGACTAGAATATTCAAAAGTCTATATTGAATAGAAAAATAGGCTAGCATCACACACTGAGCAAGCAATTTTCTATATTTTAAAATATTGGAAGCATAGGGTATATAATCACATTATACAAATGATACCAACTTGTACATATATCTTAATTACATGGGGATTAAAAAGCCAGTGCATGCACTAAAGAATATTCTAGGTGGTTTATAGCCTTCCCTATCTCCTTGTTACGAAGGGCTTCACTTTGCAAGGCCTTCTTATTGTAATCAACTATGTTCTTGGCGTCCATGCATGCAGATGGAGATAATTTTGTAAGTATTGTGACGTAGTGAGCTTATTTATAATAATGTAAAATAAAATAGATAATATGTAATTAAAATAGCAATTTAGACACATCTTTAACTAAAATTTTAACAAAATCAATTTTTTAGAAATATTCCTATAAATTTTTTCGTGCCTAACTGTGAAGATCCATTTAGATTTTTAACTTAATAAGCCTTATAGTTTATCATATACGAAGTTAATTCTTATAATTTTGATATTTATTTTTAAAGTCTTATAATTGCATGTTTATTCAATAAACTACCTTTTTCAAGAAGGTTTACCAAAAGCTTTTAAGGGGTTATTCCCATTCTTTCACAAGCCGTTCATTTAACAAAATTGACATTGTGAGAGTGAAAAGTTATAATAAATAAGAGATTTAGAAGAATTCTTCATATACGATAGATTGTAGAGAATGGAACCCAGTTTATTCTCAAAAACCTTTAAATTAGATTTTCTTTTTCCATGCTTGTAAAATTTAGACCTCATAACCTTTATAAAAAATGCATTTACTTACAAACTATTCTAACATCACATAAGAAAATAAATCAAGCATTTATTCTTATTAATTTTGTCTGGTCAAGTTTTGTATGATTTTAATGAAAATAAATCAAGTTCATAAATGTTTATACTCAATATTTATATACCTTTTTTTGGAAGATAGTTATAAATGAGTATCTCAATACTTATGCCCGATTATATTATGAATATTTATTATCAAATGAATATCTCAATACTTATGTCCGATTATATTACTAATATTTAATATCATGGAAACGAACATAATTTTTTTTTAAAAATTTACGAAAGACATATTACTTTGTTCTTCTTATATATATATATACTAATAATAAATAAAATTATTTATTTTATATAAAATATTCTTAATAGATCATGGGAAGCACATTTAATTAACTAGTGAATAATAGAAAGCATGGTTAATTTTTAAATAATTCTATTTCGATTAATTTTACATGTTAAACTTAATCGTGAACATGCTTCTTTGTGTACTTATTATGTAAGAATAAATGACAAACAAACAAGATTGTGCATTATGTACCGTGATATACAAAGAAACTTTTACGGGTAGAAGTACAAAGAAATAGGATGTCACTCAATAGTGAATCTCTAAGTTCTCCTCCTATCCTATTTTAAAAACATGCCCCAGGATTGAAAAGTATTTTTTTTTTAAGGTGTGCCCAAATGTGGATTATGACGGAATTTGTCCACTTATTTGCTTGAAAAAAAATTCACACTTTTTAGATCCCCATCCAATCTGAGAACGCGGAATCTGAGCAGGACTCGTTACGGAACGTAGCTTTAGCCTTTTATCAATAAACATTAAAAGGCTCAAAAGATCTCAAGAATCTGAACACAAGGTATCCCTATCTAAATTTTGGTTCCTCTAAGGATATGACCAGACTAAGTCCGATCAGTGTAGAGAAGGAAGTGGGTTGGAATTATGAAAAATTAAGTACCCATCAAAGTGTTCAGCTCAATGGACCCTACCGACTCCTCTACAAGAGAATCAAATTCCTTTATTTGTACTACTTGTTTAACTTTATGAGAAAAGATTCTCTCAGTACACTTTTGAATCGAAGTCTAATATTACTGAGATGGGGGAGGGTTTAAGTTTTTGTCAAATTTTAAGATCATATAAAGTTTTTTTTCTTGCAACATTTAGCCTCCCTCCTCCTCTCATTACCGCTGACTTCGGTCCAAATGTATACTGAGAGGATCTCCGCCCCCTTCTTCTTGCTCATTCCGTCATCCCTTATTGCAACCCTAAGAACATTTCACGCGTTTGCTGGCAGGTGGCAATGGTTTTTGCCAGCTACGGAACAGCTGCCATAGTAGTTGAAACGGCCAGGTCGAAGCCTTGTACGCTTATAAATCACCTCTTGCCTCTCTTGTATCTTTCGGAGCTACTTCACCCCATTAATATAGAACAAGACGAGCTTTGAGTTATCTCGCGGACCCACTGGGGTAAAATGGTAGACTTCCACGCATTGTAGGAGAACAAATTAAAGCACAAGATGCATATATAATCACGTTATAGGGATGATACCAATTACTTGTACATGTATCTTCCATGGGGATTAAAAAAACAGTGCATGCACTAAGGAAGATTTTAGGTAGTTTACTTGTGAAGAGCTTCACCTTGAAGGGCCTTCTTGATGTCATCAGCTATGTTCTTGGCGTCCATGCAGACTCCTGCCAGTCCCCTTCTCGACAGTCCTGCACAGTACAATCCATTTCTTCCCTTCCAGTAGTCAGGGTTACTAATGCGACTAGGAAAGCCTTCTTCGTTCAGCATGCCTCCATCGTCCTAGAAAGCCATGCATAATAACAACTAGTCTGATCAGCTGTGTAGGGTGTGTGCGACAGCTCTAGTGATGAAACCCAACTAAGTATATAGGAAAGATAAATTAGAAGAGAAGGACGTATGTAGTTAATGGAAGATAGCCAATGCCTTGAGCCAATTCCTCGCCGTGCTCTTGTAGCCGGTGGCAAAGATGATGGCGTCGAAGCTGCGTGTCTTGCCGTCGGCAAATACTACCTCATTGCCTTTAACTACGGTCATCTCTTTCAAAACCTGTTAAAGAAAGCCGAAAAAACAGACGCGTTCGTAAGAGTTTTGTTAATGCATGGAACAGGACGATCAAAGGAGGAGGAAGTTGGCGATTAGGGAGTAGATTATATAGCGCACAGCAGTGTTCTTCTAATTAGGGCCTCAGTACCTCTATCTTCCCTGACTTGATCTTGCTCACGGTGCCGACGTCGAGGACCGGCGACCGGCCAGTCTTGGCCTTGAGATAGAACGGGCCCTCGGCTGGCCTAACAATCCCAAACTCCGACAGATCCCCGATCCGGAGCCTGCACATCATGAGAACAAGGGCGTCCACAAGCTGCACAGCGACGTACTTGATCATGACCATGCCCAAGTACACCATCTCCTTGGTCACAATGTGGAACTGCGGACACATAGCAAAGAGATCATTAAACCCCATCACCAGAATCTGTAACGTCCTTTATCAATTAATTATTCAAGTACTCTTCGGAGATATGATGCATGCATGCAAAGTTTCCTATATATGTTCACCGTAATATGACATTTAAGATCTGACTTTCAGATAAGAACGAAATAGAAGGCCAAAAACACGTTGCATGTGCATGGGTGGGATGAAGAATCTGAATCTTCTACGGCACTTGTTGGACTGGATCGGTATGAAGATTCTTACCGGGCCTCTAACTGCGATGGCCGTCTTGGCTCCATGGTTGCAGAGATCGAAGGCGATCTCCATGCCGGAGTTGCCACTGCCGACAACGAGGACGTGCTTGCCCTCGTACTTGGCCCCGGACTTGTACCGCATGGAGTGGAGGACCTCGCCGGTGAAGCCGGCGAGGCCCGGGCACTCCGGCACAAGGCCCTCAGCATTCTCGCCGGTGGCCACCACCAGGAACCTAGACACGTAGGTCTCCTCCTCCCCCGTTGCGGCATCCCGAGCTGTGGCTGTCCATGTGCCGCGGCCGCCGTCGAAGGCGGCCGACTCGACGGACTTGCCACAAAGGGGAGTGATGCCGAAGCGGGCAACATAGGAGTCAAGGTACCGGACGAAGTCGTCCTTGGACATGAAGGTGGGGGTGGCAGCGGAGTGGGGCATGTGGGGGAGCTGGCAGAACTGTTTGGCGAGGTGGAGCTTGAGGCGGTCGTAGGACCGCTTCTTCCAGAGGGAAGCATAGCAGTCCTCCCTCTCGAGCACGACGTTGGAGATGGAGAGGACGTTGAGGCATGCAGAGACGGCGAGGCCGGCTGGGCCGCCGCCGATGATCACCACCTCCGTCTTCATTTGGGGGATAGGGGGTTCACTTGAACTGGTTCTTAAAAGGGTTTAGGTTTGGAAACGCACACAGAGAAGAGATGAGAAATAGAGAGGAGATGCAAACAATGAAAGGGCCCTTGCAGTTCATCGGGAGCCCCGTTCCTTATGTTTATATTATACGAGATACAATAACAGGGGAGGAATCGCAGTAGAGCTTTCCTAGTTAACAAGTTGGAAACTATTGCCTAACCAGCTCAAACGTGAATATACAACTTCCTTACCATCGTTGGGTCTACCCGATGCTAGGCTGGGCAACGTTTCCTTCACCACCGCTGAAGGATCCAAGGCAGATGCGCTATCAGTTCTCTCACTACCTTGTTTGATCAGAGCGACTTGTGCCTGTGGGGCAGTATGTGGGCTCGGCATTGCTTCGAACGCCTTATATATATAGTGGAAGAGTGGCGGGGGTGCACATTTTTTAGGTTACTTTCTGAAGAGTTTTACCGCACAAGTATCCGTGTCTTTAGCCAAATCCAACACGTACGGTAATCTTCTTGTTGACGGCTTGATCCCGTCTCCATGCACGCTTCCGTTATTATGTTGTTCATTAATGTATGAAGATTTATCCAACAAGATGTTTTGATCAACCACCATGTCTCTTTCATGTTAAGTATGTAGGTTTGGAAAAATTTAGTGCCTACCTCGTCAGCCAACTAACTCATGAGAAAGAAGACAATAAGATCTAGTTAGTTGTTTCATTGTCAAATGAATTCAAATTACTACTAGAAGAAGAATGAAAGTCTTTCTGTCAAGCTTTAATGTGTTTTCTTTATCATCATTGTCATGACTTACTTTATCAATCTTCTTTGTAATTTCTGCCTCATTAATCTATTGATGGATGCAATGCTTTCGTTTAATCGTGTCCAACTCTAGACAAGTTGCTAAGTAGTCTTGTGGATGGAGAGAGAGAGAGAGAGAGAGAGAGAGAGAGAGTCGGGGCCTTAGGTGGGCAAGGCCACTTTACCCTCTCAATATCATTACACTTTTTAAAATATAGAAAACTACATGCTCATTGTGTGATAAATGTCTATTTCTCTATTCTATAGACTTTTAAAGATTCTAATCCTTGGTAGTAATTGAAATTAACCTCGAGATTCGCAAATTTGCCTCGGCTAACTAAGATGAGCCTCTTATGGGCTTCATGGGTTGATTGGGCTTTAAGCAGGCTAAGACGGCCCCCTTTTACTCTCTTCAGTATCATCAAATATTTTAAAATATAAAAAATTGCTTGCTCAACCTGCGATGTCGGCCTATTTTTCTATTTAATAGACTTTTAAATATTCTAGGTATTGTCTCAAGATAGTAGAGGTATTCTACACATCTACTAATCTATAAATGTTAATTTAGTTGGGTGAATAAAGAGAATATTAGTTTCTCAGTAATCTTTATGTGCAATTATTCAAGTAAACTATGATCCTTCATCGTCACTCTCATCAACATGACTTTTGTCTCATTATCAATTAATCTAGCATTTGCATAGGCCATAAATGATTATGGAGACATAAGACCATAAGATTCACATGCCACCTCTCCACACTTTACTGAAAGGAAAAGAAAGTTAAAACTAGAGATAAGTGAAGGTGTTGAAAGGAGTTCTATTTAAGGATAAAAATGCCTCCATTCAAAGACTTTGTTGAGTCATGTATAAATCTCTTAATTTTGAAAAAAATATTTACATATTAATGAATTCAAATAATAAAAAAGAATACACATGAAAATACTGTAGAACATATTCATATTAAGTGAACTCATTAACTAGAATAGAACATCTTTTACTTTTTATTATTTCCTACAAAATATGATACTAGTGTACTTACATAAACAACCTCTTTTTAAGCCCAACTAATAAGATTATAGGATCCTATATGTGTGCCCACATACATACATACACACATACGTGCATGCATGCACACATATATGCATATATATCTACATATACATATAGACATAGGTTATATTGCCAATAGTAGTGAAAAGAAAGAGTGTTGACATCTACCTTAAAATCACATGATTTAATCAATAAGTCTTAATCCATATAAGTATAATTCTTTATAATTGTTAAGTATAAATAAAATCATTTGATTATGTATCAAAGTCATATATGACATAACACAACAAATTAAATTTTAAGTCATTCATTTTCTATTTATCAGATGCTTGAAAATCAAGCATTAGAAAACAAATTCTGAATCCAAAAATATTTCATTAATAATGGTTAAAATTTGATTTTGGAGTAAGTAGTATCATTCTTATTTAGCTATTAATGACAATGCCTATAAGCACGCATAAGCATGTATATGTGACAAACCACGAGTTTTTTTTGTTTTCTCTTAATTCTTTTTTAATTTTTTACGTCATTCATCAACTTTTAAGATATTATTTATACTATGCTTTTTTACAAACTAAAATTGATCTACAATATGTTCAATAATAATTCATTCTTTGTTAATAACAAGACAGATTTTGAGGGACCTTGATCACAAGGTCAATAGACACAATCTTATTTTAAATTGGACATGGTTAAAGCATATTATTGGCTTGAATGGGACTTTTTGTTGTCAATTCTTCATCAATTTGATTTTTCAAATAGATTCTCATCTGATATAGGAATGTTGATCCGTAATTACTACTTTTTTTCTGTTATCTTTAATGGCTCCACCTACGGCCACTTCATGTCTTCTAGGGGATTGCATCATGGGATTGATCCTCTTGCACTGACCCTCTTTATTATTACCGAAGAACGTTTAAGTTGAGGGTTCGGACGTCATTTTCTTCTAGTCACTTACAATACTACCATGCTCCCAAGGGTTGCCCTCGCATTTCTCACTTGCTTTGTGTAGATGACACACTTGTGCTTATCTAATGTAAGGAGTGTTAAAATGTTTCTTGAGTTTCTGCATCTATAAGAGACAATATCTAGTCGGAAGACGAATACTATTAAAATTGTTTCAATGTTTCTAAACATATCCTGGCTCACTCTATTTATTAGTTCCAATCCATCATTGGGTATAAGCATAAATCTAGTGTTTTATCTTACATGTGTGTTCCTTTACGTTGGATCCTACAGAGTTGTTGATCATAAATATCTCTTGGATAAGGTTGCAGCTCGGTTACAGAGTTAGCAGTTAAATCGCCTCTCCTAAGCAAGATCTCACCCTCATTAAATTTATTCTAAGTTCAATTTCCATCTACTTGGCTTCTGCAACTTGTTTACCTATGACTGTCATCAATCAGATGAACACACTTTGTGCCTTTTATTTGTCTAGGCTAGTGGGTAGTGCCAGCAAAATTTGGTTTCCTAAATAGATCTTGAAAAATCTATTCATAATGATGGCTTAGGCATTCATGATCTACGAGAAGTTTAGGTTTCTTTAACCACTAAATAGATCTAGAATATTCTACATGCTCTTTGTGGGCTCAGTATGGAAGGGATCATTTCCTAAAAAATTCCTTAATTGACACCACTTACCCTTTCCCTTCGAATATAAGAAAGGATACTCAATTCTCATTGGATCTTAGATACTAGTGATTCCATTGATTTCCTTAAAGATATATGGATTGGAAATTGTCCCTTGTTGCATTATATGGGTAATTGACCCAAATAACCATTGTACCTTGTTCTCATGTTACAACTAAGTAGGTTCTATCCGATCACCAACATCCCATTTGGATTCACATTTAGGTCTTTTCATAGTACATCGAAGGCACTAAGAATCTTGTTCTACATGACATGCTGGACAGACACATTTGGACTTAAACAACCAACAACCTTTTCTCTGTCAAATAACGTTACGAATATTTAAGGCTCCCAAATCTCAACACAATTCCATCTCTAACTTTGGTATGTTAATTTCTCTCCAAGGGCTACTATCTTTTGTTGAAAGCTTATACATGGTGCAATCTCTGTAGATAGCCACAAAGCAGAATTTGAGTTTCTTTTCTTTCTCTGTGCTCTTGTTGAGCTAATCTGTCCTATGAGGATTTTGATCATGTCTTCATTGATAGTGACATAGCTTCAAGGCTATGGCAATTGTTTGGGGCTTCTTTAATCTAGATACTTCTCTTAGTAGCACCATTTTCTTGAGATGTTAGTGTTGGGTTCTCTCGTGTTTCTCCGGATCTCCCACGCAGTGGAAATAAAAATAAAACGGAGATCGGTTCCCGTTTCAAAAAATATCAAAAATCGATTATCAGGTAATCGAAGTCTTACCGTGTGCGGATTCGAATCCGTAACCGTTCGATTCCGTCGGTGCGACACCGCAAGCCGCGCAAATGCCCGGCCTCTAGCGGAGTCCACGCGATCCTCAACGCGACGGATATCCTCACGTTCCTCGTTCTTCGCAGCCCACGAAGTCTCCGCTAATCGCCGCAATGATCGCCACAACGCGCAGTCGATTTCCCGTCAAACGGGAGTCGGAGAAGTGGCGAAGCAGATCCGGGGATCCAGACTTTTCTGGGACACCAGAGAGAGAGGAAGAAAGGCGGGGGCGGCTAGGGTTAGCAGCAGCTTGGCCTGCTCAGCCCGTTCGCTACATTTTATATTAACCGTGCGGTTTTTCATAAAAACTCCCGGTTTACAAAAAACCTACTTATTTATCCATCGCTTTGAGAATCATTTGCGTGTGACCCTCTAGGCCCAATAATCAGTTCGGTTAATGGCCCAATAAACCCAGTGACTGCTCACTGGTCTGATTAATCAATTAATAAGTCATATTAATTAATTAATCAATTGAATCGATGTCGCACATCAAATTCGATCGGGCCTCCGATCTCGTTGGGTATCAAGCAACACCGCGTGAACCCGGAAGGTATCGGGGTTAAGTAACCCACTCTTGGAACCTTTCCGCCGACAGTTACCGCGTGGATATAATCCTTCATTCGTATAATGCTCTCGAGTCAACTCAAGGTATGGTGTACTGTCAAACCATAACCGGTCGACTCACTTGGATCGGAGGCTGCCAAATAATATCGGAAAACTCTTTTTCTGATATTATCATCCGCCCTGGCCAAGGACTTTCGCATATCCTTCTAGAGCATTCTCTCTCTAAGTACTGAGAGCGAATGATTCCTTATTGACACTCAATTCTCTTCGACGGTATTCCGTAGTACCCGATCATTGGCTGTTTAGGATCCCGTGGCTAGAGATTCGTAAACCAAGGTCAGAGCACAGAAGTCCACCGACAAGGTGTCCTTGGTGTCTCAGGTCCGATGACTATCCACGCAACTGCGACAATAGAATCAAGCTGGTTGACAGTGAGGTACAATACTATCCAGCAATTCAAGTCGAATCAGTTCAGTGAACTCATTCTCTAATGAGCACCTACAGATTCGCCTTAGTGTCTCCACATAAGTGACTATGAGATTAGTCACCCTCATCATATGAACATGAGTAATCTGTACTAGTCTAACCGGATATCCGATGTCCTTTTCGGATATTCTCCGACTATGAATGATTAAGAATATGTGTGTTTAAGTGATCAGTCTCCCTAGTATGATCTTATCATAATCTGATCACTATCGCACATATTCACGGACTTCATTATGAGACGATAATTAATATGATTTATACACAATGAATATTATGTCATTATATTAATAAATAAACGAGATTACAAAATCATATTGACTTGTAGGCCACCTAAGACTAACAGTTAGAACTTCATTAGCAAATCCAACGTGCTCAACCCTTACGATTTCACCTCTCTTTATATTTTCATTCTCATGTTGTAGGAGATTTGGAAAGCTAGATGCATCAAAAAATTCAAGAATGTGAGTTCAAGCATCTAAGATATGATTTCTAACATTTCTTGTTCCATTTCAATAGCCTTGAAGTAGATGATTTTTTTTTACAGATTGCCTTCAGCAAAACAAACTTGTGTTCTCAATAGATTTGACTTTCACCTCAACGTCTATGTTAAGGTGCAAAAGTTGGTCCATTGGAATCTCCCAACTGCAGATTTCTCCCTTAGTGTTGATGGAGCTTGCAAAGATAACCCAGGTCTTTGTGGTGGCAGCATATGCATTCAAACTCTTCTGGCAATGTTCATTAAGGCATTTCCATATTTTTATGGTCAACGTGGCCTTCGACTCTCAATTGAAAAAGGGTTCCATATCTTTGTTGTTTACATGGACTCACAATTTCTTGTGAATGCTATTAATAAATATATTGCACTTCCATGGTCCTTACTCCATTGTGGAATCAACTATTTTACATGATTAATCACTTGGGATGCTCTATCCGGCATGTCTATAGGGAATGCAACCAAGTTGCGGATGCACTAGCTTCTCTTGGCTGTCATTCTCTCGCCAATCAAGAATTCAACTTTTGGTCATCCTTGCTTTCCTTTGCTCATAATCCTAGTTCTAGATAATGCATGCATTCCCTCTATTAGATTCTAATTTTTTAGCCTTTGTATTATACTTGTTAGGAGATGGTTTCTCTTCGGTTTCCTATTGTTTTATTTCTTCCAGAGTAAGGCAAGGCACATCCCCTTTGTTGTAAGTTTAGTTCTTTTCACATTTAATAAATATAGTTCAAGGGCCACCTGGGTCCTAGAGAAGTCGCACCCCCCACCTATATATATAAAAAAAAAGCTAAATGGAACATATATGATAGAAACCTTCATCTAATGATCAATATGGTATCTATAGTTAAAAATTATCGTGTCTCTAACAAACATCCCGATCAATAGATAGTTCACTAAAAACCAAAAGGTCAAAAGAATCAATTATGTTTCTACATCCGATATTTGCTTGTTTGTGGAATTGTTCAAGTAGCAAAACATGTAATTTGTTAGATTTTAGTAGATGTTTTATACTTTAATCTTAAACATAAATTACATTATGTAAATGTGAAATGTTATTGCATTCCAAACAAGAATTTTTAAATAAAAATGGTGGCAATCGACATAAACAAAATTTGATACAAAAATGCTAAAATTAAAGTTAAATCATAGGTTTATCCAATAGTTTAATCTTTTTCATGTTCGCAAGTTTCATGCCTCCTACTTGTGCAATGCTATCAACTAATTTAGCATTTTAATATTGATGCTTATTCCAATATCATTCTAATTGGCATTAATAGCCATTCCAAAAATATTTAGCTTCTATAAATACCTATGTTTAATTATCTTATCTCTCTATTAAGTATATCAAATACCCATTATATATATATATATATATATATTCATGCCAACATATATTCCAAGCAATTCATTATATCTTGTAGTGAGTGTAAATAATCATGAATATACTAATCTAATGGATGAGTATTTTACAAAGTCGCTGAAATGACTACATAAGGTAGTTCAACCTTCATGTATTTGATTGACTTGCAACATAGCATTAGTCTTTACTTGGATTGCATGAGCAGAAACAAGACCTTAGTAAATGGTGGAAATAAATATAATGCTAGATCCACAAGAAATTGATATGATGACCTTCTTTTAGAACTCTAAAGAAGGTTGAATTAAAAAACTACATATATCATGACATGATCTGAAAATACAAAAATCTTACATAAAATATGGCCATGCTTCATTATAGAGCATGCTACTTCTAATGATATTTTTTCTCCTGGTTTTACTTTTGCTCGTATGATTGGCTTAACAACATCTTTCAGTGTCAACAAGTATAATCAATAGTTCTATATGCAAGTTACAGTGGAGGGATGATGTCCCTCTGTGATGCTGAAGTTTGAAGTTCAAATAAAGAATTAACATTACAATTGCCTGGAAAAGGATGACCTTAGCCTATAATATTTTATCCACTATTATTCATTTTTATGATCTCAAGCATACATCTAAAATTTCAACTGAAATAGCCAAAGAATCAAATCCATAAGGGCAAAATAAACCGTCATAGATTTAGACTTTGATGAAAAAATTATTATAACACTATTCCATATTTTTTCAATTAGAATACTTTTGTAAAAGAAGAACAAATGCATGAATATTGATTTAGTAGTTTAATAAATAAAAGATTGGCTTTCAAATAGAACAACCTTGAAGATTAAGCAGTTTCTTCCCTTACCTCGTCTCCTTCACTTCCTCCTTTGGATTTGTTCTCGCATACACCACTTTTGAAGTTTCTCCACCTCCTTCGTTTCAATTGCTCGCGTTCCTCATTTATAAAGTATTATTATTTCTCTTCTACTATGACATTTGACATACATTTCCTTGAAGGTAACACTCATAAGTAACTATGTGTACACATGTACTTAAAGGTGAGGAGAAATAAAAAGGACATGTGGAAGGGGTATGTGGCAGATAGAGAAGGAGAGTGAATGGAACATATGTCGAGGTACTTTCCCATATGTGTGTACATGGATATGCAACCATAGTGTATGATAATATTGTTATATTTCAAGTTCTCTTTATTAGGGAGTTAAGAAACCAATTTTTAAACAATTAGGAAGCTAAGGAAAATTGATCTAACTTGCAATAGGACTCCTCATTATGCATTAGATGTAGAGAGTGGAATCCACCTAAATAAAAGAAATATAGATCCTTGGTCTACAAAATTAGGGCTTCATGGATATCCTCATTGTTGAACATGAAGAAAAGATAATAGTGACTATAAAATTAATGAAAAAACTATGACCTCATGGTAAGGCAATACTAGATAGATGCAAATCTTCCTTTAAAAGGGACTAATATCCTTGTTTTGATAATTAATTAATGATAAGAAAACAAAAAAAAGCATTAATCTTTTTGGCAGTCTCTTCATTAGTAAAATGGATGGCCAATTTGTTGCTAGATGAATATTTATGTCATAGGTCTAACCTTGAGGAGGGCTACAGGATCGGGAAGGAGAGAAGACATGGTCAGCCTTACAAAACGAAGGAACCTAAGTCTTTTGATGACTCTCCTTGACATGGCACTTTCCTTTTACCAATTCAAATGCAAATAATCATCATTACAAAGAATAGTATAAGAAGCTTTTAATATTGTTTCATATCTTCTAAAAGATATACGTAAATAGACAAGATCAATAATATCAATGCATAGGTCATCGATTAGAGTGGCATCTTCCATAAAATGAAGTCCAAACATCGCTCATAGAATATGAACCTAATAGACCTTTACCATAAAGAGTTACTTGTTATTATTGAATACAATTGATTATAATTGGAGTATACATGAATAATTGTCTCTACCTCCCTCCTTGGTCAAGTGTTTTTCTCCCAATTTTGGCATGTTTCTAAGGCTTCTAGTGTAATGACTTTCCTCATCAAAAGGAATTATACTTAATTCAAGCATGAAAGATGAGCATTAGAGTTTAAAGAATTGGATGAGACAACCTTCATTCATTTAAAAGGAATTTGTAAATATCTTCTCTTGTGGGTTAGTATGACTGAATCATAAATGTGAGATGACACACTAAGGGAAATACGCAAGCATTGAAGTGAGATATAATGTCTTTAAATGTAGCGGGTGCACACCCAACAATTAATACAACTACCTGAATTGGCCATAAACTCAACCAAAAAATTAATTAAGAAAAGTCAGAGGGTTCAGAGGCATAGCTAAGTAGTAAAGGCGTTCTGCCCCTTTAAAGACCTTCAAATAAGAGCATACCAGAGGCAACTTCCAAAGATTTTGTAAGAAGATAGCTAAGAATGAGGTGATTGTGAAGCTCCACCACTCGGTGTAAATACAAAAATAATGGGCATGGACAAAAGTTCCCCAGTGATGATCATATATAATTAACCATTCATCTTTTTAAGGGCTTATACATGATTTGAAGCTAAAGTCCCTTACAAAAAGAAAAAGCTAAAGTTTCTTCCTTCGTTTCTTTAGTTTTCGTCTTATTTTAATTGAAGCAATTGGAAACGTGATAATGAGACACCTTCCTTTATTACATTTGTATGTAGGGGAGCTAAGGTACTATGTTCCTTCGAATTTTTGTTAAGCATTATATGCAAACGGTGGCAGATGCAGCATAGCACCGGCTGGGTGCCGTCATTGATTTTATAAAATGTACGAAGACCCACTGATCTTAATTTATTAGAGTGTACTTCACGGATCTCAGCTTGTTAGAATGACCATATTGACTTATTGATTCTGACATAATAGAATGACTCCATTGGTCCGCTGTCTGAATGACATCATTAAAAATTTCTGCCTCCGCCACTGTATGTAAAGTTATTATTACTAGAGATTTTTGCACGAATAACCTTAATTAATTTTTGTTTACGTAAAAACATGTTTTAATCATGGGTACCCTCTTTAGAAGGAAGCGTGTTAAGAATGCTGCCACAGTTGTCCGATCAACTCAGATCAGACTTTGGGGTGAGCAAGCATTACTCTGTAAATGTATATGGTTGCACATCAAGAACAACATTAGAATCTCAGATGCAATTACATTCTTATATGGTTTCGACAGCTCATAGAAAACAAAATTTATCTTCCACCCTCGTTATTTTTACGGATCAAAATTTAGGTTTGATTACAGCAGTAGTCTCCCACATAAACAACGCGGCAGCACCCTGACGATAAGTGTTGGCCAGCTAAATTGGTGGGAAACTTCCAAGGAACAACTAGAAGAAACAAGGATTAGGGATTTGACAGGTTGCCCCTCACAAGGGTACTGCACTACCTCCGCAGGCCGCACACTTTTCTCACACCACTCCTACTTCACTACCCCCTCCTTTCCTCGCGCACTGACAGGTTTTACGGATGAAAGGAAACGTTACAGAACTCCCTGCAGAGGGTCTCCGGAGGAGCACAACCTTGTTTTGTTGTAGAACATGAATTTGATCTCCTTAGGATTCCAGGAGAATGTTAGCCGGTATGGCTACATATGACGTCGAAGGACTTTTGCCAGATGCAGATTTTTTGATAAATGTAATAAATGTCGTTTGTTTAACAGGAAGATTTAGAAGGAAGAAGGGTTGGCCATGCATACCCTATATGCATGTAACGGATGCTTTACCTCTGTGTCTCGTCTTCTTCTGGCCTGCACTACCACGTAGTGTTGCAGCTTGCACGGAGAGCTCCTTGACCAAGCAGAGAACTGTTATCCTTTTTTTCCCTCTGGGCGCTACATTTGGCCCTCCGGTACATGTGAGTCCAAGAGGAGTCATGGATGTTGGTGCAGGTGGTGGAAGGGCTCCTGCCAGGTGAATAGCTGATCCTTTTTTTGGCGGAAGAGACGCTGGGATGCTTCTAAGTAACGCTCATCTCGTCTATTTCTAAGCTGCAGCTGTCGCACTGCACCATTAATGTGTACAGGCCGTGCTAGGGCTTCTCTATAGTGGCTTCACGACTACCATTATCATTCCTCTCAGTACATATTTGGACTGGACTCCAGCAGTACTGAGAGGGAAAGAGTTCAATTATTTGCCAATTTTTGAGATCCTACTAAGAGATTTTTTGCAATATATATTTGAGTCCTTCCTCGTTCTAAACGTGTACTGAGAGGATCTTGTTGTTACGCACAAAACCTACTCTATTCCAGGTCTACAAAATGTCCAAATTATTAATCTGAACATTTGTACAGTTTGAATTAGTGACTACGGCCGCATCAAATGGCTAGAGCGGCAGATTTCGCGGTCAAATTCAGTTGTTTTTCCTTCCATCTAGTCGTCGATTCATTTACTATTTTAAAAAATTAGTTATTAATTTGATTTGTTCAATAAGTTAGAGTAGACTTAAAAGTTATCGTAACTATGAAAATTACCTAGAATTTTCTTGTTTACGGGCACCATTGTAATAAGGAAATCAGTTAATTTAATATTTTTTTTAGTTTTTTGGTTAAATAGAAACTTTCTGGTGTGTTTTTGTGCTCCTTCCTTTTCACTTGCCTTCACTTTTCTAGGCTTGGGTTATGAACTAATCGCAATCGATATCGTCTCTGATTTAGTTAAGCCATTATAGATCAGATTGGATTTCTATATCTAATTTTTAAATCCATGTTATGCTCTAACTGTATTTTATAAATAATTTCAAACTAATTTCAAACTTCCCGAGAGGATTAGGCTCTCAGGGAGGTTCATATTCAGACTTCCCAAAAGACCAAGATCCTAAGGATATCCGAATTCCTTCCCACTCTCCACTCAGCATGAATCCCAACTAAATGGGCCAACAAGGTCAAAGCCCCCGTACGAAGGTCTAAACACCACTCGACCGATACCCCGATTTTTTGGGAAGTTGGGACACTCCTTAAGATTCGAATTCCTCCTCTCCAGCCTCGTGGCGGAAATCACGGTCAAAAAATACAACTGTCTAATTATGGTAGGCCCCATGATCTCGGCCACTCCGTGCATGAGGAGTGTCGCATATTCCAATCTAGCCATCCACGATGGCCTACAATCAAGGGCCCCGAATCATAGGTGGCGAACTGCTACTACATGAAGATCCTCCAATCCTCCTAGGGGTCGACATAAAAGCACAAGTCTTTGTCGAGGGATCTGACTTAGACATCAGAAAGTTTTTTTCCCACCTAGATGGAGATCTATGACCGCCTTCTGGTGTCTATAGGTTATGATGAAACATTTCTCCATTGAACAAATCTCATCGAGTGGCGGGAGAGTTGATTGCAGATCTTCTGCTCCACCCAATCTCTCCCTCTATTTTAATTGTTTTTATTTTTGAATGTGGATTGGGGAAAGTCTAAGTTTGACGCTTATGGCTGTCTAATATTTATACAATGTTAATGAGTTGTTTTAATCATGATATAGATAGGTATTAATCTTTAAAATACTAATTCTTGGGTTGACTATGATGAGAGGTAGCATCCGCTCCAGCTTGCACCTAATTTTGATTTATGCAAAAGTAGATTATATTTCGAATAAGGCTAGCCTCTCTCAATTAATCTGTATAACCCAGAGATACATGAATATACATATTATATATATGAGTTTGATGCAGTTGTGTATGTACACTGATACACACTGCACAATGTTGCCAAGTGGAAACTAATGCAAGAGGACTGCCAAAATTAAAATGTGAATAGATTACCACAAGTCTCACTTACTCCACATAATATATATTTTGGTTCTTTTTTGTAAAGTATTTTTATTTGCATATAAAGCTGTTCCCCGGTCGGAACTTCAATAAATTTAGCCCAAAAAGAAGTACTAGGGTTGTCTAGTTAGTAGTAAACTTAAAAAAGCCTTCCAATAATATTATAAATAAATTAATATTTTTAGGCACTCGAAAAGACATGACATTATTTTAAAAAATAGTATTATTCTTATATTTTTATGTCATCCTCTTATAGAGATTATTATTAACTGGCCTAAAGTTGTTTCTCCTCTTGGTGAGCGGACAGAAATGTACGTAATAAAGATAAAGATATAACCAGCAAGTTGGCCGTTTCAACGAGACCAGGGGACCTACTCAAGCGTGCATGGATGCATGAACAGAGTATAATACACCAATGAGTTTTATGACCATGTAGTATTTTGGACTTTCTTTTTTTTCTCCCGAAAAGGTCATAGACTTCACAAATGTAACACAATACTTTTTTTTGCGTGATATGGAAAACTAATTTCCTATGAACATCTCGGTCTTGGGAATATCATTGGCACATATTTTTAAAATAGTTAAGATCCTCAGTATTATTTGAGGATGAAACTTAGTCAGTACTAAGGAGTTTTTTTTTTTCCAAAAATAAAAAAATAAAAAACCTCATGCTCAACTTTTTTAGGTCAGCGCGATGAATCATTTTGAAAAACAGAGGATCTTGATCCTGAGTAAAATAGTTGAGACTGGTGTGAAAAAATTCTCACTATTGGGAAAATTTTGAGAAAAGTCAAAATTAAATTCTCTCTAGTGAAGAGCATACCCAAATTAGCCGTTGTGATGTATTGATTAATGTGTGCCCTAGATCTAAGCACATTGATATCCCTGAGCGCTTCAAGTGTGTACGAGTGGATTGAATCTAATTAGAGAACACGTCTCTGACTCGATGTACAGTTAATTTATACGTACCTCCCCTATTTTAATCTATTCTATAAATGATAAGAGAAATTTAATAACATGTCACTTTATTTTATATCAATTATTATTTTTTATCATATGTCTATGACTATTTTATTATCCATGTCCTCTCCTAATTAAGCAACGCCAAACGTGTTCTCCGAGACAAAACTTTTATTACTACAGCCCACTTTAAGTAAATTGAGATAGGTTGGAGGCTACTACACATGACTTAGGTAATACTCATTCACTTCTTCTCTTTAAAGATTACGGGGTTCAATTCTTGTTAGGTGTCTGTAATTTTTTTAAATAATAGATTTAAATTAAAATAATAATTTAGTAGATAAAATAATTATGTTAGGTGTGACACGCATAGGAGCCCAGTTTCGTTAAACTTAGCGGAGTACTTGCTGGTTGCTACAATGTTCCTTAAACAATATTATGGTATAATGATCACCTTCCTATTAGATATTAGATCGAATAGGGGGCTTACTCTCTACCTCTAGGGTAGAGAGCACAAAAAAGGAAAAAAAAAAAGGATATACATAAAATAGTATGTGATTGTTATACCATTCCACATGAGGTGCAATGTGTCTTAAATGATGCATGTCATCTGATACCTCAATTTAATGCTGATTGTACTACAATACTTGAGATGATATTGCAGCAAGTATTTTTCTTAAACGTTATGAAAATTAGAAATAATTCCTGCAATGCCTCCTAAAACTTTGCATATGTAACTCCAACATCCCAATGTTATCATGATTTATGTAATATTTTTGGAATATTTCATTGAAATTCAGGTGAGTTTGACAGGGGTATAAATGTAGTATTTTGAAGATTTCAGAGGTATTGATGGTAATATGTGAGAGTTGAGAGCATAGATGCACATACGGTATTTTTCAGGAACATATATATGGATGAGGGGCGGATATAGCACACCCCGGGGCGCATCTAACTTAGATCTCCCTCTCCTGAAAATAACTCACCCCGCTAAAATTATCAAAAAAATTAAAATATTTAAATACTCCCATCTAGCTGACCTACTTTTTTATTTAATATTCATTGTTTGGTCAAAAAACTTAAACGTAGCCATTCAATCAAATACGTCGTTTTTTGGGGATCAAAAATTAAAACTCTAAGTGTGGAATCAACCTCAAGGGCTAATCTAACAAATTTTTTATTTTTGATTATTTTTTCAATAGTTTCAAACGTTAACATTTTATGCATGTTCGATTAGACGACTTCGATTGATTTTTAAGGTCGAATAGTGAAAATTAAAGTCCCCAAGATAGGATCAAGCTTAAGGGTCCTATTTGAGTATTTAGAAAATTGTGAAAACATTTATTTTTTTGTAACATGGATGGATGGGTTTTTGAGGGAGTACATCTAACTTAGATGCACCTCGAGACACTATATATATATATACTAGGATATGGCCAAGTCCTTAAATATGGCTTGATCATAACACAGTCGGTGCCCTCCGATCTTGATCGGAAGGCTCCCGTTGGCGTTGCTCCACGTAGGCACTCCCACATAAGGCGGAGCAAGCGGGGACTCTTCGATCAAGATAGGAGGACCCCCTAGGTGCTGTGTGGCACCCTTGGTGAGGTGAATTTTGGGGCGCCGCAGGCCCCCGCAACATCTCAGTTTTTTTTTTCTTTTACATTGATTGGATGTGATCTAGGAGTCGGGATTGCACTGTAAGGATAGGCCGCACCAACTGTCCTGACCATACAATAGCACTACGATATATAGTTAGGGGTGTTCATGGTTTGATTTGATTTGATGACAAAATTTTAAAAACTAAATCAAACTGAAGTAGAGAGTCAAACCAAACCAAATCAAAATGTAATAGTTTGAAACCGAACCGAACCAAACCGAAATAATTAGGTTTAGTTCGTTTTGGTTTGCGTTTTGTGCCTTATAATTGGCCACTATAGTTAAATAGTCTGCTTCAACATTATTTTTTATAAAAAACTATTAAAAAAACATTATTTAAAAATTATTTAGAGGTTTAACTCTCGAAATAAACTATTATAGTTAAACATACTATTTTTATTGAGGACTAAACACCTTTTTTGTACAAGATAATGATCTAAAAGATATTATCTAAAAATAATTTAAAATTTTATATCTTATAATTTACATAAACTCACACTTAATCTAAGAATTTAATACTCATTATGCATTTTTAACGTAATTCGATTTATTCGGATAGCTTTGGTTTATGAACAAGAGAATCTAAATCAAACCAAATTTCTTAATTTGGTTTGGGTTCAACTCAAACCGAATTTTCGGAAGTTCAAACCAATCCAAACTAAACCGAATTAACTAGTTCGGTTTGATTTTTCAATTTGAACCGAATAGTGAACACCCCTACATATAGTTACTCACTCACTGCACTAATCCCAATGTTGCACTGAGGGTCAGTGGAGTGAGTAACTTTTTTTTTCAATTTAAACATGTGGGCTATGAATAGTAAAAAAATGTCTTTAATGGGCCAACCTCAACAAAAAAAAAATTCATATTTTTTAGATTGTCCAATCGGATATTGGTCTATATGGAGGTGTAGAGCACCTTACAGCCCACCTAAAAGGATTTCAAAAATAAAACAATTGCCCGCTGCAGTGACCCTCAGTGAAGCACTAGAGATTAGTACAGTAAGTATTACTCCAGTTAGAATTGGGTCTAGGTTGCAAGGTCTAGCATGGAGATCCAATTTCATTGTCCGGTTACACTTGGAGTGCCAAAGATAGGTTGATGGGCCTCCATTTGGTAGTTGTTCAGGGAAGATGAAAATCACTAGGTCCATGTTCGGTCATAGGTAGGTGAGTATAATTAAGTTGCTGCACCAGCAACCGGTATTACGCCGACTGCCGGTATGTTTAACTTTAAAAAAATATATAATCCTTATGAAGTCCTACATGGCCGTACAACTCGATCTCTAATCGATGGATCCAAAACAAGATGAAAAATAAAAAAGCGACCACAAATGAACAGTAAAAAACAATGATGTACGGAGAAATTTAATACTTGTACTATTATATAGAGAAAAAAGGATCTCGAGCCGTTAGCTGCACGTATTTTTAGTGTTCATTTAGGGTCAATTTTTTATTTTTCATCTTTCTCTGAGTCGCTAGCTGCCCGTTTATGTATACATGGTGCAGTAGAATTAGGAGGGGATCAACCTAAAGACTAATATGATATATTTTTTATTTTTGAGTATTTTTTAGTATTTTTAGATATTAATTTTTTTATATATGTCCGACCAGATGACTCCAATTATTTTTCAAGATCGGACGGTAAAAATTAAAAGGATTCGCCCACATACAGAAATCCACATAACATGATGACCTCACGTGTGCATGTGATGCGATTGTTCATCGAATTTGAGAACGTCTTAACCACTTAGCAGAAGATGGAACAGGCTTGGAAAACCACAGAACAATCAACAGTGCCAGGTGAAAGTGAAGTGTTTCAGTTCACATGTGAAGAATAGTCTGAGAGCTGGTAATAATCATGAGTGGTTTTTCAAGTTGGACTCTTGTCCAACCCTTTGCGGAGAAGATATTTGAATAGGAGTCCAATAGTACTGAGGCGGGTTGCTATTGTAACTCCAGCAACTCCGGCTCTACTCATCTCTTGGAAGAGTCCAGTTCCTCTCAGTAGGAAGTTGGAAGGGACTCACTAATCAGAAAATATCATGTGTAAAATTGATCCGTCGTTCGAGACGCATCTCACCCACTTTCACAACTTTTTATTTGTTACCGGTTTAACAGGTTTCAAATACTACGCAGAGCATTTAAATACTATCAATCCCATAGGCAATTTAAAATCTTTATACAATAAAAAATACATCCACAGTAAAATCTGTTATATACACTCCACTGTAATAAAATTTAAAATCTATCGTACCCACAGAAAATCTGCTACGAGTCATTTGGTGATTCAAAAGTATACATACCCCAAGCTAGGTGTTTCAAAAGTAGGGGTGTGCACGATTTTAGGTTAGGTTCAACCCGAACTGAATTCGGTTCGGTTCAATTTGGACCGTTCGGGTTGAGCTTTTGGATTAAGCTTATGGGCTTTTCACTTTCGCAGCATATACATGAAACTATCTCGAAAGCAAAAATGGAGATCACTAGCGACTTATAATCACTTAATCACCAATGAAATTAGAAATTTAATTGAACACACTTAGGTCACCAATGAAATTGGAAATTTGGGCATCATGAAAAGAAATGTAACTAACAGCGTGATGCACGAACATCTAACTTCAGATGTGATACAATGAACTGTCTATTCCTAGATCTCACGTATACTACTTGAGTAATACACTACAATCTAAGAATGTGGTAAAGAATGAAAATATTTGTAGTCAGCAACTCTCCAGTTCAATAATGTACAGAACCTGTCTGGCAGACTTTTGCTAATTTGTAATCGTTTAGAAAATCTGGAAGTCCAAAGTTAGGACAAAAAATAAATCAACGAACAAGCCAGCAAAATTGGAAGTTCAGTGTACAGAAGCAACCGACTCGATATCACCAACATTCGAGTACATGTCAATCAGATCCAGATCCAGAAGACCGGAAACATGAAGAAAGGAGATCTGGTAGTTATTGAAAAGTAGGAGATCAATCACCGGAGAGGAGCGATGGCGATGGGCTTCAGCAGACCGGCGTTGGGGCGACCGGATCTCGACCTTGGGGCTTTGAGAGATCTGCCACCGGAGAGGATCGACGGCGACGTGCTTCAGCAGATCGTTGTTCGGGCCGCAGGATCTCGGTGTTGGGGTTTTGGTAGATCCACTTGGGGCGGCCGGATCTCAGCACTGGGGCGGCAGGCGGCAGGGCTTCGGAGTCGGCGCTGGGGGCTTGGGCGACGGCGGGGCCGGGGCGGGTGAAGGCGGTGCGGCGAGATTAGGATGGAGGAGGAACCAGGATTGGAAGATTTTCAGTACTTTTCAAAATCTAACGGGTCTTATATTTTACCCATGGGCAAAATCTAGGGAGATCCGGTGGGTTGCTAACGTTTCGGGGTTTAATCAAACCCGAACTATATTGGGGGTAACGGATAACAGGTACAATATGCCCGTTTATTAAAGACGGGTCTGGTAGGGTCTTGGGTAAAAGGGTAACATTGACACCCCTACCTCCAAGTATAGGATGTAAGCCACAAAAGCTGTTTAGTCCTATACTAGGTATTTACGAGTAACTATGTGCCTATACTCTGAACCACTACCCTTTTTCTCAAATTTTGAGTTAAATGAGCATCTGATCAATAACAAAGCCTACGCTTTTCAACTCATTTTATTAAACAGGGGAGAGTATCACTGTAAACATGGGTGACCGATCTAGGCTGACCTCAATGTGACTTAAAAATTTCAGTGGAAGACGATTAGGCCAATTCTTGGGACCAATATCACTTGGAGAGAAATTCATAAAGAAAAACACTACTTGTAAACTCTAAGATATTCTCATCAATATTTCGTATAAATGACAATGGCCCATGTATATATATTAGTAGAAGGTGGCCATTCATAAGATAGGTCGATATAGTCCATTAGCTTCTTAATGTAATGTAAGGTGGCACGTTCGCCTGCGTAGGTGTGTGCCCTAATTTTATTTGGTTTTTGATATCAAAAAATAAAAAAACCTTTATTTGCTATTAAGTTGTTCTATTAGTACTACCACATTTCATATTTATGCTATATACTAGTCTTGATTCAAATTTTTACAAGAAGTATGGTTCCCTAATTTTCCTAACTTCACATAAAAAATGCATTTATTTTCTTTTTGAAATATCATAGATGAATGATTTTGGTCCCCCCAAATTACCATTTTGCCACAAGGTCCGAAAGGATGCATCACGCTTACTTCATATGAGGATAAGTTCTAAGATACACGTTAACTTTTTCAAAATTTAAGATGCATTTATATATTCTCTCTCATAAACAATGAGTTCTACGCTACTTTGATTGGAGAATAGGAGAAGAATAAGGAAGAATAAAAGGAGAATAAGTTTAATTTAGTTTTGACAAGCGGAATAACTTATACCGATGCAGAATAGTCTATTTGGAGAATAAGGAGAATAAGCAATTCGACCTTAGACCCAAGAATTGTTTATCCTTCTTGATGTAGACTGGATCTATCACGACCGGATCCCGCAAACGGGGATCCGGAAAAAGAAGATCCGGAGCCGGTCCGGATCGAACGGTGACAAGGGGACCCGACGGGTATCCGCGACGGGGCGAAGACGGGGCTTCTCGGGATGAAATGGATCCTCCCGCGGGGGGCGCGATCTGCCGCCGGAGCTGCTCTTGGATAGTGAGCCGCTGCTCCTTCGGCGGACGAAGGCGCGGCGCGAGCAGGAGCTTCTCTCGGCCGAGTGGTCGACGAGCGTCGGAGCAGGAGCCGGAAAGTCCGAGATCGGACGGGGGGACGGCTCGCTCTCCGACCAGGGGGTCCGGAGCT
This sequence comes from Zantedeschia hybrid cultivar, assembly GCA_030544215.1. Taxonomy (NCBI): domain Eukaryota; kingdom Viridiplantae; phylum Streptophyta; class Magnoliopsida; order Alismatales; family Araceae; genus Zantedeschia; species Zantedeschia hybrid cultivar. The sequence goes on from JARZZO010000001.1 coordinate 7,640,793, forward strand.
ACCTTCAGCGCGAGGCCGAGCCTCCTGACGCAGGGCAGCTGACGGGACTGCCCTCGGACAGCGAGTCCGAAGGCTACTTCAGCGCGAGACCGAGCCTCCTGGCTTGGGGCAGCCGGCGTTCGGCGTCGAGACCAGGGAGAGGAATCCGAGGTCGGCGGCCGAGACTGACTCGGGGAGGTCGGCGATGATTCGAACCGAGCCCCTGCAGGAGGGAAAGAAGAAGAAGAACCAGTCAGCAGGAGTCCCGGGCGTCAGTCCTGGGGAACCCCCTCCGACGGTCAAGTTAGCTCCTGAAGAAGATTCGATTCAGAAAGCAAGAAAGAGTAGCTATAACGCTATTCGGACAGAAGCCCTTTAAGGGGTTTCGGAAGCTTGGGGAGGCATCCGTTTTTCCACCACCCCCTTGGCCACAAATAGCGGGATATTTATAGCAGAGGATAGCGGATGGTTAACGGTGGCAGCCGATATAGGACTAATTGCAGGTTTGCTGATAAACCGCCATAGCGCCCGATCCGCCACCGGAGTGGGCCGGACTCGGCTACCGGGCCGAAGGGGGTTGGGCCGCTGATGGGCCGAAGCCTGCTGGTCCCTAGGCTGCCGCGCTGCTCCCGGGCCGCAGGCTGGTGGGCCGCTGACGGGCTGAAGCCTGTTGGGCCGGGAGCGAGGGTGCCGCTTATGGGCCGAAGGCTACTGGGCCGCTGACGGGCCGAAGGCTCCCGGAGGGCCTGGTACTGCTGCTGTTGGGCTCAGTGGGGTTTGGGCCTGCTTCAATGGGCCGAATCGGATTCTGCCGCATCACATAGCCCCCCACTCTTGTCTTCCTCAGTTCTGAGACGGCAAGAGTATAGCCTAAAACTGTCAGAAAGAAAAAAAAACATCACAGCAGGCGTCTCTCTTGGAGTTTTGTTCCCCTTCTACTGGGAAGAGGAGACCCTCGGTCGGCCGAGGGTCGTGCGGTTGCTTCGTCCCTGCTCGGAGAGTCGACGAAGGCTTAGAGCTGAGAAGCCGAAGGGTCGGGCCCTCTGATCCGTGTCAGGCTTCATTAAATGGACGGGACGGTGCGTCGCCTTACGAGGAAGCACAGGACACGCGTCGCGCATCCAGCCGCTCCGCAGAAAACACAAACGGATCCCGACCGCCCGCGGGTCACGGACCGCCCCGGCTCTCTGCCCGAGGCTCCACTCGGATTGCCGCCGTTCCCTTCGTCCCTTGCGGATCGGGACACGTGGCGGGCATCCGAGTGGTTAACCGAAGGGTCGGAGTGCTGTCAGCCGCTGATCGCTCCGCTTCAAGTCCCGGAGCCGGCCCGTCATCAGTGCCGAAGGACGGCACACGTGGCGGGCATCCGGGAGGAGCGAGGGGACGAGCGGGACGATCTCGGCCGCAGGTTTCGGCGGGAGGCGTTTCGGACGGGCTCTATAAATACAGGCCCTCCGCGGGGAACTGTTCCTCTTCTTGCTGCCGCGCTCTTCTTCCTTCTCCCGCGAATGGCCAGCTTCCTGAAGGCTTCGCCCGAGCTCGTCGGCTACCGTGGGAGACTCTTCGTCCCTCAGAGTGCATCGCTGGTGGAGCCTAGAGGCTTGAGGCAACGCTTGGTTCAGGAGAGATCCCCTCCCCCTTTCTGCGAGTAAGCCTTAGCCTTCTTCCTTCCCTCTGCGGCTCTATGGTCCGGAGCTCTTCCAGTGAGATTACTCCTTCGGACGAGGAGTATACTCCCCCCCATTCTCTCAAGTCTTCCCTGTCAGACCGTCTCGCCTCGGGTTCCCTTGCTTCCGCAATGTCCGGGGAGTCTGAAAACTCTGGGTCCGAAGGATCCGAAACTTCTGGGGCTGAGGTTTCCGGGACCGAGGCTTCCGGGACCGAGGCTCCCGAGGCCGAGGCTTCCGAGGCCGAGGCTCTCCAGGAGGTTCGGGACTCGGGCCAAGCTTCCACCTCGGAACGTCGCCTCCCGGATATTGCCTCGGGGGCAACCTGCGCCCTTTCGGACGTAGAGGTGAGGAACTTAGTTTCTTACTTTCAGCTTCCTTCCTGGACGACCCCCCATCGGCCCGATTCCGCCACTAGGGCAAATACCGTTCGTCCGGGGTCTTTCTCCATTTACGTTGATAGCTTTGAGGCGGGCTTCCGTCTCCCTCTCCCCACCTTCGTCGTCAATCTCCTTAGCTTCTACGGGCTGGCCCCGTCTCAGCTCTTCCCCAATTCTTGGCGCACTGTGTATGGATTTCTGAGCGTCTTCGCTCACATAAAAATCCGCCCCTCTCTCAATGTCTTCCGCTATCTCTTCAAGATCCAAACGCAGGGGAAGTCCGAGTGGTACTGCTTCGTCCCTCGGGTTGGCCGAAGAATCTTCTCTGGGAAGCCTTCGTCTATCCACGGCTGGAAGAGGAAGTTCATCTTCGTCTCCCTGCCGGAGAAGGAGAAGGGTGTGTGGCCCTTCCCCACGGAATGGGTGCCGCTGGCCGCAGGCCTCTCGGGACCTCCTGTTCTGACCCCCGTTCAGAGCACTATTGTGGGCCACGTCCAGGTGAAGGCCCCATACGACGTCTCGGTGCTTCTCACCGACGCGGAGCGGTTGATAGGTGCCGGGGTTTGGCCGGACCCCAAGCGTGATCCGGAGCGGGTCTTTCCGTACCTTCCTCCCGGGGAGACTCCGCGGGGCCGCGGGGGAAGGGTTGCCGCTCCTCCGGCCGAAGCTCTTCCGGCTTTGGAGGCTGACGAAGTTTCGGCCGAGGGTAAGTCGGCTCTGAATTTATTACTTGATTGCATTTTTGCTTCTAACACTTTCTTCTCGCTCTGCAGCGATGGCCGAGCTCGATGACCTCCTCGATCTGATATCGGATCAGCGCGTTTCACGCCGGGCGTCGGCCCCGCAAGCGGTAGGCAGGCCTGTTCGGGGTGCCGGGGGTCCGAGGACAAGAGGCGGGGGCCTCGGGACTGCGGCCTCCGCCGAGGGTCGTGCAGCCGCTGCTGCTCTCGAGAGGGAGCAGAAGACTAAGTTCGCCTCTCGAGGAGGCGGCCGAGCGTCGAAGCGCGCCCGGGTAGAAGAGGCCGAAGAGGAGGTGGAGAAGGCTCAGCTAGTCAGGAAGAGCGCCGGGGCCCGAAGGGCTGTAAGGTTGGCGTCTCCTAAGATGCCGAGGGGTGACTCCCCTCCGGCCGTATCGGCAGGAGCCGATGAAGGAGATGCTGAACCGCGGGCGCAGCGCGAGTGGCGGCACCCCACGCCGGGGGTGTATCAAGACGGGAGCATGGAGGACCCGCAGACGTGCCTTCGTCTGCTCAGCAGCCTCACTCTCCCTTCAGTTTTCGAGGAGCTGAAGGCCCACTCCATCACCGATCTGGCGGAGATGAGTGCCCGTCTGACAGTTCAGGTGAGCAACCCGAAAGTGCCTCGGCTCATCTTTAGCCATTTCCCCTGATTTTTCTGACCCTCATCTGCCTTCGATCCGCAGGCTTCGATGACGAGCCGCGTCCTGATGCACCGTCAGGAGCTGCTTCGGCTTAAGCTTCTGGAAGCTGAGGTGGATCCGGTCGGTTCGGGGGAAGGTACTTCGGCGGCTCGTCGCATCGAGCCCTTAGTTGATGAGCTCGTGACTGCGAGCACCCGGGCGCGGACGCAGCTGAAGGAGAGGGCAGCAGAGGCCCGTACCGCCGCCGAGGCCAAGAAGAAGGCCGAGGGCGATCTTGCGGCGGTCGAGTCCGAGTTCCAGACCTTCAAGGCCCAGACCCAGGACAAGGAGGCCCGGCGAGCTTCGGAGAAGCGCCGCCATGCCGAGGAGGTGTCGGCCCTGAGGCGGGAACTGGAAAAGGCAGCGGGGTCGGCAGTGGCTGACTACAAGGCCGGAAGCGACTACGCCCGGGAGATCCTTCAAGCCCAGCTGCGGGCGTCTTCCACGGTTTTCGACCTCGGACTGGCAGTCGCCCAGAGGGCCTGTCCGAGCGTCGATCTGACCAGGGTTGCCCTGCCGAAGGGCGAGGAAGCCAGGGAGCTTTTATCCTGGTGGGAGGAGCTCGTGGCGGAGAGGGCCTCGCCTCCAGCTGAGGAAGATGAGGTCGAAACCGCCGAGGAGGCTCCTGCCGAGGAGGCCCCAGCCGAGGAGGCCGATGCCGAGGAGGCCGCTATCGAGGACGCCCCTGTCGAAGGCGCCGCACCTGAAGCGGTGCAGATCGTCGACTCTCCCTCTCCTTCTCCCGGCCGAAACGTCGTCGGGGTAGAGGAGGAGAGGGTCGCCGAGGACTGATACGAGGGTTCCCCTCGGCTTCCATTTTCTTTTACTTTTGTAAGCTCTCGGCCAGGCATACGGCCGAGTTTTGTACTTCCCTTCGCTTTATGAAAATAGAAGGAAGGTTTTTGGCTTTACCTTGCTGTCTCCTGTTTGACTTGACTGGATCTGGTCTTTCTGGAATCCGAGATCCGTTTGTCATTCGCCATATCCTGCGAAGCCGAGATCCGTTGCAGGTTCGGACAGGCCGTTGGAAGAATATCGCCTGGAGAATAATATGCCGCGCCTTGATCCGGATTACATGGCCGAAGCCATTCGTCGGATCGAAGGGCTTATGGGCTTTAAGAGAGTCATGCCGCTCCCGGTACGGTTTGCATGGCCGAAGCCACTCCCGATATGGTTTACACGGACTTAGAGGAAACCACGCCGTGTCCTGATCCGGATTACATGGCCGAAGCCATTCGTCGGATCGAAGGACTCACGGACTTTAAGAGAACCATGCCGCTCCCGGTACGGTTTGCATGGCCGAAGCCACTCCCGATACGGTTTACACGGACTTAGAGGAAACCACGCCGTGTCCTGATCCGGATTACATGGCCGAAGCCATTCGTCGGATCGAAGGACTCACGGACTTTAAGAGAACCATGCCGCTCCCGGTACGGTTTGCATGGCCGAAGCTACTCCCGATACGGTTTACACGGACTTAGAGGAAACCACGCCGTGTCCTGATCCGGATTACATGGCCGAAGCCATTCGTCGGATCGAAGGACTCACGGACTTTAAGAGAACCATGCCGCTCCCGGTACGGTTTGCATGGCCGAAGCCACTCCCGATACGGTTTACACGGACTTAGAGGAAACCACGCCGTGTCCTGATCCGGATTACATGGCCGAAGCCATTCGTCGGATCGAAGGACTCACGGACTTTAAGAGAACCATGCCGCTCCCGGTACGGTTTGCATGGCTGAAGCCACTCCCGATACGGTTTACACGGACTTAGAGAAAACCATAACAAGTTTTTCCGAACAGAAATGAGTTCTCTCATTTATAGCCTCCGGCTAAAAGCCTGGGGAGAGTTGACTTACATATAATAACGCCGAAGGCGCTCTACATTCCATGTGCGAGGAAGGGGCTGGCCCGAAAGGGTCTCCAACCGGTAAGCTCCTCGTCTGATTACCTCCCTGATCCGGTAGGGCCCCTCCCAGTTGGGGGCAAGCTTTCCTGAAGCTTCGGCCGGCTTGGAAGCATGAGCATTCCTCAACACGAGACTCCCCACTTCGAAGCTCCGGGGCTTCACTCGAGTGTTGTGGTACTTGGCCATGCGCTGTTGATAAGCCGCCAGTCGGATACGAGCTTTATCTCGGACCTCTTCAATGAGGTCCAAGTGATCTTTCAAGCCTTCTTCGCTGACTTCCGGACTGTAAGCGATGACCCTGGGAGAAGGGAGGCCGATCTCTATGGGAATAACGGCCTCTATCCCATAGGCCATGCGGAAGGGAGTCTCGCCGGTGGGGGTTCGGCTCGTCGTCCGATAGGCCCACAGGACACTCGGCAGCTCTTCCACCCATCGGCCCTTAGCTTCGCCGAGTCGGGTTTTCAATCCCTGTAAGAGGCTTCGGTTAGTGACTTCGGCTTGGCCGTTCGCTTGAGGATGCGCTACCGAAGTGAACTTGTGGAGTATGCCGAAGCTGGCGCAGTTGTCACCGAACCGTCGGCTATCGAACTGCTTTCCGTTGTCTGAGATGATGGCTCGAGGGATGCCGAACCGGCAAATGATGGACTTCCACACGAAGTTCCAAGCATTGTTGTCGGTTATTGAGGCGAGGGGTTCGGCTTCGACCCATTTGGTGAAGTAATCGACCGCCATGATGAGGAATTTCCTTTGGCCGGTGGCGACGGGAAAAGGTCCCAGGATGTCGATTCCCCATTGGGCGAAAGGCCAGGGATCAGATAAGGGGGTCAGAAGGGTGGCCGCCTGATAAATGAGGGAGCTAAACCTCTCGCACTGGTCGCAGCGCCGTACGAGGGCTAGAGCGTCCTCTCGGAGCGTTGGCCACCAGTAGCCTTGTCTCAGGAGATTGTGAGCCAGGGCTCTTCCTCCCGCGTGCGCTCCGCACACCCCTTCGTGGACCTCCCTTACGGCGTAGTCGGCTTCTGCTGGGCCGAGGCACCGTAGCATTGGTCGGCCGAATGATTTCTTGTACAACACCCCGTCCAAAAGGAGAAAGTGGGATGAGCGCTGCCGAATGCGCTTCGCCTCCCTTGGATATGGTGGGACTTCTCCTTGGAGAAGGAAAGCGACGAGGGGGGTCATCCACGTTTCGGCCTCTGCTTCCGCAATTTGCATAGCTTCGGTTTCGCCGAGGCTGGGTTCGGCGAGCTCCTCGACGAGGATCATCCGGCCTCCGCCCCCGTCTTGGGTTGACGCCAGCCGGGAAAGGGCATCGGCCCGGGTATTCTCGGATCTCGGGATCCTCATGATTTCACAAGAATCGAACTGATTGAGAATCTTACGAGTTACCTGGAGATAAGATGCCATCACTGCGTCCCGAGCCTCATACTCCCCGGAGACGTGGCCGACGATTAACTGAGAATCGCTGAAGGCTTTCAGGTTCCGGGCGCCGAGTCTCTTCGCGTCCCAGAGGCCGGAGATGAGGGCTTCGTACTCGGCGGCGTTGTTAGTCGCTGGAAAGGAGAACCGCAGGGCGTACTCTGTGACGACCCCTTCGGGTGACGTAAGGATCCATCCGGCGCCACTGCCCGTGGAGCATGCGGAGCCGTCCACGAAGAGTCGCCATTCGTCTGGTGGTGCAGGTGCCGAAATAGCCTCGGCTTCGACCACTTCGGATTCTGGTTGTTGTGTCGCGGAGGCGCCGGGGGTAAGTTCGGCGATGAAGTCCGCCAACGCCTGGGCTTTTATTGCTACCCGAGGGGCATAGGAGATGTCGAACTCCCCTAGCTCAATTGCCCACTTCGCCAGCCTGCCAGACACCTCCGGCCGGGAAAGAATTTGCCTCAAAGGCTGGTTGGTGAGGACTTTTACAGAATGAGCCAGAAAGTACGGCCGAAGTCTCCTTGCAGACGTGACGAGGGCCAGAGCCAACTTTTCCAGGGCTTGGTACCGGAGTTCCGCTCCCTGAAGGGCTCGGCTAGTGTAATAAACGGGCTTCTGAATGCCTTCTTGTTCTCGGACGAGGACGGTGCTGAGGGCCGTCTCGGAGACTGCGAGGTATAAGCTCAGGGGCTCCCCGGGAATTGGTTTTGACAGAATGGGGACTTTGGAGAGGTAGGCCTTCAGCTGATTGAAGGCTGTTTGGCACTCTTCTGTCCAGTCAAAGTTGTTGGCCTTCTTCAGCAGCTTGAAGAAGGGAAAACAGTAGTCGGCCGCCCTTGACACAAAGCGGCTGAGGGTTGCGATCCTCCCGTTCAGCTTCTGTACCTCTCGGAGGTTAGCCGGGGGGCGCATCTTTATGATGGCCGAAACCTTCTCGGGGTTAGCTTCCACCCCTCGGTGAGTGACCATATAGCCGAGGAATTTGCCGGAGGCTACCCCGAAGGCGCATTTGGCCGGGTTCAGCTTCATCTTGTACCGCCTGAGGGCGGAGAAAGTCTCGGCCAGATCGGCCAGATGCTCCGCAGCGACACGGCTCTTGACCAACATGTCGTCTATATAGACCTCCATGTTTCGGCCGAGCTGTGTGGCGAATACCTTGTTGACCAGTCGCTGATATGTTGCGCCAGCGTTCTTCAGACCGAAGGGCATTCGGGTGTAGCAGTACAGACCCAAATCGGTGGTGAAGCTGGTCTTGCTTTCATCGTCCGGATGCATCCGGATCTGGTGGTAGCCTGAATAGGCGTCAAGGAAGCTTAAGAGCTCATGGCCGGAAGTGGCATCCACCACCTGGTCTATCCGAGGCAGCGGAAAGCTGTCCATGGGACAGGCCTTGTTGAGGTTGGTGAAGTCCACGCACATACGCCATTTGCCATCTTTCTTTGGCACCATGACCACATTGGCGATCCAGTCAGGGTGATGCACCTCTCGGAGATGTCCGGCGTCCAGTCCCTTTTGTACTTCAGCTTGGATGGCGGCTCTCCTTTCCTGGTTGAAGGTGCCCCTCTTCTGCTTCACGGGGGGCTGGTTGGGATCGGTATGGAGTCGGTGCTCTGCCACCTCCGGGTCAACCCCGGGCATGTCTGCCGGAGACCAGGCGAAGACGTCGAGGTTCTTCTTCAAGAACTCGGTAAGCTTTTCTGCTTCACCTTTCTCCAGGCCGGAGCCTATCATTAGGACTCGTCCTTCGCCTCCTGGAATAGGGATGGCGAGAAGTGCTTCTCCCGGAGACGCTTCGGCCGATGATTCGATCGCTAGGGTTTCAGCTGCGTTCTTCCCTTTGACCGAAATCATGTAGCACTGCCGAGCTGCTTCTTGGCTTCCCTTGGCTTCGCCTATCCCATAGCTGGTATAGAATTTTAATTTCTGATGGAAGGATGAAGGTACGGCCCCGATTCCGCCGATGAGCCTTTGGCCGAATATGGCGTTGTAGGCTGACTCGATCTTTACAACGGCGAAGTCCGTCTCGACGATTAATTGCCGGGGGGCGGAGCCTAAGGTTACAGGAAGCCGGACAATGCCCTCTACTCGGCAGGGCGAGCCGTTAAAACCGTAGAGGGGGCCCCGGTGAGGTTTCATATTAGCCTCACTCAATCCCAACTTTTCAAAACAGTCGTAAAACAAGATATTTGGGGCACTTCCATTATCCACAAAGATCCTATGTACATCATAGTTGTTGATTACAGCATTGACGACGAGAGCGTCGTCATGAGGGACCTGAACATCAGTCAGGTCCTCGGCGCCGAAGGTAATGTCTTCCAGACGAGGCTTCTTCGGCTCGCCTTCGACTGCTGCCACTGTGCTGCGCTGCCGCGGTCTGGACCCTTCCCCTGGTCCTCCGGATATCATCATGATAGACCCAGAACTGGGTCTTTGATGGGACGATTCTACCGGGGCCGAGGTGGCATTTGGCGGAGGAGCGGCTTCTGTTGCTGAGGGTTGCTGTTGTCTGGGCGCTGCAGGGACGTCCCGGTTCTGCTGCGGCGGCTGCTCCCGGCGGTACTGCGGCAGTCTACCTTCCCGGATGATGCGATCGATCTCTTCCCGGAGCTGCCGGCACTCATCCGTTGTGTGGCCGACTTCCCGGTGGTACTCACAGTACCTGCTAGGATCCCTTCGGCGGGGATCGGTCTTGATGCGATCAGGTCGCCGGAGCATGCCTTTCACCTCCATGAGCATCCGGGAGGGGGGAGCAGGTAAAGGCAGGTATCGCGGCTGCGGGTCCCGTCGCCTCTCCCTGTCCCAGTCCTCCCTGCGATAGCGCTTTCGCGAGGACTCCTGGTCCTCCGGCCGAGGTCGGACCACCTGGGGAGCCGGTGCCGAGATGGCTTCGGCGGCGCCTTTCCCTCTGGACAGCATCAGGGCCTCCCGGTTGATGTACTTGTGGGCCCGGGCCACGAGGTCCTGGAAGGTCGGGGGATGGCGCTTCCCAATGGAACCGAGGAGCCCCTCGTCCCGGCACCCGCTGATCACGGCCGAAACCGCGATCGAACTGTCGAGGTTCGGGATCTGGGCGGCCTCGGTCCGGAACCTGGTGAAGTAATCCTGGAGAGTCTCGGTAGGACCTTGCCGAATAGCCAGCAAACTGGCGGAGGTCTTGCTCTGCCGGGTGGCATCATAGAACTGGTCGATGAACAATTGGCCCAACTAGACTAGGGAGTGGATGGATTCGGGGGCCAATGTCTCGAACCAGGTGAGGGCGATCTTTTCGAGGGTGAGGGGGAAGAGACGGCAGCGGACTGCCTCGGAGATCCCCCGGACCCGGAGGTAGGCGTTGAACCTCTGGAAATGACAGACCGGATCTGTCATCCCGTCATAGAGAGGGCCCTTCGGCAGCTTGAAGTCGGGGGGCACCTCGGTGGCTAGGAGCTCCGCCGTGAACGGGGTCTGCTCCAGGATGCTACTGGCGAGGGGCGTCCCGTGAGGCCGGGACACCATTTGCTGCATCTCCTTACGCATCGCCGTTAGCCGCCGGTCCAGGTCCGGGGCGGCCGAGGTGGCGACGGATTGCACTCCGGTCCGGGCCGGATGGTACTCCGACGAAGTATAATCCTGCTCCGTCGGGCGATCGGCGTGGGGAGCTCGGGCAGGCAATGCCGAGGGCTCGCTGCGCGCCGCCGCGGCTTCGTAGAGAGAGGCTGGCGCAGGCACCGGTCGGAACCGGGCGTCTTGTACTGAGTAGAGTGGGGGGAGCGGCGCCTGCTGGGGAGGCTGCCCCGTCAGTCCCATGCGCTGGGCGATGGCGGACACCATCTCCTGAAGAGGCGCTAGGGACGTGACGGCAGCGGCCAGCGTGGCCACTTGCTGCTGGAGTACCCCCACTCGGTCTTCCGAGCCGAAGGACTCCGGGATGGTCGGCAGAGGCGGGTTCGGCGGGGCAGATGGCGCGCCTTCGGAAGGCGGCATCTGTGCCGAGGCCTCCCGCGCTTCTGGTTCGCTCTGCCCGGATCGTCGGGTCACAGGTCGCTGAGACATGACTTGTTTTGTTGGTTTCCCACAGACGGCGCCACGTGATGTAGACTGGATCTATCACGACCGGATCCCGCAAACGGGGATCCGGAAAAAGAGGATCCGGAGCCGGTCCGGATCGAACGGTGACAAGGGGACCCGACGGGTATCCGCGACGGGGCGAAGACGGGGCTTCTCGGGATGAAATGGATCCGCCCGCGGGAGGCGCGATCTGCCGCCGGAGCTGCTCTTGGATAGTGAGCCGCTGCTCCTTCGGCGGACGAAGGCGCGGCGCGAGCAGGAGCTTCTCTCGGCCGAGTGGTCGACGAGCGTCGGAGCAGGAGCCGGAAAGTCCGAGATCGGACGGGGGGACGGCTCGCTCTCCGACCCGGGGGTCCGGAGCTACCTTCAGCGCGAGGCCGAGCCTCCTGACGCAGGGCAGCTGACGGGACTGCCCTCGGACAGCGAGTCCGAAGGCTACTTCAGCGCGAGACCGAGCCTCCTGGCTTGGGGCAGCCGGCGTTCGGCGTCGAGACCAGGGAGAGGAATCCGAGGTCGGCGGCCGAGACCGACTCGGGGAGGTCGGCGATGATTCGAACCGAGCCCCTGCAGGAGGGAAAGAAGAAGAAGAACCAGTCAGCAGGAGTCCCGGGCGTCAGCCCTGGGGAACCCCCTCCGACGGTCAAGTTAGCTCCTGAAGAAGATTCGATTCAGAAAGCAAGAAAGAGTAGCTATAACGCTATTCGGAAAGAAGCCCTTTAAGGGGTTTCGGAAGCTTGGGGAGGCATCCGTTTTTCCACCACCCCCTTGGCCACAAATAGCGGGATATTTATAGCAGAGGATAGCGGATGGTTAACGGTGGCAGCCGATATAGGACTAATTGCAGGTTTGCTGATAAACCGCCATAGCGCCCGATCCGCCACCGGAGTGGGCCGGACTCGGCTACCGGGCTGAAGGGGGTTGGGCCGCTGATGGGCCGAAGCCTGCTGGTCCCTGGGCTGCCGCGCTGCTCCCGGGCCGCAGGCTGGTGGGCCGCTGACGGGCTGAAGCCTGTTGGGCCGGGAGCGAGGGTGCCGCTTATGGGCCGAAGGCTACTGGGCCGCTGACGGGCCGAAGGCTCCCGGAGGGCCTGGTACTGCTGCTGTTGGGCTCAGTGGGGTTTGGGCCTGCTTCAATGGGCCGAATCGGATTCTGCCGCATCACTTCTTATTTCGTCAGTAGGTCCCACCGAATTATCAAAGTTAAACACCCCTTATTCTAGTATACGTTATTCCGAATAAGTAATTCCAGATTAACCTATTTTGCAATCAAATCGAGGCTAAATGATTAACAAAGAGTACGTGGTTAAAGAGGATAACGAGGAGGGATCAAGCCGTCAACAAGAAGATTACCGTACTTGTTGGATTTGGCTAAAGACACGGATACTTGTGCAGTAAAACTCTTCAGAAAGTAACGTAAAAAATGTGGGCCTCCGCCACTCTTCCACTATCTATATAAGGTGTTCGAAGCAATGCCGAGCCCACATACAGCCCCACAGGCACCAGTCGCTCTGATCAAACCAGGTAGTGAGAGAACCAGTTCAACTGACCCCCCTATCCCCCAAATGAAGACGGAGGTGGTGATCGTCGGCGGCGGCCCAGCCGGCCTCGCCGTCTCTGCATGCCTCAACCTCCTCTCCATCTCCAACGTCGTGCTCGAGAGGGAGGACTGCTATGCTTCCCTCTGGAAGAAGCGGTCCTACGACCGCCTCAAGCTCCACCTCGCCAAACAGTTCTGCCAGCTCCCCCCCATGCCCCACTCCGCCACCACCCCCACCTTCATGTCCAAGGACGACTTCGTCCGCTACCTTGACTCCTATGTTGCTCGCTTCGGCATCACTCCCATTTGTGGCAAGTCCGTCGAGTCGGCCGCCTTCGACGGCTGCCGCGGCACATGGACAGCCACAGCTCGGGGTGCCGCAACGGGGGAGGAGGAGACATACGTGTCTAGGTTCCTGGTGGTGGCCACCGGCGAGAATGTTGAGGGCCTTGTGCCGGAGTGCCAGGGCCTCGCCAACTTCACGGACGAGGTCCTCCACTCCATGCGGTACAAGTCCGTGGCCAAGTACGAGGGCAAGCGTGTCCTCGTTGTCGGCAGTGGCAACTCCGGCATGGAGATCGCCTTCGATCTCTGCAACCACGGAGCCAAGACCGCCATCGCATGCAGTTAGAAGCCCGGTAAGAATCTTCATAACGAGTCCAGTCCAACAAAGGACGTGGAACATTTAGATTCTTCAAAATTTAGACCTCGAAAAGTTTCCGCCGTCCCACCCATGCACATGCAACGTGTCTTTGGCCTTCTTCTTCGTTCTTATCAGAAAGCCAGATCTTAAATGCCATATTACGGGGACCATGTATAGGGAACTTTGCATGCATCATATCTCTAAAGATTACTTGAATAATTAATTGATAACCCATTAATGGAAGGACGTTACAGATTCTGGTGATGGGGTTTAATTCTTTGCTATGTGTCCGCAGTTCCACATTGTGACCGAGGAGATGGTGTACCTGGGCATGGTCATGGTCAAGTACGTCGCTGTGCAGCTTGTGGACGCCCTTGTTCTCTTGATGTGCAGGCTCGAGTTCAGGGATCTGTCGGAGTTTGGGATTGTGAGGCCAGCCGAGGGCCCGTTCTATCTCAAGGCCAAGACCGGCCGGTTGCCGGTCCTCAACGTCGGCACCGTGCGCAAGATAAAGTCAGGGGAGAGAGCTACTGACGCCCTTAGAAGAACACTGCTGTGTGATAAATAATCTACTCCCTAATCGCCCACTTCCTCCTCCTTTGATCGTCCTGTTCCATGCATTAACGAAACTCTTATGAACGCGTCTGTTTTTTTTTTTTTTTTTTGGCTTTCTTTAACAGGTTTTGAAAGAGATGACCGCGGTTAAAGGCGATGAGGTAGTATTTGCCGACGGCAAGACACGCAGCTTCGACGCCATCATCTTTGCCACCGGCTACAAGAGCACGGCGAGGAATTGGCTTAAGGCATTGGCTATCTTCCATTAACTGCATACGTCCTTCTCTTCTAATTTATCTTTCCTATATACCTACTTGGGTTTCATCACTAGTGCTGTTGCACACATCCTACACAGCCGATCAGACTAGTTGTTTTTATGCATGGCGTTCTAGGGCGATGGAGGCATGCTGACGGCAGAAGGCTTTCCTAGTCGCGTTAGTGTTAGAATAACTGACCTGTTAAAACCGACGAAGTCTTGCCGCAGCAACGAGGAACATCCACCGCATGCAGCAACTATCTTTCTATACCTCACTACAACAAAAGTGGATTGTACTTACTGTTCATACTAACAGTTGTGTAGTTCGTAAGAGTACATCATTTTATACTTACGGCGTTTTTATAGTTTGTTTTATTTTATAATTTGTTACTTAAGAGAATGTAACTATACCGTAACCGTAATACCTTGCAGAGTTATCGGGAGTGAAGTGGACCGAAAACCGTAAGTGAAACTAGTCTGGGCTAAAAACCGTAAGCGAACGGCCCCCTCTTCTTGGCGCCAAACATACCCTTGGCCCGCGCGAAGGCCAAAATCACCCGCGAAGACCCAAAATCTCGAACAAAAAAGAAAGACAAAATCGTGAAACTAAAATTACCCGCGTGGACCGTAAACCCCCTTTTCTTCTTCCAACCCTAAATCCCCAAATCTTCTGTGACTTCTTCTCTGCATCCACCATTGACGCCGTCGTGCGTGGGCCACCATCGACCCCACCATTGCTCTAGGTATTGGTCCCCTTCTCTCCCTACACCCATATTCCTCTCTCTCTCTCTCTCACACACGCACACACACATAGCTGGCTTATTCTCTGTTTTCACCGTGTCGGATGGGGGAGGAGGGGCGGCGGCGGCGGCCCTGACAGTGGCGGTGCGGCAGCGGCCCTCCAAGCGTAGGCGGGCTGGGCCGGGGAAGACAAGGGCGCCGCATGGGGGGCGTGGGAGGGCGGGCAGTGTTGATGGCGGCGGTGGGGGTGGGGATGGGGCTAGGGCTGGAGGAAGGCGAGTGCGCGAGAGGTGGCAGGGAAGGTGGCGGTGCGGCGGCGGCCCTTTGGGCGTGGGCCGGCTTGTCCGGGGAAGACAAGGGCACCGTATGGGGGCGCGGGAGGCCGGGCAGTGCTGACGGCGGTGGTGGGGGTGGGGATGGCGCTGGGGTTGGAGGAAGGCAAGGGCGCGAGAGGTGGCAGGGAAGGTGGCGGTGCGGCAGCGGCCCTCTGGGCGTGGGCAGGTTGGGCCGGGGATTATTAATGCATTTAGTACTCCTAATCTGCCTGCTTATTACATATATTTGGTTGGGTGGTGGACTGCTGCCTGTCGGTGCTCTGTTTATTCTTTTAACGGGGGAGGGAGGGCAGGGAAGTAGGGGGTTCTAGTGTTTGTACTGCAAGTAGAGTATTTTTAGATTGTGAAGTGTGTGAAGGCGGGTGCTTGTGGGTTGGCAGATGAGGAGGAGGAGGCTGTGAGGATTCCTGAGGAAAGGCTGACATAGGTGCCAGACACTCTCGTCTCCTTTTTCTGCATAATTTTTTGTCACTGGATTAGGCCTGAAGGCCAGCAAGAGCAAGTCACTTTCTTTAATTCCCTTGTTTTTTCCGGTGTTCCTCCTGTCTGAGGAGGAGGCATTCTGTTGTATGTTGCTAATGCTAAAATATTGATTGGGAATCATGAATGTGTGGTTCTCGTTTGTTAGTTAGATGACGCGGATAACATAATGTTGGCCTATCAGTTAAGTGGTTGAATTACTAGTTCTTTTTTTTTGTTTGTGATCTTCTTGTCAAATTTACTTTTTCTGAGTGCAACATGCTTTCCTCTAACCTGTTTTCTTGATCTTCCTTTTTCAGTTCTCCAAGATTTTGTTCAGTATTATTTTCAGTTGGAACAATCTTTTTCCAAATACTCATGTTCATTTTGTTGTCTTTTATAGTGACATTCATTACTAATCATTCTGTATTCACAAATATGGATTGGAGCTGGATGGATCAGCCGAGGCACTCAAATGAGTATTTGGATGGTGTTGATAAGTTCATTGATTTTGCTTGTGAATATTTGGGTGACTGTACAAGTATCAAGTGTCCTTGTCTGCGTTGTGCATGTACTCGTAAATGGGAAAAGGAGATAGTTAGGGAACATTTATATTTCCATGGAGTCATCAAAGATAAGAAGTTCTGGGAATTTCACGGAAGTGCTTCAACTTCTAGCAGGCCATCAACACAAAAGACTTCATGTGAGCATCCCTTTAAGGATGCCGGTATGCATAGCATGTTACATGATGTGTTTGGCATGCAAAATAACATATATGTGGGGTCCGAATGTAGTGATGTAGATGAAGGGGTCTCTAAAGATTTTTACACTATGATTCAAGACATTGAACAACCTTTGTACCCAGGGTGCAAGAAGTTCAACAAACTTTCTTTTGTAATCCGATTGTTCAACATTAAATGTATAGGCAAAATGAGTAACAAAGCTTTCAACATGCTTTTGAAATTGTTGAAGGAGGCCCTTCCAGAAGGTGAGGTATTGCCAGATTCTTTTTATGAAATGAAGAAGATTATCAGTGACTTGGGGTATAGTTATCATAAGATTGATGCATGTCCTAATAATTGCATATTATATCAAAAGGAGTATGAGTTATACGAGCAATGTCCTAAATGTGGAGAAGCTCGGTGGACTACACATGATGAGGATGGTGACGATGACAAGAAAGTTGCAAAGAAGGTTCTTCGTCATTTTCCCTTGATTCCAAGGTTGCAAAGGTTGTATATGTGTTCTAATTTTTCTGCAAATATGAGGTGGCATCAAGAAGAGCGTCAAGAAGATGGCATCTTGAGGCATCCGGCAGATTCAGCATGTTGGAAATGTTTAGATGCAATCGACAATTTCGGTTCAGAAGTTCGAAATGTCCGCTTGGGTTTAGCAAGTGATGGTTTTAATCCTTTTGGATCAATGAACATCAGCCATAGCACTTGGCCTGTGCTTTTGATGCCATACAACCTACCTCCATGGCATTGTATGAAGGCACCAAATATTTTTTTATCAAAAGGGGGTTGGATGTCCTAGAGTGATGGATTGAGGTGCCTTTAATGAAATATTTGTCTGACTAATCATGTTTCCTTCTTTTCATATTTTTGTTTGAAAGCTTCAATTGTGCAGAAATATTATCTTTCTCTTGCTTCAATTGTGCCGAAAAAAGTGTAGAATCAAGTTTCTTGATATCGTGGGAAAGAAAACATGTAAGTTATAAATATCTTACATAAATGCTTCCAACTTGTTTATTCATATCTTCTGTGTTTAGTTGCAATGATAGTTTGTTTAATACTTGCAGGGGGAGAAAAAGAAAGTTGACCTATGTTAATGTCAAACGTGTGCCAAGCTCAAGTTGTGGACAAAATACTTCAAAATTGTCAAAACCGTCTGGCCCAAGTGCAAGTCAAGAAAAACTGAACAAAAAGAAAAAAGGATTGTCAGACGTTTATGAAGGCTGTAAGGAACAAAGGAAGCTCAACACAGCAGACTTTCAATCATATTTTGAGTAAGATGTTAAAATTCTCTAATTTTTTGTAATTGTTATATATAAAATAATGAAATAATTTATAACTCTTTTCATTGTTTTTGACTTTTTCTAACTTTTACTAGGAAATTGTGGACAAAGATTTCAGAAACACAGTTGGAATGTTTCTCATGTATGGATTGTCTATGGTTTACGGTGTATATGAACACTGTCTCACGAAAGAAGATCTTATCATGGTTAAAGAAGAAGAATAATGTTTTCAAAAAGAAATATACTTTTGTTCCAATATGTGCTTGGTGGGTTACTCTTCAACTATAAGAGTAATTTACATATTTAATTGTTACTAATACTTAATCTTTCTTGTTAGGGGGCATTGGAGCCTTTTAATTCTTTGTCACTTTGGAGAAGATTTTGAATCTTCTCCAAATCCTCCAATCACGTTACTTCTTGATTCACTGGTGATGATAGATCCAAAAAGACTGGAAGTTTTCATTAGAGAGTAAGTTGACATTTGTTTCTAAAAAATAGTTGTCAAAATTATATATGTGAATGAAATGTTGACACAATTTTATATAGATTTGTGGCTGACATTTATGCTTTAGAGGGCAGAGGAGAAAGTGAAGATCAAATTTCATCCATTCCACTTCTTTTTCCATCGGTAAAAATGCTTAATAATGAGATAATAATGTAATCTCTGTTATATCTTATGTGATTAACTATATTTTGTTAATTTTGCAAGTACCGCAACAATCAAATGACTCCGATTGTGGTTTTTATGTGCTATATTACATGTACTTATTTGTGCACATGGCTCCACAATATGTTTGTCAGGATGCATTGCCATATTTTGTAAGTTTTTTACTTCTTTATGTTATATCATTTGTTTATATCATTAGAATGATGGTGGTCTATTAATTTGATTATTTTGTCTAATTTTCAGCTTACTAAAGATTGGTTTAAGCAAACAGACATAGAGTCATTTCGATATGGACTGACCTCAGAGGATCAACAAACATGCGGTAGTGCACCTACAGTTGAAATTTATGGAGGATGTGAAGAAGAAGGAGAAGAAGAAACATGTGAAAAAGAAGAAGAAAATCTTCAACCATCTCTTGGGGAAGTGAACATAGGATCTGAAATAAGGACATGTTCTGGAAGGAAGGGTCGAGGACCAAATACAGCTCGTGATGTCCATGGTATGGATGACGACAAGCGAATTCATGTGCAACTTAACGAACTTGGCCAGCCAGTTGGTGAGGGGGGACATTCGTTAAAGTTGTTTTTAGGAGTTATTGCAAGGTTGAGTGACAAGTTGCCTATTGATGCAAAAAGTTGGAGGGCAATGCCTCACACTAACAAAGATGATGTCTGGGAATATATTAAGGTGAAATTTTCTTCACAATTATATTATTTTTTGTCATATTATATGTTGCCCTAACCTTTTGCATGTACAATGTAGAGGAAATACGATGTACCTGAGTACACAAGGGAGTGGGTAATGAAGGACTTAAATCAGAAATGGAGATCATGGAAGCAAGAGCTGAGGAATAAATATTTCATTCCTACTTTGAAGGCAACTCAACAAAAACTTCCAACAGATCCACGTGTGAATGAAGCACAATGGAGAAGAGTTGTGGTTACATGGTGCACAAAAAGTTGGCAGGTAATAAGCCGATCTAAATGTAAAACTTATATTTTTTACAATATAAGTTTATCATGTTTACTTTTGTTGATTGTGTGGAGTATTTATATAGAGATGTAGTGAGATTAATAAAGAAAACAAAACGAAGCATACTCTATTCCATTGTGCTGGAACGAAAAGTTTTGCCGATATCAATGAAGAGGAGGTAAATGTTAACAAATTCAAATCCTTACATTTGGATTACAATTCAACTTATTTGATATGAAAGTTCTCTCACTTATATTTAATCATTTTTATCCTTATAGAAAGGAAAAAATGGAGTTGCACTAGATCGTGGGGACTTATTTATTAAGACCCGTGTCAAAAAAAATGGTCAACCGGTTAACGACGAATGTGCAGCCATGATTGTATGACATAAACATTTTACTTACTGATTTTGCGTATAAATTTTATAATTAATTATCTTAATTTTGCTATTCATCATTACAGGCAAAACTTCAAATTCAGAAAAATATGCAACCACCAATCTCCTCTAAAGCCTCTATTGCTCCAGTAGATGATGTCTATACACAGGTTTTTGGCAAAGATAAGGCAGGACGCGTTCGTGGAGTTGGCACTGGTCCTACTCCAAAATCTTTGTGGGGTTGTGAGTCATCTCACATGCAAATAAGAGCTGAAAATATACAATTGACTCAACTTGTGAAAGAATTAGCTGAGAAAATTAACAAGGTTGAGTCAATTATACTTGAGGTAATTTTCTCCTCCTCTCTCTTCATTTACTAGAATAGACCACCGTTCTATAGTTTTTATAGTTTTAATTTACCCAAGGATAGACATCTGTCATCATAAGTGCCCAACTCAATGCCTAGTTGATCTATAAATGACAATCCATGCACATGTTCTATAATAGGTCTCAAGAGAGATTCAACATGGCAATCCATGCACATGTTCTATACATACATACTCTCAATTAATAATTAAGCACCTTCAAAAGTTCAAAAGGTTTAAATGAGCACACACATAGAGAGAGATTTGCTACTATCATATTTTCAGCTAGGGTGCATGGACCCATCAGCAAGGAAGAAGAATCATGTGTGGGCCATAGGAACACTTCAAATTTTATGGATTCTGGTCAGACTCTTTATGGATTCCTGTCGGATGGGCCATTATCTAACCTGTGGAAATGAATGCTTGCAAATCTGTCATCTTGATCATTTCGAGCTTTATGGAATCCAAACAATAGCTGAACTGTTAATATTTTATACAGTTTCTCATTCAACAAAAGTAGGGTTCACTTTAATGAAAATATGAAATATTTAACAATGCACATGTTAGCATTTAAAATGACTTTGCATGCACAAAACATGCATGTAAGCAACAATCCTATGATTTGCTTTTCTATCATTACAAGTTAAAATCCAAGTTAAAATGGAAGGGACTTGCAGGTAACAGATCAACCCTCTGCACAACTTGTTTCTCCCCACTGTGTTTTCTTTCCTGTCTCCTCCTCTCTATCAACCTCCACATAGTATCAGAGCATTGATCTTGCTTTAGGGAGTGAGATTGTGACACTACTCTTGATAAGGACCCGTGACAAGGGGCAAAATCTTGCCTGTGAAGAAGATTCTCTTTGCCATTCAGGGCCATATACTTCAACAAAAGAAGCAAATGATAGACAGGCCTGTGTGAGCCTGATCACTTGTCTGGAACCCCTGCCTTGGGGACTTCATGACCAGTCAAGGGGTCTGGACTCTTTTTCTGCCTGGTCTTTCTGTTCTTACATCGTCCTCAGGATTTCAGCCACCTGTTAGACTGTCCAGGTCCACTGTTCCAGCTATTCTTCCAGTCCAAGCATCTTTTTCAACCATGTTTTTTGGGATCCTGGAACCCTGCACATGTTCTAGATCCCTGTTCTAAGGTGCTGGAGTTGCAGGCATACTGTGCAGATGTGATAGCTGACTTTCAATTAGGAATACCTAGCCAACTGTTGTTCAGTGAGCATTCAGACCATTCAAATCTTCAATTCGTCATATTCTTCATCAAAGATGTCATCTTCCTCACTAAGTGTCCTCCACTGCCAGAAGAACTACACTTGACATAGGAAGCGGGCGTTCGTCTAAATCCTTTTAACTTACTGTGGAGAGAGTTTGTCTTCTTCCTTCAAATTTACTGAAATTGTGATTCATTTGCATTGGAGTATCTGCTGGTCTACAACCCAACTTTCACCACTCAAACAAATCCAAGGCACATTTTAATTGACAAGTATAGATCTTCTCTTGATATCTAGTCACACTTATAAAAAGAAAACATTTCCTTTTTGTTGTTTACGATGATGACCATATAAAACAGACTGCATCTTATTTATGTCCAAAGTCCAAAAACGTCTTCAAGTAGTTTTGCATCTCCCCTAATGTTCATTTACTGAATGTCCCTCAATTGGACTGATGATCCAAGACATGACTGCATTGTTACTTAGCACCAGCTCTCAGATTTTGAATCATCTTGGTCTGGTGTGTTCATCCTCATCCTAGGACCATTATGAACAGAGCCATGGTCTTGATTAGTCATAACATTTCTGCGACAAACTGACTGCTGACATTTTTATTAAACTCTGTTGAGGTCCCACATATACGTATATAGTCTATCAACTATCATTTTTAAAAAACGACTGATATTTTTTCCTTTGGTTCATTGATTTGCAGAAGCAACATGTGGGAGTAAAATTAGAAGAGGTAACAAATTCTGCCTCGTATTTTTAAATTTATGAGCCAACTTTGACTATAACCTAGTTGTATATAGAGAATCATTGCATATTTTGGGTTTTCCTTTTAAAGTCATTCACTCTTTACTTGTACTTTCTCTCAAAATTTTAGTTATGTTCAGAATATTTTAGTATAAATATTCATGTATACTTTGTAGGTCAATTTTATTATCATTTCTGAACTTATCTCTTAGCTTCTTTTTTCGGTATTTATTTTAAATGAAATCCGAGTACGTCTCTATCTGATTTTCATTAGTATTTCCATGCTTATTGTTTTCTTCAATCTTTTGTAGGAAATAAAATCTAGTGAAATCCAGCTACCTTCATTAACATGTGTAAAATCAGAATGCACAACTGTATTGCAATCCAATCAATCCCAGGTACACTCATCTTCTATTAAATGTCTATATTGTGACAGAGTGACAAAGATTACTTAATTTATTTATTTCTAAAAGAATGACAATTTATTTTTAACAAGCTTATTTTTATATTATACAGATGCAAGGAAAAAGAGTCACATTATTAGATATGGGAGGACAAGAACTTGGAAGGGGTATAGTGATGAGTGAAGATAAGGATAAAGTGGTCATGGGAAAAGTTTTAGGAGATCTCCTCTATGAAATCTCAGTCTTCTTAGCAATTGAACCAAATGCACCACTTTTTGTGAAAGATGCAGAAAGAAAGACGATGAAAGATGCTGTTGGCAGTCACATAGTTTGGTTTAAAGACTATGTAAGTTTGTGTTTCATCATTTCATTCAAATTAAATTTTATTATTAGGTATTGATAATAATCTTGAAATATATTTTTTTCATCATTTTCTACAGGTTCAACTTGATGTGGCATAGCTCTTAATAATGAGATACTGTTTATTTCTCATTTTTGTGGTTGATAGATGCATTGGCTGGATTTTCCTAATATTGAAATCCTTTCTACGACCAATTTTGTGGTTTAATGGGTGCATGGTTGGATTTCACTAAACAATTTCATTTTGTTAGTTGCAACATATTTACATATTTAGAATAGACATTTTCTTACATGTTGGATGTTTGAAAGTGGTACATTTGATTATGTTGACATTCTATTGCAATGAAATGTGAATTGTGGTTACCATTTTATTGTGTACAATTTATTAAAATGTGGAAATTGTTGTAGTTTGATGTATTGTCTGGTGTTTACATGTAGATACGAAATTTAAAAGTTGTATTTACAGGTTGAAATTTATTTTCCAAACAAATTCGTTCAATGTGAAGGTGTAAACTGTTGGTCTATTTTTTGTGTACAATTTGTTAAAATGTGAGAAGAGTATTTGGATGGTATTGTTTGTCTTCATTCTAGGTGTTTACATATAGATATAAAAAAATTGGTTCAATCTACAGGTTACAGGTTATGGATTACAGGTTACAGGTTAATAGTTACAGAAATCTACAAACGTTTTTTTTTTGTAAATATACATTAACGTCTTACGGTTTTTGAATTATGAGTATATTTAGTAACCTTCTAGTAACAGTTTACTGACGGCATCAATGTACGAAGGTATCACGTTAATAATTCTTACGGTTAAATATACCTACGAACATAAACGTAAGTAATACACGGAACCATGTGAGTCATTACAGTTACGCTTTACATACGTCTATAACGTGTGAGTGTATATGAAGCGAGATGTTAGTATTTCTTACTGTTTTGAGTATAGATAGTTACGCGAATTGCCGTAACTATAAATGTATTTTATTTACGATTTATTTCGACGGTGTATACTAGTTAGTACTTACGGTTATAGAGCTGTAACAAAACTTCTAGTAACGGTCGCTACGCCAACGAAGACTGTTCGTAAGACGTTCCGTTAGTATAGATAATTTGTAACGGTTTTACGTACATAAGTTACGGTTTTGTGATGTAAGAACAACCCACTTTTGTTGTAGTGCCTTCACGTGGCTTTGGGATCTTTCACAGCCACCATGCAAGAAAGATCTACCAGCTGCATACGCTTAACATGAGAAGAGGAGGAGGAACGTGAAGAACAAGAGAAGGTAGGTAGCTTGGAAATAAACTTGACTATTATTAATATAATAATAAAAATTTCATGTTACATGCGTTGGGTATAGGCCATATATATAGACCCATGATTAATACTAGATAAACATAACCTCTATTACAAGATAAACTCTATAATCAAGACTCTTGACCAAACCAATTACTATAATCTACTATCTAGATAATTACGGTAACGTGTATAATGACCGAATATAGATTCTTAGATAAATATGAAATTTAATTATGATAACTTCTAAAATAAATCTGGATAACCACGATTGGGATTATCTTTCAACATCATCCCTTAATCCAAATTCTTCCATGTCAAGTAACTTTTGCAACTTGATGAAATTATCTGACTTCAAAGGCTTTGTAAAAATATCGACGACTTGATCTTCACTTCTGCAATAATGTAACTCAATTTCTTTGTTCTTGATCAACTCCCTGATATAATGAAAACAAACTTCGATATGTTTGCTTCTTCCACAGAAGACATGATTCTTCCCAATATATATAGCAGAACTGTTATCACAGTAAATCTTCATAGGAACATCTTGAGTAGCATCCAGCTATCCAAGCATTCTTCTCTGCCACACTGTCTGAGTTGCACAAGTCGATGCAGCTATGTACTCGGCTTCTGTTGTTGAAAGCGCTGCAATATCCTGCTTCTTTGAAGACCAAGTAAATACACTACTGCCAAGAAAAAAATGCATTACCTGATGTACTTTTTTTTTCATCTATGTCACCGCCCCAATCACTGTCGGTGTATCCAACCATTCCCGAATCATCACCAGAAGCATATAAAATACCATAGCTAATGGTTCCTTTGATGTAGCGCAAGTAGATTTGAGTTGGCGTTTCCATGTATCTGCTGATCAATCCGACACCATACATAATGTCAGGTCTTGTAGCAGTCAAGTAGCGAAGACTCCCCACTAGTTGCTTAAAGAACGTGGGATCTACTAGCTTCCCGTCACCTTTCTTACACAACTTCAAACCAGTCTCTACAAGAGTAGCAACTGGCTTACTGTCAGCCATCTTGAACCTGTCAAGAATTTCACATGCATACTTTCTTTGAGAAATAAAAATTCCTCCCTCACTTTGAGACACCTCAATACCAAGATAATAAGACATCAACCCCATGTCAGTCATCTCAAACTCATGAACTATGCTCTTTTTAAATTCATCTATCATATCATCATCATCTCCAGTAAATATCAAGTCATCAACATATAACGAGACAAATAACACACTGCCATGACTACTGTGCTTAATATAAATAGCATGTTCATATGGGCACTTAATGAAACTATTTTTCAAAAAGTAAGAGTCAATACGAGTGGACCATGCTCGTGGAGCTTGCTTTAAGCCATAGAGAGCCTTTCTCAATTTGTAGACTCTATCTTCTTGACCTTTGTGTATGAAGTCTGGAGGTTGTTCTACATACACTTCTTCTTCTAGAAATCCGTTTAAAAAAGCGGACTTCACATCCATCTGATGAATCTTCCACTGTTTCTGAACTGCTAATGCAATTAAGAGCCTCACATACACCAATCTAGCAACAGGGGGAAACACTTCATGGTAATCAATACCTAGCTTCTGCTTGTAGCCTTTCACCACAAGTCTTGCTTTGTAACGATCTACAGAACCATCTTGCTTATGCTTTGTCTTGTACACCCACTTGACTCCAATAGCCTTTTGATTTTTTGAAAGTTTAGTCAACTCCCATGTGTTGTTTCTTTCAATAGCATCGATTTCTTCATTCATGACTTTTCTCTATTTTTCTTCTTTGACTGCATTTTCAAACCTGAGAGGATCACAATCTGAAAACATGACGTATTGGGTTACTCACCAATATCATCATCATCAATAATAAAATCATCAAATCTGGAGGACCTTGCTGCACTCCGTGGAGCATTCCTTCTGACTGGAAGAGAGGAGTAAGATGTAGATGGACTGGAGGAGGAAGGTGATGGAGAAAGAGTGGATGGTCTGGAGGTGGAAGGTGATGAAGAAGGAGAATTAGGAGGGATTGGAACTTCTTCTCTCACATCCACCGTTTCTTCTTCAAGTTCAATATTTACATCATGCTTCTCTTTCTCTTCTTTTGTCCAGTCCCAAACTGTAGCCTCATCAAACTCTACATCTCTGCTCAGTATAACCTTCTGCGTAGCAGGATTGTACAATTTGTAAGCCTTTATATGTCCACAGTAACCCACAAAGATACACTTGACACCTTTATCATCTAACTTCTTTATGTTCTGCTTTGGCACATGTGCATAAACCACATATTCAAACACCCTAAGGTGTCGAATCGATGGCTTCCTCCTGCTCCATGCTCCTTCAGGAGTCTTTTTGGATATACTTTTTATAGGACATCTATTCAATACATAAACTGCACAAGCGGCTGCTTCAGCCCAAAATATTTTAGGAAGACTTTTTTTTAATCAACATGGTCCTTACCATCTCTACAATAATTCTGTTCTTCCTCTCTGCTACGGTGTTCTGCTGAGGAGTGTAAGTAGTTGTGCTTTGGTGCTCAATTCCTTACTTCTTGTAAAACTCATTAAACTGTGAAGAGAAATATTCTCCTCCACCATCAGATTTCAGAACTTTCACATAATAACCATTTTGTTTCTCAACTAGTGACTTGAACTAGCAAAAGGTATCAAAGGCATCAGACTTTTCTTTCAAGAAATAAATCCATGTCTTTCTACTGAAATCATCAATAAAAGTCATGAAATATTTACACTTTCCAAAAGAGAGAGTACCCATCTCACATAAATCAGTGTGAATTAACTGTAGAAGTTTCTTTGCTCTAACAGACTCTTCTTTAGGAAAAGGACTTCTATGTTGCTTTCTACGAATGCAACCTTTACAAATCTGATTTAGATGATTAATGCTAGGTAATCCTTTTACCATGTTTTGTCTAGCAAGATTTTTCAGTCCTTCAAAATTCAAGTGACCAAATCTCAAGTGCCAAAGCCAAGATTCATCATAAACAATTGTTTTAAAACATAGTAAAGCAGCATTTTCAATCTTTATCGGAAACATCCAATTTTTGGTCATGGATACTTTAGCAATTAATCTCTTCTGCTTATCCCTCAATTCACAATTCTCTTTCTCTAAAATCAGACTGTAGTCCTTTTCTTGTAATTGACCAACACTCAACAAATTACATTTTAGTCCGGGCACGTAATAAACATCTGATAGGATAAGATGATCATCATTACGTGTACGAGCTAGAATATTTCCCTTTCTTTTGATTGGAATTTTGCTATTATCTCCAAATCTAACCATAGTGCTAACCGACTCATCCAAATCTACAAACATATCCTTTTTTCCACACATGTGATTACTACATCCGGAGTCTATGTACCATAAATTATTGCTACTAGACTCAGATGAATCACAAATTAAAAGTAAGGGAACATCATTATTATTCTCAACAAAATTTGTATTATTTTCTTCTTCTGCTGCCTTCTTTCTACACTCATACTGATAATGACCATATTTATCACAATTATAGCATTGGATCTGAGATTTATCATACCTCTGATAGTTTGATCTACCTCTTCCTCTGCCTCTGCCTCTGCCTCTATCTCTATTATTGTTGGCTTCTCTTCTTTGTCATTTGATGTTGAGTCCTCCTAACCACGACCTCTACCACGTCCACGACCTCGGCCGTGTCTTGATCTGTCACCTCTACTTATTTACTGAGCTTTGTCATTCACCATTAGTTGAGTTTTGAGAGCTTGCTCAACTGACTGCACTGATCTCTGCTATAATCTATGCTCATGGGCTTGCAAAGAACCCATAAGGCATTCTATTGACAAATCATCAATTTCTTTTGACTCCTCAATTGGACAAACAACATGATCAAATTTAGCCGTCAGTGTTTTCAAAATCTTTTCTACAATTCTTGTGTCTGAAATGTCCTCTCCATTCAGACGAATCTGATTGGAGACATAGATCACCCGACCAAAGTAGTCAGAGATCGACTCATTATCTTTCATCTTCAAAGTTTCAAATTCTCCTCTAAGTGTTTGTAAGCGTATTTTTTTTACTTTTTCTTCTCCTTTGTAACTCTTCTCAAGCAAGATCCATGTCTCATTTGCAATGGTCGCCCTTGAGATCCTCTCGAAGACGACTTCATCTACCGCCTGGTAAATGAAAAATAGCGCATTTTTGTCTTTCTTGCAGCTTTCTCTCAGTGCATCTTTGCGCGCTTGCGGAATGTTGATAAAAACATAATATCTCCATGCATTAAATTAACAAGCGGAAGCATGCACGGAGATGGATCGTAACGGAAAACGTACCTTAACGGCGACGTTCGTAGATGGACGGCGACGACTCCGTGAGTACGAGGATGAGAACCACGTGACGGGCTTCTCCCCAAAATCCACACTGCAAATCCTAGGCTCTTGGTGATAGCCTCTTGGAGAGCAACACTTAGAGAGGGAGGGAGAGTATGTAGAAAGGAGAGGACTCTAGAGTGAGAAAGAGGGCTGCCCAAAAGTGAAGGGTCTCTTGTGAGAATCCAGATTCTTACTCACGTAATGGCATCCTCCCTCTTTTATATCTCTCTCCTCTACACTTTCAAATAAAGGGGGGAATGGTTATATCCAAGGGGTGCTTCACAAGTGTGGGTAACTCCCCACAACCACTCCCTCAACCACTCCCCCTCATCTCCTATAACCAACTCTTGGCCCCTACGTGGGCATATGCATGGTAAGAACCATGCTTTGGTTAACATCTCCCACTTGCCCACGGAGGGCAAAGATCAATAAACAATCTCTCAAAGTTGCTACAATCCAACTGTCATACAGGAAATGCAGCGTGTGACCTCACGAGCATAATAGTAACAGGCGAGTAGTGATCCATTAAGTTATCACCAAAACTAATGGAACACAATACTCTATAAAATCTCGTGGTATCCCAGACCATCTTATATTCACTTGATTTAACACTCCGGATCTCTCAGATAAATAACTGGCAGTGTTTAAATCCCAAATGTCATGTGATCATAACTCTGTCTGTACACAACTGACTGAGTTCCCCGGGGTATGATCCACATAACATGGTGCAATATATAGATGTCTTCCCCAAGTTCTCATGTCAATTCGATTAATCTCGGCCGCTTTCCTAGTCATGTCCCGCTAGACTGTATCAACCTTAGTCCTAAGGATCATGCTAAAGTAGCGACGCCGAGCTTCCTCTTCATGACATAGTTCCTAGGTCACAAAGGGTACAAGTAGAATCAACAATATGATCCAAGAGCTCACACAATGATGAAGCAGAGATCCATTCATCATTCTCATTTATCGGTCGTGAATTGCACATGCGGTATGAGACGCATGTTATGGTGTTCTTCCACAAATGTGGGCGTGTCATTTATAGATTTATCATTTAAACACCATACGGATCTTAGTCTAATCACTCCCACTGCGATTAACCTGAGTCTCATGACCCAGTCGCTTCCATTCAGCGCCTTGTCTCAAGACTCACATCCGGCTTTTCCAGACTATACAGGATGGGCACAATTATTCCCGTATTCGATCTTTAAAGATCTCATCTCGGCTCTTATCCGAGGCGACATAAATAAATATTTTAAGTGTATCTTGCTCGCTCTTCTAGCGCCATAGATACATAATGTCTCATCTTGCTCGCTATCTCAGCGCCAAGGCGAATTACCCGTGTGAGAGGGTCAATTCAAGTCTGGTGACACTCATTGATGTGTAAACAAGCATTCCATCAAAAACACTCAATAAGAGAATGCATCGAAGTCAACAATAACTGTTCTTTACATTACAGTTTACATAAACCCATGGCTCTACTATGGGTCGTGAAAGCCTCTCTAGTGATCTGTTTAGTTAGCGGGTCTGCTACCATACGATCGGTAGAAATATGCCGAAGGACCACTGCTTCTTTTGCTAACAGATCTCGTATGAAGTGATATCTAATGTCAATGTGTTTGGTTTTACCATGGTACTTAGGTTCCTTGGCGTAGGCCAAAGCTGATGTACTATCAACATAGAGAAGTACACTCTCCTCCGCATGAGGAGTGACAGCTAATCGCCGCAGGAAACTCCTTAACCAAACTGCTTCTTAACAAGCTGCTGAACATGCCACATATTCCGATTCCATAGTGGATAGAGCAATGCACGTCTGTTTCTTGCTACACCAAGAAATGGTCGCGCCACCGAGTATGAACACATACCCTGACGTAGACTTTCTTTCGTCTTTGTCGCTGGCCCAATCAGCATCACTATAACCTTTCAACCTTAGATCACCTCCTTTGTAACATAAGGCAAGGTTCGTTGTTCCACGTAAATATCGGAATATTCTCTTGACTGCCTTCCAGTGAGCAGGACCAGGGTTACTTTGATAACGGCTAGCTAATCCGACTGCATAACTGATGTCGGGTCGAGTACACAACATAGCATACATCAGACTCCCAATAGCTGCCGCATATGGCACTTTATTCATTTGATTCTTCTCTTCTTCATTCTGTGGGCATCGGCTTACACTTAAAACACAACTTTTATCAACTGGAGTATCAATGGGCTTGGAGTGATTCATTCGGTATCGCTCTAGAATCTTATTAATGTAGGTTTCCTGAGACATACTCAAAAACCTTCTAGAGCGATCTCTGACTATTTTCACTCCTAACACATAGTTAGCTTCGCCCATATCTTTGGTCTCGAAGACGGAAGATAACCACTGCCTAGTGGCATTGATAAACTCCATATTATTCCCAGCCAGCAAAATGTCGTCAACATACAATGACAGAATTAGAATCTTCTCTTTCTTTCGTTTGACGTACACACAGTGGTCTTTCTCAATCGTCTCAAAACCGAATGAGGTGATTTCCTTATGAAATCTTAAATACCACTGTCTAGACGATTGTTTGAGGCCGTAAATGGAACGTTTTAGGCGGCAAACTTTGCGCTCTTGTTCCTTTACCTCAAAACCCTCTGGTTGGAACATGTAAATTT
Organism: Zantedeschia hybrid cultivar; assembly: GCA_030544215.1. NCBI lineage: Eukaryota > Viridiplantae > Streptophyta > Magnoliopsida > Alismatales > Araceae > Zantedeschia > Zantedeschia hybrid cultivar. The sequence continues at coordinate 7,671,562 of JARZZO010000001.1, forward strand.
CCTCGTCTAGTTCTCCATTAAGAAATGCCGTCTTAACATCCATCTGAAAGAGTTCTAAATCTAAATGTGCGACAATAGCTAGGATCAGGCGAATAGACGTAAATCTCACCACCGGGGAGAACGTCTCATCAAAATCAATACCCTCCTTCTAGGTATATCCTTTCGCCACTAGTCATGCTTTGTATTTGTCAATTGATCCATCTGCCTTACCTTTAATTTTGAAAACCCATTTGTTTCCAATAGCTTTATGCCCAGGCGGAAGATCAACTAACTCCCAGAACTTATTCTTTTCCATTGAATCCATTTCGTCTAGCATAGCAGCTTCCCATTCTTTCTTTGATAATGATGAATATGCCTCTTTGACATTTCTCGGTTCTTCATCATCCGCAGGCTGACACATTAAAATCTCCTCTTCAATCTCAAAACGTCGACGAGGAGTGTGGCCGCGTTTACTTCGACGTACTTGGGTGTCGGCATCTTCCGATTCTAATGGAGTACTCCCACTCGGTAAATTAATAGGTATACTCCCACTAGCTTGATCATCTATACCATCTCCAGCGATGACATGGTCAGGAACTAATTACCTCCCTTCGCTGGAAGATGGTAAGAGAGCTGTCTCATCCACTTCATGGAGATCAAAGCTTTTTCCGACATTGTCAAGTTTAGGGTATTCTTTCTCTATGAATACAACGTCTCGAACCTCTTTCTCTGTCATTCCTCCATCATGATATTGTCCATACATGACATACCCTTGTGAGCTATCAGGATATCTTATGAAGATAAACTTTCTAGCTTTAGGGCCCAGTTTCCCATACTTGTGGGACGAGTCATGGACATATCCAGCTGACCCCCACGGGCGTAGGTTCCCCAAATACGGCTTTTGGCCACGCCACAACTCATAAGGGGTAGAAGGAACTGACTGTGAAGGCACACGGTTAAGTAAATAGGCGGCAGTCAACAAAGCATCGCCCCAGAAGGATATTGGGAGGTTGGCATGCGCCATCATAGACCTAACCATATCTAACAACGTTCTATTCCTTCTCTCGGCAACACCATTTTGTTGCGGAGTATATGGAATAGTGAGTTGTCTTTTAATTCCCTTTTCCTCACATAGAATTATGAACTGATCAGATAAATATTCGCGTCCTCTGTCGGTGCGTAGAGCTTTTACACTCTTACCGGTCTGATTCTCAACCTTAGCTAGGAAGCGTTTGAAACAATCCAGTGCTTCATAGCGGTGAGCGATCAGATAAACATAACCGTATCGCGAATAATCATCTATAAAGGTAAGGAAATATGATGCTCCATGTCGAGCCTTCACACTTAAAGATCCGCAAATATCAGAATGTACAAACTGCAATACATCAGTGGCCCTTCTGGCCTTCCCGAAAGGTTTTCGGCATGCCTTTCCAGCCAAACATGATTCACATAAAGGTAGAGTGACCTTAGCGAGTGAACCTAAAAGGCCTTCTCGAGCTAACCTGGTCATTCTATCCTGTCCTATGTGACCTAGGCGAGCATGCCATATTTCAGATCTAAGGTCTTTATCATCAGCCACATACGACACAGAAGAAGCATTGAAATCAACATCTAATTTAAACAAACCACCATTCAATAAAGCATGTCCATACAGCACATCATTTAAATAAATGTCAATACTAGTACCAATCATAACAAGAGCAAATCCTAGGGATAATAAAGATGAAGCTGACAAAAGATTATGCTGAATCCCTGGCGCATAAAGAACATCATGCAATGTCAATACACGACCAGTTCTAAGTTTGAGCTGGTACACACCAACTCCTAAAACTTCTTCACTGGTCCCATTGCCCATGTAAATTCTTTGCGTCCCTCTTGGAATTCGGCGGTAATCTTGGTACCCTTCTCGATCTCTAGTTACATGCTTGGTCGCTCCTGAATCCACAATCCACTCAGGATAAGTTCGGGCGACTAAGACATGAGAACAAACATACACAGAGAGAGAATCTGGGTTGAGGGATACCTTTTTCGGCTCAGCGCACTCGCGAGCGAAATGTCCCATCTTCTCACAATTGTAGCACTTCACCTTTGATTTGTCCCTTTTACCACCGCGCTTGCCTCTGTGGTGGCGCTTCGGTGTCCGCTCTGCCTTGTACTTAGAGCTGGATGCAGTTTCACGATCCTTTCGTTTGAAAAATTTCTTTGGGCCCTTCCTGCCTTGGTGTCTGCCTCCCTTGGCGACTAAGGCAGTGGCGTGTACAGCTTCTTCGCGCTCAGCCTCTAACTCCACATGACGAGAAATATCAGAAAAATTCTTGATATTCTCGTTGTGAGTAAGAATTTGCTTCATATGGACCCAAGAGTCCGGTAGTGATCGGATTACTGCAAGGACCTGCTGCTCGTCCGTGAGATCATGACATGCCGACTTTAAATCCCTGATCATGCCCGACATAACCCTAAGGTGTTCGGTCATGGTCTGTCGTTGGTCTTTGCGGTAGGTCTCAAACTTAAGTACAAGAGCGCGCAACCGCGTAGTCGAAGTTTCACCAAATTGAAACTTTAATTGATCCCACATATCTTTGGCAGATTGGAATTTCTCAAATTCCCCAATAAGATCGTCTTGCATGCTGCTTAACATAGTAAAACGCGCGCTTCGATCCTTATTGAACCATTGACGGTACGCATCTTGATCTCTACGATGCTGTGCTGTATTGCCATCCTCAGGCGGTGACATGACGGTGGTAAGATGTTCCAGTAATTCTTGCTCGTTTAGCAAGCATTGAATCTTACGGTGCCAAATGTCATAATTCAATCCCGTCAATTTGTCACCCTTGGTCAGATCAGCAATGACATTTTTCATGGCCATTTTAAATCACTACATAGGTAAAATTTAGAGAGTCAAGTTGACATAGATTACACATCATAATTCGCTTCCAAAAATCCAGACTAATAAATATTAAGTTAACTTAATCATCGGAATCGAAATATAGATCTAGGATACTATAATCATCTTCCGATTAAATCAAGGTAACTTAATTCTAGTAGAATGATTTTGAGCGAATTCACAACGAGAGAAACACTTTAAATCTCTTGTAATAGCCACTTAACTAATGTTCACAAGTTAAATTCGAATATCATGGAAGTGAATACTCACATAATTAAATCAACAGGAATAGCAAAGTCCATGATATTTCAATAACTTGATCAAATTTTAGCCATCATGAATATTTACAAAAACACATGATCACGTAAATATATCAATTTTCAATTTCAACATGATCATTTTAAATGAAATGATAGCTAAGTGGCTGAATTTGAATGAGCATAAATTGATCAATTCAGGACGCGCAGATTAATAAATTATCATTTAAAAATTAATCAATCGGCGCTACACGAGCATGCACAATATTTAAATGATACGACAATTTTGCACGAATTAAATCAATTTATTTGGCAAACACAAAATCATACATATTTAAGTCTAAGAACGCTAAAATTCAATTGCCGCTAATTCGATAAGCGCAATAATTTAACGATCTATAAATATGCATTTTACATAGTTGAATAATCGATTATTAGTGTCATTTTACTCTATTGCGCAAATATTTACTTCAATTACACGCAAATACTGTTAAGGTCGATATCAATGACCCAAAAATAATTATTAGCGTGACGAAATAAAACAATTCAATTTATTTCATTTTGCGCAACTTAATATCAAGACAATCATCACATTTAAATAATTGACACTAATCATGATACTTCAACTATTAATCAAATAGACCATGGAAAAACAAATTACATTAATTTGAACTAATAAGCCTACATTCAAATTAAATTCTAATGTATCATCTAATCATAAATAAACAAACTAATACTCCCTAATTTCAAATTCAATTTCTCCGTTCATAATCATACGGAGAATTTGAAACGGGTCTATTCGAACAACCAACCGGCCCATTCCGGATCCAACCCGATACGGTGCATCGTGTGGTTCACGGCGACCCATATGACGCCACGTGCCACCAAATGGTCCGCCGCGGTCACGCCTGCGGGCCTCCCAGCGGCGGCGTCGTTGGGCTCGACCCGTCCTTGCCAAGGACACGCCCGCTGGACCATGTGCGGCTGGTACGGCAGCCCCATGCATGGGCGTGGGAGCCCCCCTGCGCAGGGGGAGAACGCCTCACCTGCGTGCGGGGAGGGCACCACGCCCGCATGCATGGGCAGGCCGCCCATGCAGGACGTGGGCGGTACGTCCATGCAGGACGTGAGCCCCACGCCCACGCGGGACGTGGGGACTCCGCCCACGCGGGGCATGAACGCCACGCCCGCGGGCGTGGCCGCACCGCCCACGCTGGGCGCGAGCACCACGCCCGCGGGCGTGGGCGGCCCGCCTGTGCGCGGCGCGAGCGGCACGCCCACGGGCGTGGCCTGCTCGCCCGCGCGCGGCGCGAGCGCCACGCCCGCGGGGGGCGTGGCCGCTCCGCCCGCGCTGGGCGCGAGCGCCACGGCCGCGCTGGGCCCGGGCGGTACGCCCGCCGGCGTGGCCGCCGCTGCGTTCGTCGGCTTGGGTCCTTCTCCGCGCAGGGACGTCGACCGTCGCGGCGGGCTTCCCTCGTCGTCCGCGTCACCGTTCGCATGGCCGCCGTTGCAGGCGCCGTCTTCATCCTCGTCGTGGCTGCCGTCACGTACTATCTCGGATGGTTGATCGCGTCCAGAATGCGCGCCGCAGAACTCTCTGAGGTAGGCTAAATATTCTGGCGCTCTGAGTCTCCTTGGAGGAGAAGATGGGACGCGGTCGTCGCCGGATTCCTCCTCGGAATAGTCGGTCAGTTCATCGGGAACCCGTTCCGATTCCTCGTCACTGATAACCACCATGGGAGCCATTCGGCTCGACGAGGCCGCAACATCGGAACGGTCCTTTTTGATCGAAGACCACGCTGCCATGGTTCCGTAAACCTGGCTCTGATACCAATGTTGATAAAAACATAATATCTCCATGCATTTAATTAACAAGCGGAAGCATGCACGGAGATGGATCGTAACGGAAAACGTACCTTAACGGCGACGTTCGTAGATGGACGGCGACGACTCCGTGAGTACGAGGATGAGAACCACGTGACGGGCTTCTCCCCAAAATCCACACTGCAAATCCTAGGCTCTTGGTGATAGCCTCTTGGAGAGCAACACTTAGAGAGGGAGGGAGAGTATGTAGAAAGGAGAGGACTCTAGAGTGAGAAAGAGGGCTGCCCAAAAGTGAAGGGTCTCTTGTGAGAATCCAGATTCTTACTCACGTAATGGCATCCTCCCTCTTTTATATCTCTCTCCTCTACACTTTCAAATAAAGGGGGGAATGGTTATATCCAAGGGGTGCTTCACAAGTGGGGGTAACTCCCCACAACCACTCCCTCAACCACTCCCCTCATCTCCTATAACCAACTCTTGGCCCCTACGTGGGCATATGCATGGTAAGAACCATGCTTTGGTTAACACGGAAAAACGTCAAACTCCTGTTAATTTGCTACCTCGGTGTAGCCCGACTCCACAACATCCCACAACTCTTGGGATGCAAACAAGCACCGTATCTGAGTACTCCAATACTCGAAGTTCTTCTCTGTGAACTTCGGTAGTTGTGGTTGGATCATGTTATTTGTCGCCATAATCAACCACTAACAACAGTGGAGTACGAACGTCACCAACCTTTTCGGCTTCTCGCAAGAGACCGAGTCGCAACAACAACGTTGGGATGGGCCGACAATCAAAGTGGCTCTGATACCACTTGTTAGAATAACTGACCTGTTAAAATCGACGAAACCTTGCCACAACAACGAGGAACATCCACCGCATGCAGTAACTATCTTTCTAGACCTTCACGTGGCTTTGGGATTTTTCACAGCCACCATGCAAGAAAGATTTACCAGCTGCATACGTTAACATGAGAAGAGGAGGAACGTGGAGAACAAGAGAAGGAGGTAGGTAGCTTGGGAATAAACTTGACTATTATTAATATAATAGCAAAAACTCCATGTTACATGCGTTGGGTATAGGCCATATATATAGACCCATGATTAATACTAGATAAACATAACCTCTATTACAAGATAAACTCTCCAATCAAGACTCTTGACCAAACCAAACTCTAATCTGCTATCTAGATAATTACGGTAACGTATAATGACCGAATATGGACTCTTAGATAAACATGAAATCTAATCATAATAACTTCTAAAATCAATCCGAATAAACACGATTGAGATTATCTTTCAATAGTTAGTGACCCTGACTATGGAAGGGAAGAGATGAGTTGTACTGTGCAGGACTGTCAAGAAGGGGATTAACAGGAGTCTGCATGGACGCCAAGAACATAGCTGATGGCATCAAGAAGGCCGTGCAAAGTGAAGCTCTTCACAACAAGGAGATAGGGAAAAGGCTGTAAACTACCTAAAATCTTCCTTAGTGCAGATGCACTGTCTTTTTAATCGCCGTGTGCCCGACATAACTTATTCGTTCGTATAGTGTAATGTCTAATGGGACGATCTAAAAATTAAAAAAAATCAAAAAATCGTTATTGGGGTCCCATTAAAGATTTTTTTAAGTTTAATTTTTTATTTTCCAATTTTTTTTAAATTGTCCAATTAAAAATTACACTGTACAAACGAATAGGACATGTTGGGTTCAACCTAAAAAAATTTCAATTTTTGTTTTCTATTTATCTAATGCAATGTCCCCATTATATTTAGGAGAGGCATTGCAGCAAGCATTACTCATCTCTTTTTCATTTGGCTCTCACACACCACTCTATCCCTGTCCTTCTCTGCAGATCTACCTCTTGTTCTTCTTCTTGCATCCTGGAGGTTTGGCCCCCTGGGGATCCTAGGGATCGAGGTTTGGCCACCTTTTTTACTAAAAAAGAAATATCATATTTTTTAGATCCCCTTTGAATCTCAAGAAGCCGAAACCGAGCAGCAATAATGAAGCTTTAGCCTTTCATCAATAAACATTTAAAGGGTCCAAAAGATCTCATGAATCTGAATCTAGGGTATATCAATCCGTGCTTAATTAATGGCTTATCTTGTTGCCTCTCTTGTATCTTTCAAAACTTCATCGCATTTTTTATGTACAACACAAGACAAGAGCTTTGAGTCATCTCAGGTACCCACTAGGCTTTCACCCATCATAGGAGAACAAATTAATTAAAACACACGGTATATAATCACATTAAACAAATGATACTAACATGTACATATATCTTACATGGGGATTAAAAAGCCAGCGCATGCACCAAGGAAGAATTTACGTAGATTACAACCTTTTCCTTATCCCCTTGTTGTGAAGGGCTTCACTTTGCAAGGCCTTCTTAGTGTAATCAGCTATTCTTGGCCTCCATGCGGACTCGTGGCAATGATCAGTATAACAATACGGGCATTTTTGTAAGTATTGTAACGGAATGAGCTTATTTGTAATAATATTAAAATAAGATAGATAATTCTGTAATTAAAATATTAATTTAGACAAATCTATAATTATAATTTTAACAAAATCAGTTTTTGTAAACATTCCTATATATTCTTTCGTGACTAACTGTGAAGATCCATTTTAGATTTCGTCGAATCTGAATCTAAGCAGCAATCATTACCAAATGAAACTTTAGCCTTTCATTAGTAAGCATTAAATGATCCAAAAGATCTCAAGAATCTGAATCCATGGTATAATGTGGATTCACACAGAATTTCTCTACCTTTTTTGTTTTAAAAAAATCACACTTCTTAGATCTAAGCAGCAATCATTACCAAATGAAACTTTAACCTTTCATCAACAAGGATTAAATGGTCCAAAAGATCTCAAGAATCTGAATCCAGGGTATCTCAATCAGTGCTTACTGCCTTATATCTTCATTATGACGTTGTACTTAACATTTGGCTACACTTGCAGATTTGTAGCAAAACATGTCCCCTCTTTCTTTACTCATTCCGCCATCCCTTATCGGAACTCCAAGAACATTTCACGCCTTTGCTCACAGGTGGCAAAGGGTTTTCGTCAGGTGCAGAACCAGTACTGCCATAGTTGAACGGCGAGGTCGACGACTCGTACGCTTCTAAATCTCCTCTTGCCTCTGTTGTTTATTTCGAAACTTCACCCCATTTCGATATAGAATACAAGACAGGATCTTTGAGTTCTCCTCCTATCCTATTTTAAAAATATACGCTAGGATTGAAAAGTATCTTTTTTTTTTAAGGTGTGCCCAAATGTGGATTTTGACGGAATTTGTCCACTTTTTTGCTTGAAAAAAATTTCACACTTTTTAGATCCCCATCCAATCTGATCAGAACGCAGAATCTGAGCAGGAGTCGTTACCAAACGTAGCGTTAGCCTTTTATCAATAAACATTAAAAGGTTCAAAAGATCTCAAGAATCTGAACACAAGGTATCTCTATCTAAAATTCGGTTCCTCTAAGGATATGACCAGACTAAGTCCGATCAGTGTAGAGATCAGTGTAGAGAAGGGAGTGGGTTGGAATTTTGAAAAATTAAGTACCCATTAAAGTGTTCAGCTTAATGGACCCCACCTACTCCACTACAAGAGAAACCAAATTCCTTTATTCGTACTACTGGCTTAACTTTATGAAAAGATTCTCTAAGTATACACGTTTGAATCGGAGTCCAATAATACTGAGATGGAGAAAGGTTTAAGTCTTTGTCAAATTTTAAGATCATATGAAGTTTTTTTTTTTTTTTGGCAACGTTTAGCCTCACTCTCCCTCTCATCATCGTTAGACTCCAATCTAAATCTAATCTATACTGAGAGGATCTCATCTCCCTTCTTCTTGCTCATTCCCCCATCCCTTATTGTAACCCTAAGAACATTTCACACGTTTGCTCGCAGGTGGCAATGGGTTTTCGCCAGGTGCAGAACAGCTGCCATAGTAGTTGAAACGGCCCAGTCGAGGCCTTGTACGCTTCTAAATCACCTCTTGCATGCCTCTCTTGTATCTTTTGGAGCTACTTCACCCCATTAATATAGAACAAGACGAGCTTTCAGTTATCTCGCGGACCCACTGGGGTAAATTGGTAGACTTCCACGCATTGTAGGAGAACAAATTAAAGCACAAGATGCATATATAATCACATTATAGAGATGATACCAATTACTTGTACATATATCTTCCAAGGGGATTAAAAAAACAGTGCATGCACTAAGGAAGATTTTAGGTAGTTTACTTGTGAAGAGCTTCACCTTGCAGGGCCTTCTTGATGTCACTAGTTATGTTCTTGGCGTCCATACAGACTCCTGCCATTCCCCTTCTCGACAGCCCTGCACAGTACAATCCATTTATTCCCTTCCAGTAGTCAGGGTTACTAGTGCGACTAGAAAAGCCTTCTTCGTTCAGCATGCCTCCATCGTCCTAAAAAGCCATGCATAAAAACAGCTAGTCTGATCAGCTGTGTAGGATGTGTGCAACAGCTCTAGTGATGAAACCAACTAGGTATAATAAGAAAAATAAATTAGAAGAGGACGTATGCGGTTAATGGAAGATAGCCAATGCCTTAAGCCAATTCGTCGCCGTGGTCTTGTAGCCGGTGGCAAAGATGATGGCATCGAAGCTGCGTGTCTTGCCGTCGGCAAATACTACCTCATTGCCTTTAACTACGGTCATCTCTTTCAAAACCTGTTAAAGAAAGCCGAAAAAACAGACGCGTTCCTAAGAGTTTTGTTAATGCATGGAACAGGACGATCAAAGGAGAAGGAAGTTGGCGATTAGGGAGTAGATTATATAGCGCACAGCAGTGTTCTTCTAATTAGGGCCTCAGTACCTCTATCTCCCCTGACTTGATCTTGCTCACGGTGCCGACGTCGAGGACCGGCGACCGGCCAGTCTTGGCCTTGAGATAGAACGGCCCCTCCGCTGGCCTCACAATCCCAAACTCCGACAGATCCCCAAACTTGAGCCTGCACATCATGTGAACAAGGGCGTCCACACGCTGCACAGCGACGTACTTGATCATGACCATGCCCAGGTACACCATCTCCTTGGTCACAATGTGGAACTGCGGACACATAGCAAAGAGTTTAAACCCCATCACCAGAATCTGTAACGTCCTTCCATTAATGGCTTATCAATTAATTATTCAAGTAGTCTTTGGAGATATGATGCATGCATACAAAGTTCCCTATATATGTTCACCGTAATATGGCATTTAAGATCTGACTTTCAGATAAGAACGAAATAGAAGGCCAAAAACACGTTGCATGTGCATGGGTGGGATGAAGAATCTGAATCTTCTACGGCACTTGTTGGACTGGATCGGTATGAAGATTCTTACCGGGCCTCTAACTGCGATGGCGGTCTTGGCTCCATGGTTGCAGAGATCGAAGGCGATCTCCATGCCGGAGTTGCCACTGCCGACAACGAGGACGTGCTTGCCCTCGTACTTGGCCCCGGACTTGTACCGCATGGAGTGGAGGACCTCACCGGTGAAGCCGGCGAGGCCCGGGCACTCCGGCACAAGGCCCTCAGCATTCTCGCCGGTGGCCACCACCAGGAACCTAGACACGTATGTCTCCTCCTCCCCCGTTGCGGCATCCCGAGCTGTGGCTGTCCATGTGCCGCGGCAGCCGTCGAAGGCGGCCGACTCGACGGACTTGCCACAAATGGGAGTGATGCCGAAGCGAGCAACATAGGAGTCAAGGTAGCGGACGAAGTCGTCCTTGGACATGAAGGTGGGGGTGGTGGCGGAGTGGGGCATGTGGGGGAGCTGGCAGAACTGTTTGGCGAGGTGGAGCTTGAGGCGGTCGTAGGACCGCTTCTTCCAGAGGGAAGCATAGCAGTCCTCCCTCTCGAGCACGACGTTGGAGATGGAGAGGAGGTTGAGGCATGCAGAGACGGCGAGGCCGGCTGGGCCGCCGCCGACGATCACCACCTCCGTCTTCATTTGGGGGATAGGGGGGTCAGTTGAACTGGTTCTCTCACTACCTGGTTTGATCAGAGCGACTTGTGCCTGTATGTGGGCTCGGCATTGCTTCGAACGCCTTATATAGATAGTGGAAGAGTGGCGGAGGCGCACATTTTTTACGTTACTTTCTGAAGAGTTTTACTGCACAAATATCCGTGTCTTTAGCCAAATCCAACACGTACGGTAATCTTCTTGTTGACGGCTTGATCCCTACTCTTCGTTATCCTCTTAATCACTTAGGTCCCGTTTGGTATCGAGATAAGCCAGAGATAAGTCAGGGAAATTCCCGTTCCTCGTTTGGCATTGCAAAAAGTCACGAGAATAAGAGGGGTTAAGGAGAATAGGAATAAGGGAGTTTAACCCCATTTTTGGGGTTAGATATAGGGATAACTTATTCCACCAAAAAGGTGGAATGACTTATCCTTATCCCTTAACCTCATTGTTACCCTCATTTGTCTTTTCTCTTGGTTCATAAAATAATAATATATTTAACTCTAATAATTATTTTATTACTATCTAATGACGTTAAATATATTATTAAATAAAATTCTTAATCAAATCGATACCACCTATAGAATATATTATTATATTTATCTTATATATCATTATCTTTAAATAGTGCTAATAAGTATTTTAATATATTATTATATATAATATAATATCATATATTATTATATTAAATTAGTATTTGTACTTAAATTATTAGTATTAGTACTAATAAGTATTAGTATTACATCGTGTTCTTAAAATAGTAATATAATTAACTCTAATAACAATTTTATTTCTAGTTAATGACATTATGTCATTAAATAGAAATATGAATCAAGCCAATACGGATGGAATATATTATTATACTAAATAATAGTAATAAGCATCTTTAATATATTATTATACATAATATAATAATATATATTATTATCTTAGATAGTACTAATAAGTTTTTTAATATATTATTATATATTATAAAATAACATATATTATTATCTTAAATTAATATTAGTACTTATATTAGTAATATTAGTACTTACATACTAATATTAGTATTAATAAGCATTAGTACTACATTGGATTTATAAAATAATATACTTAAATTCAATAACAGCTTCATTACTAGCTAATGACATAATGTGTACTTTAATATATACTTTAATATATACTTAAATTTAATATTACTTAAAATAATATATATAATACTTAAATAAATCTATAAACGTCTTTAATATATTTTATATGTAATATAATAATATACATTATTATTTTAAATAACACTAATAAATATTTTAATAGATTATTATATAATATAATACATATATTATTATCTTAGATTAGTATTAGTACTTACATACTAGTATTGGTACTAATAGACATTAGTATTACATTGGATTTATAAAATAATAATATAATTAACTTTAATAATGGTTCATTTACTATATTGAATAATACTATTAAGTTTATTTAATATATTATTATATTCTAATTATATGTTAATTATGTGTAGTATAAATTGAGTGTCTTTAAAATATAATTAAATTCAATAACTTGAATTAAGTATGTTTAGTGTATCATGATACGAGTAATAAAAAATAAAAAAATATTTACACTTAATATACTACATATATATTGAATATATAGTTATATTACATAAAATAATATAATACCCATGTTACTTTAGATTAGAAGGGTAGCAATGTCCTTTTCACAACTTATCTTCCATACTGTACTTATTTTCACCAAATAGAGAATAGGATTAACTTTTTTCTTATCCCCTCACATACCAAACACATCACAGAATAAGGATAGGGATAAATTAATCTAGGTTAATTTATCCCTATTCTTCTCTTTTTCTATCCCGATACCAAACGGGACCTTAGGCTCACTTTGTTTGTGGAATAGGGGCAGAATAGCTGGTATAAATGCCCTATTCTGATTTGGTTGAGGGTATGCCTAATTCCTCCAACTCCCCAAACCTACCTGGAATATCTAATTCTCCCAATTCTCTCAATTTTACCTTTTATTTCACTCCTTATTCCACTTATTCTTACCAAATCACTTGGAATAACGCAGTGTAATTTTCCTTATTCTAGGTGGAATACCAACAATTTATCAAATCAAAATATCTCTTATTCTGGTTTAAGAAATCTCGAGAACCTTATTCTGGTTTAAGAAATCTCCAGAACTCATTGTTTATGGAAGAGAATATATAAATGCATCTTAAATTTTGAAAAAGTTAACGTGTATCTTAGAACTTATCCTCATATGAAGTAAGTAAGCGTGATGCATCCTTTCTTTCGCACCACGTGGCAAAATGTTAATTTGGGCGGACCAAAATCATTCATCTAGGATATTCAAAAAGAAAATAAATGTATTTTTTTGTGAAGTTAGGAAATTAGGGAACCATACTTCTTGTAAAAATTCGAATCAAGGACTAGTATCTAGCATAAATAGGAAATGTAGTAGTAATAGAACAACTTAATAGCAAATAAGGTTTTTTTTTTATTTTTGAGATTGAATACCAAATAAAGTTAATGAAAGGAAGTCTCTTTCCTTGCATAGTTTCTACAATATTATAGTTTCGCCCCTTGGGTGCACCATATTTTTGAATGGATAGTGCAATTCTTAGTGTAGGATACTCTCCCACATTACATTAAGGAGCCAATGGATCATATCGACCTTCTTATGAATGCCCACCTTCTAATACTATATACACATGGGCCATTGTCATTTATATGAAATATTGACGAGAATATCTTAGAGTTTACAAGTAGTGTTTTTCTTTATGAATTTCTCCCCTCTTTACAAGTAGATCGGTCACTAATGCTTATTTAAATGTCGTCGTTAAAACACAAATATCATCAATCTTAAATTCCGAATCTCAATAAAGATAACAATGTAGTGCTTGGTTGAGACCGGGTCGATCCACAAAAAAATAGATTCAGTTTGAAAACTTTGGGATTTGTTTGAAATTTCAGTAATGTTCTAGTCTACTTAAGCACTTGAACAAAATTAATTACAAAGTTTAAATGCCTTCAAAAGTCTCTAATTAACACCTACCACTAAAACTTGATTAACTAAATATTGAGATTGAGCAAAACATATGAATCTAATTAAATAATATTAGTCTAGAAAAGCAAATAGAAATAACCACAAGATAGAAACAAAGACTTGATTACTATTAGTAAAAGAAATATTACAATGGTTCTAAAAAATAAAAAATTAATAACAAGAATGCTAACTGATGTAGCCGAAGCTATCACGACCGGATTCCGAAGCCGGAATCCGAAGAGATGGATCCGGTGCTGGGTTGGATCGGTGTTCAGAGGCCCGACGGGGATCCGGAAGACGAAGGACGCAGAGGAGAAGCCGAGTCCGAAGGCCGAGGGGTACTCGGTCGGTGGCCGGCTTGCTCCGGGAAGTCGGGGCCGAGGCTCCTTCGGCGGACGAAGGGGCGGCGCGAGGCCGAGTATCCCCTGTTGCGAGGGCAGCCGGTGCACGGCGTCGAGACCAGGGAGAGGAGTCCGAGGTCGGCGGTCGAGACCGACTCGGGAAGGTCGGCGATGATTCGAACCAAGCTCCTGCAGGAGGGAAAGAAGAAGAAAACCAGTCAGCAGGAGTCCCGGGCTTCAGCCCTGGGGAACCCCCTCCGACGGTCAAGTTAGCTCATGAAGAAGATTCGATTCATAAGGGAAAGAGAGTAGCTTTAATGCTTTTCGGACTGTAGTCCTTAAAGGTCTCGGAGGCTTGGGGAAGCATCCTTTTAGCAATAAATAGCGGTGTATTTATAGCAAAGGATAGAGGATGCTTAACGGTGGCAGCCGATATAGGACTAAATGCGGGCTTACTGATAAACCGCCATAGTGCCTGATCCGCCACCGGAGTGGGCCGTACTCGGCTATCGGGCCGAAGGGGGTTGGGCCGCTGATGGGCCGAAGCCTGTTGGGCCCTGGGCTGCCGTGCTGTTCCCGGGCCGTAGGCTGGTGGGCCGCTGACGGGCTGAAGCCTGTTGGGCCGCTGATGGGCCGAAGGCTCCCGGAGGGCCTGGTACTGCTGCTGTTGGGCTGAACGGGGGTTGGGGTTGCTTTAATGGGCCGAATCGGATTCTGCCTCATCACATAGCCCCCCACTCTTGTCTTCCTCAGTTCTGAGATGGCGAGAGTATAGCCCGAAGCTAGTAGGAGAATAGCGTAACAGGTGTCTTACCCGAAGCTCTGTTCTTTTTCTTTGAGAAGAGGGTGCCCTCGGTCGGCCGAGGGCTATGCGGTTGCTTCGTCTTCGCTCGGAGTGGCGACGAAGGCTCAAGGCTCGGAAGCCGAAGGGCCGAGCCCTCTAACTCGCGTCAGGCTTCATTAAATAGACGAGATGGGCGTCGCCTCGCGAAGAAGCACGGGACATGCGTCGCGCATCCGGCCGCTCCGTCAAAAGCACAAAAGGATCCTGACCGCCTGCGGGTCGCGGATCGCCTCGGCTCTCTGCCCGAGGCTCCACTCGGATTGCCGCCGCTCCCTTCTTCGGCACGCGGATCGGGACACGTGGCGGGCATCCGGGTGATCAGCCGAAGGGTCGGAGCGCTTTCGGCCGTTGATCGCTCTGCTTCAAGTCCCGGAGCCGGCCCGTCATCATTGCCGAAGGACGGGGCACGTGGCGGGCATCCGAGAGGAGCGGTGAGACGAAGGGGATGATCTCGGCCGTTGGCTTCGGCGGGAGGCGCTTCGGATGGGGCTTATAAATACAAGCCCTCAGCAGGGCACTGTTCTTCTTCCTGCTGCTGCGTCTGTGTTTCTCCTGCGATCACTCGAGCTCTCCCCCTTCTCCGGCGAAAGGATAGCTCTCTGAAGGCTTCGTCCGAGCTCGCCGGCCACCGTGGGAGGATCTCCATTCCTCAGAGCGCCTCGTTGGTGGAGCTGGGTGTCTTGAGAAGCTGCGCTCGGTTCAGGAGAGATTTCCTCCCCCTTCCTGCGAGTAAGCCTTGGCCTTCTTTCTTCCCTTCGCGGCCTTATGGTCCGGAGTCCTTCTTCCAGTGAGATTACTCCTTCGGACGAGGAGTATACTCCTTCCCACTCTCCCAAATCTTCTCTGTCATCTCCCCTCACCTTGGATTCCCTCGCTTCTGCGATGTCTGAAGAGCCTGAGGTCTCTGGGGCTGAGGGGTCCGAGGCTTCCGAGGTCGAGGTCTCCGGGGCCGAGGCTTCCGGAGCCGAGGCTTCCGAGGCCGAGGCCACCGAGGAGGTCCGGAACCCAGGCCGGGCTTCCACCTCGGGACGCCGTCGTCCCGACATTGCCTCGGAAGTATCCTGCGCCCTTTCGGACGCAGAGGTTATGAACCTTGTTTCTTACTTCCAGCTTCCTTCTTGGACGACCCCTCATCGGCCTGGCTCCGCCACCAGGGCCAACACTCTCCGCCCGGGTTCCTTCTCTATCTACGTAGATAGTTTCCAGGCGGGCTTTCGTCTTCCTCTTCCCACCTTCGTCATCAACCTTCTCAGCTTCTACGGGCTGGCCCCGTCTCAGCTTTTTCCCAACTCTTGGCCCACCGTATACAGTTTCTTGAGCGTTTTCTCCCGTATACGGATCACTCCTTCCATCAACGTCTTTCGCTACCTCTTTAAAATCCAAAGGCAGGGGAAATCCGAGTGGTACTGCTTCGTCCCTCGGGTCGGCCGAAGTATATTCTCCGGGAAGCCCTCGTCCATCCACGGCTGGAAGAGGAAATTCATCTTCATCTCTCTGCCGGAGAACGAGAAGGACGTGTGGCCCTTTCCTACCGAATGGGCGCCGCTGGCCGCAGGCCTCTCGGATCCTCCTGTTCTGACCTCCGTCCAGAGCACCCTCGTGGGCCACATTCAGATCATGGCCCCGTACAACATCTGGGGGCTTCTCAGTGAGTCAGAGCGGCTGGTGAATGCCGGGGTATGGCCGGACCCTCGGTTCGATCCGGAGCGAGCCTTCCCCTACCTTCCTCCCGGGGAGACTCCACGGGGCCGCGGAGGAAGGGCTGCCGCTCCTCCGGCCGAAGCTCCTCCGGCTGAGGAGGCTGATGAAGTTTCGGCCGAGGGTAAGTCGGCTTTGAGTTTGCACTTGGTCACTGTATCGTTTCTAACCCGTCTTCTCTTGCTTGCAGCAATGTCCGAGCTCGACGCCCTCCTTGCCCGGATATCCGATCAGCGCGGTTAAGGCCGGGCACCAGTCCCGCAGGCGGCAGGCGGGTCCGGCCGAGGCGCTGGAGCTCCGAGGACCCGAGGCGGGGTTCCAAGGACTGCGGCCTCCACCGAAGGCCGTGCTGCCGCCGCCGCTCTCGAGAGGGAGCGAAAGACTAAGTTCGCCGCTCGAAGGGGCGGCCGACCGTCGAAGCGCCCCCGGGCGGAAGAGGTCGAAGAGGCGGAGCCGGCTCCGCTAATCAGGAGAAGTGCCGGGGCCCGAAGGGCTGCAAGGCTGGCGTCTCCCGAGATGCCGAGGGGCGACTCCCCTCCGGCCGTATCGGCAGGGGCCGATGACGAAGGCGCCGGGTCGCAGGCGCCCCGGGCGCAGCGCGAGTGTTGGCACCCCGAACCGGGGATTTACAAGGACGAGAGCATGGAGGACTCGCAGACGTGCCTCCGTCTGCTCCGCAGCCTCACTCTCCCTTCGGCCTTCGAAGAGTTGAGGGACCACTCGGTCACCGACCTGGCGGCGATGAGCGCTCGGTTGGCGGTCCAGGTAAGAAGCTTAAGTGCGCTTCAACTTAGCTCTCCTTAGCTGTTCTTTGATTGACTTTCTCTGATCCTTGTCTGCTTTCGGTCCGCAGGTCGCGGTGACGGGTAGCGTCCTGATTCACCATCAGGAGCTGCTCCGAATCAAGCTCCTGGAGGCCGAGGGGGAGTCGGCCGGTTCGGGTGAGGGTCCTTCGGCGGGGCCCCGCATCGAGCCCATGATCGATGGGCTGGTAACCGCGAACGCCCGGACGCGGGCCCAGCTGGAGGAGAGGGCAGCAGAGGCCCGTGCCTCCGCCGAGGCCAAGGTGAAGGCCGAGCGGGAGAAGGCCGAGCGTGAGCTCGCTGCGGCTCAGACTGAGATCCGGGCCCTCAAGGCCCAGATCCAGGACAAGGACTCCCGGCGGGCTTCGGAGAAGCGCCGCCATGCCGAGGAGGTATCGGCTCTGAAGCAGGAGCTGGAGGAGGCGGCGGACTCGGCCGTAGCCGATTACAAGGCCGGCCCGGACTTCGCCGAAGAGATCCTCCAAGCTCAGCTGCTAGCGTCTTCTTCGGTCATCGACCTCAGGCTGGCTGTCGCCCAGAGGGCCTGCCCGAGCGTTGATTTAATCGGGGTTGCCCTGCTGATGGGCGAGGAAGCCAGGGAGCTCCTATCCTGGTGGAAGGAGCTTATGGCCGAGAAGGCTTCGACCCCAGCTCCAGACGACGAAGCCGTGCCCGCCGAGGAGGCCCCCGTCGAGGCTGCCGCTCCTGAAGCTGTGCAGATCGTTGACTCTCCCTCTCCCTCTCCTGGCCGAGACGCAGTCGAAGCGGAGGAGGAAGGGGTTGTCGAGGGCTGATACGAGGGTTCCCCCCCCCCCCCCGGTTTTTGTTTTCCTGCTTTTGTAAGCCTTCGGCCAGGCGGATGGCCGATTTTGTACTTCCCCTTCTATGAATATAGGAAGTATTTCTGAGTTTTACCTCGTTGTCTTCTGCATGACTTGACTGGATCTGGCCTTTCAGAAATCCGAGACCCTGCTGTCGTTCGCTATAATTCGCGAAGCCGAGACCCGATGTAGGTTCGGATAGGGCGTTGATAGAATATCGCCAGTAGATACGCCCGGGGCCTTTGCTAATGTGGTTCGTAACATTCGAAGGGGTATCCCTCCGCCCTAGATGCGGTTCGTGTGGCCGAAGCCACTCCCGCTTCGCCTTATGCAGACTTAGAGAATAACATGCCGCGTCCTGATCCGGATTATATGGCCGAAGCCATTCGTCGGATCGAAGGACTCGCGGACTTTGTGAGAATACCATGCCGCTCCCGATACGGTTTGCATGGCCGAAGCCACTCCCGATATGGTTTACACGGACTTAGAGGATAACATGCCACGTTCTGATCCGGATTACATGGCCGAAGCCATTCGTCGGATCGAAGGACTCGCGGACTTTGAGAGAATACCATGCCGCTCCCGATACGGTTTGCATGGCCGAAGCCACTCCCAGTACGGTTTACACGGACTTAGAGGATAACATGCCGCGTCCTGATCCGGATTACATGGCCGAAGCCATTCGTCGGATCGAAGGACTCGCGGACTTTGAGAGAATACCATGCCGCTCCCGATACGGTTTGCATGGCCGAAGCCACTCCCGGTACGGTTTACACGGACTTAGAGAAAACCATGCCGCGTCTTGATCCGGATTACATGGCCGAAGCCATTCGTCGGATCGAAGGACTCGCGGATTTTGAGAGAATACCATGCCGCTCCCGATACGGTTTGCATGGCCGAAGCCACTCCCGGTACGGTTTACACGGACTTAGAGGATAACATGCCGCGTCCTGATCCGGATTACATGGCCGAAGCCATTCGTCGGATCGAAGGACTCGCGGACTTTGAGAGAATACCATGCTGCTCCTGATACGGTTTGCATGGCCGAAGCCACTCCCGGTACGGTTTACACGGACTTAGAGGATAACATGCCGCGTCCTGATCCGGATTACATGGCCGAAGCCATTCGTCGGATCGAAGGACTCGCGGACTTTGAGAGAATACCATGCCGCTCCCGATACGGTTTGCATGGCCGAAGCCACTCCCAGTACGGTTTACACGGACTTAGAGGATAACATGCCGCGTCCTGATCCGGATTACATGGCCGAAGCCATTCGTCGGATCGAAGGACTCGCGGACTTTGAGAGAATACCATGCCGCTCCCGATACGGTTTGCATGGCCGAAGCCACTCCCGGTACGGTTTACACGGACTTAGAGAAAACCATGCTGCGTCCTGATCCGGATTACATGGCCGAAGCCATTCGTCGGATCAAAGGACTCGCGGACTTTGAGAGAATACCATGCCGCTCCCGATACAGTTTGCATGGCCGAAGCCACTCCCGGTACGGTTTACACGGACTTAGAGGATAACATGCCGCGTCCTGATCCGGATTACATGGCCGAAGCCATTCGTCGGATCGAAGGACTCGCGGACTTTGAGAGAATACTATGCCGCTCCCAATACGGTTTGCATGGCCGAAGCCACTCCCGGTACGGTTTACACGGACTTGGAGGATAACAACAGGTTTCCTGAAAAAGAGATCTTTATTCATACCCTCCGGCTGGAAGCCTGGGGAGAGGTGACTTACATATAATAACGCCGAAGGCGCTCTACATTCCAGGTGCGAGGAAGAGGTTGGCCCGAAAGGGTCTCCAACCGATAAGCTCCACGCCTGATCACCTCCCTGACCCGATAGGGCCCCTCCCAGTTGGGGGCAAGCTTCCCTGAGGCTTCGGCCGGTTTGGAAGCATGAGCATTCCTCAACACGAGGCTCCCTATTTCAAAGCTTCGGGGCTTTACTCGAGTGTTGTGGTACTTGGCCATGCGCTGCTGATAAGCTGCCAGCCGGATACGAGCCTTGTCTCGGGTCTCTTCAATGAGGTCCAGGTGGTCTTTCAGACCTTCTTCGTTGGCCTCCGGATTGTAAGCAATGACTCTGGGAGAGGGAAGGCCGATTTCCACCGGAATAACGGCCTCTATCCCATAGGCCATGCGAAAGGGAGTTTCGCCGGTGGGGGTTCGGCTTGTCGTCCGATAGGCCCACAGAACACTTGGCAGCTCCTCTACCCATCGGCCTTTAGCTTCACCGAGGCGGGTTTTCAATCCCTGCAGCAGGCTTCGGTTGGCGACTTCGACTTGGCCGTTTGCTCGAGGATGCGCCACCGAAGTGAATTTGTGAAGTATGCCGAAGCTGGCGCAGTTGTCGCTGAACCGTCGGCTGTCGAACTGCTTTCCATTGTCAGAAATGATGGCCCGAGGGATGCCGAACCGGCAAATGATGGACTTCCACACGAAGTTCCAAGCATTGCTATCGGTTATTGACGCGAGGGGTTCGGCTTCGACCCACTTAGTGAAATAATCTACCGCCACGATGAGGAATTTTATTTGGCCGGTGGCGATGGGAAAAGGTCCTAGGAGGTCGATTCCCCATTGAGCGAAAGGCCAGGGATCGGACAAGGGGGTCAGAAGGGTGGCTGCCTGGTGAATGAGGGAGCTGAACCTCTGGCACTGGTCACAGCGCCGCACGAGAGCTAAAGCGTCCTCTCGGAGTGTTGGCCACCAGTAGCCTTGCCTCAGGAGTTTGTGAGCCAGGTCCCTTCCTCCCGCATGCGCCCCGCACACCCCTTCATGGACTTCTCTCGTGGCGTAGTCGGCTTCAGCCGGGCCGAGGCACCGCAGCAGTGGTCGGCCGAAGGATTTCTTGTATAGCACCCCGTCCAGAAGGAGGAAGTGGGATGAGCGCTGCCGAATGTGCTTCGCCTCCCTTGGGTCTGGCGGGACTTCTCCTCGGAGAAGAAAGGCGACGAGAGGAGTCATCCACGTCTCGGCCTCGACTTCAGTGACTAGCATGGCTTCGGCTTCGCTGAGGCTTGGTTCGGCGAGCTCCTCGACGAGGATCATTCGCCCTCCTCCCCCATCTTGAGTTGACGCCAGCCGGGAAAGTGCATCGGCTCGGGTATTCTCGGCTCTCGGAATCCTCACGATTTCATAAGAATCGAATTGGGTGAGGATTTTGCGAGTCACCTGGAGATAAGACGCCATCATTGCGTCCCGAGCCTCGTACTCCCCGGAGATGTGGCTGGCGATCAGCTGGGAATCGCTGAAGGCTTTTAGGTTCCGGGCGCCGAGCTTCTTCGCGGCCCGGAGGCCGGAGATGAGAGCTTCATACTCGGCGGCATTGTTAGTTGCTGGGAAGGAGAAGCGCAGGGCGTACTCTGTGACGACCTTCGGGTGATGCCAGGATCCATCCGGCGCCGCTGCCCGTGGAGCACGCGGAGCCGTCCACAAAGAGTCGCCATTCGTCTGCTGGCGCAGGAGCCGAAGTAGCCTCGGCTTCAACCACGTCGGGTGCCGGCTGAGGTGCCGTGGCGCCGGGGGTAAGTTCGGCGATGAAGTCTGCCAGCGCCTGGGCTTTTATTGCTACCCGAGGGGCGTAGGAGATGTCGAACTCTCCTAGCTCGATCGCCCATTTCGCCAGCCTGCCGGACACCTCCGGCCGGGAGAGAATTTGCCTTAGGGACTGGTCGGTGAGAACTTTCACGGAATGGGCCAGAAAGTAAGGCCGGAGCCTCCTCGCGGACGAGACGAGGGCCAGAGCCAGCTTCTCCAGGGTGAGATACCGGAGTTCTGCTCCTTGAAGGGCTCGGCTGGTATAGTAAACTGGCTTCTGAACGCCATCTTGCTCTCGGACGAGGACGGCGCTGAGAGCCGTCTCGTAGACTGCAAGGTACAAGCTCAGGGGTTCCCCGGGAACCGGCTTGGACAAGATGGGGACTTTGGAGAGATAGGCCTTCAGCTGATTGAAGGCTGCCTGGCACTCATCCGTCCAGTCGAAGCTATTAGCCTTCTTCAGCAGCTTGAAGAAGGGGAAACAATAGTCTGCCGCCCTTGACATGAAGCGGCTTAGGGCCGCGATCCTCCCGTTCAGCTTCTGTACCTCTCGGAGGTTTGCCGGGGGGCGCATCTGCATGATGGCCGAAACCTTCTCGGGATTAGCCTCCACCCCTCGGTGAGTGACCATGTAGCCGAGGAACTTTCCGGAGGCTACCCCGAAGGCGCACTTGGCTGGGTTCAGCTTCATCTTGTATCGCCTAAGGGCGGAGAAAGTCTCGGCCAAGTCGGCCAGATGCTCTGTAGCAACGCGGCTCTTGACCAACATGTCGTCTATGTAGACTTCCATGTTTCGGCCGAGCTGCGGGGCGAACACTTTATTGACCAAGCGCTGATAGGTCGCGCCGGCGTTCTTCAGACCGAAGGGCATTCGGGTATAGCAGTACAGGCCCAAATCGGTCGTGAAGCTGGTCTTGCTCTCATCATCCGGATGCATCCGGATATGGTGGTAGCCTGAATAGGCGTCGAGGAAGCTTAAAAGTTCGTGGCCGGAAGTTGCGTCCACCACCTGGTCTATCCGAGGCAGCGGAAAGCTATCCATCGGACAGGCCTTGTTGAGGTTGGTGAAGTCCACGCACATACGCCACTTGCCATCTTTCTTCGGCACCATCACCACGTTGGCGATCCAATCCGGATAATGCACCTCTCGGAGGTGTCCGGCGTCCAGCCCCTTCTGCACTTCTGCTTGGATGGCGGCCCTCCTTTCCTGATTGAAGGTGCGCCGCTTCTGCTTTACCGGGGGGTGGTGGGATCGGTATGGAGTCGGTGCTCTGCTACCTTCGGGTCAACCCCGGGCATGTCCGCTGGAGACCAGGCGAAGACGTCGAGATTCTTTTTCAAGAACTCGGTAAGCTTCTCTGCTTCAGTCTCTTCTAGGCCGGAGCCTATCATCAGGACTCGTCCCTCGCCTCCCGGAATAGGGACGGCGAGGAGTGCTTCTCCCGGAGATGCCTCGGCCGATGACTCGATCGTTAGGGTTTCGGCTGCGGTCTTCCCCTTGACCGAAATCATGTAGCACTGCCGGGCTGCTTCTTGGTTCCCTCTGGCCTCGCCTATTCCATGGCTGGTATGAAACTTCAGCTTCTGATGGAAGGACGAAGGCACGGCTCCGACCCCGTCGATGAGCCTTCGGCCGAATATGGCGTTGTAGGCTGAATCGATTTTTACAACGGCAAAGTCCGTTTCAACGGTTAATTGCCGGGGGGCGGTGCCTAAGGTTACAGGGAGTCGGACAATGCCCTCTACTCGGCAGGGCGAGCCGTTAAAACCGAAGAGGGGGCCCCGGTGAGGCTTCATATTAGCCTCACTCAATCCCATTTTTTCAAAACAGTCATAAAACAAGATGTTTGGGGCACTTCCATTATCCACAAATATTCTATGTACATCATAGCTATTTATTACAGCATTGACGACGAGGGCGTCATCGTGAGGGACCTGAACATCAGTCAGGTCCTCGGAGCCGAAGGTGATGTCTTTTAGACGGGGCCGCTTCGGTTCGCCGTCAACCGCTGCTACGGTGCTGCGCTACCGCGGCCTTGATCCTTCCCCCGGCCCTCCGGATATCATCATAATAGACCCAGAACTGGGTCTTTGATGGGATGACTCTACCGGGGCCGAGGTGACCTTTGGTGGAGGAGCGTCTTCTATCGCCGGGGGTTATTGTTGCCTGGGCGCTGCAGGGACGTCCGATTTTGCTGCGGCGGCTGCTCCCGTCGGTACTGCGGCAATCTCCCCTCTCGGATGATGCGGTCGATCTCCTCCCGGAGCTGCCGGCACTCATTCGTCGTGTGGCCGATCTCCCGGTGATACTCACAGTATTTGCCGGGGTCCCTTCGGCGAGGATCGGTCTTGATGCGATCAGGCCGCCGGATCATGCCCTTCACCTCCATGAGCATCCGGGAAGGGGGAGCAGGTAAGGGTAGGTACCGCGGCTGCGGGTCCCGTCGCCTCTCCCTGTCCCAGTCCTCTCGGCGATACCGCTTTCGGGAGGGCTCTTGGTCTTCTGGCCGAGGTCGGACCACCTGGGGAGCAGGTGCCGAGGTGGCTTCGGCTGCGCCTTTACTCCTGGACAGCATCAGGGCCTCCCGGTTGATGTATTTATGGGCCCGGGCCACGAGGTCCTGGAAGGTAGGGGGATGGCGCTTCCCAATGGAGCCGAGGAGCTCCTCGTCCCGGCACCCACTGATCACGGCCGAGACCGCGATCGAGCTGTCGAGGTTCGGGATTTGGGCGGCCTCGGTCCGGAACTTGGTGAAGTACTCCTGGAGAGTTTCGGTGGGGCCTTGCCGGATGGCTAGCAAGCTGGCGGTAGTTTTGCACTGCCGGGTGGCATCGTAAAACTGGTCGATGAACAACTGGCCCAACTGGACTAGGGAGTGGATGGAGTTGGGGGCCAGCGTCTCGAACCAGGTGAGGGCGATTTTTTCAAGGGTGAGGGGGAAAAGACGGCAGCGGACTGCCTCGGAGATCCCTCGGACCCGGAGGTAGGCGTTGAACCTCTGGAAATGACAGACCGGATCTGTCATTCCGTCGTAGAGAGGGCCCTTCGGCAGCTTGAAATTGGGGGGCACCTCGGTGGCCAGGAGCTCCACTGTGAATGGGGTTTGCTCCAGGATGCTGCTGGCGAGAGGCGCCCCGTGAGGCCGAGACACCATCTGCTGCATCTCTTTGCGCATAGCCGTCAGCCGCCGGTCCAGGCCCGGGGCAGTCGAGGTGGCGACGGATTGTCCTCCGGTCCGGGCCGGACGGTATTCCGACGAAGCATAATCTTGCTCCGTCAGACGATCAGCGCGAGGAGCTCGGGCAGGTAGCGCCGAGGGCTCGCTGCGCGTCGCCGCGGTTTCGTTGGGAGAAAACGGTGTAGGCGCCGGCCGGAACCGGGCATCTTGTACTGGGTAGAGTGGGGGGAGCGGCGCCTGCTGAGGAAGCTGTCCCATCAGTCCCATGCGCTGGGCGATGGCGGACACCATCCCCTGAAGAGGCGCTAGGGACGTAACGGCAGCGGCCAGCGTCGCCACTTGTTGCTGGAGCACCCCCACTCGGTCTTCCGAGGCGAGAGACTCCGGTATGGTTGGCAGAGGCAGGCTCGGCGGGACAGAAGGGGCACCTTCGGAAGGCAGCATCTGTGCCGAGGCCTCCCGCGCTTCTGCTTCGCCTTGTCCGGACCGTCGGGTCACAGGTCGCTGAGACATGACTTGTTTTGTTGGTTTCCCACAGACGGCGCCACGTGATGTAGCCGAAGCTATCACGACCAGATTCCAAAGCCGGAATCCGAAGAGATGGATCCGGTGCTGGGTCGGATCGGTGTTCAGAGGCCCGACGGGGATCCGGAAGACGAAGGACGCAGAGGCGAAGCCGAGTCCGAAGGCCGAGGGGTACTCGGTCGGTGGCCGGCTTGCTCCGGGAAGTCGGGGCCGAGGCTCCTTCGGCGGACGAAGGGGCGGCGCGAGGCCGAGTATCCCCTGTTGCGAGGGCAGCCGGCGCACGGCGTCGAGACCAGGGAGAGGAGTCCGAGGTCGGCGGTCGAGACCGACAAGGGAAGGTCGGCGATGATTCGAACCGAGCTCCTGCAGGAGGGAAAGAAGAAGAAAACCAGTCAGCAGGAGTCCCGGGCTTCAGCCCTGGGGAACCCCCTCCGACGGTCAAGTTAGCTCATGAAGAAGATTCGATTCAGAAGGGAAAGAGAGTAGCTTTAATGCTTTTCGGACTGTAGTCCTTAAGGGTCTCGGAGGCTTGGGGAAGCATCCTTTTAGCAATAAATAGTGGTGTATTTATAGCAAAGGATAGAGGATGGTTAACGGTGGCAGCCGATATAGGACTAAATGCGGGCTTACTGATAAACCGCCATAGTGCCTGATCCGCCACCGGAGTGGGCCGGACTCGGCTATCTGGCCGAAGGGGGTTGGGCCGCTGATGGGCCGAAGCCTGTTAGGCCCTGGGCTGCCGCGCTGTTCCCGGGCCGTAGGCTGGTGGGCCGCTGACGGGCTGAAGCCTGTTGTAGACATGCTAATTTTGACGTCATTTTGAGTAAATTTCATATCATATAATAATGCCTCAGAATGGTCTGATAATTAATCATTAATTAATTTTTATTGATATTTTTGAGTGTCGGATTTAACAGACATGTTTAAATTAATCAATTAAATTGATTTTAGCCCAAATTTCAGTTAAAATATGAAAAAAGTCTAAAAGGCGTCGACCCATGTGGACGTCATTTAGAGTTTATTCCTATTTTAGTGTTTAAATTTGAATTTTAATTAATTGGTTTATTAACTAAAAGGCGTCTGTGAAGGTCGACGCGATTTAAGTTTCCTAGGCTGTTTTAACTTCTCTTCCGGATGTTTATCCTTATCTTAATTAGGGTAAAAGACGTCTACCAAGGTGGACGCGTTTTACCTAATAAAGATAAAGATAAGTTTTCCCGGATATTTATCCTTATCTTAATTTAATCTGAAAGGCGTCAGCCATGGTGGACGCGTTTTAGATAATTACAGATAAAGATGAATTAATCAGTAATTATCTGTCGATTAAAGTAGATAAATCCGAGATTTTTTCTATGTTAATCGCGAACGCAGAAAATGCCTATAAATACCTTGCCTATCAAGGAGTTAAAGAAAAAAAAAAAGAGAGAGAGAGCCACAGCGTTATAGTGATTTGAAGATCGAAGCAACCACGTCGGAACGCCGGAGCGCTGCCATTTCCAGAAGTCGGCATCCTTCTTCAAGATCTTCATCTCTTCAAAACTTCTCCAACTGGACTGGGCATAAGTTTTTTTCATATCTGAATTTCATTTACATTCTTTAGTTTCATTCTCTCATATTCACTTCATGCAACACACACCACCTCATTAATCTTTCAAAACCATCTGTTATAAAGGGGTTTCAAAGCCATTTAAACAAGTGAGTTGCTGTTTAAACATGTTTATAATCATAGTTAATTTTGATATTATTTCTACTTAGATTCTCATCACTATTTCTTCTTTATTTTTCTGTGTTTCTGTCTCTGCTGCATCCAACAACTGAACAACAAGAAATCAAAAAGAGGGAAATCAAGCACGAAGCCAGGAGAACTTCTGGACGATCCTCAACATTCAACAGCAAGAACAAAAGAACAAGAAGAGGCTCTCTTTCTTCAGCCGGCTGAAGGAGGGGAACCAAGGATTCATTCTTCCGCGTTTAAACAGGTAAGCGATCAAAACTCTTTTGAAGCTTTTTTAGTTAAAAGTTTCTGGCGATCACAAGCACCTTAGTTGCATTTTTTTTAATAGGTTAATTTACCCTAAACAACATAGTTTATCACATAAATCACACGAGCAAATTTTCAGCACCTACAGCTCTTTTGGGGATCACGGTGGGACTTGGTCTCGCCGTCTTTTAATTTCTTTTGTTCTTGCTATTATCATACCGGGCACCCACGGTGCACCACTTGTGTCTTTCGACACGTCCTCACCAATTGGTGAGTGTTTAGTTTGTTTAATTTCCCTCGTGCACCACGTGCACACCCCAGTGGCAAGATCTTGCCTCCCCTTTGATTAGTTTAAAAAGCTGTTTTTGGTGATAAAATGCTGTGTGTTTGAGTGATTTCTTAGTTGTTTAGATAGTAAACCATCCTGTTTAAAATCTGAAACTAAAAACCTTTGCATGAGTCGATTATTTATTGCATTTTTCCCTGTTTATGGAGGATTCGACCCAGAAAATCCTTCTGGAAATCTGTTTCTGCGAACTGAAAAGCGTCCAGGAACAGCGACGCGTTTCAAAACCGCGTCAGGTTACCTGGACGCCTTTTAGCCTCCAGATTATCTCTGTCGTTTACATCTGTTTCTGTGAAATAATTAACTTCTGTGTTGAATAGCGTCGACCATCATCGACGCTATTCAGACAGTTTTTAGTTATTTTCCAGGTTTTCTCTGCTGTTTGCATCTGTTCTCTGCGAAAGAATTAAGTTCTGTTCTGAATAGCGTCGACTATCATCGACGCGATTAAGACAGTTTCTTAATTATTTTTCAGTTTCCAGATTTCTGTGTTAAGTGCTAGCTACACATTACTCTATTAAGCATTAGAGGCCATCCAGGTCGCAGGGCATACGCATTGAGGCTAAAACCCTCCTTTTCTTAGGAACACATTACTCGACGTTAGCAACTCTCTCTGATTGGGTTGGTCCCTTGATCAGACTAGAGAAGTTGATGTTGAGACCTCCATAAGTCCCCAAAATCAAGGTATTCCTCCTTGATCATCGGGCTGGTTGTACCAATTGAAGTCCCGGCTAGATTCCGAGAGCGTTGTGAGAGAAAAAAAACCTTAGAGAATAACGGTGGAAACTGAACTGAAACTAGGATCCTTCCCTGGGCGAAATTCTGGTTTAATCCAATTCAAATAACTCAACAAGGAATCCTGAAATCACGTTAAGCATCCACTTGTTTGATTAACCTCTGCACAACTTGTTTGATTAATTTTCTGAAAAGAGAATCTAATATAATGTTGCTGCGATCAGGCAGAGATTTGAGTATGGCCCAAGACGCCATTATCAACTACGAGGGAGATGCTAATGCCCCTCGCAATTCTGATTTCAACTACGAGAACGGGAGAGATGCTGATGCCTCTCGTAATTCTGTCCCCATTCCAGTTCGACATGACGGGAATGTCCGAACTTCTCTTTTTAATCCGCACGATCAATATCATGATCTTCCTCCGCATGAATATGCGATTCCTAATCCTGACTTTGAGGGGGACATGAATCAGCATGATCCCTCATCCTCCGATCCTATGGATCTTGTCAATGCTCTGGGAGTTCTTGCCTCCCGACTGGACCCTCAGCAGTTCGAGGCGATCCAGTCTATCTTGAAGGGGAAGGCACCCATGCAGCCTGTTGAGCCGAATCCTGTGGCTCCCCCCGTTGTTCCTCAACAACCTCTTCCTCCTCCTCCTTATATCCAACAGGCCATGGAAGGCCTTCATCTTACTTCTCGGCCAACTGGGCCACAACTTTCTTCATCCAGGCAACCGGCTAGACCGCAGACGCCCATTTACCAAAATGCCCTCGGGCATGGCGGAAGCTCTGCCGGACCTCATCCTTATTATCCTCCTTGTCCAACGTACTCTAGGCAGCAGGCCTATCAGGTACTTCCTCCTCCTCCTCCTCCCCAGGCAGATCTAACCACGCAGACGTTGCTGGCCAAGATGGAGCGCATGGACGAGCAGTTTAACAATCTCCAGAAGATGATGGGGGTTAAAGCTGTGCCAGAAATTAACTTACCGAGCCTGCCAGTATTCCACCTGCCACCCTCTGAAATGCCAGTGTATCGAAAGTATAATGGTACTGGTAACCCCTTCACGCACCTGAAGGAGTTCATGTACGAATCCTCTTTCTGGCAGAATGATAAGAGGTCATTGGTTTTCTTGTTCAGGAGATCCCTAGAGGGACCAGCCCTCGAGTGGTTCTTTTCTCTGGAACCCTCGGAAGTAGAGGATTACGGTATCGTTTCACGTAAATTTATCCAACGATACCAGGACAGAGTCGTACCCTCCCTGTCTATCACGGATCTTATTGCAGAAAAGATGAAACCAGACGAGGAGTTTGTCAGTTTTGCTGACAGGTGGCGGGGCCTGGCTGAAAAAGTGAAAGATCATTTGTCCGAATCCGAACAAGTGAAAATGTTGATTTCCAACGCCACGCCCCAGTTCAAGCTAGTCCTCTCCTTGAACAACTTGACGAACATGGCAGAGCTCTATGAAAGGGCACGGTACTGCCAGAATGCTTTCAAGGACGCTACGTTCTCTAGCGTCTTTGATCCTCACAGACCTAACAGGCCTCCGCCTCGGAAGCCTGCAGTGCAGAATTCTCCCAGCTCAGGTCCAACTACTGAGGGCACGCTCTCTCACGAGCAGGTCAGTACCATGAACAATAACTCGCCCCAGTTCGTGAGGAATCAGCAGCAGTACCAGAGGCCACCACAGCCGAGCCAGCAGGGGTACAGGCAGCAGCAGAACCCCCATTACCAACAGCAGTACCAGAGACCCCAGCAGCCGAGTCAGCAACAGCTACAGCAACAGCCGCAACGGCCACAGCAGTATCAGCAGCCACATCAGCAGCAACAGCAACAGCCACAGTACCAGCCGCGTGCACCGCCGGCGTACCACAATGTCCCTCCTCCTGGTGACTACAACCAACAAAGGAGACCTCCAGGCCCGAAAAGGGCAGAGTACCCGGCCCTCCCAGAATCCTTGGCGGATATCTTCAGTGCTTTAATGGCAGCCAATGCCTTAGTTTTGCCAAGGGAGAAGGCCGTCTGGCCTCAAAATGCCGATACGTCTAGGTATTGCTACTTCCACAGACAACCTGGGCATACCATTGACACCTGCTTCCAATTCAGAGATTATATCCATGATCTCAATGAGCAGGGCGGCATAGACTGGGAGGAAATGAAGAAATACATAACAGCCCTGAAGGCGAGGAGACCGCAGCAGCAGCAGCAGCAAGCAAGACCACCGGCACAGGCAGTAACACCACCCAACATGGGTATAGTGCAGAATCCACTCCCGGAGCACCAGAACCAAAACCAGGTTGCTCCCATCTTGACGAACAGCCAGTCTGAGGCTGGTCGTGGGCAGCAGTGGAGAGTAGAGGACTCTTCCTCTCTTTGTTCAACGGGTCACGTTCAAAGTACCGCAGAGCGACCACCACGCCGCACCATCCACATACCAAGGCCACAACCCGTTACCATTACCCCTATACCCACACTTACATACCACTCGCCCACACCCAATAACCCATTACCACTACCCGCCTTCCTTAGACCCATTACACCCCGCACCACTACACCACCATCATATAACCCCCCGCAAACCAATAACGCACCCCTTTTACCATCTAGGCCATTATTACGCATACCATTTCCTACTTCACCCGCTACCACCACCACTTATCCAGATATGCCTTTACCATCTAGACCGCTATTACGCGTACCATTCCCCACTTCATCAACCACTTACCTATCTACCGTCCAACCCTCTAGGCCTTTAATCCGCACCACGCCATCACCACCTAGCCCTACGCCACCACCTACCTACCAACCCTCTACGCCATCCGCACCATCCGACTCTGCGGTACTTAAAGTGTCACCCGGATCCTCCACGGTTGAGGAACACGCGCTCCGGAGTGGAAGGATTTTCAACAAGGTCTTTCCTCAGTCCACAGTCAGAGACGGCCCATCACAGCCGACTGAGGAAGCCCATAATGAAGAGAGTGCACCAGGCACTCAATACGACCTGTTGAAACACCTGGATCGGACACCGGCACGGATCATTATACTAGAACTGATCAAAAGATCCAAGAGTCACCAAGAAGCTTTGATGGAATATCTGCAGAAGGTGATGGTCAATGAAGATGTGCCGGTAGAGAAGATTGCAGCACTACTAGTTCCTCAGGGGGATCAGCCCTCTATAACATTCCATACATCGGAACTAGCACCGCCGGCAGCCAGAAGCATGGCTCTGAGTATCACGGTTAACATCTGTAAGAAGGCCGTGGATGCATGCCTGGTCGACACAGGGGCTTCGATCAATGTTCTACCTCCGAAGACCCTGGAGCTGTGCGGTGTGCCCAAAGAGAAATGGCTGCCCAGCCCCATACCAGTAACAGCATATGACAATTCTACCCGTTCCCCTCTGGGAATGGTTTATTTAAAGGTGGAGCTGGGCCCTGTAAGTCATGCAGAGGTCGAATTTCACATCTTGGAAATCGACCCTTCCATAAATGCCATTTTAGGTCGTCCTTATATTAAAACTCTCGAGGCAATTCCCTCTACGAATCATCAATGCCTCAAATTTCCTTACAAAGGACGAATAATTAAAGTAACGAGCATGCCGATCCTTGCTGCTGCTCATTCCTTGAACATTAAATCTGCTGTCTTACCTGGCCGACAACCTTTTCTGTCGGTATTACAGGTCTACCGTCCAGTGGCTGATCCTCTGAAAGCCGCTACTATATCTCCATATCCGTTAAATGCTATCAAGAGGGGGAAGTGCATGAGTACCCCAGGATGGAGGATTATGATGAAGAACGGCTACGAGCCTGGAAAAGGTCTGGGCACGCAATTGCAAGGCAGGACCACTCCTGTCAGAAATCATCGAGCGGCACCTGGAAGTGGTTTGGGCTATAGGCCAATAAAACTGAAGCAAGATCCGGTTCAGAAAGCAGAGATCAAAGAAGGCCCGAAAATCTTGGAGGCAATGTCTACACCACCCAAAGAAGGCCGAGAACCCCTAACATGGACCCTGTGTACGCACTTTGTGAAAGGGCCCATACTCAGCTATGACAACACGGTAGTCATTACTTCCTGTTTTGACTTCCATGACATATATGGGAGGGATTTGGCCAGACATTGCTCTGAATTGCTTACGTACCAATCCTTGGAGGCTCTGCGGCCTATGAAAAGGAGGAAATTCCATGACCCTGAATGTGAATGGTACAGATGGTTCGATCTCAGGGACCTGTATATTGCACTGAACAGACTATTCTTGGATCCTGCAGAACCTAAGTGGCCGCCGCAGATTGATGAACTAATTGAAAGCCCTGGTGCTATATTTGACAAGCGGATACTGCTGTCCGAAGAAACCGATGAAGGGGAGCCAGATGACCCATATCAAGCTGGTTATACAACGGATCTGCTCTGGAGAGGGACATATCCTTCACATGTCTTCATGCTCCATACTCTTTTTCGCACACTGCTCTTGACCCCGACTTGGTCGCGGGTCATAATTGAAGATATTCCACGGGCTCCGCCCGTCATGATTACTCTGTCCCCTCGGGACATTATACCACAACCTCCTCTCGATCTGGAGAGGTTGTATGATCTGATCTGGGACATATTACTATATGATCCCCCCAATCCTCTGGCCTTGGTGCCTCTTCCTCCGTCTGATTCTCCTCCCATTTATATTCATTCTTGCTTTATGTTTAATTCTTTCATTTTCCAAAAAAAAAATGCCAATTTGGCAACAAATTCTTCCCAAATCCTCATTGAGGAAACATCTTACTTGTCCGATTGCACCCCGCCGCGCGGGTCCTTCGGTCAAGATTCTCTTCTAGATTTACTCTGTCCCTCCCCTCGGGAGGATTCTCTTGTATTTCCACTTGTATCCCAGGATTTTCATCCTGCTTCATCTTCGTTAGGCTATGATAGTGAGTTTAGTGAAGTTAGGCAGTCTAGTCAGGTTAGTCAGTCTAGAAAGCCTAAGGGTAGGCAAATTCCAGATAGATACCTCCACGACTTAGCTGATAAGTGCTCTTCCTGCTCTTTAATCCCTCAGCTTTTAGAAAATCCAATTCAGATGCCAGAAGATTGCATGGACGATGAGTCAGTCAATGATGGGTACGGGGTATATGAATTAGTACATGAAAAGGATCCCATTGAGGAAGACGACGAGGACGCGGCCGAGGCATATGCCAGTGGAGTAAAGAGATTTGATGAACCCTCAGCTGCCGTAGAAGAGCCCACCAAAGAAATTAATTTAGGGACTGAAGACGAACCTAAGGTTGTCCTCGTCAGTAAAAATCTTTCTACAGAGGATGAAAACGCAATGGTACAAGTACTCAAGGATTATAAGGACACTTTCGCCTGGAGTTATGAGGATATGCCGGGGTTAGACTCGTCTTTAGTTGAACACAGATTGACATTAAAGGAAGGAGTTAGCCCGGTCAAGCAGAAATTAAGGCGATTCCACCCACAGATGGCTTTAAAGATGAAGGAAGAGGTCGATAAATTGCATAAAGCCAAATTTATTAGAGTTGTCCTTTATCCACAATGGGTGGCTAATATAGTCCCGGTTATGAAGAAAGACGGGAAGGTCAGAATCGGGCGTGTCCTAAAGACGATTTTCCATTGCCTCATATTGATGTACTCATCGATAATACCGCTGGCTATGAGACATTATCATTCATGGACGGATTTTCAGGATATAACCAGATTAAGCTGGCAGAAGAAGATCAAGAGAAAACGTCATTCACTACACCTTGGGGAACATACTGTTATGTTGTCATGCCATTTGGATTAAAGAATGCTGGAGCCACTTATCAAAGGACCATGATGGCAATATTTCATGACATGATGCACATAGACTTGGAAGTGTATGTGGATGACTTATTGGTTAAATCGAAAACAAAGGCTGAGCACGCCAAAGTTTTGGCAAGAGTATTAGAAAGATCGAGAGAATATCAGTTAAAGATGAACCCCAAGAAATGTGTATTCGGGGTATCTTCAGGGAAATTGCTTGGATTTATTGTCAGTAAACGTGGAATTGAGATCGATCCTAACAAGGCGAAGGCTATTAGAGAAATGCCACCTCCCAAAAACTTGAAAGAGTTGAGAGGATTAATCGGAAGGTTGCAATTTATTCGCCGTTTTGTCTCCCAGCACTCACAAAGGTGTAAGCCGTTTTACGAGCTTACCAAGCCGGGAGTCAAATTCGATTGGGACGATAAGTGTCAGGAGGCATTCGATGGATTGAAGAATTATTTAGCAAATCCTCCTGTTTTGAGACCACCATCTCCAGGCAAACCATTGATACTTTACATTTCAGTCCTGGATGATGCAGTGGGGGCTGTCTAGCACAAGAAGATGAAGAAAGAAAAGAGAGGGCAGCCTACTATCTCTCTAAACTTCTCAACCCCGCTGAACAGAGATATACAGCGATGGAGAAAACATGTGCAGCATTGGTTTGGGTTGTTCAGAAATTGAAGCATTATTTTCTGGCCCATGAAGTCCATCTCATCGCTAGGATGAATCCGATCAAATTCCTTCTGGAGAAATCTGTTCTTACTGATAGGTTAGCGCGATGGCAAAGCTTTCTATCTCAATTCGACATCATTTACATCCAGCAGAAAGCGATCAAGGGTTATGCCATAGCAGAACATCTCGCTCATCATCCCCTTCCTCGATTTGATCCAGTCCGATCAGAGTTTCCGGATGAGGAACTGATGTCCGTAAATCAAATCAGAGATGATATGTGGACTCTGCATTTTGACGGAGCTCTGAATTCTCATGGAAAAGGGATCGGTATCGTTCTGTTATCACCTGAAGGTATCACCATTCCACAAGCCTTTCAGCTTGATTTTCCAGTTACCAACAATATAGCTGAATACGAGGCACTCCTTGCTGGTCTCGAGGCTGCTCATTTTCATGGTGTTACCAAACTCAGGATCGTAGGTGATAGCCAACTGATTCTTCGCCAAGTGCTGACCAAGTATCGAACTCTCGATCCCAAGCTCAAGCCTTATCAAGAACTTACTTCTGCTTATTCAAAGCTTTTCACGAAATTGATCTTTGTCCATGTCCCTAGGAATCAGAACATCTTAGCTGACGCTCTAGCTTCACTTGCATCTTCTCTTGATTTTCCAATCAGCAAACAATCCGAATCGATCATAGTTCATAGGCGTCTTTCACCCGCCGTGAAAGATCCTTCATTCCTTAGAACTAAGGAGAAATTGCTGAAGAAAGTTAGAGACGGAGATATCATTGAGAAAAGAGAAATCATGTTGATGGAGCTGTTAGAAGAGATGGATAATGAACAGAAGCCATGGTATTATGAAATTGCAAAATATTGTGAAGATCAATCATATCCTGAAGAAGTTACAACTGAGGAGAAAAGAGCTATCAGGAGAGTTGCTCAAAGATACACCCTAGTTGGGGGATCACTGTACAAGAGAGGTTTTGATGGAGTTCTTCTGAGATGTCTAGACGAAGATGAGCTTTGGAAGGTTATGGAAGGAGCTCATAGTGGAGTTTGTGGTGGTCATGTCAATGGACAGATGTTAGCAAAGAAGATCCTTAGACAAGGATTTTATTGGCCAACCATGGAAGAAGACTGTGTAGGATTTGTTCGTAGGTGTGCTAAGTGTCAACTTCATGCCGACAAAATTCATTCTCCTGCATCTTCACTCCATCCTATTTCTTCCCCATGGCCTTTCTCCATGTGGGCTTTCGACATTATTGGACCTCTTGGCAATCCAGATTCCGGCATCAAGCAAAAATCTTTCATTCTCACGGCAACGGAATACTTCACCAAGTGGGCAGAAGCTGAAGCGTACGTGGAGATCAAAGCATCAACCGTCTGCAAGTTCATCATGAAGAACATCATCACCCGATTCGGAATTCCAAGCACCATCGTCACCGACAATGGATCGCAGTTCGTGTCACAGGAATTGAAGGATCTCTGTAACAGGTATAAAATTGCATTGCATCATTCATCTCCTTATTATCCGCAAGGCAATGGTCAAGCAGAGGCCACAAATAAGACTTTGATAAAAATCATCAAAAAGACGTGTAAATCTAACAAATTCACAGATTGGCCAGAAAAATTGGTTGAGGCTTTATGGGCCTATCGAACTTCAATCCGCACGCCTACAGGACAAACTCCTTATTCCTTAACATTTGGAATGGAGGCGGTAGTTCCATATGAGATCCTCATACCGTCATTAAGGGTACAATTGAATAAAGAATTTTCCATTGATGAACATCGTTCAGCACTCCTTGCTCAATTGGAACTTTTAGACGAGAAAAGATGGTCAGCTGCTAATCATGCAAAAGTCTATCAAAACAGACTAGCACGTTTTTATCAAAAGAAAGTCATTGAACGTAAGTTCAAAGTCGGTGAAATGGTTGTCAAAAGAATTTTTATAAAACCTGGTGGTCCGCGTTCTAAGCTCCAACCCAACTGGGAAGGACCTTATGTTGTATCGCACGCTTTTCCTGGTAATGCTTATCCTCTTGTTAATGCAGAAGGAGAAGAGCTAAAACATCCTTGGAATGGTTTACATCTTAAGAAATACTACCCTTAGGTTAAAAAGTTGATCAGTATGGTACAAAGACCAGTGGAATCAGAAAGTTTATAAACTCAAATTTCCTTATCAGTCTGGATAACTTAATTTTAAGCCCATTACTGCACACACTGACACGTTTGATTCGTGAGTAACAAGAGATGACAAGTTCTAAAGAATATCGAAAGCTTGACCACAAGTGCGAAGTTCAAATCATTCATTTTTTGAAGCAAAAATTCTGTTTTAAATTCGACCCATGATGTCGGAACGAGACTTAGAATAGATTACCAAGAATACCCGCCATCTTAGTAGGAGGCCGTCATAAAAAAAAGGGGGAGATCCGTCCCGAAACAGAAAGAAAAGGAAAAGAAAAAGCAAGGCAAAAGCCAAATGTCAAATCGAAAGGCCATTACATTACAAACGTTACATCAAGGCCATGAAATGAAATGAAAGGGAACGCAAGGTCGATAAATACCCCGGAAAGAAATGACCGAACCCCAACGGATATTAGGGTAGGAAAGGGACATCTTTTTAAGTCTCCGGAACCTTCTCATGGGCTT
Source organism: Zantedeschia hybrid cultivar (assembly GCA_030544215.1). Lineage (NCBI taxonomy): Eukaryota > Viridiplantae > Streptophyta > Magnoliopsida > Alismatales > Araceae > Zantedeschia > Zantedeschia hybrid cultivar. The sequence goes on from JARZZO010000001.1 coordinate 7,709,466, forward strand.
TCTAAACTTATTCATCTTTTCTTTCTAAAGAAATGTACTTCAAACTTAAGGAATTGCTTACATTGACTAAGGGTCAAATCATCAAATGGGATCACGAATGGAAACACAAATTCAAACACGATGGGTTTAACTTAAGTTGTTGAAGAACAATTTGGAAATTAAGTTAATAAATGAATATGATCTTTTGATCTGAGTACCATGCTGATCTTTTAGTCAAAAACCCAAAAAAAGTATATATAAAAAAATCCAAAAAAATACATATATCAAAAAAACCAAAAAAAATACATATGTTTCAAAATTCAAAAAAAAAAAATATGTCAAAAAGTCAAAAAAAATACATGTGTTCAAAAAAAAATAAAAAAAAAATACATATATCAAAAAAATAAAAAAAAATACACATGTTTCAAAATCAAAAAAATACCTATGTTTCAAAACACCAAACAACAAAAATATTTCAATTAGCATTTGCTTGTTGCATTTAGTATGTTTCATTCCTTTCATTTTCAGTGAGCATCTGTTTGCTTGTATGTTGCATTTTTGCTTAAGTTTGCTTATGGTTCAATTACCTTTGTTAATAAAGGCTATGCCCCTTGACCCTTTTACCAAGGATAGGATCAAGTAGTCGGTTACTTAACCAGGCAAGGGGCTAAGCCTAAACAGATATTTAACATGTTTGTCCAAGTTGTATACAGGACACAAGGCATTGGTAGAGCTGGAATTCGAATAGAGAACAGCAAGAAACCTGTTTCTGTGAGTGAAAGGCGTCTAGGAGCACTGACGCGTTTCAACGTTGAATGGCGTCTGCGCGACATGACGCGTTTCAGATCTTTATATGATTTACCCGAAATTCTATGTTTTCATTGAATATTTGTTTGGAATTATTAATAATTTTGATTGCAGGAAATTCAAAGAACCTGAGTAAAACTGGAAATGTCAAGAAGATCCCACTGCGGGAGTCAAGAAGTCTTGACCGTGGCTAAAAAGACGGTTATTTCTACCCTTGTACTATTTCATGTAATTATTTTGCATTCGCATTACTATATAATAAATATTTATTAGATCATGTCAAGGACCTTGTAATTTTGATGAAACTGGAATTTGAGTTCTCCTACAACAAAAACAGTGATAATTCCAGAGGATTCTTAATCACACGGATAGGCCGTTGGGTTGTTAATTAGTGAGGACGATGGTTCCACTTTTGTGAAACGGTGTGTGGATAAACGAGCTTCGGCTTAGCACTGGATTACAAGAATTGGTATCTTGACTCATTAATGACAATTTAACAATATTATCCTTGATTAATTTATATTTTATTTAACTTTATATTTTTCTTTTAGCCCAGCATGCATCATGTAGGACTTTGAAATCATTGTGATAAGGATTAATTATTGATTAAGTTTCAGACCATTAAATTAAACAATTCAAAACATGATATGAAATATTCCATTCTGAATTGAGTATCTTGATTATCTTTGAGGTTCGCTTGAAGATATCTTTGGAATTCTATCCTTGATTGGATTCTTTATCCAATATTCTTGTTTTCTTTTAAGATCCATCATGGCTGCAGCACGTCCACATTGGCTGGCAAACGCTCCCCATGATGAAACCTACAGTGTCTATGACCTGGGGTACTTCCCACTCCGAGGAGGTTGATCGACCTTATTTTATTTCCTTGTTTACCTCATCCAGACAGGATTAATTCCATTGATTTCATTGAGCTATCTTCATTGATAATTTCGAGAAAAATTCCAATCATGTGATGTTAAGAGCGTGTCTCATCACACCTTGGCATCACCTTTTCAGTACATTCCATTTCATTTCACTCCCTTGCAAAGACGATGCCAAGGTGAGGCAGCTGTAGACACGCTAATTTTGACGTCATTTTGAGTAAATTTCATATCATATAATAATGCCTCAGAATGGTCTGATAATTAATCATTAATTAATTTTTATTGATATTTTTGAGTGTCGGATTTAACAGACATGTTTAAGTTAATCAATTAAATTGATTTTAGCCCAAATTTCAGTTAAAATATGAAAAAAGTCTAAAAGGCGTCGACCCATGTGGACGTCATTTAGAGTTTATTCCTATTTTAGTGTTTAAATTTGAATTTTAATTAATTGGTTTATTAACTAAAAGGCGTCTGTGAAGGTCGACGCGATTTAAGTTTCCTAGGCTGTTTTAACTTCTCTTCCGGATGTTTATCCTTATCTTAATTAGGGTAAAAGACGTCTACCAAGGTGGACGCGTTTTACCTAATAAAGATAAAGATAAGTTTTCCCGGATATTTATCCTTATCTTAATTTAATCTGAAAGGCGTCAGCCATGGTGGACGCGTTTTAGATAATTACAGATAAAGATGAATTAATCAGTAATTATCTGTCGATTAAAGTAGATAAATCCGAGATTTTTTCTATGTTAATCGCGAACGCAGAAAATGCCTATAAATACCTTGCCTATCAAGGAGTTAAAGAAAAAAAAAAAGAGAGAGAGAGCCACAGCGTTATAGTGATTTGAAGATCGAAGCAACCACGTCGGAACGCCGGAGCGCTGCCATTTCCAGAAGTCGGCATCCTTCTTCAAGATCTTCATCTCTTCAAAACTTCTCCAACTGGACTGGGCATAAGTTTTTTTCATATCTGAATTTCATTTACATTCTTTAGTTTCATTCTCTCATATTCACTTCATGCAACACACACCACCTCATTAATCTTCCAAAACCATCTGTTCTAAAGGGGTTTCAAAGCCATTTAAACAAGTGAGTTGCTGTTTAAACATGTTTATAATAGTTAATTTTGATATTATTTCTACTTAGATTCTCATCACTATTTCTTCTTTATTTTTCTGTGTTTCTGTCTCTGCTGCATCCAACAACTGAACAACAAGAAATCAAAAAGAGGGAAATCAAGCACGAAGCCAGGAGAACTTCTGGACGATCCTCAACATTCAACAGCAAGAACAAAAGAACAAGAAGAGGCTCTCTTTCTTCAGCCGGCTGAAGGAGGGGAACCAAGGATTCATTCTTCCGCGTTTAAACAGGTAAGCGTTCAAAACTCTTTTGAAGCTTTTTTAGTTAAAAGTTTCTGGCGATCACAAGCACCTTAGTTGCATTTTTTTTAATAGGTTAATTTACCCTAAACAACATAGTTTATCACATAAATCACACGAGCAAATTTTCAGCACCTACACCTGTTGGGCCGGGAGCGACGGTGCCGCTTACGGGCCGAGGGCTGTTGGGCCGCTGATGGGCCGAAGGCTCCCGGAGGGCCTGGTACTGCTGCTGTTGGGCTGAACGGGGGTTGGGCTTGCTTTAATGGGCCGAATCGGATTCTGCCTCATCACTAACTAAAAGCTTAACAACTAAAATAAATTAATAAAAAAGAAATAACAGGGAGAGCACAATGGAAGACTGGCTCGGGAGGCCCACTGCGCCCGACAGCTGGAGGAAGGGGGGCGCAGAAGATCGCGGGAGGGCACACGCGTACGGCAAGCGCGGTGGACCGCTGGGTGCGTGGCGTACGGGCAGCAGACGCGTGGCAGGCAAGGCGCTGGGCGGCTGGCGGCGACGAGCGGGAATGCGTGGATGTGTACCGCATGGCACGACGGCGTGTTTGCGTGGGCGATGACTTGCCCGGGCGACAAGGAGCGACGACCTAAGCAGCTTGCTCCACCGCGTGGCGATGGTGGGCCGGCTCGAGTAGGCAGTGCGTGCATGTGGCTGGCGGCGCGGGCCCGGCTATTCCCTATAGCGCGTGCATGAGACGGAGAGAGAGAGAGGGAGCTAGCAGAAGAGATTTCTGAGAGAGAGTCGGTTGGGAGAAGAGAGAGAGAACAGTGAGCAAGGGGAAGAGAGAGATGCTGTGTGGGGGAGAAAGAGAGTAAAGGGAGAAAGCAAAAATAAATAAATAAATAAATAACTTTTGAAGAAAGAGGGAGAGAGGGAGAAAAATTGGGAGAGAGAGAGATGTTCGGATGGAAGGGGTGAGAGAGTTTTTTTTTAAGATTCAAAGATGTCCTTTTTCCTCCCCCCTCTCATGGTTTTATAAAAAAGAGCCAAATTTTGAATTTCAAAAAGATAATAAATAGGCAATTAAGCTCCCACTTTATTAGGGGTTCTTCTTTAAAAACCATGAATGTTTATTTTGAAATTTGAATTTAGAGAAGGATATTTGATTTTGAATTTTGAAATTTTAGATAATAAAGGTTATTTTTGAAAATTAAAATTAAAATTTCAAAACAATAAGTATTATTTTTAAAATTTGAATTTTGAGATTCCCTCCACTCTCTCTCTGAGTTGGCATGTGGGTCCCATTTGAAGCGAAAATACAAAAATAAAGTCTTTTTTCTTGTAGGATTTAAACCCTGGCCACTTCGCTGAAGTTCAAATGGTCTAACTACTATGCCATTTACTTGCTCATATTTATATCCACATAAAATAACAATTAAGTTCATGCGGCAATCAATAAATTATTCAAATGTATATTAAATAATTGCCGATAATCTCTTATTGGAAATGAAATTATCACACTTATTTAATCTATGAAACGATGATATTTGACATTCGAATTTTGCAAATTTAATATTTTGAAAGCATAATCAATTTATCTATCATTTCATGTGATTTTGTACATAAAATTAACAGTATAGTGTATAAATTTCATCTATTGTTTATCTAAAAATGTGTACTTATCAGTCACCCATATTTCCAATGATATTCTCCCCTGTTTAATAAAATGAGTCAAAAAGCGTAGGCTTTTGTTATCGAATAGATCCACATTTAACTCAAATTTGAGAAAGTGGGTAGCGGCTCAGAGTATAGGCACATAGTTACCTGTTAATTCCTAGTATAGGACTAAAGCACTTTTGTGGTTTACATCCTAAAAGGATTCTCTTATAATAGTAGTACCCTCCACGTATTGGCCAGAACTTGGAGTTCTAACTAGGTTGCAACCAACTATAGTGCTCTAAGATCCAATATATAGCGTCCCCAATGATGCAACCCTGCATTAATCTTTCGAAACTTTGACAAGGATTTGATTTAGCTGCAACCTAATTTGTTAGATCCAAAATATATTTGGAGAAGTGAAATACAAAAGATACAACTAAGAAAGAAAAAAAAAATCATCTAATAGATGTTTTGATCAACCACCATATCTCTTTCATGTTAAGTATGTAGGTTTGAAAAAATTTAGTGCCTACCTCATCTAGCCAACTAACTTGTGAGAAAGAAGACAATAAGATCTAGTTAGTTGTTTCATAGTCAAATGAATCCAAATTTACTACTAGAAGAAAAATGAAAGTCTTTCTCTCAAACTTTAATGTGTTTTCTTTATCATCATTGTCATGACTTACTTGATCAATCTTCTTTGTAATTTCTGCCTCATTAATTTATTGATGGATACAGTGCTTTTGTTTATTCGTGTCCAACTCTAGACAAGGTGCTAAGAAGTCATGGTGGAGAGAGAGAGAGAGAGAGAGAGTCGGGGCCTTAAGTGGGCAAGGCCACTTTACCCTCTCAATATCATCACACGTTTTAAAATATAGAAAACTACATGCTCATTGTGTGATAAACGCCTATTTCTCTATTCTATAGACTTTTAAAGATTCTAGTCTTTCGTAGTAACTAAAATTAACCTCGAGATTCGCAAATTTGCCTCGGCTAACTAAGATGAGCCTCTTATGGGCTTCAAGGGTTGATTGGGCTTTAAGTAGGCTAAGGCCACTTTTACTCTCTTCAGTATCATCAAACATTTTAAAATATAGAAAATTGCTTGCTCAACCTGCGATGCACGCCAATTTTTCTATTAAAAAGACTTTTGAATATTCTAAGTATTGTTTCAAGAAAGTAGAGGTATTCTACATATCTACTAATCTATAAATGTTAATTAAGTTAGATGAATAAAGAGAATATTAGTTTCTCAGTAATCTTTATGTGCAATTATTCAAGTAAACCATGATCCTCATCCTCACTCTCATCAGCATGACTTTTGTCTCATTATCAATTAATCTAGCATTTGCATAGGTCATAAATGATTATGGAGAGATGAGACTATAAGATTCACATGCCACCTCTCCACACCTTACTAAAAGGGAAAGAAAGTTAAAACTAGAGATAAGTGAAGGTGCTGAAAGGAGTTCTATTTAAGGATAAAAATGCCTCCATTCAAAGACTTTGTTGAGTCATGTATAAATCTCTTAATTTTGAAGAAAATATTTACATATTAATGAATTCAAACAATAAAAAAGAATACATATGAAAATACTATAAAACATATTCACATTAAGTGAACTCATTAACTAGATTAGAACATCTTTTCCTTTTTATTATTTCCTACAAAATATGATACTAGCATACTTACATAAACAACCTCTTTTTAAGCCCAGCTAATAAGATTATAAGATCCTATATGTGTGCCTACATACATACATACACACACATACGTGCATGCATGCACACATATATGCATATATACCTGCATATACATATAGACATAGGTTACATTGCCAATAGTAGTGAAAAGAAAGAGTGTTGACATCTACCATAAAATCATATGATTTAATCAATAAGTCTTAATTCATATAAGTAGAATTCTTTATAATTGTTAAGTATAAATAAAATCATTCGATTTTGTATCAAAGTCACATATGACATAATACAACAAATTAAACTTTAAGTCATTCATTTTCTATTTTCTATGTATCAAAATCATTCAATAAATCTTTATCAGATACTTGAAAATCAAGCATTAGAAAACAAATTCTGAATTTAAAAACATTTTATTAATAATGGTTAAAATTTGATTTTGGAGTAAGTAGTATCATTCTTATTTAGCCACTAATGGCAATGTCTATGTGCACGCATGAGCATGTATATGTGACAAACCACGAGTTTTTTTTGTTTTATCTTAATTCTTTTTTATTTTTTTACGTCATTCATCAACTTTTAAAGATATTTATTTATACTATGTTTTTTTACAAACTAAAATTGATCTACAATATGTTCAATAATAATTCATTCTTTGCTGATAATAAGACAGATTTTGAGGGACCTTGATCGCAAGGTCAACCGACAGGATCTTATTTTAAAATTAGACATGGTTAAAGCATGTTTGTGGAATAAGTTGAATAAGTCATTCCCCCTTCTATTTGAGAATGTGGTATTCCGTTCCATATTTCGTCATGTTATCAAATAAAAACACTACTAATTGTAACATAAGTAATCCAAAAGAACTTATCCAATCATAACCTGTTTTGCTAGTCCACTAATTATAACGTTTTTGAGGATGTGAGGAGTACTTAAAATAATATGTGAAAGTCAAAAGTATGCATACAATATAATAACTTATATATATAATGTTTTATAGATCTATATGTAACAAAATATTATACAAACCGCATTGCATGCAGTGTAATAAGAATGGCATGGAATGTAAAGCAACATTTTTTTGCACCACCTGTCAACCTTTGTTTCTACCTTTTTGACCTTGTTAAGTGGAAATAAGTAGAATCTGTAGCTTTTCATACATCATTTATTCTTGTCCTTTCTCCCTCACCTGTGAAATCTTTTCGTAGAAAGGACACAAAATCTTTCCCGCTTTAAGTTGGCCACCTACTAATTTATTACTTTCAAGTGTAATTTTATCATTTTCAAAGTAGTTTTATCACTTTCAACCACATGTTTATTACTTTCAAGTATAATTTTATCACTTCCCATGTAGTTTAGTTTTATCACTTCTTAGCATATTTTGATCACTTTTTGTATAATTTTATCACTTTCTAATGCAATTTTATCATTCCTATGCAATTCTATCATTTTATGTTCATTCTTATCACTTCCTACTAAGAAGTAAACATGCATTGCGAAGTGATAAAGTTGTATAGAAAGTGATGAAATTACACAAGAAGTAATAAAATGGAATTGTGTAGGAAATGACAAAATTGCGTTTGGAAGCAATAAAAATGTGCTAGAAAGTGATAAAATTGTATAAAAAAGATAAAATTGAACTAAGTAGGAAGTGTTAAAATTGTACTCGGAAGTGATAAATTAATAAGTGGCTAGGCTGAAACATGAAAGGTTTTTATGCACCTTTCAAAGGCTGGTGAGAGAAAGAGGACATCAATAAATAATGTTAGAAAAACTGTAACTTCTTTTTCTCTCTACTAAAAAAGATAAAAAAGGTGGAGAAGAAAATAAACAAATGGTACAAGAAGGTAAAGTGTTGTATTCCACGTCATTCTTACTGCACAACATGCAGTGTAACAGATATTATTCTTAGAGTAATACTCTCTGCAATGTTCCCCCCTCCGCATTGCAGTGGATTAAAAAAAAAATTGAATTTTTTTTAGGTTGGCGGAGGTGTTTTATCCGTCCGTACATTGCAACACTCAGATTGAACATCCCAAAAATCTTAAAAATAAAATATCAACGCTAATGAACAATAAAAAATTGTATTTAATGGGTTGAACCCAATAACCACTAGATTTTTTGGAGACATCCGATCACACATTGCACTGTCCGGACAAGCCCCACACGCCGGGTTGAACCACAACGCTACACGCGCGTGTTTATTTTGGTTACAACCCTTTTTCCTTAATGAGTAGAGAAAATATACTAAATAAAAATAACTGATAGGCATGACTTGAGTGCATCACCGGTTTCAGGTAGTACCTTCAACATGGAGACTAATTCAGGAGGTAGTTTACCTTTCGGGTCTACATTTGATGAACTCTGCAGTAATAGATTGTGCTATCTGCGCTGGATAATTTTGATGATCAGAAAACTTAATATCCTTTAATTATTGATAAATTTAAATAAAAAAATAGGGGATTAATCTTGACCTCTCTAACTATGCTACTCATAAATTTGAGGAACGTTAGCCTTGCCATGTCTTTCAGGGCAATGACATGTTACTTTTAACTTTTACTGTTTAATCTTTAGATCGAATGATGGATGTCATTTTTGTGTTTGGAAAAGATGAGCTTAAGCATATGGTACTACCGACTATAGGAGTATCAAACTTAAGTTCATCCTCTTAACCTTAGGCATCGAAGGTGGCATGCATAAATGTCCTTTGGGCATGGCATGCTAACATTTTTTTTATAAATTTATATAACGGTAGATAAAAGCAGAGATCGATCTCTTTAGCAAGATCCATTGTTTTTCATCAGTCCACATTGTTCATTTTGATAAGAAAGAGCTACACTTACGGTGTTTCTTGAGTGAGTACGAACAGGTTTTCCCATTCTACAAGGAAAATGCAATTGACATAACCTTTAATATTCTTCCACATTATCTATGCTGATTATTCTACCAGGAAAATGCAATTGGTACACCTTTAGCATTCTTTTCACATTATATATACCAACTATTCTAAAAGTTGATGAGGAATGGTCTCTTTTATGATAAGATGGACCTTCTTCCCAAACATGTGGTGTCACTAGTGTGTTAAGTTAGGACCGTCAACAACTCAGAGACGGAAACGGAAATGGTACCTTCCGTTTTATTTTTTATAAGATTTATTGGAGACGGAAACGAGACGAAAGTGAGTATTTCCGCTTTAGCATCTATTTTCACTTTTAAATCGAAAACAAAAGCGGAAGTAAATAGAAATTTTCGCCATCATCATCGTTATATTACGCAGTTATTTAAAATTATTGTTACTATCCACTTTCCGATAAACTTCCTTCTTGTAATTAAAAAATTTAAACCTACAAAATTTTAATATATGTAAAAATTAACAATCTATGAATTTTGAAATCTACTTTATCTATCAATCTAAATTTATATATGAATATATTCAAACATGTGCCATAAAATCATATTAATTTTTTAAAAAATTTCCAACTTATGATTGTGGCCTTTATTTTTATCAAACTTTCAAGATTTACATAAGGTGCATTTCCGTTTTTTACTCATATATTGTCGAAGATCCATTTCCGTTTCTTATAATTTAACGGGTGATCTTTAACGAAATTTTGTATCCATTAATAAAAAAAGAAATGGAAAGGATAATAGGCGGGTATCCATTGTCAGCCCTAGTTAGAATACCTTAGGAGTATGATAGAAATATCCATTTATAATGGACGTCAAAACTGTTCACGCGGAACCATGGTGTGATTATTAACAAGGAAATTAAGGCGACCCTGCAGCTTGATTAAAGGATTAACCATCATTTGTATACATGTTTGGGAAGGTAAATGATGTAGACTGGATCTATCACGACCGGATCCCGCAGATGGGGATCCGGAAAAAGAGGGTCCGGAGCCGGTCCGGACCGAACGACGGAAAGGGGGACCCGACGGGGATCCGCGACGGGGCGAAGGCGGGGCTTCTCGGGATGAACCGGATCCGCCCGCGGGGGGCGCGATCTGCCGCCGGAGCTGCTCTTGGATAGTGAGCCGCTGCTCCTTCGGCGGACGGAGGCGCGGCGCGAGCAGGAGCTTCTCTCGGCCGAGCGGTCGGCGAGCGTCGGAGCAGAAGCCGGAAAGTCCGAGATCGGACGGGGGGACGGCTCGCTCTCCGACCAGGGAGTCCGAAGGCACCTTCAGCGCGAGGCCGAGCCTCCTGACGCAGGGCAGCTGACGGGCCTGCCCTCGGACAGCGAGCCCGAAGGCTTCTTCAGCGCGAGACCAGGTCTCCTGGCTTGGGGCAGCCGGCGTTCGGCGTCGAGACCAGGGAGAGGAGTCCGAGGTCGGCGGCCGAGACCGACTCGGGGAGGTCGGCGACGATTCGAACCGAACCCCTGCAGGAGGGAAAGAAGAAGAAGAACCAGTCAGCAGGAGTCCCGGGCGTCAGCCCTGGGGAACCCCCTCCGACGGTCAAGTTAGCTCCTGAAGAAGATTCAATTCAGAAAGCAAGAAAGAGCCACTATAAGGCTATTCGGACGGAAGTCCTTTAAGGGGTTTCGGAAGCTTAGGAAGGCATCCGTTTTTCCCACCACCCTCTTGACCACAAATAGCGGGATATTTATAGCAGAGGATAGCGGATGGTTAACGATGGCAGCCGATATAGGACTATCTGCAGGTTTACTGATAAACCGCCATAGCGCCCGATCCGCCACCGGAGTGGGCCGGAATCGGCTACCGGGCCGAAGAGGGTTGGGCCGCTGACGGGCCGAAGGCCTGTTGGACCCTGGGCTGCCGCGCTGCTCCCGGGCCGTAGGCTGGTGGGCCGCTGACGGGCTGAAGCCTGTTGGGCCGGGAGCGACGGTGCCGCTTATGGGCCGTAGGCTGCTGGGCCGCTGACGGGCCGAAGGCCGCCGGAGGGCCTGGTACTGCTGCTGTTGGGCTGAATGGGGTTTGGGCCTGCTTCAATGGGCTGAATCGGATTCTGCCTCATCACATAGCCCCCCACTCTTGTCTTCCTCAGTTCTGAGATGGCGAGAGTAAAGTCCGAAGCTTGTCAGAAGAATTTTTTGTGACAGACGCTTTACCCGAAGGTCCGTTTCTCTTTCTTGTTGCTGGGAAGGAGATGCCCTCGGTCGGCCGAGGGCTACGCGGTTGTTCCGTCTTCGCTCGGAGTGGTGACGAAGGCTCAGGGCTCAGAAGCCGAAGGGCTGAGCCATCTGACTCGTGTCAGGCTTCATTAAATGGACGGGATGGCGCGTCGCTTCGCGAGGAAGCACGGGACACGCGTCGCGCATCCAGCCGCTCTGTCAAAAAACACAAACGGATCCCGACCGCCTGCTGGTCGCGGATCGCCTCGGCTCTTTGCCCGAGGCTCCACTCGGATCGCCGCCGTTCCCTCCGTCCTACGCGGATCGGGTCACGTGGCAGGCATCCGAGCGATCAGCCGAAGGGTCGGAGCGCTCTCGGCCGTTGATCGCTCTGCTTCAAGTCCCGGAGCCGGCCCGTCATCATTGCCGAAGGACGGCGCACGTGGCGGGCATACGAGAGGAGCGAGGGAACGAGCGGGATGATCTCGGCCGCTGGCTTCGGCGGGAGGCGTTTCGAACGGGCTTATAAATACAAGCCCTCAGCAGGGCACTGTTCTTCTTCTTGCTGCTGCGCTTGCGTTTCCCTTGCGATCATCCGAGCTCTTCTTCCTCCTTCAGCGAAAGGCTGGGTTCCTGAAGGCTTCGTCCGAGCCCGCCGGCCACCGTGGGGGGTTCTCCGTTCCTCAGAGCGCGTCGCTGGTGGAGCTTGGAGGTTTTGAGGCAGCATTCGGTTTAGGAGAGACTCCCTCCCCCTTCCTGCGAGTAAGCTTTGACCTCCTTTTTTTCCTTCGCGACCTTATGGTCCGGAGCTCTTCCAGTGAGATTACTCCTTCGGACGAGGAGTACACTCCCCCCCTTTCTCGTAAGTCTTCCCTGTCAGATACTTTTGCCTCGGGATCCCTTGCTTCCGGAATGTCTGGGGAGTCTGAAAACTCCGGGACCGAGGGGTCCGAGACCTCTGGAGCAGAGGTCTCCGAGACCGAGATTTCTGGGGCCGAAGCTTCTGGTGCCGAGGCTCCTGACGCCGAGGCTACCCAGGAAGTCCGGGACCCAGGCCAGGCTTCCAACTCGGGGCGCCGTCCCCCGGATACTGTTTCGGGAGCGTCCTGCGCCCTTTCGGAAGTAGAGGTGAGGAACCTAGTTTCTTACTTCCAGCTCCCTTCTTGGACGACCCCCCATCGGCCTGATTCCGCCACCAGGGCAAATTCTGTTCGCCCGGGCTCCTTCTCCATTTATGTTGACAGTTTCGAGGCGGGCTTCCGTCTCCCTCTCCCCACCTTCGTCATCAATCTTCTTAGCTTCTACGGGCTAGCCCCGTCTCAGCTCTTCCCCAATTCTTGGCGTACTGTGTACGGATTTCTTAGCGTCTTTGCTCATATAAAAATCCGCCCCTCCATCAATATCTTCCGCTACCTGTTCAAAATCCAGACGCAGGGGAAGTCCGAGTGGTACTGCTTCGTCCCTCGGGTTGGCCGAAGCATCTTCTCCGGGAAGCCCTCGTCTATCCACGGCTGGAAGAGGAAGTTTATCTTCGTCTCTCTGCCGGAGAATGGGAAGGGCGTGTGGCCCTTCCCCACTGAATGGGCGCCGCTAGCCGCAGGCCTCTCGGGCCCTCCTGCTCTGACCCCTGTTCAGAGTACCATCGTGGGCCACGTCCAGGTTAAGGCCCCTTACGACGTCTCGGAGCTTCTCACCGACGCGGAGCGGCTGATAAATGCCGGGGTTTGGCCGGACCCTAAGTTTGATCCAGAGCGGGCCTTCCCGTACCTTCCTCCCGGGGAGACTCCGCGGGGCCGCGGGGGAAGGACTGCCGCTCCTCCGGCCGAAGCTCCTCCGGCTAACGAGGCTGATGAAGTTTCGGCCGAGGGTAAGTCGGCTTTGTGTTAGCATTTGACCACTGTCTCGTTACTAACGTGCCGTTCTTGCTTGCAGCGATGGCCGGTCTTGATAACCTCCTCGACCTGATAGCTGATCAACGCGCTCCAGGACGGGCGCCAGTCCCTCAAGCAGCAGGTAGGTCCAGCCAAGGCTCCGGGGCTCCGAGGACCCGAGGCGGGGTCCCAAGGACTGCGGCCTCCGCCGAGGGTCGCGCTGCCGCCGCTGCTCTCGAGAGGGAGCAGAAGACGAAATTCGCCGCGCGAAGGGGCGGCCGAGCGTCGAAGCGCCCCCGGGAAGAGGAGGTCGAAGAGGTGGACATGGCTCCGCTGGCCAGGAGGAGCACCGGGACCCGAAGGGCCGCAAGGTTGGCGTCCCCCGAGGCGATGAGGGGCGACTCTCCTCCGGCCGTACCGGCGGGGGCCGGTGTTAGAAGCGAAAGCATGCAGGATCCGCAGACGTGCCTTCGTCTGCTCAGCAGCTCCACCCTCCCGTCAGCTTTCGAAGAGCTGGGGGAGCATTCGATTGCCGATCTGGCGGCGATGACCGCTCGGTTGTCAGTTCAGGTGAGAAGTCCGAAAACTTTTCAACCTGTCCTCCGTTGGCCCCGGATTTTCTAACCCTTATCTACTCTTCGGCTCGCAGGCTGCGATGACGGGCAGCGTCCTGATGCATCAACAGGAGCTGCTCCGCCGTAAACTTCTGGAGGCCGAGGTGGGTTCAGCTGATTCCGGGGAAGGTACTTCGGCGGCGTCCCGCATCGAGCCCTTGGTTGACAGGCTCTCTACCGCGAGTGGCCGGCTGCGGGCGCAGCTAGAGGAGAGGGCAGCAGAAGCCCGCGCTGCTGCTGGGGCCAAAGAGAAAGCCGAGGGCGCGCTCGCTGCGGCTCAGGATGAGAACCGGGTGCTCAAGACCCAGATCCAGGACAAGGAGTCCCGGTGGGCTTCGGAGAAGCGCCGCCTTACCGAGGAGGTCTCGGCCTTGAAGCGGGAACTGGAGGAGGCGGGGGAGTCGATTGTCGCCGACTTCAGAGCCGGGACTGAGTACGCCCAAGAGATCCTCCGTGCCCAGCTGCTGGCGTCTTCTTCGGTCTTTGACCTCGGACTGGCTATCGCCCAGAGGGCCTGCCCGGACGTCGATCTGACCGGGGAAGCTATGCCGAGGGGCGCGGAAGCCCGAGAGCTCCTATCCTGGTGGGAGGGCCTCATGGCTGAGAGGGCCTTGCCTCCAGGTGCTGAAGGTGAAGTCGAGCCTGCCGAGGAGGCTCCCGCAGAGGAAGCTCCCGCCGAGGAGGCTCCCGCCGAGGTTGCTGCTCCCGAATCGGTGCAGATTGTTGACTCCCCCTCTCCCTCTCCTGGCCGAAATGTCGTCGAGGCGGAGGAGGAGAGGGCCATCGAGGATTGATACGAGGGTTCCCCTCGGTTTATGCCTTTCTGCTTTTTGTAAGCCTTCGGCCAGGTATATGGCCGAGTTTGTACTTCCTTCTGTTCAAAAATATAAGGAATGTTTTTGGGATTTAACTTATCGTTCTTTGCATAGCGAGTGGACCTAGTCTTTCCGAAAACTGAGATCCTTTCGTCGTCCGCTATAGCCTACGAAGCCGAGACCTAACGTAGGTTCGGGTAGGCCGTTGATAGTATCTCGTCAGCAGATCAGGCTGTTTCAGATTCGGCTTCTGTAGCCGAAGCCGCTCTCGTCTTGCCCATGCAGACTTAGGAAATAGCCTGCCGCGTCTTGATCCGGATTACATGGCCGAAGCCATTCGTCGGATCAGAGGACTTACGGACTTAGAGAAATCCATGCCGCTCCCGGTACGGTTTGCATGGCCGAAGCCACTCCCGATACGGTTTACACGGACTTAGAGAAAACCACGCCGTGTCCTGATCCGGATTACATGGCCGAAGCCATTCGTCGGATCGAAGGACTTACGGACTTAGAGAAATCCACGCCGCTCCCGGTACGGTTTGCATGGCCGAAGCCACTCCCGATACGGTTTACACGGACTTGAAGAAAACCATGCCGTGTCCTGATCCGGATTACATGGCCGAAGCCATTCGTCGGATCGAAGGACTTACGGACTTAGAGAAATCCACGCCGCTCCCGGTACGGTTTGCATGGCCGAAGCCACTCCCGATACGGTTTACACGGACTTGAAGAAAACCATGCCGTGTCCTGATCCGGATTACATGGCCGAAGCCATTCGTCGGATCGAAGGACTTACGGATTTAGAGAAATCCACGCCGCTCCCGGTACGGTTTGCATGGCCGAAGCCACTCCCGATACGGTTTACACGGACTTAGAGAAAACCACGCCGTGTCCTGATCCGGATTACATGGCCGAAGCCATTCGTCGGATCGAAGGACTTACGGACTTAGAGAAATCCACGCCGCTCCCGGTACGGTTTGCATGGCCGAAGCCACTCCCGATACGGTTTACACGGACTTGAAGAAAACCATGCCGTGTCCTGATCAGGATTACATGGCCGAAGCCATTCGTCGGATCGAAGGACTTACGGATTTAGAGAAATCCACGCCGCTCCCGGTACGGTTTGCATGGCCGAAGCCACTCCCGATACGGTTTACACGGACTTAGAGAAAACCACGCCGTGTCCTGATCCAGATTACATGGCCGAAGCCATTCGTCGGATCGAAGGACTTACGGACTTAGAGAAATCCATGCCGCTCCCGGTACGGTTTGCATGGCCGAAGCCACTCCCGATACGGTTTACACGGACTTAGAGAAAACCACGCCGTGTCCTGATCCGGATTACATGGCCGAAGCCATTCGTCGGATCGAAGGACTTACGGACTTAGAGAAATCTATGCCGCTCCCGGTACGGTTTGCATGGCCGAAGCCACTCCCGATACGGTTTACACGGACTTAGAGAAAACCACGACAAGTTTCTCTGAACAAAAGAGTTCTCTATTTATAGCCTCCGGCTAAAAGCCTGGGGAGAGTTGACTTACATATAATAACGCCGGAGGCGCTCTACATTCCAGGTGCGAGGAAGGGGTTGGCCCGAAAGGGTCTCCAATCGGTAAGTTCCTCGTCTGATTACCTCCCTGATCCGGTAGGGCCCCTCCCAGTTGGGGGCAAGCTTTCCTGACGCTTCGGCCGGCTTGGAAGCATGAACATTCCTCAACACGAGACTTACCACTTCGAAGCTCCGGGGCTTTACTCGAGTGTTGTGGTACTTGGCCATGCGCTGTTGATAAGCTGCAAGCCGGATACGAGCTTTATCTCGGACCTCTTCGATGAGGTCCAAGTGATCTTTCAAGCCTTCTTTGTTGACTTCCGGACTGTAAGCAATGACCCTGGGAGAAGGGAGGCTGATTTCTATGGGAATAACGGCCTCTATCCCATAGGCCATGCGGAAGGGAGTTTCGCCGGTGGGGGTTCGACTCGTCGTCCGATAGGCCCACAGGACACTCGGCAGCTCTTCCACCCATCGGCCCTTAGCTTCGCCGAGGCGGGTTTTCAATCCCTGCAGGAGGCTCCGGTTAGTGACTTCGGCTTGGCCGTTCGCTTGAGGATGCGCTACCGAAGTGAACTTGTGGAGTATGCCGAAGCTGGCGCAGTTGTCACCGAACCGTCGGCTATCAAACTGCTTTCCGTTGTCTGAGATGATGGCTCGAGGGATGCCGAACCGGCAAATGATGGACTTCCACACGAAGTTCCAAGCATTGTTGTCGGTTATTGAAGCGAGGGGTTCGGCTTCGACCCATTTGGTGAAGTAATCGACCGCCACGATGAGGAATTTTCTTTGCCCGGTGGCGATGGGAAAAGGTCCCAGGATGTCGATTCCGCACTGGGCGAAAGGCCAGGGATCAGATAGGGGGAGCTGAACCTCTGGCACTGGTCGCAGCGCCGTACGAGGGCTAGAGCGTCCTCTCGGAGTGTTGGCCACCAGTAGCCTTGTCTTAGGAGCTTGTGAGCCAGGGCTCTTCCTCCCGCATGCGCTCCGCACACCCCTTCATGGACCTCTCTTATGGCATAGTCGGCTTCCGCTGGGCCGAGGCACCGTAGCAGCGGTCGGCCGAAGGATTTCTTGTACAACACCCCGTCCAAAAGGAGGAAGTGGGATGAGCGCTGCCGAATGCGCTTCGCCTCCTTCGGATCTGACGGGACTTCTCCTTGGAGGAGAAAAGCGACTAGGGGGGTCATCCACGTCTCGGCCTCTGCTTCAGCAATTTGCATGGCTTCGGTTTCGCCAAGGCTGGGTTCGGCGAGCTCCTCGACGAGGATCATTCGGCCTCCGCCCCCGTCTTGGGTTGACGCCAGCCGGGAAAGGGCATCGGCCCGGGTATTCTCGGCTCTCGGGATCCTCACGATTTCACAAGATTCGAATTGAGCGAGGACCTTGCGAGTTACCTGGAGATAAGACGCCATCACTGCGTCCCAAGCCTCATACTCCCCGGAGATGTGGCCGGCGATCAACTGGGAATCGCTGAAGGCTTTCAAGTTCCGGGCGCCGAGCTTCTTCGCGGCCCGGAGGCCGGAGATGAGGGCTTCATACTCGGCGGCGTTGTTAGTCGCTGGAAAGGAGAACCGCAGGGTGTACTCTGTGACGACCCCTTCGGGTGACGCCAGAATCCATCTGGCGCCACTGCCCGTGGAGCATGCGGAGCCGTCCACGAAGAGTCGCCATTCGTCTGGTGGTGCAGGTGCCGAAATAGCCTCGGCTTCGACCAATTCAGGTTCTGGCTGTGGTGTCGCGGAAGCGCCGGGGGTAAGTTCGGCGATGAAGTCCGCCAACGCTTGGGCTTTTATTGCTACCCGAGGGGCGTAGGAGATGTCGAACTCCCCTAGCTCAATTCCCCACTTTGCCAGCCTGCCGGATACCTCCGACCGGGAAAGAATCTGCCTCAAAGGCTGGTTGGTGAGGACTTTTACGGAATGGGCCAGAAAATACGGCCGAAGTCTCCTTGCAGACGTGACGAGGGCCAGAGCCAACTTTTCCAGGGCAAGATACCGGAGTTCCGCTCCCTGAAGGGCTCGGCTGGTGTAATAAACGGGCTTCTGAACGCCTTCCTGCTCTTGGACGAGGACGGTGCTGAGGGCCGTCTCGGAGACTGCGAGGTATAGGCTCAGAGGCTCCCCGGGAATTGGTTTTGACAGGATGGGGACTTTGGAGAGGTAGGCCTTCAGCTGATTGAAGGCTGTTTGGCACTCTTCTGTCCAGTCGAAGTTGTTGGCCTTCTTCAGCAGCTTGAAGAAGGGGAAACAGTAGTCGGCCGCCCTTGACATGAAGCGGCTGAGAGCTGCGATCCTCCCGTTCAGCTTCTGTACCTCTCGGAGGTTAGCCGGGGGGCGCATCTTCATGATGGCCGAAACCTTCTCGGGGTTAGCCTCCACACCTCGGTGTGTGACCATGTAGCCGAGGAACTTGCTGGAGGCCACCCCGAAGGCGCACTTGGCCGGGTTCAGCTTCATCTTGTACCGCCTAAGGGCAGAGAAAGTCTCGGCCAGGTCGGCCAGGTGCTCCGCAGCAACGCGGCTATTGACCAACATGTCGTCTATATAGACTTCCATGTTTCGGCCGAGCTGTGTGGCGAATACTTTGTTGACCAGTCGCTGATATGTCGCGCCGGCGTTCTTCAGACCGAAGGGCATTCGGGTGTAGCAGTACAGGCCCAAATCGGTGGTGAAGCTAGTCTTGCTTTCATCGTCCGGATGCATCCGGATCTGGTGGTAGCCTGAATAGGCGTCGAGGAAGCTTAAAAGCTCATGGCCGGAAGTTGCGTCCACCACCTGGTCTATCCGAGGCAGCGGAAAGCTGTCCATGGGACAGGCCTTGTTGAGGTTGGTGAAGTCCACGCACATACGCCATTTGCCATCTTTCTTTGGCACCATGACCACATTGGCGATCCAGTCTGGATGATGCACCTCTCGAAGGTGTCCGGCGTCCAGTCCCTTCTGTACTTCAGCTTGGATGGCGGCCCTCCTTTCCTGGTTGAAGGTGCGCCGCTTCTGCTTCACCGGAGGCTGGTCGGGATTGGTATGGAGTCGGTGCTCTGCTACCTCCGGGTCAACCCCGGGCATGTCTGCCGGAGACCAGGCGAAGACGTCTAGATTCTTCTTCAAGAACTCGGTAAGCTTTTCTGCTTCACCTTTCTCCAGGCCGGAGCCTATCATTAGGACTCGTCCTTCGCCTCCTGGAACAGGGATGGCGAGGAGTGCTTCTCCCGGAGATGCCTCGGCCGATGACTCGATCGTTAGGGTTTCAGCTGCGTTCTTCCCTTTGACCGAAATCATGTAGCACTGCCGAGCTGCTTCTTGGTTTCCTTTGGCTTCGCCTATTCCATGGCTGGTATAGAATTTTAATTTCTGATGGAAGGATGAAGGCACGGCCCCGATTCCGCCGATGAGTCTTCGGCCGAATATGGCGTTGTAGGCTGACTCAATCTTTACAACGGCGAAGTCCGTCTCGACGGTTAATTGCCGGGGGGCAGAGCCTAGGGTTACAGGATGCCGGACAATGCCCTCTACTCGGCAGGGTGAGCCGTTAAAACCGTAGAGGGGGCCCCGGTGAGGTTTCATATTAGCCTCACTCAATCCCAACTTTTCAAAACAGTCGTAAAACAAGATATTTGGGGCACTTCCATTATCCACAAAGATCCTATGTACATCATAGTTGTTGATTACAGCATTGACGACGAGAGCGTCGTCATGAGGGACCTGAACATCAGTCAGGTCCTCGGCGCCGAAGGTAATGTCTTCCAGACGAGGCTTCTTCGGCTCGCCTTCGACTGCTGCCACTGTGTTGCGCTGCCGCGGCCTGGACCCTTCCCCCGGTCCTCCGGATATCATCATGATAGACCCAGAACTGGGTCTTTGGTGGGACGATTCTACCGGGGCCGAGGTGGCTTTCGGCGGAGGAGCGGCTTCTATTGCTGGGGGTTGCTGTTGTCTGGGCGCTGCAGGGACGTCCCGGTTCTGCTGCGGCGGCTGCTCCCGGCGGTACCGCGGCAGTCTTCCCTCCCGGATGATGCGGTCGATCTCTTCCCGGAGCTGCCGACACTCATCCGTCGTGTGGCCGATCTCCCGGTGGTATTCACAGTACCTGCCGGGATCTCTTCGGCGGGGATCGGTCTTGATGCGATCGGGCCGCCGGAGCATGCCTTTCACCTCCATGAGCATCCGGGAGGGGGGAGCAGGTAAAGGCAGGTATCGCGGCTGCGGGTCCCGTCGCCTCTCCCTGTCCCAGTCCTCCCTGCGATATCGCTTTCGCGAGGACTCCTGGTCCTCCGGCCGAGGTCGGACCACCTGGGTGTAGACACGCTAATTTTAACGTCATTTTGAGTAAATTTCATATCATATAATAATGCCTCATAATGGTCTGATAATTAATCATTAATTAATTTTTATTGATCTTTTTAAGTGTCGGGTTTAACAGATATGTTTAAGTTAATCAATTGAATTGATTTTAATTCAAATTTCAGTTAAAATATGCAAAATTCTAAAAGGCGTCGACTCATGTAGACGCTATTTAGAGTTTATTCCTATTTTAGCGTTTAAATTTGAATTTTAATTAATTGATTTATTAGCTAAAAGGCGTCTGTAAGGTTCGACGCGTTTTAGGTTTCCTAAGCTATTTTAACTTCTCTTCCGGATGTTTATCCTTATCTTAATTAGGGTAAAAGACGTCTACACACGTGGACGCGTTTTAGCTAATAAAGATAAAGATAAGTTTTCCCGGATGTTTATCCTTATCTTAATTTAATCTGAAAGGCGTCGGCCATGGTGGACGCGTTTTAGATAATTACAGATAAAGATGAATTAATCAGTAATTATCTGTCGATTAAAGTAGATAAATCCGAGATTTTTCTATGTTAATCGCGAACGCAGAAAATGCCTATAAATACCTTGCATCTCAAGGAGTTAAAAAAAAAAGAGAGAGAGAACTATTGAGCCACAGCGTTATAGCGATCGGAGCAACCACGTCGGAACGCCGGAGCGCTGCCATTTCCAGAAGTCGGCATCCTTCTTCAAGATCTTCATCTCTTCAAAGCTTCAACCAACTGGACTGGGCATAAGTTTTTCATATCTGAATTTCATTTTCATTCATTAGTTTCATTCTCATATTCACTTCATGCAACACACACCACATCATCAACTTTCCAAAACCCATCTGTTCTAAAGGGGTTTCAAAGCCATTTAAACAAGTGAGTTGCTGTTTAAACATGTTTATAATCATGGTTAGCTTTGATATTATTTCCATTTAAATTCTCATCAGTATTTCTCCTTTATTTTTCTGTTTCTCTGTCTCTGCTGCATTCAACAACAACAACAAGAAATCAAAAAGAGGGAAGTCAAGCACAAGCCAGGAGAACTTCTGGACGATCCTCAACATTCAACAGCAAGAACAAAAGAATAAAGAGGCTCTCTTTCTTCAGCCGGCTGAAGGAGGGGAACCAAGGACTCAATCTTCCGCGTTTAAACAGGTAGGCGATCAAACTTCTTTTGAAGCTTTTTTTAGTTAAAAGTTTCTGGCGATCACTTCACTTTAGTTTCTGTTTTTAATATGTTAATTTACCCTAAACAACATAGTTTTTCACATAAATCACACGAGCAATTTTTCAGCACTTACACTGGGGAGCAGGTGCCGAGATGGCTTCGGCGGCGCCTTTTCCTCTGGACAGCATCAGGGCCTCCCGGTTGATGTACTTGTGGGCCCGGGCTACGAGGTCCTGGAAGGTCGGGGGATGGCGCTTCCCAATGGAACCGAGGAGCCCCTCGTCCCGGCACCCGCTGATCACGGCCGAAACCGCGATCGAGCTGTCGAGGTTCGTGATCTGGGCGGCCTCGGTCCGGAACCTGGTGAAGTAATCCTGCAGAGTCTCGGCAGGACCTTGCCGGATAGCCAGCAAGCTGGCGGAGGTCTTGCTCTGCCGGGTGGCATCATAGAACTGGTCGATGAACAATTGGCCCAACTGGACTAAGGAGTGGATGGAGTCGGGGGCCAATGTCTCGAACCAGGTGAGGGCGATTTTTTCGAGGGTGAGGGGGAAGAGACGGCAGCGGACTGCCTCGGAGATCCCCCGGACCCGGAGGTAGGTATTGAACCTCTGGAAGTGACAGACCGGATCTGTCATCCCGTCATAGAGAGGGCCCTTCGGTAGCTTGAAGTCGGGGGGCACCTCGGTGGCCAGGAGCTCCACCGTGAACGGAGTCTGCTCCAGGATGCTGCTGGCGAGGGGCGCCCCGTGAGGTCGGGACACCATCTGCTGCATCTCCTTGCGCATCGCCGTCAGCCGCCGGTCCAGGTCCGGGGCGGCCGAGGTGGCGACGGATTGTCCTCCGGTCCGGGCCGGATGGTACTCCGACGAAGCATAATCCTGCTCCGTCGGGCGGTCGGCGCGGGGAGCTCGGGCAGGCAATGCCGAGGGTTCGCTGTGCGCCGCCGCGGCCTCGTAAAGAGAGGCTGGCGCAGGCACCGGTCGGAACCGGGCGTCTTGTACTGAGTAGAGTGGGGGGAGCGGCGCCTGCTGGGGATGCTGCCCCGTCAGCCCCATGCGCTGGGCGATGGCGGACACCATCTCCTGAAGAGGCGCTAGGGACGTGACGGCAGCGGCCAGTGTGGCCACTTGCTGCTGGAGTACCCCCACTCGGTCTTCCGAGCCGAAAGACTCCGGTATGGTCGGCAGAGGCGGGTTCGGCGGGGCAGACGGTGCGCCTTGGAAGGCGGCATCCGTGCCGAGACCTCCCGCGCTTCTGCTTCGCTCTGCCCGGATCGTCGGATCACAGGTCGCTGAGACATGACTTGTTTTGTTGGTTTCCCACAGACGGCGCCACGTGATGTAGACTGGATCTATCACGACCGAATCCCGCAGATGGGGATCCGGAAAAAGAGGGTCCGGTGCCGGTCCGGACCGAACGACGGAAAGGGGGACCCGACGGGGATCCGCGACGGGGCGAAGGCGGGGCTTCTCGGGATGAACCGGATCCGCCCGCGGGGGGCGCGATCTGCCGCCGGAGCTGCTCTTGGATAGTGAGCCGCTGCTCCTTCGGCAGACGGAGGCGCGGCGCGAGCAGGAGCTTCTCTCGGCCGAGCGGTCGGCAAGCGTCGGAGCAGAAGCCGGAAAGTCCGAGATCGGACGGGGGGACGGCTCGCTCTCCGACCAGGGAGTCCGAAGGCACCTTCAGCGCGAGGCCGAGCCTCCTGACGCAGGGCAGCTGACGGGCCTGCCCTCGGACAGCGAGCCCGAAGGCTTCTTCAGCGCGAGACCGGGTCTCCTGGCTTGGGGCAGCCGGCGTTCGGCGTCGAGACCAGGGAGAGGAGTCCGAGGTCGGCGGCCGAGACCGACTCGGGGAGGTCGGCGACGATTCGAACCGAACTCCTGCAGAAGGGAAAGAAGAAGAAGAACCAGTCAGCAGGAGTCCCGGGCGTCAGCCCTGGGGAACCCCCTCCGACGGTCAAGTTAGCTCCTGAAGAAGATTCGATTCAGAAAGCAAGAAAGAGCCACTATAAGGCTATTCGGACGGAAGTCCTTTAAGGGGTTTCGGAAGCTTAGGAAGGCATCCGTTTTTCCCACCACCCTCTTGGCCACAAATAGCGGGATATTTATAGCAGAGGATAGCGGATGGTTAACGGTGGCAGCCGATATAGGACTATCTGCAGGTTTACTGATAAACCGCCATAGCGCCCGATCCGCCACCGGAGTGGGCCGGAATCGGCTACCGGGCCGAAGGGGGTTGGGCCGCTGACGGGCCGAAGGCCTGTTGGGCCCTGGGCTGCCGCGCTGCTCCCGGGCCGTAGGCTGGTGGGCCGCTGACGGGTTGAAGCCTGTTGGGCCGGGAGCGACGGTGCCGCTTATGGGCCGTAGGCTGCTGGGCCGCTGACGGGCCGAAGGCCGCGGGAGGGCCTGGTACTGCTGCTGTTGGGCTGAATGGGGTTTGGGCCTGCTTCAATGGGCTGAATCGGATTCTGCCTCATCAGTAAACAATAACACAGAAGACATTTGACTAAGATTCTTTGGGCTCTATAAACCTTTTAATACTTGAAAAATAGTTTTTTTTTTTGAACGAGTAGTTTAGTGGTAACCGGGATGGGATTCCTAACCAAGGTACCAGATTCAAAACTCGACATTTTACGGGATTAAACGTGGGGAATGGAAATAGTCATCCATGAGAGGCACCCTTGCAAGGTTTGAACCCAAGTCTCCCCGCCAACGGTGGGGAGCGTGTCCATTACGCCACAGGCACCGGACTGAAAAATAGTTTTTGAACACTGCTCATAGATACTTAATTAATAGGTACACTATCTGGACATGACAAAAGCATCCTCTGCTTGCAGCTGGTCATGCATCTAAATTTTAAGTGAAGCATTCTTTTTGTCCTTATTTATTCGATCATGTGTATACTTTGGTATTTATAAGTCAAAAGTCAAGAAAATGCTACTGTTCTGTCTCGATTTTTTCCTCCCATCACATGCTTAGTTTAATTGACCAACCAATAGACATCAAACTATGGTTAATTAAAACAAAAATAGACGTTAAACGATCCAAGAATTCTAAACAATCTAGCTCCAGGGGCCCCAATCTCCATCGACTTTGATGGTAGAAAGTTAGTGATTAAACAATTTCTTTGGATCAGAAATTATGCCTCTTTATTATGTTTTAGAATTTGAAGGCTGTCTCAACCTTCTTCTCCCGTGTTACTGTTTTTTTCCTAAACTTTTATCATAGAACTTCTATCCTACAACTGAAAGTTTGGACTTCGCCACGAGAACGTAGATTTGAATTTGGGAACCCTTTTATTTTTATTTGGAATAACTTTATATTAATCACTCTTGTCTGTTATACTCTAAAAAATACAACTACTTACTTACATATTATCCTACATACCCATGCAAAATAACATAAGCATTAAATATGCCATTTACTTATATGGTATCTTATGGTTCGACTTTCATAACTACTGAAAATGAATTGTAACAACTCTTAGCATTTTTCTTAGTGAAAATAAAAACAAAAAGTGACTTCCAATTAAAAATTTTCTCAAGCATACCTTAGGTCATCTGTAACCATATACTTTTTTTTATTGACCTTCAAGTAAAAGCTTCTACTATACTTAGAGTGCAACTTGTGTCACCATTTGAAATTGCAACTTTTTTGAAAATGTCAAGGATTTTTATAATACGGTAGTTTATAGGGGTATCTATAGAAACAATCCAATCAGTTATAACCAGTGATTTAAATAGCTCCTAAAAATCATTCCAAAGCTTAAAGGTCATAGAAGAATAAGAACATGGAAACTATTTGTATTCGGATAATTTTGGGTAAACACCTATTTCTAAATATGATTATCTATCAATTTTCCAGTCACTCATCTTATCCGTTGTTCATATATTGTTTACATTTCTCACCCATTTATAAGTGAAATCCCAATCATATACAATTACGTGTTTTATTGTCTACACCAATTTTTGAACCTTCCTTTCTTGTTCACTGATTTGCAAGGTTCACTTTCACACATGTTAGGTGCTTTACAAGTAAGTTTACAAGTAAATTTATAAGGAGTACTTAGAAAGAACTTACTGAAGATACTTATTGAAGATTATATTCACCCAGAGCATTAACGTTCAATAATTTTTAGTTATCTCTTTTTGATAGTAAGGATAAAAATAAGGATACACATATTACCTAAAAGATAAAGATAAGGACAGAGCCACTATTCAGTCTGATATTTATCTTTTACATTCCTAGTTATATTTATCTCACTCAATATCCATTTATTATAATGAAAATAACAGTCAAAGATAACTTTTAATCAAAAGTTATGCCAAGCTCACTCTAAAACATCAAAGTCTATAGCAACCTAACTATTTTCATGCTAACCTGCTCAAGCAAAAGAATACAATCTCATGTGCAAAGTCTAAGGTTCTAAGCGTCTAGTGAAATGCCTTGAACATGATAAAGGTAAACATGGAGAAACTAGTTATAACATCACTTAAAAGAAAAATTAAACAAAATACTCATGCAACACCACCTGGTTGCAACTCTTGTTCTTGACCGGTTCTTGCCACCCCGTGTGCATGTGCAGTAACATTTTAGATACGTCCCGTACTTGTTCTCATGACGTCAACCCCAACACTCACGTTAACCATGCATGCATGCATGCAACGTTCTGTGGTCAATTCAAACGGCTGACCAGGTAACAAGCTACTGGTCTTCGCACATAACCACGGCATGCGGCGTTTGTAGACATGCGTCCTTAGGAACATGCTGTAGTCTTGTTTAATTACCACGCCTCACATCCACACATGAGGTCGTCCTGTTCTGTGTGCATAAGCAGGGGCCTGGCCGTTTACCACTGTACAGTCTTCCTCATAAATACCTGAAGAAGAACAAATGCAAATTAATGAGAGGAGCTAGAGAAAGATGACAGAAACGATAACTCGAATGATGCCATGGATGACGACCACGACTTCTTTTCTGCATCGAAGCCCAAGGAGAGATCGTCGGATATATAACTTCAACACTCATGAAGCCCGTGTACTCCGTGAGGGTGTCCAAGCCTGAGATCGTACGTAATGGCGTCCCTTGCCTATATATATATATGCTTCGGAGCGTGGAATAAACGCACACACGCACACAGAGCTGAGTATTATATTTCACCAGTAACCTTCTTGTCTGGCGTGGTTGGGTTCCGGTCGAGTGCTGCAACAGGAGCACAGGAGGTGATGTCGTCGGCGTCTATAGAAGCTCTGGCCATGGCGGGAGCGGACTACCTCGACTGCGGGATCAACATGGACACCTTGAACGATGATGCCGATGCCCCACCCCCGCCCCATCTTCTTGTCCATCAAGAGCCTGAACCGGTGGATGGCGAGGGTACCCTAATATTGCCGTTTGTCGACTGTAGACGGCCGTGCGAGGAAGAGAAGATGAAGGAACGGCTGGTTGCGTGGGCAAAAGCCGTAGCCAATCTGATAAGAACACAGGAGTTGCAGCGATGATCCTGCGGAGATTTCTTCTTCTTCTTCTTTCTTATTAACTTGTTCCACACTTTTCTTGGAATTAATGGTTCCTCGACCTGGTGTAACGCATTCTTTTGTTCATCTACCATGGCAACTGCTTTTTTATTTTTAAGTTTCTAATTCGTGTGATGTGACCCTATTCGAACTTGATTATGAACAGGTTTAATATTGATTTTAAAAGGGTCTCTGTAACTATATCAAAATTTGCATTTATAGATCTGAATATTATTTTTTAGCGTCTAATTTTGCAAAGAAGTTGCACGACGTACACCCTTTGTTTAAGGTTGATCATATATGCCCTTAGAATTTACATGTGCACGGGGATACGTGCAATTCTCAAAGATTGTAAGAGTATATATTCAAAAGAGTTAAATTTGCCGCACCCAGTGTTTCACAATTTTTTTTTTGAAAATCGGTGATCATAAAACTGAACACAATTTTAAATTAAATTAAGAATTTTATTTCAACTGATTCTGAAACCAATGAATATAGAATCGAGATCTTATGATATTTTACGATGCCCCAAAACGAAGCCTTAAGTTGCTTAAATGCAGAACCAACTGCCTAGGGCAGTGCTTCACCACCTCCTCTGCAAAAGGGAGGTCTCAACCTGGTTGGGGCCTAAAACCCCTCCAGCCATACAGCCCCGGTGTTGCTGGGATATTTATCTCCTGGTCTGTGAGATTTCTTTCCCAGAAATCAGACATATCTGAAATTATCGTCTAATTAGGCGAATCCCTCGATCCGATCGGAATTATCTCTAATTCTGGAGGAAAATCTCAATTCCGATTGAACCCCGGTCGCTTGTAAATAGTTGTACAGACTTGACCTCCACGCCCTACAAAAAAAAAAATTTACTTAAATGCCAAGTACACAAGGGTTCAAGAGAGAAGGTAAAATGTCTTCAAAATAAGAGTGGTCAATGTACGTGCATGGAAAGGGAACCTAAGGCATCACAAAGTGTCCATGCAAGGTTACCTGGCCTCAATGGAGTGGCCAAGTACATGATGCGACCGGTGTCGTGCAACGCTCTGTGCCTGTGTGATCAGTTTTCACAGTGATTGTCATCGCCCAACTTAGGTGAGATTCATGTCTTATTTTCCCTCTTTTTCACCGTGAATTTAGCGTGGCTAATTTGGATAAGAGATTCTCTCAGTACTTGTTTGGATCATAGTCCAATGATACTGAGAGGGATGTGGTCCAGATATTTATCAATTTTGGAGATCATATGACAGGTTTTTTATAATGTTTGACCCTCCTCTTCTCATTACCAATAGACTTCGGTTCAAACGTGTACTGAGATGATCTCTCAACATAAGGTTGTAGATTACGAATGAGTTCGTAATGACATTCTATGCCTATATATGTCCTTCAAAGCTTGCAGAAATGCACACACAAAATGAGATCTTCTACTCTATTTTTTTTACATCACTTGTACTCTACTCATTCGGATGGATTTCGAATATTTAAAAATTAGAACTCCTATCACAATAACTGAACCAATCAAAATGAGTAGAGTATAAGCCGTGCAGGAGAAATGGAGTAGACGACAACACAAAGATTTCTGGTTTAATGTTGGCGGATCTGAGATGCTGCTACAAGAAGGAAGGGAGATCATCTGAGGGCACTGTTGGATGGGACTCCAGTACCCTAGAGAGGAATATCTTACAAGGAGATGGGATCTTCTAAGATTAGATTGGACTTAATAAGTGCAGGGAGGGGAATTTTTTGAAAACTCCCTCCCCAATACCGATGAAGGATTTTTTGAAAAACTTTTTCCTCTCTCTCTCTCACTTACTGAGAGTCCCCTCCACACCCTTGCACTGATCCCACTCTTTTGCTAAATACCCTTTCATCTGACGCTTTTTTATTCCAAGTGAAGGTATTTTTGTGCAGATAATATTGTACCCACTTTCTACACCAACAGAGTTCCCTCCAACATTGTTCCCCTCACTCTGCGCGAAGTGATGTGGTTGGCGTCCATAGAAGCTTTGGCCATGACACGAGCAGAGAACGAAATCAACTTGTATGCCTTGGAGGAGGAGGATTCCGTCGATGAGATGATAGAAAGCTCAACGAGGAACAAAAGATTAAGAGGGTGTTTCGTTACATTGTAACTTTTAAGAATTTTTATTGTTTAGTCCGTGTAATCTTTAAATATTTCTTATAAGTTCTTGTAATCTTTATATTCTTTATTAGTCTTTATAATTATTTAAAGCATCTTTAAAAAACTCCTCAATCCTCCCTATCAAGTCCCCCTAGAGGGACATTTTAAAGGTGATTCAAAGATTATGGGAGATTTTAAGGAAACATGAAGATTGCATATTAGAAGATTACATATAGATATTGAAAAGTAGAAATTCTATTTTTTATACAATTTAATGACAAAAATTAGAATAAAGAGATGTCCGCAATAATTTTAAACTTTAAGCATCCAATTATCATGTTTGGCAAAAAAAATGATAATTTTTAAAAATTGCGTTGACCTATTTAGTAACACTTTTAAACTAGATACTGTAATAGAACACATAAATCTATGATATTTCTATTTCTTCAAAGATCCTTGCATAACAAAGTAGTGCCTACATTATACTCCCCACCTTAACAACTTAGGTCGTCACTTAGGGTCGGTTTTTGATTTTTTATCTTTTTCCGGATCCGAGATTGAATTCTACGACCATCTGAGGGGTTGGGGCCGACCAAGAATTTTTTTAAAATAAATTTAAAAAAAAAAAATTAAAAACACCAGCAGCTGACGTAATACCAGCTGGTGCAACAAGTTATTCTTCTTGAGAAATAAAGATGGCCTCATGGATGTTTTTGGTTTGCCTTAAAAAAGGTGCAATTATAGATAGGGGTGTAAACATAGTGAATATGCTATTTTCGTGTCCGTCCATTTACAATAAATGAATAATTCATAATCCGTATTCGCTTCATTTACGAATTAGATACGGAGGGGATGTCCTTAGGTAGATATTCTCCAGATTCAGAGTGGTTGCAGATAATATTTGTATATTTGAATAAAACTTTTTTATAGTATAATATTTGTCTAAAATTTATAAAATTATAAAGCAATTATAAAAATTAGTAACTATTTGATAAAAAAATTAATATTTTAATTCCTGTTTAGTAGTTGAGACTTGGGGGTTTATAGTTTCACTCATTCAAACATCTTATATAAAGTATTTGTACACCATTGGATCTTAAATCTAACAGCTGTGATTCACTCTATTTGGAGTAGATATCGAACGGAGCAGATACGGAATTTCTCTAACCGTTCCGTTTGTGATCCGGATCATAAATAGATATCTGCTTCTGATCTGCCGAATATCAATTTCAGATAAATACCCTCAGATTTAGATACGAATCCAAAACGGATTTGGATAATCCATTTACAATCCTAGTTATAGAGATCTATTGACATCCAAATCAAGTTTGCCTAGTCCTGCAGCCCCTTCCTCCTTTAGATTCCAATGCTAGCCATTGAATCTTAATAGATCTAGGGACACAAATGTTATTTCCAACTATAGTAAAACAATCGCAACGTACATAATTTGAATAAAATGCTTATAATTAGGGTGCAACACAACCTCTAGCCATATATAGGACAGAAAAATTAAGAACAAAGTATCTACATAATAACAACTATATAGGAGACTATACTTGAGAAGGAAGAACAATCACTGGAATAAACACTTCTATGCATTGGACGAGACTTTAATCCCTATCTATATTCTTACATCTTCCACCTTTTATATTTTTTAATATACAATTCTAACATACCTGCAGACATTGGCAAAGATCGTCACTAGTACAAGAGTTAGTGTAGTGATGATGTCTTGTAACGAATAACCAAATAGAGCAATACTTTTGTCAGGCAAACATTCTAACCTACGTGACCACTGCTCCATTGTATAATGAGCATAAGTAAGATCTTAGAAATGAAGTAATCAAGCCATAAATCTAAGTTTTACTGCAGTAATATGGCTTAGGCCAGCCTTGCTAAATATATATTGAAAGACATAAAAAATGCCTCAACACTTTACGAGTGTGAGAAATTGAGAGAAGAGGAGATGCATACCTTAGGGAAGAAGGAGACTCTTCTGGACAATGGAGCAAAGAACTCTTTCTATATTAATTCTTTGCGATGAACGATGAAGTAAGCAAAATCGCAATGAATATCCACAAAGGATCATATCTGAAACTTGGATGCAACTTAAGCTGGGTTGCATATATAGAGAATTTGAGCATGAAGAGCTCCATCTCATGCATAGCTAGCCTACCAAAACTTTCAAGCCATTCCAACAAGAAGGGTATGTTACCAAAGAAAACCAATTGGCTACTGGCTACGAGGAAATCCATTGTACTAGATTGTGCACCCCGTATGACAACATTTATATAGGAATGCCCATGCTGAGTCAAGAAAATTGTTTATTTTCTAATCAACGAGACATTCTTTATAGTTCAGTGTCTTATCTAGAGGGGGAATAAGCTATTCGCATATTCCTGATTGAGTCCAGCTAAAATGAACACACTTTCCAAAAGTGTTTTGCCAAAACTTGTATTCACACGTTATTCCTTGAATCTTGGAAAAGAATTTAAACAAACACTACACTTAATATATAAACACATGAATCCATCAAGTATCTATGCACCAAAAAGTACCCTTGCAAGAGGGAATGTTCCAGCACTTGTGCAGTGCTTCCAGCGGTTATGGGTCATCATAAAACCAGAGATTTATCAGCGGCAGCAAGACTGGCATAATTAACTGTTATTTTCATTATAATAAATGGATATTGAGTGAGATAAATATAACCAGGAATCTAAAAAGATAAATATCTGACTGAATAGTGGCTCTATCCTTATCTTTATCTTTTAAGTAATATGTGTATCCTTATTTTTATCCGTATGTATCTTTATTGGTTAGAACTATCAAAAATAGATAACTAAAGATAAAATTATTGAACGTTAATACTTGTAAAGCACCTGACATGCGAGAGTGAACCTTGCAAATTAGTGAACAAGAAAGGAAGGTTCAAAAATTGGTGTAAACAATAAAATACGTAATTGCATATGATTTGGATTTCATTTATAAATGGGTGAGAAAGGAGAGATGTAGACAATATATGAACAATGGATAAGATGAGTGACAGGAAAATTGATAGATAATCATATTCAGAAATAGGTGTTTACCCAAAATTTCCGAATACAAATAGTTTCCATGTTCTTATTCTTTTATGACCTTTAAGCTTTGGAATGATTTTCGGAAGCTATTTAAATCAGTGGTTATAACTGATTGGATTGTTTCTATATAAATACCCGTATAAACAACCGTATTATAAAAATCCTTGACATTTTAAAAAAAGTTGCAATTTCAAATGGTGACACAAGTTGCACTTTTTTTAATAGGTATACTTTTCTCTCAATATAGAAAATTCTAAGTATAAGCTTTTACTTGAAGGTCAATAAAAAAAAGTATATGGTTACAGATGACCTAAGGCATGCTTGACAAAATTTTTAAATGGAAGTCACTTTTAGTTTTTATTTTCACTAGAAAAAATGCTAAGAGTTGTTACAATTCATTTTCAGTGGTTATGAAAGCACTGTTTAAAAACTCGGTGATCTGATTCGGAACTCAACCGATCCAGATCGGATTGCGGTGATTTCTGGTCGGATCGGTTAGAAATTCGGCCACAGATGACCAGGTCTTTAGATCCGATTCTCACCCATTTTGGATCGAAAAACTCGACGAGTTTTAAAATGAGTCAGACGAATCTGATCAATCCAAGTAAACTACGAGTTTTCAAGAAATAGAAAGTGAAGAAGACTCTAAAAAATATCCTTACCACGGAAGGATTCTAAAGGCATCTTGCTCCTCCAACTCAAACCCTACCTCTGCAGCCAACATACATCTCAAACGTGGTCTTCTCCACATCTTGCTACTGCAGACGACATCACGCAGCACATTCAATATGTTCAGCAAGAGAACAATTAATGTAGTCACAAAGGTTAGTTCATGGATCTCTATTCTAAAAACCTCAAAAAATAAAGTTGTAGAAGGCAGGTTCCCACAGCCCGTCTTCTTCACATTACAACCCGTTTTGGTTTTGTGTAACCAGGAGAGGTTTCACCTATTCTTTCTGGTCAAGGAAGAAACCTGCATGTCTGCCAAAAACACATAACACATCTTCTCATCGTGCTTTCTCCTAGACAAAAAAGCAACTACACCCTCTCTCCAAGCAAAGAAGTAGAGAGTACACATCTTCTCATACTTGTCTTTTTTCCCATGTATGTTTTCTCTAAGAAAAGAAAAAACACAATCACACCTTTTCTTTGAGGTACAATAGTATCTTTAATATTTTATTAGAATATGTGCAGCTTGGCCCATTGCAAATTGTGACGGTTTCTCACAACTTTTTTTATCTTTTATTTTTGTTATCAATTTTTTATGTATTAGTAGATATACGTCCAGCATATCTATATTTAAATATTCCAATAGAAGCTGCTAAACATGTGCCAACGCTGAGCATCCTTGAGTTTGGCCTCGGCATTCTTTTCATTGAACTAGTCCATCCCATCTTGCAATCAACACTAATTTCTTTAAGGCTCCACTTTCACTAGATGAACATATGAAAATTTCTACTTCCACAGCAGCCCAGGGTATCCTTAGATGGGGATGTGTTTCCTTGTGAAACTCTCCTCCTTACAACTTTTGCTGCATTTCATAGTTTATAATAATTATTTTTAAGATTTTTTGAATATACATACATATAAAATACTTTATTGGTATCCATATTCCTGACTTTAACATATTATTATAAATATCTCTAACATCTCGGAAAAGGCTATAATTATATATCCTTCCATCAAAATATTGTGAATTTCTACTGAATATGTCATAAAACTTTCATAAATGTTAGTTTTATATATATATATATATATATATATATATATATATATATATATATATATATATATATATATATATATATATATATATATATATTTGAATCATTCTGCCAGCATAAGTAATCCAAAACAACTCATCCCATCGTAACCCGTTTTGCTAATCCAGTGATTATAACTTTTTGGGGAATGTGAAGAGTATTTAAAATAATACGTGAGAGTCAAAAGTATAGATACATTAATACAATAACTTATATCTATATATATAATGTTTTATAGATCTATACATGACCAATATTATACATGAGGATGACACATACTATGTAGGCATGACAAATGCTACCATGTCTACAAAGTATCTGTCCCACATGCCTATGAATGACAAATACCTTGCATGCGTCCTAAATATTTAATAGGTGTGACAAAAATTATTTATCATACCCACGAATTATTTATTTTATCTATATATATTTTTTATATTAAAAAATCTGCATATATATTAAATGTTGAGTAATGTTAACTGCATGCATTATAGCAAAGATGACGTGGAATGTAAAACACCATTTTCTTCTACCACCTGTCCATTTTTTTTTCATCTTTTTGACCTTTTTGAGTGGAAAGAAATAGAATTTGTCGCATTTCAAATACATTTATTCATGCCCTTTCTCCCTCACCTCCTTGCATAAAAAGGACACAAAATCTTTCCCACTTTAAATTGGCCACCTACCAATTTATTACTTTTAAGTGTAATTTTATCATTTTCAAAATAATTTTATCACTTTCGACGACATGTTGATTACTTTCAAGTATAATTTTATCACTTCTTAGCACATTTTTATAACTTTCAAGTATGCTTTTATCATTTTTTGTATAATTTTATCATTTTCTAACGTAATTATATCATTTTCTATACAATTTTATCACATCATGTTCATTCTTATCACTTCCTACTAAGAAGTAAACCCGCACTGAGAAGTGATAAAATTTTACGAGTAAAATTGCACAGAAAGTGATAAAATGGAACTGTGTAGAAAGTGATAGAATTACGTTTGGAAGTAATAAAAATGTATTAGAAAGTGATAAAATTCCATATGAAGAGATAAAATTGAGCTAGGTAGAAAGTGATAAAGTTGTACTTAGAGGTGATAAATTGGTAAGTTGCTAGACTAAAGCAGGAAAGACTTTTATGCGCCTTTCAAAAGATGGTGAGAGGAAGAGGACATCAAATAAATACTGTGAGAAAAATTAAGTCATTTAAGGGGGCAGGACATACACTGTATATAACTCATTTAAGGGGTCCAAGTTGATCCTGCACTTGACTTACGGTGCATTTAATCCTACGTAAAATATAATTGAATAAAAAAGAATTAAGAAAAAACAAATTCACAAGATAAATGTCAGAATATGTTATTAATTTGATACTTATGAAAATGTTTATGTGAAAATCCTTTCACTTTTTTTTCCTGTAAAATTTTCCTAAAAATGGTTTAATATATTTGTTTGTTCATAATGGACCATCAATGTATTAACATAATATGATAGTAATACAATAGGTAGTAGTAAATCAATAAACTCATGTAATAACGTTACCTCCTCGAACATTAACTATTAACAAAATAATATATTAACTAATAGTAGAGTAGAGATAATGTTTTGACTTGTTAAGATTTTACTTTTTTAACTAATAACTGATACACTATTAGGTTCCTAAGTTTCAAGATTATAATGTTATTTTTTTATTATTCTACTACGTTATCATATTAACTGTAATTGTTGATCCATTACCAATAGCTGACAAAATGAGTGAAAAAAAACCATTAAAGAAAAAGTGAAACTTGCACCCTGTCTGCATAAAAGACAATGTTTAGGACAGAGGAGATCGAATTAATTTTTCAAAATGAAATAAAATTATGATAGGGCTAAACATAATAAGCCATAATCTTATGCCCTGGTCATCCTAGCCCAATGGTTGAAAGAAGGGCCGTCAATTTCTCTTATATGTGATTTGAGCTGGCTGCTGACCATTATCCTTATTAGGAGTGTCAACCGCGCTGGACAGTCCGTGATCAATCTGTATTAAAGAAAATTAGGTTGACCCAAGTTATATAAAGTGAGTTGGGTTAAATTTGAGCTGATATTAATTAGATCTGAGTTAAACTGAGTTGAAAATGGCATGGCCAGTTTAAATTATTGACCTTTACAATAATTCATACAAAAAGTAAAATACTTTTAACAAATCATTTATAAATAGAGTCAGCCTAACCCAACCCAATCCACTCAATATTGAATTCGAGCTGAATTTAAGTTGAATTTGAATTAAATTTGAGTTGAATTTGAACTGGACTAAAACTGAACTGAACTATTTTAAACTTGAATTAGACCTAAATTATCACATAATCCAACCTAGGCTGACAAATTTACATCCTTAATCCTTATCGTGCATGCGGGACGTTGGAAGATTCTTGGAAAACGGCTGAATCCAAATATGTGGTCCACTTAGATTTCATAACTACATCGTTATCACAAGAAGAACAGGCATGTGTACGGCTTTACCTGTGTATGAGAGAGACCTTCTCTATTTTGGTTTTCGCTGTTTCATGTTAATGACGTGGATTTGACATATTTTTGTGTCACAGTGACGTGATTATGAAATCCAAATAGACCATTAGCCGCATTTAGGACACCAAGAGAGCAGAGAACTTAGAGCAGGCCAGCATGACTCATTCTTCTGCAGGCTCACAGGATACACAGTTTACAAACGGGTTATTAATCTTCTAATCTTACCTTGGACAAACATAGGTTGTTCTTCTAATCTTACATTGGCCTGGGTCATTTAAGCAGGATTAACCTCACGTGTGGATTTGGACATGGCCAAGAGAAGAGAATGTCCTAAGGTGTTTACCAACGCCCCCTCCCGTGTGGCTATGTGTGAACAGAATCCGTCCTCGAATTTGACCACAAAACGTGTCTATCTTACCGCACGTGGAGTTGACAAGATCAGATCAAGAAGACTTGCATGCAACTAGCTAGGCAATCTTGCAAAAGTCCACATGGTGTCTATTATTGTTTGCCTTCTGGACGTTCATGATGATCAAAACATAGAAAAGTCTTGTTATATATTTGTCAATTGAAAATTATTGTATTTGTCAATCGAAAATCGTATTTGTCAACTGAAACTATATTTGTGAATCTAAAATTATTGTATTTGTCAATCATAATATGTATTTGTCAATCGAAATATTATGAGGACAGACATGTCAGCTCATCTAGTTGATTAAGTTAACCACGTGGCTTAACCACAAATAATTGTGCAATGTAACTAGACTTGCTAAACAACTTAATGATCTTTTATTTAGTTTTTAGATTTGCTAAAGAAAATATTACAATTTTTAAATTAAGTAAAATAAAATTATTAAGGAAGTTTCACTGTTCAAAACCAGGAACTCGGTATTGGATCAGATACTCACTGATCCTAATTTTTTTCGTAACTCGGGTGATCCGACTCGCGAGTCAATACAAAAATAAATAAATAGTATCACCTAACAAATTTACCAAAACCCATATCACCGTGAACAGGAATTTAACATACTAAAGTTAAAAGACCTTTGTCCACATATTGCAATAATGTCAATGAAAAATGAAAAATAAAAACCTAAATGATGTTCACCTATCTAATGGTGACTCAATATTGACATAAATTCATCAAATAAAGGAAACAATTGATTAAGATCCTCCTCGTGATTCTTGAGTCTGATGAAGGTAAGTATCCACATTCAATGTTTGGAACTCCCCATGTACTTGGAAATTGTGGTGCTTGGATATAATCTAGCAAGCTTGATGCATCTCGATCCTCATCTCCCGTTGAATCCCCTTCATGCTGAGAGTTCACTAGTTCTATTGGTTCTGGAGAGTCATCAATCCAATCTTCTTCTTGCTTAAGTACAATATTGTTAAGATTGGTTGGATCATAAGTTGAACTTGACCTTCTCAATTGTTTCTCTCTCAGCCTTAAGTTGTAATGAGTGAAGACAAATTTGCCCAACTTTTGCTGCTTATAAGACGATTTCTCTTCTTAGTATGAATTTGATCGAAAGTGCTCTAGTTTCTTTCACAAAGTGAAGATGAAATATTCTAATTCAGTATCCGAATAGCAATGCCTTGGAGGTGTGATGCACTCATTCCATAAGAAGTCCACCAACTCTCTAAATTAAGAAAGAGAAAATAAATAAGTTAGATAGAACAATGAATAATGTATAATTTTAGATTCTAAATGATCACGAAGCATAATAAATAAAATGTTTACGTACCTGGTGAAACTATATTCCGACTATTAATTGATGTATCTGAACCAAATTTACCATATGCATTCATGAAATATTGAATCTACAACAACAAATTCATTCAATCTTTGAACAAAAATATTAAAATAAATAACATTCTTATTTCTACTATTACTCAAATTTCATCTTATCTCATCAATAGCATTGATTCTTGCTGTCAAATCTTTTTCAAGAACCTCAATAGCAGTTTGCAAGCTAGCACGAATGTATATGCCTTTGTTCACATCAGTCTAATAACATATTCTTGGATTGAGGAAATAGCCAGCCATATGTAAAAGATGATGAAACTTTGTCTCAAGCCTTCTATCAGTGATTGTCCAATTTCTCATATAAGCACTTTCAGCATTCCCATGAGCTTCAGCAATTGCACGCTTTGCTTTGTCCATTTCATCATATAAGTAAGCGATGGTTGGCTTTTCCTCACGATGCACCAAACGTAATACATGAACAAATCGGATTATAACCTTTTGAATTTCATTAAGATGTCACCAAAACACAAAATCTGTTAATAGTGTCCCAACCTCCGGTCCATCTAGTATTTTTGCTTATTCTGGGGTAGCCCATTTCTTTGATAGAAATAAATTCTTCAATGCACATCACTGTTATTAAAAGAAAGTGTTATAATCATACATATAAGAAAATCAGTCAAATGAGATAAGCAAATATAAAATACATGTTGTATGAGACTCTCAAGCAAAACGTAGTTTGTGACAAATTGAGTTAATGCCAGCCTAATGATTTCTTTTCCTTTTGTGTGCTCTCTCAGAAGAGTCAACAACAAAGTATGGCTGTAAATATACTTTATAGCTCGTTTAGCCTTTTCTATCAATCCTTCTATGTGTTCTATTCTTCCAATCTCTTCCAATATTAAGTCTATACTAGCTATGAGCAGCACACGGTGTTCAAAATAAATATTTTTTCTTTTTCATTAAAAGCCTCCATACAGCAACATAGTTTGATGCATTGTCGGTGATTATTTACATAATGTTTTCTTCACCAATTTTGTCCACCATCTCATCCAACAACTTAAATAGATTATTTGCGTTTTTCACATTGTGAGAGGCATCAATAGATTCTAAGAACATTGTTCGACGTGGACAGGATACCAAAAAATTTAGAGTAGTCTTTCCATTTTGATCTTTCTAACTATCAGATACAAGTGTACAACTTGTCTCAGCCATTGAATTTCTAGTTTCTTGCAAGTAAATTTCAAGATTTTTCTTCTTAGCATCCAAAAGATTTGAACTTAAC
The DNA here is from genome assembly GCA_030544215.1 of Zantedeschia hybrid cultivar. Taxonomy (NCBI): domain Eukaryota; kingdom Viridiplantae; phylum Streptophyta; class Magnoliopsida; order Alismatales; family Araceae; genus Zantedeschia; species Zantedeschia hybrid cultivar. The sequence goes on from JARZZO010000001.1 coordinate 7,749,255, forward strand.
TAATAGGGTTTTGGAACTTGAAACCCAGGACCATAAGCTCCAAGAGCCTCATAAACTTTTAAAAGGAAAGGAGAATCAACTGCATTAAAAGGGATAGCTGCATGATAAAACTAACGGGCTATTACTTCAGATACATACTTGCTAGATTTAGTGGTCCCCATACTTGTTATGAACATCTGACTTGTACCAAACCTTTTAGAAGTGTCTTTCTTATTTTGACTTGATTGTCCATCATGTTCTATAGCACATTCATCACCATGTTGTCTGAAACTTTCCCACATCATCTATCAAACTTTTTATTTTCTTCTTCAATTCAGTTTTCTCAGCTATGAGGACAGCAAAGTCCCCTTGAACACTAGAGGGCACCTTTATACACGGTCTAATATCACCTCCTTTTTTTTTTTGCAAGATGATGCTTAAACCGAAAAATCTCCCTTGAAACAATATGTCTACAATAATTAGACTTATCTTCTTTTTATCTTTTGTGACATGAGTGCATGCTCCCAACCAAGATCTGAGCATTTACTTCTATTTATATCTAATTAGTTTGGACTAGAACTCTTTTGAGAAATAATAACATTATCCTCTGTTGCCAAAAATGAACCTTTAATTTTATATCACTTTATGTAGAAAAAAAAAAAGATAACACAATAAAAAATATTCAATTGAAAATGTTGCTAAATGCATGGTTTTGAATTTTACAAATCATTATATGACTATCAATAAAAAGAAACTATGGTCTTGACTACATCAATAAAAAAATATGATCTAAAAGAAGTAAATTATAAATGTAATTAGGAAAGAAATTTAGATCCCACCACGTTTCTCTTCTGAATAGACTCAAAGAATATTAAAAAATGATTAGCCAAAGTAAGTAACTAGAATAATTATAAAATAAATAAAAAAATATTTCTATTAAAGATAACAAAAGTATTCACAATAATCAATTCTTTGACAAAAGTATCTACAATGAAAAGAAAACGTTACCCCGAAGTCAAAAATCTCCGCAATATTGAACCACATGGCGTGAAGGCAAGCAAGATTTGAATTATGGTATGTTGGAGAATCCCATGATACGTGTACTGATGCTAAGCGATCGTTGATATATATTAGGTATACAGCAATGTGGCATCCTAGGACACATTTGGGGGAACATGAAGTTAAACAATCTATATACATCATGCCATTTCAATGGTAATCAAAGTATTATAAAAAGGTAAAAATATTCAGATTAATATATTATAGAGACTTAATAAACTATCCACAAGGTTGTGGGCTTGATCCCAACTCTTTCTACACTATGTTTTGGTGATCTGCTCGCTTGTCAAGCCACATCCATTGAGATTTGAGACACAGCCAATAGCACCATCATCTTGTGGAGTAGGTCGAATGTCAGAAGATGATACTAATTTAGATCATTTTTTTTCCAATGATGTCCATGTAGGAACATGAAAGTCCATAGAACTTCTACAACCTAAACTTAATAACATGGTTTAATATGCTGACACATTGATGAATTAGCTTACTTCGTTGGGAGGGCCATTGGAGTCTCTTAACTTTGGAGTTTGGAGTTCTTTCTCTTGGCCTCCCAGTGTTCTCACTTGCATAAAGGTAAGGCAAACATGTTATTTTATCATGAAGAGACAGAGCTAGAAGTGCAAGATTTACTCTATTTCCATGTGAATATATAAGAGGATTGAGAGGTCCGAAGAAAAAAAATTCCCGTAGCAAATCATTAGAGTAAATATGAGACATGCAGAATATATAAAGACCTAAAAAGTGCATGCATGGATGATCCACTTCTTAACCTTGCACTGTTGGCTGCTCCGTGGTTTTAGACGTCTAAGCTCACCCTGATCTGTGGGCCTCTGTTCTGTGGGCTAATCCACCCTCCGGCTTACCGCCCTATCTCCACGAGAGAGAGAGAGAGGATGACGAGGACGTACAACAGTAGTTCTCGAACCTACAGAGCTTCTTTAGCTCGTGAACTTTGTCCATCCCGTGAGGCTGCGCGAGAGAAGAAGAGATGTCATGCAGACGGCTATATAAATGCCTCGGTGCACGAACACACGGCGGCGTACTCGTCTAAAGCTTCTCATATAGTTCGACACAGTGGTGGAAGTCCAAGTGCTGACGCAACGAGAGGTGATGTCGTCGGCGTCGTTAGAAGCTCTCGCCATGGCCGGCGCGGACTACGCGGAGTGCGGGTTGGACTTGGATGCCTTGGAAGATGACGCCTACGCACTGCCTCCGCTGCATCTTCTCCTTCTCGAAGAGCAGCCCGAACAGGTTTCTGTCGACGGTTCCTTGGCGCTCGACGGCGGCTGGGTGCGCGAGCAGAAGATCAAAGAGCAGCTGGTCGCATGGGCAAAGGCCGTAGCCAACTTAGCGCAGAAACTGCAGTGATCTAACCAAAACGATGTCATTGTTAGGGTTTTTTTTAGTTTTGAGGAAAATTTTGTATAACCAGTGTATTTATTGAAAACTTCCTGTAATTTCACTTTTATTTAGAAAACAGGCAATTTTTTTTGGATGAAGTCCTTCAATAATCAGAAATATTTTAGAAAAACTTCCTAAAACGGATGTTTTTCAATAACATTCAGATTGCAGAGACCTTTTACAAAATTTATAGGTATAGACAGTTTTCTATCTAAATTAAGAGATGAAAAGGGACTAGAAACCTAAAAAATCTTATGAAAGTATATGTAACAATATAAGACTGCATGATAGAATACAAAAGATTAGGGTGAAAGTATACAATTATCCTATCGTATTTATCTCGTTTCCATTTGTTAAGTAAATGGTTATCCAACACCTAAAAATTCTTGAACCATAGGTCAGTAGATGAGGTCGAACCTTCCCCACTGTGTGGTGGGCACTGGGCAGAATTCATCCCAGGCCCCATAACGATTGCCCATAAGGACAGTGCATTAGAGAAGTGTATGGAGCGTAATTCCCATTTTGGTACGTTTTCGCTGTTCACAAATTTAATTCACTAGTTAGGATGAAGATTCAGGACCAACAGATCATGATGGAGTGTGTTTATCGCCATCAAAGGGCAATTCCGACTTGGGTGTGCTTGGAGACAATTCAGAACTTGTTTGATGCATGGTTTACTTTTAATTGAATCCATAAACACTTCATTTGACCCATTGTAGGCCATTTACTGGTTTTTAAAATTTTCAAGAATTTTTTTTACCATTTTACATTATTTTTACATTAGGGATATTTTGATCTAGAGTCAAATTTAAGAAGTTTTAAGAGTTTATTTTCTCTTTGTATACTCTTGTAAAATAATGTTTTTATTTTTCAATAAATATTTACTGTGAAATTTGAATTATTTTTTGTAATTCATCTACGATAAAGAAGACGATCCGGCGGCGAAGTCGAATCTGAAAAGAAAATTGAAGATATTATTGTAATATTATCTAAAACAATTTGTCGGTAAACTCTTTGTATTTAAAGAGTATATCATTTTTTTATACATACATGTTCCGGAAGAAGATTAGTCCAAGGCCGTGGTGAAAGAGTCGGACTCCGTAGATATGGATATTTTGTCGAACCACGTAAAACATTGTGTTATCTCTCTCTCTCTCTCTCTCTCTCTCTCTCTCTCTCTCTCTCTCTCTCTCTCTCTCTCTCTCTCTCTCTCTCTCTGTGTGGGTGGTTTGCTCTTTCTTGTTTTGATGCGTATGTCCGATCCTGTTAGTGAGGCGAGCAAGACTGCTTCTGCACAACACGATCCTAGCATTCCATGCCTTAGTCTCCTATTCCTCCTATTCTTTTCATCAAATTTTCTATGTTTTGGTTATCTTTGCTGCTGTCGTTGTTGGTTCTGCGAATGAAGTTGGTTTATGTTTTGAAATCTCCATTACCTTGATCTCCTCTTCCTTGATCTGCTTGCGGCCACCGGCTATGGTGGCAATGATGTCGGTCAACTAGGTGATGGAGCGTTGTCGATAGAGCCGGTGACACTGGTGACCATGAGGAACTGGTGGCGAGATGAGACGTTGATGGAGGATGAAGCTTTCAGGGTATGGGGTTAGGGTTAAGATTGTTGTGCCGTGTGGAAGAACAAGAGGTTTCATTATTTTTTGTTGAAATTATTGGGTCATCCAACTCAAAATCTTCAGGCTATGAGTGAAGTAGGCACCTTCTATTAAACGCTTTTTGGTTTTGTCACGTACATACCGATTTTAGGCTTTGTCACGTGGACTACAAATACGGGGTGCGCGGCCCGATTCGTAACCTGGCTCTGATACTATGTTGAAGTATTCATTTGTGGCGACTAACAATGACTTTGGGCAACTCACACCCACACTTTGTTTTTTTTAAAAAATTGATATGACTATCAGAAGGAGGTAGACCAAACGGGAGAACACTGAATATTCAACATTAGACAATCCATTTTCAATCAAAGTCCAACTCAAAACCTTTAGCCTTGCTTTGTTTGCGGAATAAGCCCAAATTATTCCACTTATGCGGTTTATTCCACTTTGGTAGAGGGGGTTCCTTAACCCAGGATGGAATGGGTTACACCCCGGTTTATGTGGAATAGCGTCGTTACACCCGGTATGTCCGAAACCCTCTGCTGCTGTCGTCCTCCCCAAGTCCCACCAGGTCACGGGCGTCACCGCCTGTCCGCCATCACGAAGCTTGCTTCTTCCTTCTCCTAATACCTCGCTTTTTCCTTCTTCTCCTCCCCTCCATCCAATCCTTTCCTGCTGCAGTGGAAGGACATCACCAATGCGGGTAGGAGGTCAAAGGACGCGCGGCTAGGGAATGGAGCTAGTCTGTGAGCTCTTCCCAACGCCTGGATCTGCGCAGGCAGGATCCAGATTCGTGTCCTTTTGCAGTGTCTGGGCACATCACCATTACTTCCATCCATGTGTTTCGCCGTGTTAAAGAGACGGTTTCCCCTCCCCTTCCGAAACGAAGATGCCAGACAGAGGGGTTCTTTGAAGAACAGGCGCTGCTCGTCCCCGCTACGAATCCTCCTCCAGGCACCACCTTCCTGCCGATCGTTCGCCGGTGACAGTCTCCTCTTCATCCTCCAACGCAAAGTCCATCCGTGAACGGAACTTCCGATTAGCATATTCTCTTCCCAAAATCGTTCATCCCAGGTTTCGTTTTTCTGTATACCATTCCCTTTCTAGCCGGAGCTGATTTGTGCAAAATATTCATGTTTTACCCGGACATGATTTGTGCTTAAAAACAGATCATATACAAGTGTATAAAAACAAAAACATACAAGTGCTTATATCACATACCATGCTTGTTTACGTAAAGGGGGGAGGTGGTGGTAGAGGGAGGAGGTAGGAAAGGTGGAGACAGGGGAATAGGACATGGAAGATGAATAATAACAAGGGGATGATGGTTGTTGGAGCTGAGAAAAGATGTGGATGACATTGAGAAAATTTGTTGTTCGATCAGCCCTCAAATTGCCAAAATTTCTTGTTCGATCAGCCTTCAAATCGCAGAAATTTGCTGTGCAGATTGGGGAACCTTTCTAACCCCCAATCCTTCCTCTTTGCCTTGGTCTTTATGTCTAGGTACGAAGGGTTGGGGATTGAGCATGGATTGGTCCACTCTATATCTACTATACATAATAAAAAATCCAATGATTAGGCCTACGCTTCTATGACATTGTATCAAGTATATTTCAAATATCTATTATACAGTGGTTAGAGGAAGATTTCTTCTGCTCAGAAGTTTTGTGAGGTGGGGCATCCACCTTGTTTGCCTAAACATTTCTGTACACTATTCTAGACAATGCAGTTAACTCATTTGGCCTTTTGTAATAGAAGACTAGCACATGTAATTTTACTGGTCATATACATTTTTTTGTTTGAGTCCTCACTTGTGTTGTAGGTCATTCACTTATATATAACACAGGGCATGACTAGGTTCCTAGAATAGGTGCTACACTACTATTTGAATAGTAAATTTCTTAACACAAACACATTTACTAATGTCACTCCATCGGTCATTATACTCAAACAATTGATCATTCGACTATGACCTTTAGGCAACTAATAATTCATCAATCAATCACAAGTCAAAGTATGACGATTATTGAATGAGTTGATCCCATGACATTACCAGTTTATTCTCATATCCAAATCAACCAAAAGACCCAACTATACTTCAGTCAATCAATCACCATATCTTAGTCAGTTTTCATTGACTATCTCAAACGATTGACTTACAAATAGCAATGGAACTCGTAAAATGACCATATCTATATAGTGACATCTAGTTTAGTTAATCGTCATATTAACTGAGTATGTCTTTCTATCAACTATTCATTAAAGTCATTCAACTAATTATTGAAAAAGGTAAGCCAAAACCAAAAGATACCTTGCATACTTAAAATGCCGTATTCTGGCAATTTTATGAAAAGTTTTACTAATTTCAAGAAATATTTATGAGTTCTTAAGCACATATGTTTACATCTATGTGAGCATAATACTATCTACTAATCCCTAATCAAAAAGATCAGAAGCCTTCTCTTGAGCAATGCATGTAGCATCATACACAAACCGAAAAGTCATTTTCTCATGCAAATCGGACATGCGCACATTGGGAAAGAATATGATCGAAAACATGCTGAAACCAGCCAATGGTGCAAAGGGTGGACCTTGGCTATTCTAAGAAATCAATCAAGTGCTGACAAATGTGCACACTTGATTGGAAGAGGTAGTACATGCATTATAGGGCTGATTCGAAGAAATTATGCAAAGAACAATCTAGGAACTAAAAATAAAGAGATGAACCACTGATCATGAAGTTTAATCTGAACATTAGGCTAACGATTCATGAGGCAACAACATTGAGTTTAACAAACAAAATTCAAGGAGAAAGTACATTTGAATAAGTAGCAACTCGAAAAATATTTTAAAAAAATTATAAGTAAGGGCCACTTGGCCAAGAAATATATAGTGGTTGAAGACTTCATTTGAAAGGTGGAGAATGACGTGCAATTAGAGAACCCAAAAGCAACAGTGAAAATCTCCTTAAAGCTCCCAATATGTAAGAAGCAAGATTGTATCATCGTTGCTAGTAAGCCAATGTATCATAAAAATTAGTAATAGTTGGTGAAGTGGGCACCTAAGCAAAAACCAGTAAAGTGTACTTTATGTAGAAAGTAGTAGAAAGCCTTGGTGTGGGCTAGGTATTGGATGTAGGTATGAGAAAGATTGAACTAGCATAAAAATCTAAGTGCCTTTTATGTGATCGATTTTCATATCTCATTATGTTTAGGATTAGTTTAGCTTAATGACTAATATCATGCAATTTATAGTTTTTGATTAACATGATGGTTTAATATAAAAATTTATTTGACACTCCCATTCATCTCCTCTAGGAGCTGTATAACTACTGTAATGAACTTTGTATGAATGATGTAAAGAAAGTAGGATATATGATTTGAGTCACTATGAATTGAACTTTTATTCCTGTGATGGCCACTTAACATTGTGAGTTGGAATTAAAGAGCAGTCGGTGATGTGATATAAAATATTTTGCACTTCCTTGCTATAAAATATTCATGCTCATACCATTTCAGATTTGGGCCATAACTCTTCATGTGCCTTTCTGTTTGATCTTCGTTATTTCTGATTGTTAACTAGCTGATTTGTCTATCTATAAGTCTTATTTTTTGTCCACAATTTTACATTTCTATCTCCTTCTACCATGTTGCAATATTTTTATCTTCTTCGCATTACAATTTTATGTAAGCCTTACACTAATGCCGCCCCTGCCTCATGCATGAATAAATTGAGACTGGTCATAGGAGTGCAAGAAAGCGGGCACAGACGATGTCTAACAGTGGTGTGTTCTCCTATGCCCCTCATTTCTCACTTCTTATCACACAGTGAACTTATTACTTGTGTTACTTTCATTTTAAATACATCATTGCGATTCATTTTTTTTAATGTTGTTCGCCCTAATCTTAAAGGTGGCGGAACGAAACGTCTGTCTTCCGGAGAGGAGAGGATGAGTCAGGGCACCCGAGCTCCCAACTTTACTGAGGCCCAAGATCGCGTCCTCATAGGTCTCCTTACGGAGCAGTTTGATAAGCATAACTGCATCGAAGCAACGTTTAAGCCAGGGGTTTGGCGTGAAATCCTTTCCGCGTTTGATAGCGCGACGCACCTGGACTGCAAACATTTCACGTTGAAGGGTCGATACAAAACCCTTAAGCGCAATTACAATTTTCTGCGTACACTTCTTGACCAAAGGACTGGCTGGGGATGGGATGATATAAACAAGATTCCTATCCGTGGACTTCAGGACTCTTGGGACGACATCCTGTCGGTAAGCTTCTCCTGTGATGAAGTTCACTTTCATGCACAGTCAGTCGTATGATCCATACACTCATGAACCATCTTTTTCTTCTTTTTCAGTCACGTCCACAGTACTGCTCCCTCAGAGGCAAGTCCTTCCCCTTTAGGACCGAGATGGATTATCTAGCCAGCAACAGCACAACATTTGATCCAGATGCTGAGGGAACCTGCCGTAGACACAGTGTGCCTACTTACAGTCCCAATCAAGCTAACACTGACTACAGTATGCCTAGTCAGTCACAACGCACACCTGCCCATGATTTTTTTGCCGCACTTCAAGGAGACCAAGAAGATGATGAGTTGGTCATGGGTGTCTCCGCCGGTTACATGGCTTCCCCTCCCACACCCCAAACTAGAACCATGGCCTTGTACAGTAAGGTTAATTCTCCGCGCAAGAAACGTGCCTCCTCAAAATTGAAGGGAAAGGCAATTCAAGATCCCACTGTGATCGCGAATTTTATTGATGTTGTTCGAAAGCGGACTGACCTTGTCATAGATATACGTGCGGAACGGGCTTGTACGGTGTCTGCCCCTGCAACCCCGATCCAGACACAACCCACACCCTAGGAGCTAGATCGTATTCCTTCTATGAAGGATTACATAGATGCATTATGAGAGGTTCCTGGCCTACATCTAGACTTGTTCGTGAGGTCCTTGGAGCTCTTTAAGGATGCGGGGAATCACGGAATATTTATGAATCTGAGTAATGAGGAGAAGATCCGGTGGATGTTGCACCATGTGAGGTAGTGGATTTGTGATTTCTTATGTCTTGACTTGGATACTGTATTCGGATAATATTTATTTTCAGTCATAGAATTCGTACCTTCTTCTTCATAGTTGTTGTTATTGATTTCTTATGTTGACTTGGATTGTATGTTGACTTGGACATGTATTAGGATTTATATGCTTGTATTCATACTTGTTGCGTGTTCATTATGTTGTACTACTGTGGGTACTTATCGAAGTAAGTGTAGGTTTTTGACACCTTTGTAGGTATGGGGCGGTACAGATGTTATGTTGTTTGGGTTGGACGTGAGTCAGGGCTATATTTCACTTGGCCTGAATACTTTCCCCAAGTTAATAGGTACCCCGGGGCTCATTATAAGGGCTTCCATTCAATTGAGGAGGCCCAGTGTGCGTTCTCTGGTATCGTCCAACAACGTCCAGAGAGGCGAACAGAAGTTCCTCGATATTATGATGTGCCTTGCACATCTGAGCAAGTAGTTGCAAGGCCACCTGCTTCCTTTACACACGCTCTCCACTTTGACTGGCAGTCGTTTGTTGTAATGATACTCCTGTGCATCGTTGTAGTCATCCTTCTCATGATTTTACTTACCGTTCTACTTATGTCCATCCGAACTTTCTAACTTGTATTGTACTTTCTTACGTATGTACGGTTTATGTAACATTATATCCCACTTATTATAAAGTCTTTCATGTAGAATTTATTGATGTTGTATTGGACTTCTTGGAAGAGGATGAAGAACTGTTGAATGTGATTGAGGACACAATTATTACGCACATTGAGAATGAATACGTTCCACGCATACGTCGACGTATGCATAACTTTGCTCTATCCGGCCACACATGGATCCATGAAATACTAGATGGGCATGACAAAAGGTCTTACCAGATGTTTCGAGTGCATCCTTCCATATTTTTACGACTCCGTGACTTATTTGTGAGCCGTGGCCTTTTGAGGGACTTGCGCCATGTGACAGTGACGGAGCAACTTGGTATGTTCCTATATGCTGCCAGCCATGGCGTTGCAACGGGAGCCATGTGCGAGCGGTTTTAGCACTCTTCTCAAACGATTAGTCGATACGTCAACCTCGTCACAAAGCAGATAGCTGAGTTAAAGTATGACTTTATTAAGTTGCCTACACACGCTCAGGTCCGTAAGTGTCATCCGCACATCCGAGAAAAGCAAACGTTCTACTCCTACTTCAAGGTGAGCACATTGCTACTGTGCAGTCGTCATGAGTGTCTTTAGATTGACTAATAAATGTTCTTATGTTTAATTTTTCATATGCTTTATGCATCATATCTGTTGTTGCTTATGTTGAACATTTCCTTCTTAATAATTGAGCTTACTGAACTTCCATATTTTGGTTTTGTGAACAATTTTCAAATTAATTTTAAGCATGTCCATTGACAACATACATGTAATAAGTACGTGTATTTTTTTTCGCAGGAAGAAATAATGTAAATGAGTCTATTAGACGGATGGTTCCACTGCTTGGAGCAACCTCACTGGACAATATTTTTATCCAACCATCCTCATGTTTTCAAGTCTGTGAACGGTGCATGTAATTTTGTAGCTCTATCCATTGCTACGCTGGGATGGTCGAATGGCCTCAGTGCAACCACATCTCAGTGGGTTATTTGGACAGTAGGAGGGCAAAATTGCACGCTCCTAATTCGCTCATTGGGCAATGATGAAATAGTGGAAATGAGTCTATTAGTCAGATGGTTCCACTACTTGGAGCAACTCCACTGGACAATGATTTCGGTCAATATTAACTTTTTATTTCTGACCCTGTTTTCTTGCATCTCCACTGAGGATGGTTAATATTGTGCAAATTTGCAACCCTATCAATTGGTACGCTAAGATTGTTGCATGGCTTCAATGCAACGATGTCTCAGTGTGTTTTTTTTATAGCAGGAAGGCAAAATTGCACGCTCCTAATTCAGTCATTATGGGCAATGATGAAAGAATTAAGTTGAGTCTATTGGTAGGATGGCTCTATTGTTTGGAGCAACCCTAGTGGACAATGATATTTTGTATACTATATACATGTTTCTGAGCCTAGAAATGATTAATACTTGACAGTGGTAGAGTGTACCGATGGATGGTGAAGTTATGACAACGGTAGGTAATATAATTTTACTTTTCTCATTTTTTTACTTTATTTTCGTATTTGTTGCACATAATCTACTAATTTTTTGTGTAGAAGTTCAAATTTTTTATCACAGGGGTAAAGGAAGGTCGCCTGTGGATTTGGCTAAAAAGATGGTTCATGAATGATGTATTATTTTTTTTCTTCAGTTATAATAGATATTGTAAAATTAAAATTTTATTTATTTTTGTGTAAACTGTTATGGTGGGTGACTTTGTCTATAAATAAAATTTTGACGTAACTGAGTGTACGATTAGAATATGTTATACAAATTGAGGACTATATTTCGCTATGTTGAGATTGAAACATATACATTTGAGGTTGTCACAGTCATCGTTGTGTCATTAAAAAAGAATAAAATAAAAGGTTAATGATCTTATGCTGAGAATAGTCTCGTAGTAATATTTATTTAATGAATTTAATTCATTATTCTATTTTTTGCGTCCATAAAAATATAATTTTGGTCGCAACATGGTGCCAATCTTATCTCATTCAAATAAATATTTTTTATTCTAAAATATTTTTTAACAATATATTTCGTTAAGTCATCGAATTTGACGGGAAAAAAATAATAATATAACTTTAAAATAAATTTATATATTCATGCTGTAACGTGTGTTAATTTTGAAAATAAGAATAAAAATAATTGACAAATCCAATAATACTATACACATTAATAAGTAATTTGAAAAGTATAGAAATTAAAAATAACCTATGCAAAGATAACATGGGTATTTTGACATGTTATTCCTCTCTTTATTCTACTCTTTATTCTACTCATTCCTACCAAATCACTTGGAATAGCGCAGTACAATTCTCATTATTCTGGGTGGAATACCAACTGCTTACCAAATCAAAATATTTTTTATTCTGGTTTAAGAAATCTCCAAAACTTTATTCTAGTTTAAGCTATTATGCAAACAAAGTGAACCTTTAGGCTACGAGTGGAGTAGGCACCTTCTATTAAACATTTTTTGATTTTGTCTTTTTTTTTTATGTAAGACTATTCTAACACTTTTACCACGTATAATGGGAAACGACAAACGAATGGGTAGCGGCATGTAGCAACTATATATATTACTGTAAATAAGTATTCATTTGTGGCGACTAACAATGACTTTGGGCGACTCACACCCACACTTTGTTTTTAAAAAAAATTGATATGACTATCAGAAGGAGGTAGACCAAATAGGAGAACACTGAATATTCAACATTAGACAATCCATTTTCAATCAAGTTTTTAGGTGGCTGAATTCACATGTATACTAGTAGTTTGATATGAGGTAGATAATAGCTTTGTAGTACTTTGGGAACAGTAACTCATATGTAGCCTGTGGTATCTTTTTATAGTGACATGTGTAGGTGTTGCACTTAGAATACATTGAAAGCAATTACTGGTCGTCACAACGGGTGAACATAACATGGTTGGATCAACATGGTACAAGGGTTTCGCCAAGAGAATATACGTAGGGGTGGTACGGTTTTTGAACAGCAAAAGCAGCACGGCCAGATAGGTCAATAAACAGAGCAAAAAAAGAAAAGAGTGAGAAGAAGAAAGTTTTAGCTAAGGCCGCAGCTTTTTTTTTTTTAACTCAGATGACGTAGTTGTATTTGGTGTATGATTTTACTAAACACATCATTAACTGTTTCATGTGAAATTGTAAAAAATACTTTTTTCTTTTCCTTTTCCTTTAACTGAATAAAAAAAGTGAGAAAATTATTCGGTCGTGCTAACATTCCTCGACGAGAAAACTACCGAGTTTCAGGAGAGGCAACCCGAAGGCGGCTTTCAAGATTGGAGCAGAAAAAACTCCCAGGGTCCAGGAGAGGCAAGGATTAGCCAATGGAGATATTCGAATTTAGTTAATCAAGGCCCAACTAAGAGGTTAATGCTATTGGATCTTGTGCAAAACAAATTTAGTTAAATATGATGCACAGTGAACATCAAAGGCATGATATGTTGTATTTTACTCTAATTTAAATATATATTTTTGTGCATTAGCGATTGGATAGGAACTAGCTAGATGATCCAACCAGGATCTCTTGGCCATGTGACGTGGATTAATCACCTGAGTTTTTAAACATTAGTACGTTGTTGATTACATTAATTGGCAGGCGAAACCCTGTTGTTGATCAGCGACCAACAACTACTCATGAGCATTAATACCGTTGGCCGTTCCGCGGTTTTCCAAGCCTGTTCCATCTTTCCGGTAAGTGGTTAACACGTTCTCAAATTCGATAACCAGTCACATCACATGCACACGTGAGGTCATCCTGTTGTGTAGATTTCTGTCTGTGGGCGAATCCACCATCCAGTTTACCGCGTTACATCAGAAATCAACGGTGGATCTAGACAAAGGCGGACGTAGAAATTTTGTTTCAGTAAAATCACTCGGATATTAAGTTATAAATATGGTTGGATCAATGAAATCTTGAACTAGGTCATATGAGATTCTGGATTAAGTCAGTGGAATCCTAAACTAGGTCAAAAGAATTCCAAATTAAATTACTTTAAATTGGACAAATAAGTTTGACAAAATCCAGAGTCCTAGGACCTCATTGGATGATGCTAAATCCGCTAGAGTATGTTCAATGGGGGTCTCGTAACCCGTTGGATTTTATAAAACTTAAGAAGGTTTATATGCTATTTGGTTGCATTATAATGTAAGTTTCTTTTACAAATGTATAATTTTATAGTAAAAACGTAAATAGGTATACATATTTAGCCTTTGGGCCACTTTCAAAAAAAAAAAAAGGTTATAGTAAAACTGTATTAAAAGAAGTGTTTGGTGGACATTGTCAAAATATATCTCCACAACACTCCAACTTACAAAAGTAAGATAAAAATAAAAAGAAGGTAAACTGTGTTTTATTTTTTGTCACGAAATGTAAGGAACCAGCGCCCCCTCTCGCCCTTTCCCATCCCCACCTCGTTCCACCTCAGATTCGCTCCGCTCATCCCTTCCCTCGTTGGCGTCCATGCTCGCCCCCAATCTGCTGTCTCATATCCGCCTTCACTGTCTCCCTACTCGCCCTTGATCTGTCCTCACTGCCGCCCTGGCTCGCCCCTGTGTCACCTCCTCTGGCCGCAGCGCCCTGCCACTAATGAGGTTCTTCAGAGTCCTTAGGTCCACCCCCGCCTCACCCTCCCATCTCGACATTGCCAGCACCATCAGCAACATGACCGTCATCTGCGTAGCGTCGTGCTACTCCGCCGTATGGAGCTCCATCTGATCCACCAGGTTGTCTCTCCTAAGGCCAGCCCCTTCAGCAAGAAGAACCGCATGACTGGAATGCCAACGCCGTGAGGAGCATCACCTGCTGGGCACGGTGCCCCTCTCGCCTCGGTGCCATGTATTGGACTGGGGTGGATGATGTAGACGACACTGCCTCTTGATGAGTCGGTCTCGATGAGGCTGTGGAGAGAGCAGAAGAGACGGAAGTAGAAGACAACAGTGGTGACGCCAACGGGGAGTTCATCTGCCCCATTTCTAGCCTCCTCATGGCTGACCTACTCATGGGCAACGATGGCGGCTCTGTCCTGGTCTGCAGGGGCCTCGGCGAGGGGCATGAGGCATTTTGTCAAATAGTTGGTGGGTGTCGTGAATGGCTGTTTTTGACAAATATGCTGTACTGTAGCTTGAAAGCGGCAACAAACGCATCTTTATTACTTTTTAAAAACATAATATTTTTGCCAAACATGATGATAAGAGATGTTACAATCTTAAAAATTATCATGAATGCTATGCTTTTATAAATTTTTATCATAAAATTACATAAAAAAATATAACACAACCAAACACCCCATTATTATTCTCGATTTATTAAAATGAGCCATGTATTTACGTTGGTTTATTAGAGTGATTCCACTAGTCTATAGATTTCAATCGAATAGAATGATTTTACTGACTTAGTGTCTCACTGACCTTATTGAACAAAACTTCTGCGTCCCTCACTGTCAGTAATTGCACGCTTGTATATATATATATATATATAATGTGTAACAAGTTCTCGCACACCTATTGAATGTATGCAACACGCGGCAGCTACACACCCTAAGCGGTTCTCACATATATATAGAGAGAGAGAGATGGTGAGGAGTTCCAGTTCTTGAGCTTACACAGCTACTTTTGCCCGTGAATTTTGTTCATTCCGTAAGAAAGCAGAAGGGAAGAAGGGATCCAGCCGTGTGGATGTCTATATGAATCCCTCGGCGCAAGAACACACGAGCGTACGTATTCAATAGAAGCTTTGCAGTTCGACACACTGGATGTTCAAGTGCTGCAACAGGAGCTGATGTCGTCGGCATCGTTAGAAGCTCTGGCCATGGCCGGCGCAGACTACATTTGTATATAACCCTTCAGCTATAGTGTTATAACCTCTTAACTATGTAGTGTTTACTTTGAATTTTGTTTGAATTAAAATATTATTACTTTATATGGAATATACAGAAACTATTAAATGAAAAGTACAAATAATACCCATAGTTAAATACAAACATCTCACGAGAAAAATCATATAAACATCCATTTGCCAGTTTGTCACACACACACATACATACATACATTACGTACGTATACATATACATATACATACATATGTGAAATTCAAAATAAATCATATAATTAAGGGGGTCATACGTAAATATCACCATAGTGAAGTGGGTTATACACAAATATGAATTAGCATAGAGTTATCTATAAATAAGAATCTCTAAGGGGAATATTTGAATCTCCATATTTTTTCTTGATACCTAATAGCTTAATCTAGTAGGTTGATTTAAAGTGAAGTATGTTTCAGTATAAACATGAAGCAATGAATAGAGCAAATATGTACATGATTAGCGTAAATACCTAAGAAACCTGTTTGGAGAAGTAAGATGACTGTTAGAATGAAGAGAAACCAAGTAAATTATATTCCGAAGGAGGCTTCTAAAAATACAAAATTCAAGATTATTTAGAAATTAAACATTTTAGATATTTAAGAATTGAGTGCATACGGTGATTTGGCCTTATATTTAGTCTTAAGAAAACAACAACGGGAATAGAGACTTCGCACATTAGCCCTTTTTCTTAAATTCATTTACTTGCAAAAGGTTCTCAAAAGAGAAGGAATACATTTTACTATTAATTATAACTTTGCATAATATTTATGCACAAATTGTAAATTTATAAATCATCTAAATAAGTTGCTATTTTGAGAAGATTGCCATAAGCATACATATTCACTATGCATATATATATTTTTCCTTTTTGGAAGATGGTGACAGTTGAATGTCCTAATATCTTTATTTTTACTATTAGAATATTAGTACATTTTTATCATAAAAATTCATGAAAGATATTCACATTATTTCAGAGAGACCAATACTTGGTCTACATTTGAGCTCGTCCATTGTTCTGTTGCATTACCTCGGAATCAAGAAATGGGAATTAGAGATTGAGACTTAGAGGCTGTTTGATGACTCTTAATAAAACTCTAAAGTCTGAAGCAGTAAGACATTTCAAGTTTCAGATTGTTTGGTTAAATGTCTGAACTGATATCTAATTCACCCTCTTATGTCTTAACTTCCTCTCATCCTTAGTCAGATGTGACAATCAGAATTGCCCTTCTTGGCTCATCGGCACTGCTCTGGCCCGTGCTAGAAGAGGGTCTTCGGCAGATTTATTGTGTTCTTTTCTTATCTTGTGTTTGTTGGAAGGTCCAGGGATTTTCTGGCATCTCATCCATCCAGATAGGGCTGTCAACGGTTCGGGTCTGGGTAGACCCATGCCCAAAGTAAATAGACCCGGACCCGGTTCAGACCCAATAAGGGTAATGGATAAATGGGTAAATGGGTCGGGTCTTGGACTTGCTTCTTATTTATTCGATGTTGAAAGATAAATGGGCCTGGTATAGAATTTATTTATCTTAAATATCTATGTGCCAGATAATTTAGTTTGATTTTAGGTCTAAATTTCAAGAAATTAGCTCACAAATTTTTGCAATGTATGACAATAGAAAGTTTAATGGGTAAACGGGTATACCCAGACCTATAACTAACGGGTCCAAATGGGTCTGTTAACGGGCCTGGGCCCATTTTGACAGCCCTACATCCAGATATGTACCATTTTGCTTCATTATTTTAATTTCCTGTTCTTTATTGTTGCCTTTTGTATGCTCATTGCAATGTGAATATGGTCTGTGCTCGTTCATTTTGATGCAGATGCAACATTGTTCTTACTTTGGCTATGCCATTTTGTTTCTTTCTGGGCCAGAAATTTTGATAGATGTTTCTGTCATTTTGTTGATCTTCTTTCGGAAGACAATGTTCATATGTTGCGAATTCTCTTTTTCTACTGCACTCTAAATAATTTATATCTCATCACAATTTTGTTTTATTTTGTCTAGTGGTATTCCATAATCTCTTGTTTGTGGTATGGAATCAATTTAACTTTTGGAGGTGGGGCTAATTAGTTGGACAGGCTCAAGCTTGATCGATTGAATCCCTATTTTTATTAATTACTAAAAAAATAAAATGATACAAAAACATGTGTATTCAGATGAGAGTTAGATTCGTTAATTAAACGAAAAAGTGCCTGAAGTGTTAATTATTTTCAACACTTTTTAGAAACAAGAAAAATAATTAGACATAAGAAAGGAACTTTGGACGGTAGACTTTAGTGTTATCAAACGCCACCAAAGTGATCCTTATATTTTTGGTAACTCAAACTGATTTAACTTATGAGGCAATATAATAATAATATTATATATATAATCTCTAAAAAATAACATTAACTTTATATGTTACAAATTTAAATATTGGTGTTTATATATCTACCGATTGGAACGAAAATAGATGATCCAAGTATCTTGCATGTCCCTCTGACGTGGATTGATTACCTGAGTTTTTAAACAACTAGTTTCATAAATTATTTGAATTTATAATAAATTTAATTTTAAGATAAAAATATTATATTGATTTAACTAATTTCATCTTAATAAAGTTTTAATTTTAAGTCAATAATTAAGTATAAAAATAATTTTAAAGGAGAAATATTAAACTTTTGATTTTACTTAATAAGGGCTCTAATACGAAGGCATTTGACTCGCATGCTAAACTATATTAATGTTAAACTATGAGAGTTTAGTGGAGAGATCTCAAGAGATTTAAAATAATGTTGAAAAAGAAAAATAGTAACATGCAGTAAATAACCAAGTATAAACATAATTTGATGTGATGGCTAAGACGAAATTGTGACAACGTGCAGATTAAGTAAAATATTATTCGAGTATAATAGAGACAATAGTATTTTCATGCAATAAAAAATTTAACCATACCGTTATTCAAAAACAGAGCATTCATGAAGGGTACTGCCAATGAAAGTTGATTTAAAATAAAGATACATAAGATATACTTCTAACTTTAGGGTTTCGAGTTGTTTTCTTTACTAAATGGCTTACTGTATATATTAATATATTTAAAAATATTAATATATTATATGATAATTAAAAATATTATAACTAAAAAATGTTATATGTGGTTATAAATATTAAATATGATATGATATGACAATTATTAATATATAAAAATTAACATAATAAATAATAAATACAAATAATATATGATCAAAATGTATATAATATATGAGTTAATTAAATTTATGATATAAGTTAACAAAATAGAATAAAAAATATTTAAAATTAATAATATTTAATATAATATAATTTTTTTATTTTATAATATTTTATTATAATATTAATAAATTATATTTTAAATAATTTAAAAATAATATTCTTAGTACCAAAGGAGCTCCTTAATTTTGATTACATTGGCAGGCACTCTGTTGTTGACGAACGACCAACCCTTCCTGATTATTTTACCAGCTTTCGACTGTTCTTCACATGTAAACTGAAACACGACACTTTCACCTAGTACTGTTGATCCCTGTGGTTTTCCAAGCCCGTTCCATCTTCCCGGTAAGTGGTTAAGACGTTCTCAGATTCGATGAACAATCACATCACATGCACACGTAAGGTCATCCCGTTCTGTGGATTTCTGTCTGTGGGCGAAACCACCATCCGGTTTACCGCTCTACACCACGCTTTTTGTAGAGAGAGAGAGAGAGAAAGAGAGAGAGATGGCGACAAGTTCCAGTACTTCTCGAACTTACGGAGCTTCTTTTGCCCGTAAACTTTGTTCATCCCGTGAGAAATTAAGCAAAAGGGAAGAAGGGATCAAGTCGGGTGGATGTCTATATAAATCCCTCCTCGGCGCCGGAAAAACACACAAGGGCGCGTTCAATAGAAGCTTAATTTGCAGTTCGACACAGCAGGAGTTCAAGTGCTAGCTGCAACAGGAGCTGATCATGTCGTCGGCATCATTAGAAGCTCTGGCCATGGCCGGGGCAGACTACGCCGAGTGTGCGATGGACTTCAGGGACCTGCAGGAAGATGACGCCTATGCGCTGCCTCCGCTGCATCTTCTCCTTCTCGAAGACCTGCCCGGGCAGGTTCCCCGCGACAGTTCCTCATTGCTGCTCGGCGGCAGCCGGCAGTGCGACAAGAAGACTAAAGAGCAGCTTGTCGCATGGGCAAAAACTGTAGCTAATTTAACGAAACAAAACGCAGGAGGTGCATGGATGAAGGATTCTTTTTTTTCTGGTTTTTAAGAGTCGTTTTCTTGTCGGGAAAAACTTCTAGTTTCCTATTGTCTCTGCGGCTTTTGGACAAACACCTCCTCCTTCCTCTGGAAGTACTTCCATTAGGAGTTAGGATGAACTTGATCTCGTCTAATAAAATAAAATACTTTTTATGACAAGTATAAAATTGAGGTTTTTGCAAATAACTTTCAAAAGATTTCATATTTGTAGATGATCTCCTGTATGATTCATATTTGTAAATATATAACCTCCTTAACTATAATGTTATTTGCGTACAACTCCTTAATTATATGTGTTTACTTTAAATTTCACTTGAATTTAAATATTATTATTTTACATAGAATATATGAAAACTATTAAATAAAAATATTAATAATATCATCAGTTAAAATATAAAAAATTCACAAGAAAAACCACATTAACATCCATCGTAATTTGTTATATATATTTTGTATAAAAAATATTTTAACTAATGTGACATTCAAAACAAATCACATAGTTAAGGAGATTATACATAAATATCATCACAAATAAAGAGGTATTATGCAAATATGAATTACGCAGCATGTTATCTACAAATAAGCAATCTCTTAAGGGGTTATTTGCAAAAACCGTAGAATGAAGACAACCCTAGTTAATTATATTCCAAAGGAGGCCTCTAAAAAAACAAAATTGGAAGTTAACTTGAATTCACTCTGATTTAACTCTCTGCATTTTAATTAATAATCTGCCCATTCAAGCTATACTTCGGCATGAAACCAGATATAGTAATCCTATAATTAAGCAGGGCAACCTTAATTTACTTGGCGGCCAACACTTTGACGTCCATTAGAAATGGATACTTCTATTATATACTTCCAAGGTAACTCTAACACACCACATGTAATTGGGAAGAAGGTCCATCCTATTAATAAAAGAGACCATTCCAAGGTAGATCCATACTTCTATTATACACTTTCTATAGTAATGTTAGTTTAATTTCATCCTTTTATGTCAAATAGTGATGTAATTATATTAATAAGTGAAATAAGATTTTATATTTCAAGCTGATAATGAAAATAAGCAAATAACTAAAATTATGTGTATAATACAAGTGTTTATCCCGAGGGATGGCGAATATAATTTCTAAGGGTAAGAATCAGAACCATTGCTTTTGGAGTAGTAAATGCGGTGCAGCCAGATTTTTTTTATTTTTTATTTTTATTTTTTAAGGTTGGCCCATGATGTTCTAAATGTTCGTACAGTCCAATCTCTAATTTGACGACTCAAAAAAATCTTAAAAATAAAAAATTGAGTCATAATAAACAGTAATTAAAAAATGTCTTTTAACATTCATTGGGGTATATTTTTACTATTTGTTAAGACTCGATTTTTTATTTTTAAATTTTTTGGTCCTCTGATCTCCGATTGGACTATATGGACATATAAGTCACGTCCGAGCCAATTTTAAAAAAATTCAAGAAATAAAAAAATGGCTGCACCCCATGAGGTGTTGCAAGTATTAGTCTAACTTTTGTTATATGTTGGAGGTTGTCCGTGGATCCCACACATGCAATGATTGGAGATAGACTTAGGGCAATGAAGGAAAATGATATAATAACAGCCTTTGTTGACACCAAACTTAACACAGGCTAGATATGTCTATGTTTTAGTTCAACGGGTCAACCACTTAAATTTTAATATTCAGTATTATGTCAAATTTGGTGTCCATAAGGAGTGTTATTATACCAATTTTCACAGTTAAAAGGTGGGCTAGGTAAATAAGAAAAGAGTTTTTGGTGTGTATTCTCCTGAAAACTATTATATTTGCATAACTCCTAGATGTTATTAAAAATGCCCTCAAAACCTTCAGAAAAGCTACATTTATATCGAACGCTGTGAAGATGTGAATTTTAGTGGGGTATGCCATAAATAATTTTACATATATACTCTTAAACTTATCAGAATTTTACATGTATACTTCTAACAACCGTACAAAACCAATTTTTGGAGGGGATCACTTCATTTAATGAAATAACATCCAACATATATAGATTACATACATTTACATTGGTCATTTGTCTCAAAACTCATCTTCTCTTTCTTATTCTATTGCTTTTGACCTTAAATAGTTGTTTCGAATCTAAATTTTGATGTTGTACTTAATTTTGAACCAGCCAATTTTCAGACTAAGCTAGTAAATTTTTAATTGGCTCCTATGGTCTTTTAAAGGATGGTGGTATTTTGTGGATTCCAGGGAAAAAAATAAAATTTTAATTTTCATTGCGTCATTGTTCTTCTTTGCACGAATCTTACACGTAGAATTAGAGAGAATTATAGTTTACATAAAGTTATGCGAGTTTTAACCTTTTTTTTTTTTTTAACAAAAAAGCATACAGTTTAGATACAATACATGCTCATTCATACCCAATATTATCAAAATCATGCAAATGTAAATTTTTTGTATCCTATTCAATAAAATTTATAATATCTAAACCCTTTCTTGTTATGCATGACTTAGATGATAACAAGAAATTAAAAATGGGGTCAAAACGATGCTTCATTTTTGTCGCTTTTTGATCTAAAGCCACCTTAACAGATTCCAAACGCTTGATATCACATGGTATTGACCCAAAACTCACACATTTACATGGACACTGTCACGACGTTATAGCTACAATTCTCAATTAATAATGAAATTTTGAGACAACCATCTATAAGTTATAAATATGTATATATGCATGTGCATATATAAAAAGAGTGTCTATAGGGTTCTTCATCATTCAGTTTACTTTAAAAACACATGCCTAGCTAGATCAATCAGCTACGTTTGGCCAGTCAATTAGTGTTTTTGTAATGGTGAATAATTGTTAAAATGTAACTTATGAATGAAATATGCATTGATATAGTTTCCATAGTTGTGGAATTAATTTTGTGACGATGAAAGTTTAATTTTCATTCAATAAGCACAGAGTGATGTGTTTTTTCTAATGGTCAAAATATGATTATTTAATGTGAAAAGCTTTTTCCTCATCTAAATGCATCTTTAGACTAATTTATGAGGCAAATTTTCTTTTATATTTTAGTTTAAGAACATTTTTTTTCAATTAGTCCTATTGGGCTTGTCCATTAGCACTGTGTAATGGTTAGGTTATGCTGGAAAGAACGATAATTCGTCAAACAGAAAAAACAGAATATGTTGATACAAAAATAGAATTTCTATTTTGATGCTAATATAATGTGCAAATGAACTATCTCGGAATATAATTTTCTATTAATTTGCATACTTGCATTTGTCTATGAAATTACTTATTTATTTTTTAGGCAACAATATTATGTAGGTGTGTTAGTTTAGTTTTATTACTTATGTAAGACAATGATGGTATTATATTAATAAGTGAAATAGCATATTACATTTAAAGTTGATACATTTAATAAGAAAATAAGCAAATAACTAAAAGTACATGCGTATGATATATGTAAAAGTGTTTATTAGGGGAGATGGTGAATAAGGGTAACACTTGCTGCGTGCAAGTGCAGGCGCACAGGCAACCATTAGATCTATAGATCGAACGGCTACAGCAGTAATAAACTTTTAAAAAAAAAAATTATTTTTAATTTTTTTTAGGTCGGTCCCATCACGTTCGACACTTTTTGTATGGACCCATGTTCATTTGGTTCAATTTTTTATTTTTCATATTTTTTTTACGTTGTCCGATCAGAGATCAGATTATATATAGACATGTAAAACATGATAGTGTCCACTATAAAAAATTTTAAAAAAATAAAAAATAAAAAAATGGTTGCGTCTCATTCAAGTGTTATTCGGTAAATAAAAGTTCCAGGACTAAAATCAGAATCTTTTTTTTTTTTTTTTTGCTGTTCTCTTGGGTGGAATGACACATTAGGATCAACAAAGCCTTCAGCTGATAACGGGTGGGAAAAAAAAAAATTTGCTGTACTCTTGGGTGGAATGAGACATTTGGATTAACAAAGCCTTCAGCTGATAACGGGTGGGGACAATTAAGGCTAAATGAGAAAGGATTTTTTGTACGTATACCTTAAGAAATTATTATGGTTGCACAATACCTTTAACTCGTACATATTATTAGAAATACTGTCAAAAATGTTTAAAAATGTTGCGTATGTATCCCTCCCATTAAAATGCCATGAGCTCCCGCCAATGCCAAAAAGTTAAATACTTTTGCATATAAATCAAGAGTGGGGATCCGGTAAAACGTGGAGAAACTGAGAGTTCCCACGGTGCTGCACCGTGAGACGTTGCAGTAAATATAAAAATATTATTTTGAAAATTCTTAGGTCCGACTCCACATAACCCATCCATCTATATAAGTGATCTCCGTTCAGAGGATCAAAAAATACAAAGACCAAAAAATATAAAAGTTAAAAATCGTTATTAGATTTGGCCCATTAAGAGCGTCTTTTACTGTTCATTGGGGTTTATTGTTTAGTTTTTAAAATTTTTTAATTCATCTAATCAAAGATCGAGTTATACAAATAGACGAGGCATGTGGGATCTGACTAAAAAAAACTAAAAAATATTTTTATATTTACTCCAATGCCTACGATGCAACACCCGAGAAATTGCAGCGTGTATTAATCTTTGGCTGGTGAATGAGGTACATATGTCAAACGTCCATTAACCTTTCTAGCAACTACAGATAACCTATGTCCACATCTGTTTCAATGGAACCACATCTTCTATATTAAGCACACTCCACAAGTATACTTCACAACGGTAGCATCCAATTACGTCACTATAAAGTAGAGTTATGCTTGTTGCATTGACCTTTAGTATTTGGACAATGATAATTTTTTTTGAATTTTTTGAAAATGAGCCTAGAGGTATTCTACACGTCTATACAGACTGATCTCCAATCGGATGACTTAAAAAATTTAAAAATTAAAGGTTATTATTCGACTCAGCTCAATAAAGATATTTTTTACTATTCTTCAAGACTCAATTTTTTATTTTTCAATTTTTTTTGTGTTGCCTGATTAGAGATCAACCTATATGGACGCGAAAGACACCTTGGAGTCCACCTTAAAGATTTTTCTTTATCCACTGCACTTATAGTCAGTGCAGCAAATATAACTATAAACCAATATTCTCTCATTTTAAAATTATAAAATTTTATTAATTTTAAAATTGCTGATTTGAAACCAATGAATTATACGATATTTTACAATGGAACAAACACCTCTAGGACAATTAGCATGTGAAAGACCACATTCACACGTAAGATGCTGTTAATATTAAAAAATAAGTAAATAATCTTTTTTGATCTATTTGGAGCTTAATATTCATCAATGAAGAAGTAAATTCGACACTCCTATTCCTTGTCTTGATGTAATTAAAATTTAATTTTTAAAATATAATATATTTATAGAAAAATTATATTATATAATTATTTATGAATAAGTCCCCACAAATCTTGTAAATATGATATAAGATCCATAAGTGTCACAAAAGCTGTTGCTAAAGAGAGTGAGAATGCGTCACAAAAGGTGGGTAGAAAGACTCTTTTGTAAGAAAGTTGAGATGGTGAAGACGTTTTTGTAAATAATTAGATTAAGAGGAGTTATCTATAATATTAAAAGTAGAGAGAGAGAGAGAGAGAGCGGATAATCGAAAAGCCATTTTACATAATTGATCAGGGAATAGGTTCCACTTACGTAAACATGTACCTGTGGCGCATCAGATCGACGCTACTGCCAGCGCGGCTAACCGCCTCGTCCAGGCGAAACAGAAGCACCTGCGAAAGGACATAAAACCCCCCCTCTGCCACCGGCTTCGTCTAGAAGGCTGCCTCACAAGATCCAGGGAATTCCACAATCTTCGTGAGGGTAGTTTCGTCAATAACAAAAAGATCTCGCGAACATTAGAAGGACTAGTTCCAAACCCGTGCAATGCACGACATTTGTTTGAATTTATGTATAAAATTTTAAATTTAATTTTAAGATAAAAATATTATATTGATTTAAATAATTTCATTGTAATAAAAAACTTAAAATATGTATTAATCCAGGCATAATACTTTTAGTTAAATTATTATGTCATAATAATATTTTTAAATTACCTTAATAAACTACTAATCTAAAAAAGAAATATCTTAGAACTTAAAATATAAAAAAATTAAATATAATTATCTATTAATAACATTAAATATAATTATTCTTTAAAAATATAATTTTTAATATATTAGGAAATTCGATAGATAGATATGAAAATTAAAAAGTAAATATTAATCTAAATTATAACACAAAAGTGAAACGTTGAAAAAATACATTGCAAATGATGAACGGTGACAATATACATAGTGAGTATGCACTCAAAAGAGACTAAGAGTATCAAATATAGTAATGCAAAATAAGAAAGGCCACCACATCAAATTGAACTATGAAGTACCAAAGAGGGCATCTTGCCAGCACTAACGCTTAGTCAGATCTAGAATGACATTTTTTTGATAATTCTATGTAGGCAATCAATCTCTCTCTCTGGCCTAAGTATGTATGTAATATCATTTTTTTATCTATCTTATTTATTTACATCAGAATATCCCGACAAAATTTAAAAGGTATATTACAAAGTCGTGTTATTTAATATATAATAACTAAATATTTATATATCATATCACAATAAATAAATAAATAACATTATGAGGACTTACACTAATTCAGGATGTATTGTGAGGATTTATACATAAATAGTTAGATTAGGGGAATTCTTTTAAATACATTATATTTTTAAGGATTAAAACATAATTATATCTAAAAAGACTTTGTTCCTTATTCAACAATTATGTTATTATGACAGGTAGCAAGTTGATTGAACAGTAAATTTTGATAGAAATTAAATGGGAGTTTAAATGGTGGTTTTTTTTGGGGGGGAGGGGGGGGGAAGAGGCCTGGCAGTTAGTTGCATGAGATTTAAAGCCTGTCCATGCAAAAATATAAAATTGCATGGATTCTTAAGGACTGCCTATTCCATGCCACGCTGCTCAAGCGAGCCAAGCAGAAGGTGCACGCGGTGGACAACAGCACGCCTGCCAAGTGCACCACCGGTAGGAAGCTAGTGCGGCTTAAGATGAAGTGTTCCGTCTCCGGCTTGTTCCACACCAAGAAAAGATTAGAGAAGGGGTCTCTCCGGGTCCCCTCCCATTGTAGAGATGGCTCCTGTGACAGTGATAAACTGCACTATTGCGTGTCTGGTTCGATCCATTTGGACAGCGACGCAAACGATGCGAGCGAGCGGTGAGGTGGAGAAGGTGCTCTTCGCGGACCTGAGGAGGGTGAGCAGGGGAGAGCTGATCTCGGCGGCGAGGGAGGATCTTCTGCAGAAGTCCTCCAATATCTCTGACGTACTCGGTGGCCTGTTTAGCAGGAAGGTGCTGCCCTTGGCTTCATTCCCCAAGGGAGCAGGAGCAGGAAGAAGAAGACCATCGTCGTCGAGGCGACCGATGACGAGGAGACCGACGACGGCGAGGTCGACGAGGGCGAGGCGAACGAGCCCCTCGGCCATGGAGAGGGAGAGCAGCCCGCCCAACAACAGCAGCAGGGCCAGCAGCAGCGCCAGCGACGTTCATTGCGGCAAACGCTGCGGCACATGTTTCGGCGAGGGCGCGGGGAGGGGCAGCAGCCAGCGCAACAGCAGCAGCACCGCCAGCAAGAAGAGCGGCTGGGGCAGCAGCCCGCCCAACAGCACCAAGACCAGCGCCAGCCGCGCTCATTGCGACAAAGGCTGGGGCGAGTATTTGGACGACACCGTGGGGAAGGGCAGCTTCATCGGAGGCAGCATTCCGCCCAACAGCACCAGGAACGGCAAGAACAGCAGGCGCTGGGTGGGCAGCAAGAACAGCCGGACCAGCAGGGACAGCCGCGGCAGGAGAGCCAGGAGCGAGGTGAGGGGAGTCAGAGGAAGAAGAAGAAGACCTTGGTCGCGGAGGGTGACGGGATCACCATCGTCTTCGAGGTGACCGACGACGACACCGACGAGGAGGAGACCAATGACGACGAGGTCGATGAGCGACTTGGCCATGGAGAGGGAGAGCAGCCCGCCCAACAGCAGGAGAGCCAGCAAGAAGATCAGCGGGGGGCTCGGCGGGGGCAGCAGCAGCGCCAGCTGCTCTCATTGCGGCAAAGGCTGCGGCAGATTTTTCGGCGAGGGCGCGGGGTGGGGCAGCAGTCAGCGCGACAGCACCAAGACCAGCGCCAGCCGCCCTCTTTTCGACAAAGGCTGGGGCGAGTATTCGGACGACACCGTGGGGAAGGGCAGCATCATCGGCGGCAGCAGCAGCAGGACCGGCAAGAACAGCCACCCGCCCCAGAAGGGCAAAGGCAGGAGGCGGGGGGAGAGCGGCGGCGACAGCCTAGGTCACTGCGGGATTGGCCGCAACATCAGCGCGCGGGCCAGCAGGGGCAACAGCAGCAGGAGAACAGGGGGCGCAGGCGCGTGAGGTGCTACGACCACGGGAGCTGGTGGTAGGCCAGGTACGATGAGTGGGAGTCGTCGGACGACCCGGAACCCCAGCCGGAGCCGGAGCCGCCCTCGGGGCCGGCGCCGAGGCAGTAGCTCTATGCCGAGCCCTCCCAGCTGGGCTTCTGAGGACGGGGAGGGAAGAGGAGGGTGCGTGGCTTCTGTTCTTTTCTTCTTCTAACCATCCTTCCTTTGACTTGATCTGTTCTTGCTATTGTTCTGATGAATTATTAACACATTCCCTAGTTGTTACTAGGCAAACAATCATGATTAACTCTTCAACAATGTTGGGTTTCGGTTTTCTGTTCTTCTTGATTCTGAATGAAATGTGGAGCCTCCAGCTGTTCTGTTGGTCTTCTCCTGTTAATTTCCATTGATATGTTGTTATTGAGCTTTCTGTCATTTTGTTTCGAAGTAGATTGTTTTCCTGCGCGCTTCTTTTGTTTCGAAGTAGATTGTTGGGATAAGTTTCCAGATTTCTTGAAATTTTCACTGTCTAGGTCCCTTTTGAACAGTGGTTGTTTGATCCAATGCCATGTTTCAATAGGAATTCATGAAAAATTATGCATGACCTGCTTTGATTTGGGATTAAACTGTCAAATAGGGAAATGTTGATTGACATCTGTGGGCCCAGTGACGACAAGTGCTAATTGGCATATCTCTTTTGAAAATTTTCTAGGTGAAGTTTTTCTTTCCTTTTGCTGCCTTGGGAAATGACAGCTTCTTGGATAGGTTTTTTAGTTTCATATGACCAGCATATAGACGTAGTTATTTGGACTGTTCAGCTAGTAAATTGGAACTGTTCGTAACATGGGTTTTGCTTTCTCAAGGCATGAGAATATGAAACTGATTCAGCAAATTCCCACCTCGAATTTTCGTTCATGTTGTGGCATGGTAAATGACTTTGTTTTGGAAGGCTGTATGGTATATATGTATATATATATAATCCTTCTTGATTTTCCTGTATTATGTTAGACAGTCTAGGGTGTTTTTAGTAGAGTTCTAAGGGTAAAGGCTGGTTATCCAGGTAAAATTGTAATTCATATTTAGAGCAGTTATGGGATGTCAAATTAATTCAGAGTAAATCCTTCTTGATTTTCCTATGCTATGTTTCACAGACTGAGTAATGCTTGCTGCACTGCGTGCTGCAGTGCCGTCTGATCCAGCAGATCGGATGGCCTGCAGCATGCCATTTTTCTTTTTTTAGGTTTTCTTGTCGGATGTTTTAAATTTTTTTGGAGTGTACGATCAAAAATTGGACGGTATCTCGGGAAAACTTGGGTCGGCACCGATCTGGCCATGTATATATTTTTTTGAAAAAACTTTTGGTACCCACCACGGTTTGTGTGCAAAGAAAAAAGTATTTTTATCAAGAAAAATATATGGCTGGCTCGGGGCCGACTTGAGCTTCCCGAAGGTACCGTCCGATTTTTGATCAGACACTCTAAAAAAAAAATTAAAAGTCCGACAATAAAACCGAAAAAAATAAAACGGCCCGCTGCGGAGCCATCCGATCCGTTGGATCAAACGGCACTGCTTGTGTCTGGCACTACAGCACGCAGTGCATCAAGCATTACTTTAGACAGACTAGTGCTTTCATTGACCTTAATACCTCATCCCTCTTTCTAATGCCTGATGCTGGTTCTTCCCTTTTGTACCATAATTCTAATATTTGAAGCCATTTCATTAGGCAATATTATAATGAGTAAGGAAGTTATTAAGTGTCAATTGTTAAATGACTCAGTAAACGGCCACAATTATTTTCAGTAATTATAGGCAAATGCTTAAAGGGTCCCCCTTTCTCTTCAACCTTAATACCTCATGATGCGGGACAGAAGGGGAGAAATTGGAGGAAGGCTCGGAGGCCCAAGAAGAAGAGGAAGACATGGGTAGCAGACATTGATGAAGAGAGGAAGAAGGAGGGGTTGGAGAAGAAGAATTGGGGCCTCACATCCTCACACCAAACCCCTCACGGGTCCCTCCCAGAATAGGGTACAGTTGCACGGCCTCTTTCAGAAAATTCTCCATTCCAATCACCTTTTTTTCAAAAAAGGAGAGTACATAGGATATATATGGGCCCCAAAAGGAAGCCTTAATATATGTAAAGACCATGATACCCCTAAGACTCTTAAAATGGTAAAAAGATGTAGAAAAATTATGAAAAATAGAAAAGACATTAAATGGGCCCTCCAATAGGCCTTATTCATGTCCAAAGACTCAAACAAACATATAAAGTACTTTTAATAACCAAAAGTCGTATCTCCAAGCTCGAAAGGTGCTGGCTTTGCACTGTCCGTGGACCTGCTCTTGCAATTTCTCCCCTTTGTCCCGCATCAACTTCCTTTGGTGGATGACTTCTACATAAGGGATCTCCTTTGAGTTCACACATTTGGTATGTGAACCATTTACGACAGAAGCGCCAAAAATGTCTTCTAAGAGCTTGGAAAAGAAGATAAGAGATATGGATTAAGCCTTAACCTTTGTTTTGGTATTTCCCTTTCTTGGAGCAAAATAAGTTTCACTTTCCTGTGTATGAAGTTTTAAAGAATTCTTGATCTACAATCTCTGTCTAGCCAATACAGAAGATTGCAATTCATTGACTTCTCCTTTTCTGAAGATTATTCTTTGTTGTCAATTTGGTGGGAAGACCGATCTAGAGCTTCGAATTCTAGGATTCTTCATTTTTTGCGGATGATCTTTGTCCAGTCTGTAGACCCATTCAGTGTATAAATAGAAGTTGTCCTTTGCTCCATGTATGGTAGTTACGTATATCTTCAGACAAAGCTTGACCATCGACAGTTTTACTTGTTGATGCAGGCTATGCTGCCCCCTCTTTTTATTAAGTTTCTACAATTATAACAAAATTGTGTTATTAGTTCTGTAACCATATCTAATGTCAATCTTCCTCTATTTTGTAGATAGAATTCGAGACAAGTTCAAACTCGGGTCATCCACATTGGTGGTGGATGAGGTTGGCTTGGATAGAGACTCAAAGGAGTCCCTCTTCTAGTGGGAAAAACAGTCCAGGCTGCTCTCTATATGAAAAGGTATCTCAGAAGAGAACCTGCTTTTGCCGACTCCTCATATCTCATAGTCTTCTCTCCCTCCATCTCTCTCTTTCTCTCGTTGGGTAACCATCTCGACACCCAAAGATTTGCCACGTGGAAGTTTGTGGGGGACTCTAGTAGCCTCCCCATGTCGACGAGGACGATCCTGAAGACACTTCCTCTTGAGAATCTCTCCATCGACTGCGATTTCATGTATTTTCTTGTGTATGTATTAGACGATTCCCAACAGTACTATCAGAGCCAAATTAGACTCGTCGTTCCTCGTCGCAACAAAAAATGTCTATATATTTTTTTTGGTTATCGTGACGGATTGATTGGAGCGGCGAAGAATGCACAGTGGCGGAGAATGTGCAGGGTGCCTCCCTCATGGTCAAGGCCTGTTGGGCACTGGCGAGGCATGTGCGCGGCCAAGGCCCTTGGTCTGGGTACTCCATGTTGGAGTCTGGGGCCCATGGGCTCGTCAGTCTAGAGGCCCGCTAGACTGGGTAACGGTAACGGTCACAAATCGTTATTAACCGGCCGGCTCATCCAGAAAATGGG
Source organism: Zantedeschia hybrid cultivar (assembly GCA_030544215.1). Taxonomy (NCBI): domain Eukaryota; kingdom Viridiplantae; phylum Streptophyta; class Magnoliopsida; order Alismatales; family Araceae; genus Zantedeschia; species Zantedeschia hybrid cultivar. The sequence continues at coordinate 7,781,229 of JARZZO010000001.1, forward strand.
CTAGTGAAATCGGGCCCCCTCAGTATCTATGTCAAGAGAGTTGAGAAAAGTGTTCTCATTATCTCTTTATATGTCGACAATATATTATTAGTAGGAAATGACATGAAGTTAATCAAAACCACTCAAGAGTGGTTATCCTCTATTTTTTAGATGAAGGATTTAGAAGAGGTAGATTATATACTGGGAGTAAAGATTTAGAGGGATCGATCTAAGAGATTTCTAAGTTTGTCTTAAGAGACTTATATCAAGAAAATCGTGGCACTTTCGGATGCATAATGCCAAGCATGTTGATACTCCAATGGAGAAAAGCTTAATTCTTAATATTGATCAATGTCCCACTACAGAGGAAGAGAAGGAACAAATGAAGAATCTCTTTATGCCAAATGTTAACTGAAATCCCATAATAGAGGAAGAATAGAAACAATGTTCCTTATGTAAGGTACTGAAAGCCTTGCCCTGTGCCATTATGTAGTAAGCTTTATAATGACTAGATATTATGTTACTTACGCATGATTTGATTGTGATGAGATATCTCCTTGAGTGAGATGATTAGTGCGCTTATATAAGACTGTCATCAGCCTGTGATCGGTCTACTCACACGGACGATCGTCATGTCGCTATGAAAGCGAGCATGATGAGATAGACTCTATAAATTTCATGCTCTGTGGGAGCGTGATTTCACGTTTAGTGCAAGCGTGATAAGAGTCGTAATCGCCTTAGCAAACGGCTAAATGAGACTAATTGAAAGTCAGTCGAACATGGATTTATTTTTTCATATAGCATGTGATAGCTGAATCTAATGAGAGCCATGTGGACAATCTAGATGCACTTAGTGGAGCGTATGGTGGTTACAAACTCATGGTGCATGAACGTGGAGTACTTTGTTTGTTGCTCTACTATAGCATACAAATCATACTATATGTGCTATTTTGACGAACATCAAAGGAGTGACTAAATGGATCCCTATTTCGTCACTGTGTGAAGCCTTTGCACCTTATCGTACCATTTGGGCTATGCACCTTGTCATAAAGTAGAGACTTGATGATGCTACTTTAGTATGTTATCCTAGGGCTATGAGCCATACGGTCCAGCGGAGCATGTCTAGAAAAGCAGTCAAGTCTAAACAAATTGACATATGTGGCGTAGAAAAAGTCAACTTGCATCATACGTGTTGTTTTGACTCATTGCTGGTCAGCATTTATGATGGATGTGTCTAATATAATTATGAGGGCATACATATAGTTTGAGAGGTTAAGATAGAGATCTCAGAGAGATCAGATCGACTTAACCAGGTATGAGCTTGTGATTTGGGATATGAGACGAGATTTGGAATTCTAGTTTTACGTTAGGCAGGTGGTGACTTAATGTAACACTCCTTAATTTTGATCATCCTCGTCCAGTCGCATGCGTCATTTCTCGCATGAAAGGAAGAATTAGATGAATTTTTTAGAGGATATTTTGTTGACCAATATGTATGAGTGGGAGATATAGATAGAATTGGGGAAGAGTTCAAACTCGGGTCATCTACATTGGTGGTGGATAAGGTTGGCTTGGATAGAGACTCAAAGGAGTCCCTCTTCTAGTGGGAAGAGGAGTCTGGGCTACTCCATATTATGAAGATGTATCTCAGAAGTCAGAAGAGAACTTACTTTTGCCGACTCCTCATCTCTCTCCTGGTTTTGTCTTCCTCCGTCTCTCTCTTTCTCTCGTTGGGGAACCACCTCGACACCCAGAGATTTGCCACGTGGAAGCTTGCAGGGGACTCTAGTAGCCTCCCCACGTCGACGAGGACGATCCTGAAGACACTTCCGCTCCATCCTCGAGGATCTCTCCATCGACCGTGATTTCATGTATTTTCTTGTGTATGTGTTGGACGATTCCCAACACGTTTCTTATCTGTGAATGCTTTCATCATGCAAGAAAGATCTGTGACTACCAGCTTTTTTGACTTTATCCCTGCAAGTTCCCCTATGTGCTGCCATTTTCTTCCAAGTTTCTTGTCTAGGCATTTTTACTGTGCTCATGGATCTGTCATTGAGATAGAGCCAAGTGCTCGCACAATCTAAATTTCTTCCCATACTCGTACACCACATAACCGCTAGGAGCTGCAAACATCTCCTTAGTCATGTTATTCTCAATTTGTGTGGCTTCTCTAGACCAAGTCATCCTATCATACGCCTCCATGCTATATGGCACTTGTGCTTCATGATGTCTGCTGGAAGCTTGTGGTGAATGTGTCTGCATGGGCTTGAGGATTCTGAGTGGTAGTTTATTGGCACTTTGTTAGATTGTTTCAGAGTTTCATGATGCTCTAATAATTTTCACAAGGCTCTGGAGCTGCTCTATGCAACAGCAGCATTTACAATCTCGTTCTGTCCTTTCAACAACTGTTAATAAAAAGTTGTAGACCCTGGTTCTTTGTATAGTTGCTTTCTGTTCGAATGTCTTGTGATTAACAACAAATTTGCATCAGGTCCATACAATTTTCAACACAGTTATGGGTTGCCTTTGTTCATACTTGCAGTTCCATGCTTTAGTACGAACTAGTAAGCCACTAAACTGAACATTGGCATCCAACAAAGATGCCTTGATCTCTATGGAAAATATAGACAAAAATAAGATGTAATTGATCTCTCGCATATCGCCATACTTAACCCCTTATTTCTAAATAGCGAGTAGATGTTCCACATGTGTTGATATTCTGAACCTGAACGCACAGCTTCTTTCTTCAGCTTAGTGATGGGATACATGTATGGATAATATTCTGCATTTATCATTCACATGGTTATATTGTTATTGCTTTTTCAGGATGAGAGTACTCATCAGCATGTTAAAATCATGAAAACTGCTCATCTCACAGGCAGATTATGTTGGAGTGGTTCGACCGTTCAAATGATTTGTTTCTTTTGGCCGAGAGAAATAACACTGCAATACCAGAAGCTGCTGCAAGACTTTTCATAATGATGTTCTTGTCTGCATCTTGTTCACATATGTCCAATCAGGCTATGGTCGACTCTGAAGTGTTTGATACATGGAAAACTCAGCATTTATCTCTCAGTAAGTTCTGATAGTTCTGGGGATGGGGTTCATTTTGTAGTGTTATATCTATATCAGCTACTGTAGCTTCTTGCTTCATTTTTTGGATCCATTTGCTGTGATCTGCATTTTCTGCACCGACTTCTCTTTCCTTGGAAGCTCCCATTTTTCAACACTTCTCTGTTCCTTAGGTGTGGACTGCAAGCCTTCAATTGCAATTACATTGAAACTAGTTGAAAGAGTGGTTCTTTTCAAAAGCTGTCTAGTAGGTTTTTTGAATTATAATATTTTAATTAATATGTTAGCTTTGTTTTAGATAATATTTAATAAATTAATTAAATAATAATTTATTCCTTAGTTTGGCTGTAAATTTTAACTTCATGTAATCAATTATCCATCTAAAATTCACAGAGATAATTGTCATATCATGCTATGCTATTAGCAAAACCTTGTTGGTTGTCTCAACCTTCCATTACAATTATGTTGAAAGTGGCTGAAAGAGGTCCAATTGAGTCTTGTGAGTTACATGACTGGAAATTCTTCTTTGACATGACTTCATGTATATCCTCTGACATGACTGCAAATTCATCATCTCTCATCGGAACACTTCTTGATCACACTGCAATCAAAATAATGTAGGAGTCTGCTGTTAGAGCAAATTATTGTATTCTTTACGAATGCTTAATATACGTATATTTATATGTTTTCATGACGTTTCTTTTGAAGGCAGGGGAAGGTTTAGTGTCAGACTAGCTGCTATGCCTTGCTTCGCCATTCTAAATGGATGTGTTTCAGGGAAGCTGCCATGAAATGGGACACCTGTTATTTTTACAAAATAGCATTCATATTTGTCCAGATATTTTATGAAAATTAGAATCATTCGGCTATGGTCATCAATGTAATGTTTGTTTAGGAGCATGAACTGGGCAGCTGCAATTTGAAGTTGATGAATAATGCTAGCTCTTGCAATAGTCCTCTTATATTTATGTACTTGTTATCTAACTTTGTGTCTGTCTCGTATTTTCTTGCCTTATTTCAGGTCCTGCCGTGAAACAAGGGTCTGGTTTTCCTGCCACGCTGGACGCCATTTCCTTTTGCCCAGATTACCTAATTGTTCAGATTCAACACTCTTTTGGCAAACTGTTCATAATCAACATTCTTTTGGCAAACTGTTCATATTCAACATTCTTTGGGCCAATTGGTGCTGCATTTTCCCTTCTTTTTGGCACAAAAGTGCCATGCATTGTGTTCTCCTATGGTTAGGGACATCAAGCCTTGTGTGATGAAACCTTTAATCTGTGTTTTGTGGATGCCTTGACCTGCTGCTATTGTACTAGCTCTCAACTTCAAACATGCATGCACATTGGTTTTATAATGCCATTCTTGTGCTTTCTTTGCCCTGAAAGGTCGAATCTGCTTGGGATGGCTGCTGACTGTGGATAATGTGATGGAGCAATTATGCTTTCGAAGGCATTCTTTTTTTGCCTTAGATGGAGTATGATTTTTTTTTAAAGAGTAATACTTATTGCAATGCCCCAAGACATTACAGTTGCAGCCATCATTCACTTGTGTGATCAGATGACCTGGGATAGCAGCACCCCACCACAGGAGTACAATGGAATAAGCTTCATGCACCATCTGATCATGCGATCACATGGATGTTGCAGCTGCAATGCCCTTAGGACATTGCAGCAAGTATTGCTATTTTTTCAATGGTTAGGCAACTGACAATCGTCTGATCATATGACTTGATGGCACACCATAGCTGCACCTCCCTGCAGGGGTTGCAGCAGAATAAACACCACGTGCTGTCTGATCGTGTGATCAGACGGTGGCTGCAGCTGCAATGCCCCTTGGGACGTTGCACCAAGTATTGCTATTTTCTAATGGTTAGGCAACCTCACAAGAGACCGCAGTGCGAAATCCTGGGGCATGAGACGTACTGTTGTATCTTAATGGAGACTAACATCTCTAAAAATCTTTTTGGGGACAGTGTATGCAGATAATTTTCTGTGAAGGGGCTAAACTCAAATCTCTTATATCATAAATAACGGGAGGATATGAGGGAGGATCACCGTGTATATTTTCTTGGAGTGAAAAAAATATACATGTTTTTAAAAAAAAATTAGATCGGCCCCGAGGTGTCTTATACGTCCGTACAGGTCGATCTTTGATCAGATGATTCAAAAAATCCCTCGAGGCCAACTTAAAAAGTTTCTAGAAAAATTTATTATCCATTACAACACTAAGTTCAGTATAGCAAGTGTTACTCATTTCCTTGATAAACATTCACCAGCCGTTTCAGAGAGTGGTCCGATAGATGATCATCTTCGCGTATCATTATGATAGGTCGATGAAGAGTGATGTAGCCGAAGCTATCACGACCGGATTCCGAAGCTGGAATCCGAAGTTTCGGGATCCGGAGCTGGGTCGGATCGGTAAAAGAGGCCCGACAGGGATCCGGAAGGCGACGGAGGCAGAGGCGGAGCCGAAGGTCCGAGGCCGAGAGTGGCTCGGTCGGAGGCTGGTTTGTCTTCGGAAAGTGGGGCCGATGCTCCTCCGGTCGATGGGTGGCGCGGAACCGAGTCTTCTTCGGTCGAGGGGCAACCGGCGCACGGCGTCGAGACCGGTGGGAGAAGTCCGAGGTCGGCGGCCGAGACCGACTCGGGGAGGTCGGCGATGATTCGAACCGAGCCCCTGCAGAAGGGAAAGAAGAAGAAACCGGTCAGCAGGAGTCCCGGGCTTCGGCCCTTAAGAACCCCCTCCGATGGTTAAGTTAGCTTCTGAAGAAGATTCGATTCAGAAGGCAAAGAGTAGCTTTAATGCTATTTGGACTATGGTCCTTGAGGGTCTCGGAGACATACCTTTGGCAATAAATAGCGTGGTATTTATAGCAGAGGATAGAGGATGGTTAACGGTGATAGCCGATATAGGACTATGTTCCGGGCTTACTGGTAAACCGCCATAGTGCCTAGTCCTCCACCAGAGTGGGCCGAACACGGCTATTGGGCCGAAGGGGGTCGGGCCGCTGATGGGCCGAAGCCTGCTGGGCCGAGGGCTACTGTGCCGCTTACGGGCCGAGGGCTGTTGGGCCGCTGATGGGCCGAAGCCTGCTGGGCCGAGGGCTACTGTGCCGCTTACGGGCCGAGGGTTGTTGGGCCGTTAGCGGGCCGGAGGCCTCCTGAGGGCCTTTTAGGGCTGCTGCTGGGCTGAACTGGGTTTGGGCTTGTTTTAATGGGTCGAATCGGATTCTGCCTCATCACATAGCCCCCCACTCTTGTCTTCCTCAGTTCTGAGATGGCGAGAGTATAGCCCGAAGCTTTCTGTTCTCTTTCTTGAGAAGAGGGTGCCTTCGGTCGGCCGAGGGTCAGCTGTCACTTATCCGTCTTCATTCGGGGTGTAGTGACGAAGGCCTTTACCTCTGAGGGCGAAGGGTCGAGCCTTCTGACTTATGTCAGGCTTCATTAAATGGATGGGACGGGCGTCGCTCTTTTCATCAGAACGGTCGCCTCGCGAAGAAGCACGGGACACGCGTCGCGCATCCGGCCGCCCCGTTAAAAACACAGAAAGATCCTGACCGCTCGCGGGTCGCGGGTCACCTCGGCTCTCTGTCCGAGGTTCCGCTCGGATTGCCGTCTTTTCCTTCCCCAGCACGCGGATCGGGACACGTGGCGGGCATCCGAGTGATCAGCCGAAGGGTCGGAGCGCTTTCGGCCGTTGATCATTCTACTCCAACTCCCGGAGTCTGTCCGTCATCATTACCGAAGGACGGTACACGTGGCGGGCATCTGAGAGAAGCGGTGAGACGACGGGGAAGATCTCGGCCGTCGGCTTCGGCGGGAAAGGTTTCGAACGGTGCCTATAAATAGAAAACCCCTCGTAGGGCACTGTTCTTCTTCCTGCTTCCGCACCTGCGTTCCTCTGCGATCATCTGAGCTTTCCTTCCTCTCCGGCGAAAGGCTAGCCCTCTGGAGGCGTCGTCCGAGCTCGCCGGCCATTGCAGGAAGATCTCCATCTCTCGGAGCGATTACTGGGGGAGTTCCGTGGCTTGATAGGCCGCGCTTGATCCAGGAGAGATCTTTTTCCTTTCGAGGGTAAGCCTCAATCTCCTTTCTCCATCTTCGCGACCTTATGCCCCACAGTCCTTCTTCGAGCGAGATTACCCCTTCAGACGAAGAGTATACTCCGTCTCATTCCCCCAAATCTTCTCTGTCATCTCCTCTTACTCTGGACTCCCTCGCCTCTGCTATGGCCGAAGAGGCCGAGGCCTCTGGCGCCGAGGGGTCCGAGGAGGTGCATACCCCGGCCCGGCTTCCTCCTCGGGACGTCGTCGTCCCGACACTGCCTTGGAAGCAGCCTGCGCCCTTTCGGATGAAGGGGTTAGCTACATCGCTTCTTATTATCAACTTCCTTCTTGGATGACCCCCTATCGGCCTAGTTCCAATACCAGGGCCAACACTCCTCGCCCGGGTAGTTTTTCTATCTATGAAGAAAGCTTTCGGGCGGGCTTTCGTCTTCCTCTCTCCACCTTTGTCATCAACCTCCTTTGCTTCTACGGACTGGCCCCGTCTCAATTTTTTCCCAATTCTTGGCGCACAGTCTATGCCTTCTTGGTTGTGTTTGCCCGTATGCAGATTGTTCCCTCGGTCAACATCTTCCGCTACCTTTTCAAAATCCAAAGGCAGGGGAGATCCGAGTGGTATAGCTTCGTCCCTCGTCTCGGCCGAGGCATTTTTTCCGGGAAGCCCTCGTCCATTCACGGCTGGAAGAGGAATTTTATCCTCGTTTCTCTACCGTAGAATGAGAGGAGCGTGTGGCCCTTCCCTACCGAGTGGGCACCGCTGGCCGTAGGCCTTTCCGATCCTCCCATCCTCAATTCCATCCAGAGCGGCATCGTGGGCCATATCGAGGCCGCGGCTCCGTATGACATTTCGGAGCTCTTCAGCAAGCCGGAGCTGCTTGTGGGTGCCGGGACATGGCCGGACCCGAGGAGGGATCCGGAGCGGGCTTTCCCTTTCCTTCCTCCCGGAGAGACTTCACAGGAGGACGAAGGAAGTGCCGGGGCCACTCCTCCGGCCGAAGCTCCTCCGGCCGCCGAGGTTGCTGAAGCTTCGGCCGAGGGTAAGTCGGTCTTGAGTTGCAACCGTAGTGTGTTATTTGTTTCTAACACTCCTTTTGTTTGCAGCGATGTCTGGGATCCAGGGCCTCCTCAGCCGGATTGCCCAGCAGCGCGGCCAAGCCCAGCCATCACCCCCGCAGGCGGCAGGCGGGTCTGGACGAGGCGTCGTGGCCCCGAGGGTCCGAGCCGGGGTTACGATGACAGCAGCCTCGTCCGAGGGCCGTGCTGCAGCCGCCGCTCTCGAGAGGGAGCGGAAAAGTAAGTCAACTGCACGAAGGGCCGGTCGTTTGTCGAAGCGGCCCCGAGTAGAGGAGCCTGAAGAGGCAGAGCCCCCCCGCTTGGTTAGGAGATCCGCCGCGGCCCGAAGGGCCGTGAGGCCGGTGTCCCCCGAAGTGCCGAGGGGCGACTCTCCGGCCGCGATGGCGGGGGCGGAGCAGGAAGGCGCCGGGCCGCAGGCGCCTCGTGCGCAGGAGCGCGAGCTGTGGATCCCCGAACTAGGGATCTACAGAGACGAGAGCGTGGAGGACTCGCAGACGTGCCTGCGTCTGCTCCGCGGCCTCACCCTTCCGTCGGCTCTGGTGGAGCTGAAGGACCATGTTAAGTCCACGATTTTACATAAATAACAGACCAAATTTACGTAATTTGCTATCAATTTAACGGACAAAATCACATGGAATGATAAGATAAACCATTTGCGCATTCAGAATCTGAATTTTAAAATTTCATCACTCCATGGATGAGATAAGGGTAGCAATTCCATTTTCGCAGCAATTATTTAATGCGTAGTTGAATGGTTTATGGCTATGAGAACTTAACTGTTATTTTATGTGAAACAGGACATGAACAAGCAGATGGCATAGTGGTTGGACCACCCGAACGTCAAGGAAGCAACCAGGGTTCGAATCCTGGCAAAAACATCATTTTATTTTCGTATTTTAGCTTCAACTGGGGCCCACATGCCAACTAAGAGAGAAAGAAGGAGGGAATTCTGAAATTCAAAAAAAAAAAAGATCCATTTCAGAATTTCGAAATTCAAAAAAATCAATTAAATGCTTTAAAGAGGATCCCCTAAATCAAGGGGAACTTAATAACATGATTCTAAAACCTCTTTTGAAATTCAAAACCCCCCCCTTCTTTTCTATAAAACTAGGGGAGAAGATCAAGGTGAGGGAGGGGAATTTTTCAGAATTTTTTTAATCTCTCTCCCTCACTCCCACTGCTCTCTCTCTCTCCCTACGCATCTCTCTCTCTCTCCTTTTCCTATTTCTCTCTCTGTTATTCTCTCTCTCTCTCTCTCTGTTTGGCTTTTCTTCTCTCTCCCGCAGACTCTCCCTCTGTTTTTTTTTTCTCTGTCATTTTCTCTCTCCCTCTGCTTTTTCTCCATCTCCCGCACACTGTCCCTCTCCCTACCTTTTCTTCTCCCTCTCTATCTCTCTCTTCCTTTTTCTCTGTTCCCTGCACGGGCCGCCCACACAGCAACGCTCGAGGAAGCCCTGCTCAGCCAGCCGCCGCTGCCTCGGACCCCACCAGCCACGCGTCGCTGTCCGCCTTAGCCAGCCGCCGCTGCCTCGGGTCCCACCAGCCACGCGGCGGCCCACAAGCATTCGCGTGGAGGGGCATCGTCGCCCGTGCCAGAGACTCCCGCTCGGCCGACCCCAGCAGCCACGCGTCGTGCTCGGGCACGCCCACGCACAGGTCGTCGCCGCCCGCCAGGCCCACGCGGCATCACGCCGCTGTTCGCGCAAGCTGGCCTCGTCGCCCGTGCCTGCCTCGCCTGCTGAGCCATCGCCTGCCTCGCCTGCTGAGTCCGCCGCCAGCCTCGCCTGCAGCGCCCTGCCTCGGCCGCTGCGCTCCTCACCTCGCAGCGCCCTGTCGAGCCTGCTGCACGGACCCGCGCTTCGGTGCAGTGCACCGCGCATCCCTGCAGTCGGTCCAAAGCGCCGACACCTCCACTTGCTGCCACGAACCCGGCTTGGACCAGTGTGCCCGCGCCATCTGCACCAGGCGCCTCTTGGCCAGCAGCCCTTCTGCTGTAGTTCTCACTGCTGATGAATTTCTAGCTTGTTCATTTTATGTTAATAGGCTTAGTTCAATTAGCCTTGAAAACTCACATTGTAATTTCTTTTTAAATAATGTTGTATCAGTTTTCTTTTATGCAGTAGCTTGGTAATTTAGTCTTCTAGAAATATCTATCTTCTTAGGATAATATATTTATGTTGTCTATTATTCAATCATTTAGTTAGATTTACATATAGATCATTAGTTGAGTATTGTTAGTATTGTCTTAATAAAACTTAGGCGATTTAGTGTTTTAGGAGTGTGAGTAAATTTCGGCAATTAATTGATCATTTTCACAAGATTTGCAGCTCAAAGTCACACTTGCTCACATTGTTTCCACTAAAAAACTCAAGATTTTCAAAATTAGATTTCTATTTCCCCGTGGATCGACCCGGTCTCAACCATACACTACCTTGTTATTTTTAATTGAGATTCGGAAATTAAGATTGATGTTGTTTGTGTTTTAACGACGGCATTTAAGCACGCATCAATTTTTGGCGCCGTTGCCGGGGACTTAGAATTTTAATTTTGATTATTTTGGGTCCATTTGTATAAATCCATACTCACATTCATTTTCTCTTTTTGCAGGAATTTAAAAAAAAAAGAAGACAAAAAGAAAGCTCAACTTGGTGAGTTTGTTCCAATCTTTTTAATATTTTTATGTTTAGATTTGCTTAAAATAGATATAGCCCTCATTAAATAAAAAAAAAAAAATCAGAAAAACAAAATTAAAAAAAAATTTGCATTTCAAGATTAGAAATCAAACCACCATGTTTTAGGACATGCATCATTTAGGAATGCATTAGTTTTAAATTTTTGCCATTTATTTCATGTTGAAGAGTGCGGGAGGCAAGGTAAGTTTTTCAATATTGTGCAAACAACATGTTCATGCATTGTCATTTCATTATTGCACAAAACAAACTTGATTGAATTGTGGTGTGCATCTCATTGATAAAACAATTTAAGGGCATCTTCATCACAAGATAAGGTGGGGATTTCATCACCCTTCCTTGGCCCACAAACCACAAACACTCCATCTTGCATTGTCCCAAGCCCAATAAAAATCAAATAGCAATTGCACCTAGGGTTCACACTATGATTGGACCGAGCTTTGAATTCATCTCTACTTTGGACAACGGTGTCTAGGCTAGAGGTTACAAAGGCAAACGCCTAAGTGGACAAGTGGTTATTTAATTAGGTCCCTACGAAAGTAGGGGGAGCCTCCCACTATCCCACCTCTTACCTGGCCGATTGATCTATTGTAGGGGTGATTCATAGTGAATTCTAGCCATTTTGTGAGAAATCTCATCTTTAAGTCTAGGACACACTTAGGTCATTAGGAATTCGTTGTTAACTTGTTTGTCTTTGCATAAATAAACATAAAAAAAATATAAAAAAATAAAAATCACAAAAATAACCATTCTCATCTCATCTTGATCTAGTGTATGCTAGGTAGAAGATCTCAAAAGCCATATATTATCAAACCCATTCAAGAAATTGAGAGATACCTACATCACCAAACCAACATTCAACATCAAATGGCTGGAAACAATCAACAAATGCCAAAACAAATGAAGGAGTACTTCATTCCTCAAGACTATAACCCTTCATCTTGTATCCAATTGCCTAATGTCCATGCTAGCCATTATGAGATCAAGCCAAGCACCATCCAAATGCTCCCATCTTTTTATGGGAATACCAATGAAGATCCATATAAACATTTGGATGAATTCTTTGAAATTTGTTCAACCGTGAAAATTCAAGATTTCACGGAAGATGCCCTTTGACTTACCCTATTCCCTTTCTCACTTAAGGATAAAGCCAAATATTGGCTTAGAACGATAGGGAAGCCCATTAAGACTTGGCCCGAAATGCAACAAGAATTCTTAAAAAAATTCTATCCTATCGGGAGAACAAATACAATGAGAAGAGCTATAACTGGATTCTCACAATTACCAAGAGAACAAATTCATGAATCTTGGGAACGATTGAAAGAATTGTTGAGAAAATGTCCACATCATGGATTGTCTAGATGGCAAATTGTACAAGCATTCTATGAAGGATTAGATGCACAATACAGGCAAATGGTAGATGCATCTTGTGGAGGAGCATTCATGAGCAAAAGTGAAGAAGAAGCCTATGATTTGTTTGAAATGCTGAGTGAAAATTCAATAAATCATGCTTCACTTTCATCATATGAAAGATCTGTGGGAACATCCAAACGGACTGGAGTCTATGAAATAAGAAATAGAGGAGAATTTGAACCTAAGATGGATATCAATGCCTTGGCTCAAAAGTTGGATAAGGTGGACCTTTTGGCCTAACAAATGAGCAAAATGGATCTTATGGCCCAAAAGCTAGACCAAGTCCTAGCTTCGAATAACCAAGGATCTAATATCCATGCACAATCAAGACCTTACTCTGAATCCTCTTCATCTTACCAAGAAGCTTATAGTCTTTGTGCCAGCCCAACTCACCATGTCAGTGAGTGTCCCACGGCAGCCCAATTGCCACCATTCATCCAAGAACAAGTCCAAGCAGCCCAGGGTTATTCTAAGCCCAATCATGATCCATATTCTAACACCTACAACCCTGGTTGGAAGAATCATCCTAATTTTTCATGGAAATCTCAACAAGCCCAAGCTCCAAATCCACAAGCACAAAATTTTCAGAACATGGCCCATCAACAGAATTACTATCCAAATCAATCTTTCAACAAAAGCCAACAAGCTCAAGCCCCTTACTTTCAGCCCAATAACAATCAGAATATGTTCTCTCAACCTCCATATCAAATCCCACAACATCAGCCATCAAATCAAAATGATGACAAATTCAATATGCTGCAACAATTACTCATGAATCAACAACAACAACAGCAACAATTGCAACAATTGGTCATCTCTCAACAACAATCCATTTCAAAATTGGAAGCCCAATTGGGTCAAATGGCTGATACAACCATGAGGAGGGAAGTGGGCCCATTACCAAGTCAACCCATTGCAAACCCGCGAAACTATCCTCCGGGTTTCCAACATCAACCAATCTTACCTAATCCTCAAGTTCAACCCCAAATGGGCCCAACTCCACCAAGAGGCTCGCAGTTAGAAAATGCGAAAGCAATTTCGGCCTTAAGAAGTGGAAAAGTCTTGCCGGATCCTTACCCAAATCAAGGATCTAGTCAGCCCAATCTTGAACAAAATGAAGAAGAAAGAGGAGAAGAAGATGAAGATGAGAATGAACAACCCAATATCATTCAAGGAAAAGGAAAAATGGAGGAATGTCCTGAGAATTATAAACCGAAAATCCCTTGTCCACAAGCTTTAGAAAATGGCAAAGAGCAAAGAAAGCATCAAATCCAAGCCAAAAATGAACAGTTAATGGACTTATTTAAACAAGTCCACATTAACATTCTATTAGTTGATGCAATCCAACATGTGCCGGCCTATGCCAAGTTTTTGAAAGAACTTTGCACTCACAAGAGAGAGCCTAAAGCAAATCCCAAAAAAGTCTTTTTGTCTGAAGAAGTGAGTGCCATTTTGCTCAACCAATTGCCTAAAAAGATGAAAGACCCTGGAGCACCACTTATCTCTTGTGTTGTTGAAGGAACCACTTTTGATAAGGCATTATTGGACCTTGGAGCAAGTGTGAACCTATTACCCACCTCAGTTTATGAAAAATTTGGGATAGGAGAATTGAAACCAACTCCGGTAGTCCTACAATTGGCCGATAGATCTCTTAGGACACCGAAAGGAATGGTGGAAGATGTCATTGTCAGGATTGATACTTGCTACTTCCCAGTTGATTTTGTCATCCTTGACATGGAGCCCGTTCAACATCTGAGAAATAGCCCAATCATATTGGGCCGACCCTTTCTAGCTACTGCAAATGCCATCATCAACTGCAAATCTGGGTTAATGGATATCTCATTTGGAGATCACAAATTATCCCTCAACATTTTCAAAGCTTCTGGCCATATGCAGGATGGGGAAGATTGCTTTGCAATTGATGTGGTTGATAAGATTGTAGAAACATTCCCTTCGGCCCAACTTGAAGAGGAAGAGGAGTTAATGGCCATATCAGATTTGAATAAAAGGACTTGGCAGCCCAATAAGGTTGAGCCTTTACCTGAACTCAATCTAGAACCTACTCCTCCATCTCTCCAGGTTCCTCCTCAATTAGAGCTCAAACCTTTGCCGGAATCTCTCAAATATGTCTTTTTGGGCCCATCTGAAACTCTACATGTGATCATAGCTACGGATCTTAACCCTACTCAAGAAGAACAACTCATTGAAGTTCTTCGAACTCATAAAGAAGCCATAGGGTGGTCAGTAGCTGATTTGAAAGGAATAAGCCCAACCACATGCATGCATCATATTTATCTTGAAGATAATGCAAAACCAAGTAGAGAAATGCAAAGGAAATTGAATCCTATCATGATGGAAGTGGTTAAGAAAGAAGTGGTGAAATGGCTAGATGCGGGTATCATATACCCAATATCTGATAGCAAGTGGGTAAGCCCAACCCAAGTAGTGCCAAAGAAGTCTGGCTTAACTGTGGTGACAAATGAAAAAGGTGAAGAAATGCCCACTAGGCTAACCACGGGGTGGAGAGTTTGTATTGATTACAGAAAATTGAACACAATGACAAAGAAAGATCATTTCCCACTCCCGTTTATTGATCAGATTTTGGAAAAGCTAGCGGGTCAGAAATATTTCTGTTTCTTAGATGGATATTCGGGATATAATCAAGTGGCTATATACCCAGAAGATCAGGAGAAAACCACATTCACGTGCCCATTTGGCACATTTGCATTCCGAAGAATGCCATTTGGACTATGTAATGCACCAGCAACTTTCCAAAGGTGCATGTTGGCCATCTTTTCAGATATGGTGGGAGAATTCCTTGAAGTATTCATGGATGATTTTTCAATATTCGGGGATTCATTTGAAATTTGTCTGGAGAATTTGAAAAATGTACTGGGAAGATGCATAGAGACCAATTTGGTTCTAAGTTGGGAAAAGAGTCATTTCATGGTTAAAGAGGGCATAGTTTTGGGCCATATAGTGTCTGGAAGAGGTATTGAAGTGGATAAAGCTAAAGTTAGCCTAATCGCCAATCTTCCTCCACCCACTTCGGTAAAGCAAATTCGGTCATTCTTGGGCCATGCCGGCTTCTACCGCCGGTTTATTCAAAATTTCTCCCAAATTGCCCGACCATTAACCCTTCTCTTAGCCAAAGATGTCCCATTCCATATTGATGAAAAATGCTTGGAAGCATTTAAATCTTTAAAAGAAGCTCTGATCAAAGCCCCCATTCTCCAATCGCCTGATTGGTCTTTGCCATTTGAGATAATGTGCGATGCTTCTGATTATGCTATGGGGGCAGTACTGGGACAAAGAATAAATAAAAAGCATGTGGTGATTTATTATGCAAGTCGTACACTTGTAGATGCTCAAATGAACTATACCACCACAAAAAAAGAATTGTTAGCGGTTGTTTTTGCCCTGGAGAAGTTTCGATCTTACCTTTTGGGGGCAAAAGTGATTATTTATTCTGATCACTCGGCATTGAAATATCTGTTGACAAAGAAAGATGCCAAACCAAGATTAATCAGGTGGATCCTACTCCTCCAAGAATTTGATTTGGAGATTCGGGACAAAAAGGGGTCCGAGAATGTGGTTGCTGATCATCTCTCCCGAATCATGATTTCAGATAATGAACCAATGAGAGATTCATTCCCTGATGAACACCTCTTAGCCATTTCCCACATGTCACCACCATGGTATGCACATATTGTGAATTTTAAGGTGACTGGTCAAATCCCACAAGGATGGACAAAAAATGAAAAAGATAAATTCTTCTCTCAAGAGAAGTATTACTTTTGGGAAGACCCTGAACTCTTCAAAATTTGTCCAGATCAAATAATCCGGAGATGTGTGCCTGAAGAAGAACAACAAAGTGTTTTGAACTTTTCCCACAACCTTGCTTGTGGAGGTCATTTCTCCGGAAAGAAAACCGCAGCAAAGGTTTTACAAAGCGGTTTCTATTGGCCCACACTCTTCAAGGATGCTTATGAGTTCAGCAAAACATGCCTAAGATGTCAGGCTGTTGGAAATATGACTAAAAGAGATATGATGCCTCTAAATCCAATTTTAGTGGTTGAAATTTTTGATGTTTGGGGAATAGATTTCATGGGCCCTTTTCCACCATCTTTTGGATGCGAATACATCTTGGTGGCAGTGGACTATGTGTCTAAATGGATTGAAGCAATAGCCACCCGGACCAATGATCACAAGGTGGTGATGAAATTTGTACAGAAGAATATCTTTTCTAAGTTCGGATGGCCAAAGGCTATCATTAGTGATGGGGGTTCGCACTTCACTCATTCTCAATTTCGAGCATTGCTCAAAAGATATGGGATTACTCATAAGCTTGCTACTCCTTACCATCCCCAAACTAGTGGCCAAGTGGAGATATCCAATAGAGAAATCAAGAATATCTTGCAAAAATCTGTTAGGCCCGACAGAAAAGATTGGTCTGAAAGGTTAGATGATGCTTTGTGGGCCTATCGGACTGCTTATAAAACTCCTATTGGCATGTCACCATACAGACTAGTCTTTGGAAAAGCCTGCCATCTCCCAGTGGAATTAGAACATAGAGCTTATTAGGCTATCAAACAGGTCAATCTTGATCTAATCAAAGCAGGTTCACACCGAACCTTACAATTGAGCGAACTAGATGAAATAAGAAATGAAGCCTATGAGAACTCGAAAATCTATAAAGCCAAGACTAAAGCTTTTCATGATAAACATATTGTGAGGAAATCTTTCCACCCTCATCAAAAAGTCTGGCTATTTAACTCAAGGTTGCGTTTGTTTCCTGGGAAATTGAAATCAAGATGGGATGGGCCATTCTTGGTAATTAAAGCTTTTAACCATGGTGCGGTCAAGATCATGAATCCAAAAAATGGACAGACATTTACTGTTAATGGGCAACGCTTAAAACCTTACATTGAAAACCTTCAAAATTGTCCATTGGAATCCATGCAGCTAAGTGACCCACAATGAATATAATTTCATCTGGCTGAAGACATTAAACTTAGCGCTTATTGGGAGGCAACCCAATCTTCTCATTTTTATTCTGATTATTCTTTCTTTTCTTTTCTTTTTAGAAAACTCATAAAATCCACCTTGGGGAACAGAGAAAAGCTTCGTCACATCTCAGGTTGTATCTCTCCTCATCATTATTTTTTGTGCATTTCTATGCCATTGAGGACAATGTCATTCAAGTTGGGGGGAGAATCATAATGCATATTGAATAAAATCGTTTAAAATGAACAAAAAAAAAAAAAAGTGTGAAATTTTTTCAATTTTCACACAAATTTTCAAAAGAAAAATTGTTTCATTTTCACACCCCAACAGAAATTCACATCTATCACACTTCATTTAGGGAATCTTGATCAAAAATTGAGGTAAAAGGATGAGTAAAAGTTTGAGTTAACCCCTCTCTTTACAATGAATCACGACAGGATGATTTTCACACACACGGTAACTTGGAAAGAGTAGAAGATCCTGAAAGTGTAGAGTTGCTTGAGTTACCTGAAGTGTAGAATTACCCATTCTATTTTTTCTTTTAGGTCAAACGAATGGAAAGTTAGGATTCGTAATAGGAGATCAAACCACTTAATACTTTAAGGAGGCGGTCACTTCGAAAAAAAAAAAAAGGGACAATCAGAAGCGTGAAAATCAAAAATATGCTTCAAAAGAGTCAAAGGAAGGACGGTGGCAAAAAGTATGCACCTCCCCTCAGACAGAAATAAAGAGAGTGGCAAAAAGTACGCACTCTCAAAGCACAAAACAATCGTGCTAAAGTCCTTCACAACAAAATAAGACCAAATCCTAAAAAGTTTTAAGTCGGAACGAAAACCGAAAAGCGAACCTAGCCAACTAATTCAAAGACCTCTTTTTCTATTCTCTCCCCTAGGTAATTTTACTCCAAGAGGCAGTAAAGGCAACGATATACCAAACAGGAAAGAAATGAACTCCAAGTACCTCAAATGATATCCACAATCACTTGTCATGATTCTAAGTATAGTGGGCGGGAGAACGAAAAAACTTGAATTCCAATTACCTACCATTTGCATTAGATATCCTTTAAAAAAAAGGAAGTGTGATTCTTTTTACTAATCATGGTAGTCCTAATTTTTCAAATGATTGTATTGCTAAGGGACTAGCAATGATTAAGTTGGGGGGTGTGTTAAGTCCACGATTTTACATAAATAACAGACCAAATTTACGTAATTTGCTATCAATTTAACGGACAAAATCACATGGAATGATAAGATAAACCATTTGCGCATTCAGAATCTGAATTTTAAAATTTCATCACTCCATGGATGAGATAAGGGTAGCAATTCCATTTTCGCAGCAATTATTTAATGCGTAGTTGAATGGTTTATGGCTATGAGAACTTAACTGTTATTTTATGTGAAACAGGACATGAACAAGTAGATGGCATAGTGGTTGGACCACCCGAACTTCAAGGAAGCAACCAGGGTTCGAATCCTGGCAAAAACATCATTTTATTTTCGTATTTTAGCTTCAACTGGGGCCCACATGCCAACTAAGAGAGAAAGAAGGAGGGAATTCTGAAATTCAAAAAAAAAAAAGATCCATTTCAGAATTTCGAAATTCAAAAAAATCAATTAAATGCTTTAAAGAGGATCCCCTAAATCAAGGGGAACTTAATAACATGATTTTAAAACCTCTTTTGAAATTCAAAACCCCCCCCTTCTTTTCTATAAAACTAGGGGAGAAGATCAAGGTGAGGGAGGGGAATTTTTCAGAATTTTTTTAATCTCTCTCCCTCACTCCCACTGCTCTCTCTCTCTCCCTACGCATCTCTCTCTCTCTCCTTTTCCTATTTCTCTCTCTGTTATTCTCTCTCTCTCTCTCTGTTTGGCTTTTCTTCTCTCTCCCGCAGACTCTCCCTCTGTTTTTTTTTTCTCTGTCATTTTCTCTCTCCCTCTGCTTTTTCTCCATCTCCCGCACACTGTCCCTCTCCCTACCTTTTCTTCTCCCTCTCTATCTCTCTCTTCCTTTTTCTCTGTTCCCTGCACGGGCCGCCCACACAGCAACGCTCGAGGAAGCCCTGCTCAGCCAGCCGCCGCTGCCTCGGACCCCACCAGCCACGCGTCGCTGTCCGCCTTAGCCAGCCGCCGCTGCCTCGGGTCCCACCAGCCACGCGGCGGCCCACAAGCATTCGCGTGGAGGGGCATCGTCGCCCGTGCCAGAGACTCCCGCTCGGCCGACCCCAGCAGCCACGCGTCGTGCTCGGGCACGCCCACGCACAGGTCGTCGCCGCCCGCCAAGCCCACGCGGCATCACGCCGCTGTTCGCGCAAGCTGGCCTCGTCGCCCGTGCCTGCCTCGCCTGCTGAGCCATCGCCTGCCTCGCCTGCTCAGTCCGCCGCCAGCCTCGCCTGCAGCGCCCTGCCTCGGCCGCTGCGCTCCTCACCTCGCAGCGCCCTGTCGAGCCTGCTGCACGGACCCGCGCTTCGGTGCAGTGCACCGCGCATCCCTGCGGTCGGTCCAAAGCGCCGACACCTCCACTTGCTGCCACGAACCCGGCTTGGACCAGTGTGCCCGCGCCATCTGCACCAGGCGCCTCTTGGCCAGCAGCCCTTCTGCTGTAGTTCTCACTGCTGATGAATTTCTAGCTTGTTCATTTTATGTTAATAGGCTTAGTTCAATTAGCCTTGAAAACTCACATTGTAATTTCTTTTTAAATAATGTTGTATCAGTTTTCTTTTATGCAGTAGCTTGGTAATTTAGTCTTCTAGAAATATCTATCTTCTTAGGATAATATATTTATGTTGTCTATTATTCAATCATTTAGTTAGATTTACATATAGATCATTAGTTGAGTATTGTTAGTATTGTCTTAATAAAACTTAGGCGATTTAGTGTTTTAGGAGTGTGAGTAAATTTCGGCAATTAATTGATCATTTTCACAAGATTTGCAGCTCAAAGTCACACTTGCTCACATTGTTTCCACTAAAAAACTCAAGATTTTCAAAATTAGATTTCTATTTCCCCGTGGATCGACCCGGTCTCAACCATACACTACCTTGTTATTTTTAATTGAGATTCGGAAATTAAGATTGATGTTGTTTGTGTTTTAACGACGGCATTTAAGCACGCATCTCGGTCACTGATCTGGCGATGATCAGCGCCCGATTGGCGGTCCAGGTAAGGAGCTCCTTAGTGTGCTTCAATCTAGCTTCTCTTTAGCTCAGTTCGAATTTGCTGACTCTTATCTGCTTTCGGCCGCAGGCCGCGGTCACGGGTAGCGTCCTGATTCATCATCAGGAGCTCCTCCAGGATCAACTCCTGGAGGCCGAGAGGGCGTCGGCCTCGGCAGGTTCAGGCGAGGGCCCTTCAGCGGGACGCGACTTTGAGTCCAGCATCGACGGGCTCGTAGCCGCGAATGCCCTGATGCGGGCTCAGCTGGAGGAGCGGGCAGCGGAGGCCCGAGCTTCTTCCGAGGCCAAGACGAAGGCCGAACGGGAGAAGGAGAAGGCCGAGCGGGAGCTGGCTGCAGCCCAGGCTGAGAATCGCGCCCTTAAGGCCCAGATCCAGGATAAGGACGCCCGGCGTGCTTCGGAAAACCGTCGCCATGCCGAGGAGCTGTCGGCCTTGAAGCTGGAGCTGGAGGAGGCGGTCGATTCGGCCGTGGCCGACTACAAGGCCGGCCCGGACTTCGCCGAGGAGATAATCCAGGCCCAGCTTCTAGCGGCCTCCTTGGTCTTCTACATCGGGCTGGCTGCCGCCCAGAAGGCTTGTCCAACCGTGGACTTGACTGGGATTGCCCTGCCGACGGACGAGGAAGGAGAAGAGCTCCTGTCCTGGTGGAAGGGGCTTGCGGCCGAAAGGGCCCCAGCCTCGGCGGAAGGCGATGAGGCCGTTCCGGCCGAGGAGGCCCCTGTTGAGGCCACCCCGTCTGAGGCCGTGCAGATAGTCGATTCTCCCTCCCCATCTCCTGGCCGAAGCCCAGTTGACGTGGACGAGAGGAATACCGAGGGCTAGTACGGGGGCCTGTCCCCGTTTTTTTTTTTTTCTTTTTTTTTTGTAAGCCTGCGGCCAGGTGGATGGCCGATTTTGTACTTCCTTCACTGTGAATACAGGAAGTGTTTTTCGGCTTTACCTTGATGCTGTGCATGATCAACCGAATCTGGTTTTTCATAAATCCGAGATCTTGTCGTCGTTTTTGCTGTAGTTCGCAAGGCCGAGACCCGATGTAGGTTCGGATAGGAAACCGATAAAATACCGCCACCGATAGTATATACGGCCGGAGCCTTTACTAACGTGGTTCATATGATCCGAGGGGATATCCTGCCGCTCTCCAACGCGGTCTGCGTGGCCGAAGCCACTCCCGGCCTGGTTTATACGGACTTAGAGACATACCTTGCCGCTTCCGATACGGTTTGCATGGCCGAAGCCACTCCCGGTACGGTTTACACGGACTTAGAATACCATGCCGCTCCCGATACGGTTTGCATGGTCGAAGCCACTCCCGGTACGGTTTACACGGACTTAGAATATCATGCCGCTCCCGATACGGTTTGCATTGCCGAAGCCACTCCCGGTACGGTTTACACGGACTTAGAATACCATACCGCTCCCGATACGGTTTGCATGGCCGAAGCCACTCCCGGTACGGTTTGCACGGACTTAGAATACCATACCGCTCCCGATATGGTTTGCATGGCCGAAGCCACTCCCGGTACGGTTTACACGGACTTAGAATACCATGCCGCTCCCGATACGGTTTGCATGGCTGAAGCCACTCCCGGTACGGTTTATACGGACTTAGAATACCATACCTCTCCCGATACGGTTTGCATGGCCGAAGCCACTCCCGGTACGGCTTACACGGACTTAGAATACCATGCCGCTCCCGATACGGTTTGCATGGCCGAAGCCACTCCCGGTACGGTTTATACGGACTTGGAATACCATGCCACTCCCGATACGGTTTGCATGGCCGAAGCCACTCCCGGTACGGTTTACACGGACTTAGAATACCATGCCGCTACCGATACGGTTTGCATGGCCGAAGCCACTCCCGGTACGGTTTACACGGACTTAGAGAGATACACAAGTTTTCTGAAAAAGAGATCTTCATTCATGCCTTTCGGCTAAAAGTCCAGGAGAAGTGGTTTACATAAAATAACGCCGAAGGCGTTCTACATTCCAGGTGCGAGGGAGAGGTTGGCCCGAAAGGGTCTCCAACCGATAAGCCCCTCGTCTGGAACACGCGGAGCCGTCTACAAAGAGTTGCCACTCGTCTGCTGGTGTATGAGCCGAGGTGTCCTCGGCTTCGGGCATATCAGCTTCCGGCTGAGGTGCCGAGGAAGCGCTGGGAGTGAGTTCGGCGATGAAGTCCGCCAATGCCTGGGCTTTTATTACTACCCGAGGTGCGTAGGAGATATCGAACTCTCCTAGCTCAATCGCCCATTTTGCCAGCCTGCCGGACACCTCCAGCCGGGAGAGAATTTGCCTCAGGGGCTGGTCGGTGAGAACCTTTACTGAATGGGCCAGAAAATAAGGCCGGAGCCTCCTCGCGGACGAGACGAGGGCCAAAGCCAATTTTTCCAGCGCGAGATACCGGAGTTCTGCTCCTTGAAGGGCTCGGCTGGTATAATAGACTGGCTTCTGAACGCCATCTTGCTCTCGAACGAGGACGGCGCTGAGAGCCGTCTCAGATACTGCGAGGTATAGGCTCAGAGGTTCCCCGGGGACCGGCTTGGACAGAATGGGGACTTTGGAGAGGTAGGCCTTCAGCTGGTCGAAGGCTGTCTGGCACTCATCCGTCTAGTCGAAGCTATTGGCTTTCTTCAGTAGCTTGAAGAAGGGGAAACAGTAATCCGCCGCCCTCGACATGAAGCGGCTTAGGGATGCGATCCTCCCGTTCAGCTTCTGTACCTCTCGGAGGTTTGCCGGGAGGCGCATTTGTATGACGGCCGAAACCTTCTCGGGGTTAGCTTCTACCCCTCGGTGGGTGACCATGTAGCCGAGGAACTTCCCGGAGGCTACCCCGAAGGCGCACTTGGCCGAGTTCAGCTTCATCTTGTACCGCCTCAGGGCGGAGAATGTCTCGGCCAAGTCGGCCAAATGCTCTGCAGCGACGCGGCTTTTGACCAGCATGTCGTCTATATAGACCTCCATGTTACGGCCGAGCTGCGGGGCGAACACTTTATTGACAAGGCGCTGATATGTCGCGCCGGCATTCTTCAAACCGAAGGGCATCCGGCTATAGCAATATAGACCCAGATCGGTCGTGAAGCTGGTTTTGCTTTCATCATCCGGATGCATTCGGATCTGGTGATAGCCTGAATAGGCGTCGAGGAAGCTTAAGAGTTCGTGGCCGGAGGTTGCATCCACCACCTGATCTATCCGAGGCAGCGGGAAGCTATCCATCGGACAGGTCTTGTTGAGGTTGGTGAAGTCCACGCACATTCGCCACTTGCCATCCTTCTTCGGCACCATCACTACGTTGGCGATCCAGTCCGAGTGATGCACCTCTCGGAGGTGTCCGGCGTCCAACCCCTTCTGCACTTCGGCTTGGATGGCGGCTCTCCTTTCCTGATTGAAGGTACGCCGCTTCTGCTTAACCGGGGGCTGGTCGGGATCGGTGTGTAGTCGGTGCTCCGCTACCTCCGGGTCAACCCCGGGCATGTCCGATGGAGACCAGGCGAAGATGTCGAGATTCTTTTCAAGAATTCGGTGAGCTTCTCTGCTTCGGTTCTCTCCAGGCCGGAGCCTATCATCAGAGTTCGTCCTTCGCCTCCCGGAACCGGAATGGCGAGGAGCGCTTCTCCCGGGGATGCCTCAGCTGATGATTCGATCGCCAGGGTTTCGGCCGCAGCCTTCCCTTTGACCGAAATCATATAGCATTGCCGGGCTGCTTCTTGATTTCCCTTGTCCTCGCCTATTCCATGACTAGTATGAAACTTTAGCTTTTGATGGAAAGACGAAGGTACGGCTCCGACCCCGCCGATTAGCCTTCGGCCGAAGATGGCGTTGTAGGCTGAATCAATTTTTACAACGGCAAAATCCGTTTCAACGGTTAGTTGCCGGGGGGCGGAGCCTATGGTTACAGGGAGTCGGACAATGCCCTCTACTCGGCAGGGCGAACCGTTGAAACCGAAGAGGGGGCCCCGGTGAGGCTTCATATTAGCCTCACTCAATCCCATTTTTACAAAACAATTGTAAAATAAGATGTTTGGGGCGCTTCCATTATCGACAAAAATACGATGTACATCGTAACTATTTATTACAGCGTTTATGACGAGGGCGTCGTCGTGAGGGACCTGAATATCAACCAGGTCCTCTGAGCCGAAGGTAATATCTTCTTGGCGAGGCCGGTTCGGCTCAACGTCAATCGTCGCTATAGTGGCAGAGTTGTACTGCCCCTGCCTTAATCCTTCTCCCGGCCCTCCGGATATCATCATAATAGACCCAGAGCTGGGTCTTTGATGGGATGCTTCTACCGGGGCCGAGGTGACCTTCGGCGGAGGAGCAGCTTCTCTCACCGGGGGTTGTTGTTGCCCGGGCGTCTCAGAGACGTCCCGGTTTCGCTGTGGCGGGGGCTGCTCTCGTCGAAGCTACGGCAGTCTTCCCTCCCGGATGAGGCGGTCGATTTCTTCTCGAAGCTGCCGGCACTCGTCCGTCGTATGGCCTATCTCCCGGTGATACTCGCAGTATTTGCCGGTGTCCCTTCGGCGAAGATCTGTCTTCATACGCTCTGGTTGACGGATCATGCCCTTCACCTCCATGAGCATTCGGGAAGGGGGAGCAGGTAGGGGTAGGTACCACTGTTGCGGGTCCCGTCGCCTTTCTCTGTCCCAGTCCTCCCTGCGATATCGCTTTTGGGAAGGCTCTTGATCTTCGGGCCGAGGTCGGACCACCTGGGGGGCAGGTGCCGAGGCTGCTTCGACTGCGCCTTTACCTTTGGACACCATCAGGGCCTCCCGGTTGATGTATTTGTAGGCCCGGGCCACGAGGTCCTGGAAGGTAGGGGGATGGCGTTTCCCGATGGAGCCGAGGAGCCATTCGTCCCGACACCCGCTGATCACGGCCGAGACCGCAATCGAGCTATCGAGGTTTGGGATTTGGGCGGCCTCGGTCCGAAACTTGGTGAAATACTCCTGGAGAGTTTCGGTGGAGCCCTGCCGGATGGCTAGTAGGCTGGCGGAGGTTTTACACTGCCGGGTGGCATCATAAAACTGGTCGATAAACAACTGGCCCAACTGGACCAGGGAGTGGATGGAGTTGGGGGCCAGTGTCTCGAACCAGGTAAGGGCAGTCTTCTCAAGGGTGAGGGGAAAAAGTCGGCAGCGGACTGCCTCGGTGACCCCTCGGACCGAGAGGTATGTGTTGAATCTCTGGAAATGACAGACCGGATCTGTCATTCTGTCGTAGAGAGGGCCCTTCGGTAGTTTGAAATTGGGAGGCACCTCGGTAGCCAGGAGCTCTGGCGTGAACGGAGTCTGCTCCAGGATGTTGCTAGCAAGGGGCGCCCCGTAGGGCCGAGACACCATCTGCTGCATTTCCCTTCACATTGCCGTCAGCCGCCGGTCCAGGTCCGAGGCGGTCGAGGTGGCGACTGATTGTCCTCCGGTCTTGGCCGGGCGGAATTCCGACGAAGCATAGCCTTGCTCCGTTATGCGGTCCGCGCGAGGGGCTCGGGCAGGTAGCGCCGAGGGCTCGCTGCGTGTCGTAGCGGTTTCGTCGGGGGAAACCGGTGTAGGCGTTGGCCGGAACCTTGTATCTTGGACTGGATAGAGCAGGGGGAGCTGTGCTTGCTAAGGAGGCTGTCCCAGCAATCCCATGCGCAGGGCGATGGCGGATACCATCTCCTGAAGAGGCGCTAGGGATGTGACGGCAGCGGCTAGCGTCGCCACTTGTTGCTGGAGCACTCCCACCCGGTCTTCCGCAGCGAGGGACTCTGGTATGACGGGCAGAGGCATGCTCGGTGGAGCAGAAGGGGCGCCTTCAGAAGGCAGCATCTGTGCCGAGGCTTCCCGTGCCTCTGCTTCGCTCTGTCCGGATCGTCGGGTTATAGGTCGTTGAGACATGACTTGTTTGCTTGTTTCCCACAGACGGCGCCACGTGATGTAGCCGAAGCTATCACGACCGGATTCCGAAGCTGGAATCCGAAGTTTCGGGATCGGGAGCTGGGTCGGATCGGTAAAAGAGGCCCGACAGGGATCCGGAAGGCGACGGAGGCAGAGGCGGAGCCGAAGGTCCGAGGCCGAGAGTGGCTCGGTCGAAGGCTGGCTTGTCTTCGGAAAGTGGGGACGATGCTCCTCCGGTCGATGGGTGGCGCGGAACCGAGTCTTCTTCGGTCGAGGGGCAGCCGACGCACGGTGTCGAGACCGGTGGGAGAAGTCCGAGGTCGGCGGCCGAGACCGACTCGGGGAGGTCAGCGATGATTCGAACCGAGCCCCTGCAGGAGAGAAAGAAGAAGAAACCGGTCAGCAGGAGTCTCGGACTTCGGCCCTTAGGAACCCCCTCTGATGGTTAAGTTAGCTTCTGAAGAAGATTCGATTCAGAAGGCAAAGAGTAGCTTTAATGCTATTTGGACTATGGTCCTTGAGGGTCTCGGAGACATACCTTTGGCAATAAATAGCGTGGTATTTATAGCAGAGGATAGAGGATGGTTAACGGTGATAGCCGATATAGGACTATATTCCGGACTTACTGGTAAACCGCCATAGTGCCT
This sequence comes from Zantedeschia hybrid cultivar, assembly GCA_030544215.1. Lineage (NCBI taxonomy): Eukaryota > Viridiplantae > Streptophyta > Magnoliopsida > Alismatales > Araceae > Zantedeschia > Zantedeschia hybrid cultivar. The sequence continues at coordinate 7,808,229 of JARZZO010000001.1, forward strand.
AGTCCTCCACCGGAGTGGGCCGAACACGGCTGTTGGGCCGAAGGGGGTCGGGCCGCTGATGGGCCGAAGCCTGCTGGGCCGAGGGCTACTGTGCCGCTTACGGGCCGAGGGCTGTTGGGCCGCTGATGGGCCGAAGCATGCTGGGCCGAGGGCTACTGTGCCGCTTACGGGCCGAGGGTTGTTGGGCCGTTAGCGGGCCGGAGGCCTCCTGAGGGCCTTTTAGGGCTGCTGCTGGGCTGAACTGGGTTTGGGCTTGTTTTAATGGGCCGAATCGGATTCTGCCTCATCAAAGAGTTTTCCGGTTAAATGAGCAATTTCCCAAGTCATGAACCTTTTTTTGTACCGTTCCTCTAATTGCATTATTTTTCTTTTATTGGTTAGACTTTAAGTATGTATCCTCAAATGTACTTCTTGAAAATGACCCTTAGATCTATGAGAACTAGGACTGTCAACGGGTCAGAGATGGAAATGGAAATGACACATTTCGTTTCCGTTTTCTATAAGGTTTATCGGAAGCGGAAACAAAGTCAGAAGTGAGTGTTTTTACTTCCGCATCTATTTCTGTTTTTAAATCGAAAATCAGAAACGGAAATGGAAGTAAACGGAAGTTTCCGTTATCATCATTGCTATATTAAGAAGATATTTAAAATCATTATTACTATTCACTTTTTGATAAAAAAAAAAATTAATAATTAAAAATTTTAAATCTACAAAGTTTTAATATAGGTAAAAATTAATAATCTATGAATTTTGAATTTTGAAATCTATTTTATCTATCAATCTAAATTTACATATAAATATATCCAAACATGTATCATAAAGTTATATTAAAATGTTAAAAAGTTTTCAACTTTTTACTATGGCCTTTATTTTATCAAACTGTCAAGAGATATACTCGCTGTTAGATATTATATATGTGTGTGTGATCATTCGGAAACGGAAACGGATTAATGGATGCGAAAATGTGTGTTTCAATTTTCAACTCCTATAAGTATCGGAGATCTATTTCTACTTCCTATAATTTAACAGGTGATCTTTAACGGAATTCAGTATCCATCAATAAAAATGGAAATGGAGCGAAAAATCGAAACTTGGGTATACATTGACAGCCCTAATGAGAAGTCAATAAAAGAATGAGTTCTACCTCTCCCTCCTCTCTCTCTCTCATCATCCTACCATGAATGAGAGGTTGACGAGGCCCCCTTGCCGCCACCGCCAAGATGGAGGAGATGCCCCCACCGATTCCTCCACCAAAGGATCCTCGCTACTTCCACAACACCCAGCTCCTCCAAGTCCCCCGAATCTGTCCATCTTCCTCAGTTTCGACCGACGTTGCCACCGCCGAAGGCACTCCCTTCTCCGCCGCCAGATCTAGGGCCGTACTGCCCCAAGAGGAAGAAGCTCCGATGGAGAGGGTGGTCATCTTGGTCCCCGGCGGTCTTTCTGGGCGAAGGGCAACACTTGATGCATTGCCACACCTAGACCAGTTGGGTATCAACACTGCTCTGTGATCTCTCCCCCGTGACCCTACGTGGGAGGATTGAGATCGCTTGGACCCCCTCCTTGGACCCTTTCCATGGGTCCTCAAATCTCATTGGTGAGATAAACCAACTCATTAATAGAATGAGTTTTACTTCATAAATAAATATACTATGCCCACCAATGAGATTCAAAGGGTCGGGGAGGGGGTCCATGTGATCTCAATCCTACGTGGGATGGGCTCAGGGCTTTCTCTCTCTTGGATGGGTTCACGGAACCCTTTCTTTCTCCCTCTACCCCTGTATGGGATGGGTTTGGCTCCCTCTCTCTCTTTCTCTTTCTTGGATGGGTTACGGAGCCCTCTCTTTCTCTCTCTGGTCAGGTTTAGAACCTCAGACACGAATTAAGTTATGTTGCCAAACAGACAATTTTAATGTACCTCTTGATTTTGTTAAGGACTTTTTGTGACATTGTTAGACACAGAGGTGAATAAGAGACTTAAGATAATAGACTTAGTCTCACTTTATTCGGGGAATAAGTTGTTACGTGGGGCCCACAGATGAAATAGTGTATATTAGAATAAGAGATGTTTCGATTTGATAGTTTCGTGGGGCCTGCTGACAGAATAAAAAAAGAAGCAATTCTTAGGTCATTTTGCTTGTCAAAATTAAATTAAATTTATTCTCCCTTATTCTTCTCCTATTCTCCAATCAAAGTGGCGCTTAAGTTTTATCAAACAAGATCTAAGTTGAGCCTCTTTCCTTGTCAATTTGAATTAGAAGGATCAGAACAAAACATCAGGAAAAGCCTTAGGCTAAAAAAAAAAAAAAAAGAAAGAGAGAGAGAGAGAATTACCAATCCCAATAGTTGACGAGGACATGAGAATATAGTTTAGAACTCGAGATGGGATGAATACCCGTTGTTAGAGTTACTTGGTCTTGGAGTTCTAAGATTGTTTTCATAACACCTCTACCGATTGTAGACCAAATTTGAGTTACCAACTAATGTTATTAAAGAAAACACTAAACATAAGATTTTAATTAACTTGTTTATCTTTCCAATGAACTTTATTTCATCTCGTTGGACATTTTTACCAAACGATATGACTCAAATAAGTAGACTATTCTCACAATTCCGAAACAAATGTGTTAAGAGAATCAAAATGGGTCGATTCAAAGACATCTTATGGGGCTTATCTAACCAATCTAAATGGTGCCGGGATGTTGGACATCACGAGGTTACCCTTCTGAAGTTTTTGTTTTAGATTTTGTTTTCTTTCGAAGACCTCTAGCTATTTTTGACTAGTAGATTATATTATACTAAATTATATAATAGATCTCATAAATTCAATTTCAATAATGATCACTTCAAGTAAAACAAAAATCAAACTTCTTAAATCACATGGACTGATGCCCGTCAAGTTACCTTTTAGCTGATCACGATGATCATGATGTAAAGATAGATGTATGTCCTTCGATAACGTTGGTGCTCTGTCCAGAAGAGATGGAACCGGTGGCTGATCTGTAGAATTGCATTAAGAGTAATATTTGTTGCACCTCGTGCATGCAGCCTTCAGATTGCATTCGACTGGAGGGTTGCAGCAAGAAGTATTTTTTTCATTTTTTACAAAAATAAATCCCAAAGAAATGAAACAACTGTAGCGTCCAATCTTAGTTGAACTGTTAAAAAAATAAATAAAGAAACTTGGTGCTGCAGGCATTCAGTGGAATCCAATCAGATGGCCACACTAACATGATGCATCAAGTATCACTGTTCCACTAATGTTATATTACACTTACCCGCTTGATGTAATTCAGTTTGCTCAATTGGTTGAGTTTATGAAGAGTAGAATTGAACCAACCCAAAATTTGTGTATGTTTGGTCTCAATCGAAACCAAAATTTTTTAGATTTCAAGGTGAACCAAATCGAACCAAGTGGGCCTATTAAATTTGGGTTTCCCGTTTGAACTAAATGGCAAATACCCTTGAATAGGGTATGATGGGCCAAAATCTCATCCACCACAATCAAGGCCCTTCGCCTCCGATCAGAGGGTTGTCGCTCCATGGTTCCTAGAAAGAAAACACTGTTAGAAGGCCTCCGACAACAGTCTGGGAGATCTCCCTTCGATGCCTAAGTCAAATAATTGGAGAAACATGGGGAAAACCAAAAGAACTTGGGCTCTAGAAAGCATACCTGTACAAGTTGAACTAAGGGTCCTTATATTGTCGGGTCCACAGGAAAGGTCGATTCCAGTTGGGAAAGTCATACGTAGAGAGGACTCTTGGACTAGATTCTATTCTAAGGTTCGCACAGCTTGGGGGCCACGAGCTCCTGGTTTTGGTCGGAATAGGGAGTTTCAGCTCCTGCACGAGGGAAGGTGGAATTCGGGTTGGAATCCGAACCTACCCTGGATTCCATCTAGGGTCTCCTGCCTGGGCAAGACCCATGTGGGCCTTGGGATACAACCACCTAGCACAACAAGTTTTAGGCTTGAAGTAGGAACGATTAATGGGTCGCCCCATCGGCGCTTTGGGGCGAGCAAGGTTTTCCTCCTTTACTTGCCTCCTCACCCTTTGTTATGCCTACATTGCGAGGAGTGAAGATACTCCTCACCCTTTGTTATGCCTACATCACGAGGAGTGAAGAGACTCCTGAAAAGACGCCTTCTATAGGCTCTTCTTTGTAGTAGTCCTTCTTTCCTCCCTGTAGCGATGCTCCTGGACGCTCGCGTTTGTCAAGGTGTTCAATACACGACAACGCCTCACATTCGAGCAGAGGCTTTATAACCACAG